>OX381631.1:3956384-5206384 GCA_947459985.1 Diloba caeruleocephala | reverse complement strand
TTACCAGTACCATTACCGTGCGTGGGGGAGAGAAATAGATACATTGGATGCATTGTACCTACACACACCGGGCCACGTGGGTGAATGAACGGTGTTGATAAAAGTGCGTAGCCATAACTTGAAAAATAATATATGTTTTGGTTAAAACAGGTTTTTTTGTGGAATGTTATCAGAATCGTTTATACTTTCACCGCCTTAAAGGTTTTTTGCGCTTGCATATTCATTCTGTATATACTCTATCTACATGTCAATTGTCTATGCCGAAGTACTCTATTAAATTATTGATAAGTAATCCGATTTCTTTTAAATTAAACGGCGGGTGGAACCGCGTGGCACAGCTAGTTTGAAAATAAATGTAACCTCTAATTATTCGTCTTCGTTAAGGACATGTTCGCTCCCTAGTGTAAAACCTCCGTAGGTATCCGTTCTCTGTGCATGTGGCATGGCAGAATGTAGGGCACTTCTCCTGTACTAATCTCGTTGTCGTTGCGTGATATACTGGTGGAATGTCTCGTATTGCAAGAGGCCGGCTAGGTAGGTACCACCGCAGTGTGTCGGCTATGCTGGCAGAGCATGAAAATTGAAGTGCTGTGGTCTTCTTCTGTAAGAGCGTAATGCTCCAGAAGGAGGTCGCAGTGCAGCATGTGGTCACGTACCGCTGTGTGCGCAGCACAGCGCATAGTGAAGCCTCGGGAGAATCTTTTACAATCCCCTCGAGAGATACCTGGTGGGGTGGCCTCTTTACAGTCGCCTTCCCTCCGCTACAGGGGATGACCGCTTTACAGTCATCCCCTCCTAGATGTGCCTAAAGGCGTGGCACTAACAGGTGGCTCTAGATGGAAATTATTCGAGTTCCTGGAGCCTCCCTTCGGTGCCGACGATGATCACTCCGGTGGTTTTAGCCGGTAGCAGTCCGGCATGCCCCTTCGCCCTTTCCCGGGGCGAAAATACCTCGTGTACTTCATGAGGTATTTCCAACGCATCATTAAAAAAAAAAAAAAGCCGCCAAGCAGTAGTGTTTAAACTTTAGATTACTGTGCTCTGGTTTGAAGGGCACTGTGAAATTACTGGCCGATGGCTCGCCTACCCGTCTGCCAAGCGTGGCGATTATGACAAAACCCCCCAATGCGCCCGTATGCTTATTAGGGGGTTTTGTCATAATCGCCTCCCTTGGCAGGCGGGTGGCAATCGCAGTTGATTTGTTACTGTACTCGAAGGATGCTGCTGCCCACCCTCCGGTTTATCCCTTAATCGCCTTTTACGAAACCCAAGGGATGAGATGGGTTGGTGCTTTTCGTAGCCGGCACCACACGATTGCAATAAGGTGTTGCAATAAGAGACCTACCAAGTTCTTTTGTTGTTGGATAAGGTTCCCTCCCGGTCGGGCGAAAATATGTAGGTAAATATAGACGCTCAATAAGTAGCGTTTCATAATCCAATTTGAATAAATTAATTATTACTATATTTACACCATGAACCGCCTCTACGCCAGTGTTAAACGAGTCTTGTCCTTGGCGATAATATCACCCATTGATAAGAGATAATATTCCAACATTTAATTAATGGTTTCTATACATTATTAACTAATTATAACGTGTATGCAATAAGAACATTGTATTATAAACTCACAATCCTTACCATGAGTCTCTTCATCGCTTTGTACAAATATCATGGGATTCAGAGCATCATAGATTATTCTAGAAACTTTTAAAGCCCTTCAGATGAATGCTCAGCTAACTAGTTAGTGATGTCTTTGGGGTTTTTATGATTATAACGTACAAGTTAGTTGTAAGTTGTAAGGCGCCTAAGGCACCCGTAATAACCAACACTTGAATTTAATACATACGAGTATATACACTTTTTCTTAAGAGTGTTACGATTCAGTCAGTGAGTCAGTGGCGAGCGTAAATAATCAAATTAATCATTATAGTAAATAATAAATTCGTACCGTTTCGAACGCTTTGCAAAATTCCAGCGACTACGAACGCTCCGATGTAATCAGTTAAAAAGTGTTTAATTATAAAAACAAGTCAGTATTTGATGTGTATTAAAAATACACACAGTTCAACAGCATAATACTATTTTTTATTAACTGGTGAACCGGTTCTCTTCAACCGAATAATTACATAGAATTATGTATTTACGAAACTACACATTTGTTAAATTTTATTACTAACCACAGAATATCATTTTATGTCTCTTCATTTGCGGTTAATTAATCCAAACTTGTTATGTGACTCGACCATAATAATACACGTACTTAGGGCGGTGCTGGGTGTCCAAACTGAGGGACAGGTGGATCGTTAATATGGTATTGTTGACATTTAGTTCCCAGTTACATATAGGGCATCCCTCCCCTCGAAAATCCTAATAACTTACTAGTTGATTATTTCAAAATGATCACAGCATTTCAAACCCTTTAAAATCATGCTTTCGCATGTACCTCCGAAAGGCCTCGAAGATTGCCATCATCATAAATTGAGGTGTTTGACTCGGTCAAGCAATACCAATCCCTGTTTGCAGGGCCAGATTCAGGCTTACGAAAGCCCGCGAGGCCAGGTAGGCAAAATTTGAGAGAAGGAAACCAAAAACAGTGAACCTGACGTCAGATATACTTAGTGGCCCAATGATCTTGGTACAGACGTCGTATATAAGGCGATGGTGACATAAATGATAATAGTTTAAAAAACACGCTTTGTTCCAGTATCCATCTCCCGGCTCCATCATCAAACCCTCGTCACCAAGAGCAGTGTATGGAACAAACCATTATTAGATATTGTTCTTATATTTGTGTGTCATACTTGTGTCTCATACTTGTGTCTCATACTTGTGTCTCATACTTGTGTCTCATACTTGTGTCTCATACTTGTGTCTCATACTTGCGTCTCATACTTGTGTCTCATACTTGTGTCTCATACTTGTCTAATATAAAACTGTGGACACAGTGATATATAATATAAATGTTGTGCATGTCTATAATTGATGTAAACACTAATAATTAACTACGAGGGCGGCACTAAAAATTTCGGGAATCAAGGAAGTGACACAACATTACTATTTAGAAATGTATTTATTGCTTCTCGAAGTATTCTCCGCGAAATTTGACACATTTTTCCATACGATGGAACCAATCATTGAAGCAACCATTCCATTCGGAAGTTGGGGTCTCCAAAATGGCCGTTTTGTAGGCGTCCACAGCTTCTTTAGGTGATGAAAATCTCTGTCCACGCAATTTATTCTTTATTTTAGGGAAAGTATAGAAATCATTAGGGCTTAGGTCGGGGCTGCACGGCGGATGGTCTAATAATTCTATGTTTTCTTGCTCTAAAAACTCTTTTGTTCTGTGCGCGGTGTGAGAACTCGCATTGTCGTGATGGAGGATGATGCGGCGGTTGCAGTTCTCTCTACGGAGTTCAGAAACGACCTGTGGCGAACAAATGCTACCATATCATTTTGCATTAACCGTTCTTTGTCCCTCAAGAGGAATAGTCGTAACATGGCCGGTTTTGGAGACAAACGTGGCCACCATTTTTTTTGCAACACTCCGGGAACGAACAATTTTTGTTGGCTTTAACTCATTTTCGAACACCCAAACTCGTGACTGATTTTCTGTTTCGGGTTCGTACGCATATATCCAGGATTCGTCACCTGATACGATGTTGTATACAGCATTTGAGGATCCTGCGTGGAATCTTTCCAGAGTTCTGACGCACCAAGTAACGCGAGCCGCTTTTTGCTTTTCACATAGCAAATCCGGTATCCATCGGGAAAACAACTTTTTTACACCTAATTGTTCATGCAAGATTATTTGTATTTGACTCATGCCAATGTCTAAAGTTGCCTGAATTTCGCGGTATGTCACATGTCGATCTTCCTCAATCAGCTTACGCACAGCATCAACGTTTTCTTGGGTGACTGCAGTTTTTGGACGACCTTGACGAGGATCATCACTGAGCTTGACACGTCCACGTTGAAATTCAGCAAACCAGCGATAAATTGTGGTTTTGGATGGGGCTTCATCACTAAATGCAAAAATCATCCGGTCAACACACTGTTTTTGTGTTAAACCACTTCGAAAGTCATAATAAAATAATCGCTCTTGAATTTTCTCGAGTCAATTCCATTTTCTCAACGACTAAACAAGTTTGACAAAACCTTGTGACAAGACCGTGAATCTTTTTTTAAATAAATAAATGGTATTCGATTTGTAAAACCAAGGAGTTTTCAATTAAAAAGATTTTAATATGACAGGAACAGTGGAAATATTTCATTCCCGATACTTTTAGTGCAGCCTATGTAGTAATTTAATCATAGTCATTACTTTCTTCAGTGGTTGTGTTTATATTGTAGACGTGCCTTATAATAAATAAAATAAACAAATAACCAAACTCGGGGTTTACTAGTAGCCATTGAAGAGTTCCACTACCAACCTCCTGGTTCTATCCTCAGATCAGTTTGATGGTACCAGATTACTGTATATAGTAATGTCTTAGATTTTCGCGATTATTACACATTATAATAAAACACTTTTAAACGGATTCTATCGCGTATATTTTAGATTTTTAATTTTCCTGACGTTTCGAATACTTTGCAGCATTCGCAACAACGTCAGGAAAATCAAAAATCAAAAATATACGCGATAGAATCCGTTTAAAAGTGCTTTATTATAAGATTACTGTATAGTCATCGGGATTACATATAATTGCAAGTTTCATATATTAGAAGTAGGTTAAAATCGACATCCCAGATTTATTTACATGGTAATTACAAGTTAAGCTAATAAAACAGTGTTAATAAAAATAAACTGTCAAACGTTTGCCTTCTATTTGACTAGTGTCAATTATAAAGCCTGTAAGAAATTGGCGTCTGAACTGGAACGTCTGAGCATGTCGCCTACTGTTGAGAAACCACTGAATAATTTTTGAAGTGAAAACTTCTTTTAGCGCGGTACGCATATTTTTAGATGAGATAAAATCTCCTCACGCGCCTAAATCAGTTTTCACTTCTGTCGGCACTCCCGGAGTGCAATTTTTTTTTAAACCACGCCTCCCACGATTACTTGTTGTGTCCGGATTAGGAATATAGCACCATTCCATCTCCTCCCGTAGATGTCGTAAAAGGCGACTGAGGGACTCTAAACCACAAAGGTGGGAGCAGAGTCCAATCCGTGGAACAGTAGCCATACTGTGCTCAACATCCCGCCTGTCAAGCATGGTGAGTACTGGCAAATTGACGGCACGGTTGATACAGTGGCTGATACAGTCGGCTGCTGCGCTTCGGGTCATGGGTTCGATACCCACACGGAACAAATATTTGTATAATCTTCAGGTAGTTGTTCCGGGTCTGGGTGTATTGAATGTGGAATTTATTGTCTGTAAAGGCAGCCACGACACAGGAGATATTCTAGTGTGGGACAACGTAAAGTAAAAAAAAAAAGAAAGAAAGTCGATAAATGAAATCGATCGGCAATGAAAAATATTGACCATCCTATAAATAGGCCAGCATAACGCAAAGATGAAAAAATGCAATCCAATATATATGTACGTTTATATCCGTCTTTCTAAGTTTAGTATCCGCGACATTACTTACCATTCCATTTCAGTATAGTTATAGTACCTTACATAATAACAAAACAATAACATAAAACATATTAGAGCTGTCCGGTAGCTCGCAAATAATGTATCGACGCTACAGTAGCGCCTTTCCAAAACTCGTGATGTAAACATATTAAACTTCACGCGCGAGTCGAATTACGTAGATATTATGGAGTACTCAGAAAAATACATTTAGAAAAGAAGACTAACTTACGGCCGAAAACTGAAACGCCACTATAATCAAATCCCGCTTAACTATTCGGGACGCCCGTTTTCGTTTGGATTGAGATATTCGGGAGTTATTCCTTGCACATAATAATAGCTAGTATCGCCTGTAGTCGAAATTCGACCGATTGTTGAATTTGGTGCCTTGGTGACACCAAGGCACCAAATTCAACTTGCTTTTATATAGTAATTTATAATTTATTTATATGCATATTAGGAATTTATTTGTATCATCATTTCGGCCGAATGAAGTCCACTGCTGGACACAGGCCTCCCCAAAAGATCACCACAATGACCGATAGGGTGTGTTGTGGGCTCATTGGGGGGTTTTGCCATAATCGCCACGCATGGCAGACGGGTTGGCGATCGCAGTTGAGTTGTTAATGTACTCGAAGGACGCTGCTGCCCATCCTCCGGCTAATCCCTCAGTCGACTTTTACGACACTCACGGGAGGAGATGGGGTGGTGGTATTCTGAGCACCACACGGTATTTATTTGTATACAAATTCGGAATTTCTTTGTATGCAATTTTTTTATTCTACCGGACCACCTGATTTTGCATCGCTACCGATTGTACGCAAATGTACTTCAAAGGCACAAAGCTCACCTGTAAAGCCACCATTATTACCCTTTTTCAATTGAGTTTGTAGGCGAACCTAACCTCAAAATAATATTTTTATTTGTCTAAATATCTCGGAAATGCAATTGTATTCTATTTCAAATTTTTTTGAGGAAGTATCTATATGTCATTGAGTAGAATTGTGAAGATTTGATGAAGACACATTTTTTTTATTGAACACATTTGTCCATAGTGCAATGGGCATTCTCCTTTAAGAATAACGTTTTGTTAACTGTACCGTGTAACATATGAAATGGATGGGCTTGTTGTGAGGGTCTCAAATATAATTAATTATATATTATAATCAATTTAATAATTTTAAAGTTATTTAAGAAAATATACACTCCATCCCCCCCCCCCCCCCCCAATCTCCAAAACTACGGAGCCTAAAATTCTAAAAAAAAATATACGTGATAGCTCTTTACCTATAAATTACAGGAAAACCTATTAGAAGTCTATGGTCTTAAAATGACATGGTAAATCTTACAATATTGTGCGTACAAACTTACGTTTGCGGTTGGAATGTATGGGAAAACATGTTTTTCAACTACAATGTTAAATTTGTTCTTGGGATAAGTTATTAGTACAAGACCGAATCCAACAATAGACAATATATTCAACAGTTTCGGAACCCTTTCCACGTGAGCTCAACTCGCACTTGACCGATTTTTTTAAGTGTACTTTGACCCTTAGTTAAGTAACTCCAAGTTAATTATAATTAATGTGTAGTTATGCCACTAATATCTGCTATTGTGTCATTACGCGTGCATAACGAGGTAAAGAAGCATTATCTCTAATTATATTAATCAGTTTAAGTTATTAGGCGTGGAAATGTTTCGTCATTATAATTAACAAGGATGGTCCGCGTCTCTTGACCATGGAAATGAATACAATAAAACACTCTTTATTGTACCAGCCAGCAATAACAATAAGATCCAGTACAGAAAAACTTTCCGTGTGGTGTCCGGATTAAGAATATAGCACCACTCCATCTCCTCCCGTGGATGTCGTAAGAGGCGACTAAGGGACTCTAAACCAGAGGGATGGGCAGCAGAGTCCCTTCTGTGAAACGGTGGTACTGCGCTTACCAGCCCGCCTGCCAAGCGAGTATTGGCAAATTACCCCCAAAATGACGATATAATTGCTGTGGGGGAGGCTTTTGTTCAGCAGTGGACGTATAAATGGCTGATATGATGATGATGATGACAGAAAATGGCATGTGCAAATGGCAAGGGCGGTCTTATCGCACTCGGCGATTTCTACCAGAAGACCTTGGGTGGACAAATTTGCTAATTGCAAGTGAAAAAGAAAGGGATAGTTCGTGTTAGCAACCCAGTATTAGGCAGCATATTAGGAATTTATTTGTATCATCATTTCGGCCGAATGAAGTCCACTGCTGGACACAGGCCTCCCCAAAAGATCACCACAATGACCGATAGGGTGTGTTGTGGGCTCATTGGGGGGTTTTGCCATAATCGCCACGCATGGCAGACGGGTTGGCGATCGCAGTTGAGTTGTTAATGTACTCGAAGGACGCTGCTGCCCATCCTCCGGCTAATCCCTCAGTCGACTTTTACGACACTCACGGGAGGAGATGGGGTGGTGGTATTCTGAGCACCACACGGTATTTATTTGTATACAAATTCGGAATTTCTTTGTATGCAATTTTTTTATTCTACCGGACCACCTGATTTTGCATCGCTACCGATTGTACGCAAATGTACTTCAAAGGCACAAAGCTCACCTGTAAAGCCACCATTATTACCCTTTTTCAATTGAGTTTGTAGGCGAACCTAACCTCAAAATAATATTTTTATTTGTCTAAATATCTCGGAAATGCAATTGTATTCTATTTCAAATTTTTTTGAGGAAGTATCTATATGTCATTGAGTAGAATTGTGAAGATTTGATGAAGACACATTTTTTTTATTGAACACATTTGTCCATAGTGCAATGGGCATTCTCCTTTAAGAATAACGTTTTGTTAACTGTACCGTGTAACATATGAAATGGATGGGCTTGTTGTGAGGGTCTCAAATATAATTAATTATATATTATAATCAATTTAATAATTTTAAAGTTATTTAAGAAAATATACACTCCATCCCCCCCCCCCCCCCCCAATCTCCAAAACTACGGAGCCTAAAATTCTAAAAAAAAATATACGTGATAGCTCTTTACCTATAAATTACAGGAAAACCTATTAGAAGTCTATGGTCTTAAAATGACATGGTAAATCTTACAATATTGTGCGTACAAACTTACGTTTGCGGTTGGAATGTATGGGAAAACATGTTTTTCAACTACAATGTTAAATTTGTTCTTGGGATAAGTTATTAGTACAAGACCGAATCCAACAATAGACAATATATTCAACAGTTTCGGAACCCTTTCCACGTGAGCTCAACTCGCACTTGACCGATTTTTTTAAGTGTACTTTGACCCTTAGTTAAGTAACTCCAAGTTAATTATAATTAATGTGTAGTTATGCCACTAATATCTGCTATTGTGTCATTACGCGTGCATAACGAGGTAAAGAAGCATTATCTCTAATTATATTAATCAGTTTAAGTTATTAGGCGTGGAAATGTTTCGTCATTATAATTAACAAGGATGGTCCGCGTCTCTTGACCATGGAAATGAATACAATAAAACACTCTTTATTGTACCAGCCAGCAATAACAATAAGATCCAGTACAGAAAAACTTTCCGTGTGGTGTCCGGATTAAGAATATAGCACCACTCCATCTCCTCCCGTGGATGTCGTAAGAGGCGACTAAGGGACTCTAAACCAGAGGGATGGGCAGCAGAGTCCCTTCTGTGAAACGGTGGTACTGCGCTTACCAGCCCGCCTGCCAAGCGAGTATTGGCAAATTACCCCCAAAATGACGATATAATTGCTGTGGGGGAGGCTTTTGTTCAGCAGTGGACGTATAAATGGCTGATATGATGATGATGATGACAGAAAATGGCATGTGCAAATGGCAAGGGCGGTCTTATCGCACTCGGCGATTTCTACCAGAAGACCTTGGGTGGACAAATTTGCTAATTGCAAGTGAAAAAGAAAGGGATAGTTCGTGTTAGCAACCCAGTATTTCGGCTGACAACACTGCCGCCATGGCGTGTCATTTCGAGTGACAGCGTGCGAGGGAACGAGTGACAGCGTGCGAGGGTACTAGCGGTAGTGGCCGGCGCCAATTCATCCGAAGAATACAAGTGTACGATTAGTATAGAGTGTTGATGGGTCAGGGGTGACTTTAAGGGGAGGTTGGAGGTCACCGGGGCATGTGCCCCAATATCGATGTCCAGTAAATAGCGCGACATACTGCAGGGGGTGAGAGCTTGGGTCAATACCTACCAAAAAAACACAATATATATTATGTTCAGCAAAATCTTACGGATTTACAGTTACAGTTCAATTCACCACTGTAGGTTAAAGTTAAGCGATAAGAAAATTTTACTGTGGAAATTTAAATAAAAATTGTATTTCTTGAAAACATTTTAGTTTTTAATGGAATAAAGACTTATCAATGAGTAAAGTAACTATTCACAAATAGTTTGAAGTAAAAAAAACCTAGAAAAGGAATTTTTCATTACGAGATGCTTAAAAATCTGTGTCAAGGTAGAGATTTTTCGATATTTCGGAAAATTTTGTACTACTGTAAATCCGTAAGATTTTGCTGAACATATATTGTGTTTTTTGGAAGGTATTGACCCAAGCTCTCACCCCCTGCAGTATGTCGTGCTATTTACTTGACACCCTGTATAATTACCTAATATGTTAATGTTCGCGGTGTTGCAAGTTATTATACTAGTATAACTCTAATACATAACAATTAAATAAATATGAAATAATAAACAAGGTTTACAAAATAAATAATATTAAAATATATACGTTGAATATAAATAAACATACACAAAGAACTTACGAACAGACTACAATACTACAACTAATAATAATATTATTATATATGTACTAGTGCTAGTGGTGGCTATTTGGGGGGCCCATCTTCTGGGTAACGAGTCACTGTCTGCCACAGAATTTCATTTGAAGATGGAAAGGCAGACGCCGCTTTTTGTGTTTTTCGAAGTATTCAATCCATTTATCACCCACTGCAATAGACCTTATAATCGTAGTTTCCATTTCATGCAATAGTTTAACATCTCCGAGATAATGCAAGACTGCATTCTTATAGTGCAGCAATGGCGGGTTGCACGGTTAGTATTTATTACATTATACATAAAAATTCTAGGGCCTCTGCGTGTGGTTGACCCTTATCCCCCCGTAAGCCTACCAAATGACCTTGGCTTGGCAAGCGGATTGGTGAGCGCAGTATGGCTACTGCTCTATAGAAGGGTGCACTATACGACGCTGCCCGTCCCTCTGGTTTACATTCCCGTAGTCGCCTTTACATCACAGAGAGAGGTGTGGTGCTATATTCTTAATCCGGACACCTCGCGGACTAATTTAATATTAAGAGGATGGAAAGTAGAACCCCTAATGTGCTAACAACATACTGCGATCATAAATCCGCGTGCCAAGCTTGCTGATTATGGCATATCAAAGTCAAAGTTTTTTATTTCAAATAAACCAAATATTGGCACTTATGAAACGTCAGAATCTAAGTTGCACGGTTCCAAATAGTTGATATCCCTTAAGACCGCTCATTGGGAGGCCAGAAAAAAGATAATACGTAGAGTTCAAGGGTCAAATACATTAAAATGGAAATACAGCGCCTGCTAGGTTACCATTTAGCATACATTTCTGCAAATCATCGCAAAAAAACAACCGGTCAAAGACATTCTAAGTAATGAATATATTACAATTAAACACTTTTAAACGGATTCTATCGCGTATATTTTTGATTTTTTTTCTGACGTTCCGAACACTTTGCAGGGTTCGTGGTCGCAGGATGACTAAGGTGACAAGCGTCAAGTCCTCGCGAAAGAGAACCGATATGCACCAAGAATGTTTCGTGAGGCTATTGAAATTAAGAAACATCCTAATTTTAATAAAGAAAATGGCTGGCAGGTACCACCCGTTTGGAATCCTGTTATTAAAATTATAAGTATCAAACTAAATACCACACTAAAAACATCAAGACACTGTGAGTGATTACTGCGTGCATCGAAATAATTATTAATTATATTTGTACGGTAGATAAAAAAAAAAAATCTGTTACGACGCCTATCGCCTTAGTCATCCTGCGACCACGAACCCTGAAAAGTGTTCGAAACGTCAGGAAAAACAAAAATCTAAAATATACACGATAGAATCCGTTTAAACGTGTTTTATTATAATGTGCAATACTCGCGAAAACCTCAGACATTACTAATGAATACATGTAGACTACTTTTCGTTTATGCTGCTTTTGAATTCAACTAAAAGTTAGGCAGGATCAAAAAATATGTGAAAAATATATATACTGGGTGCAGATTAGATCACCTTCAACACTCCAATGCGGTAGACCGCTGATGCCCTTAAGTAATAATAATAAATAAATGGTTTCAAACTCGACGACTACAAATCAAGCAATACAAATCCAGCATAGGCTGACCTCACATTATCCGGTAACCCCATAAAATGCGTGTTGCGGATCATGTCGATGTTTTAGGGAATACAACATTTTGCTATTCGTTTGGTATAGGCGTAATAAATAAGTGGTCAGTAAGTCAAAAATCAACGCCGCGATACAAGTACGTACGATATAAGTAACTATTCATCATTATTCATATATCATATTCATAGTTCATAGCTGACGAAGAAAAACCTCAAGAAGAATCTTTAGTTCAGCTATATACTGGCAATTCATAGCGTGTTAAGTAGCCGTGTCGTACTGTTTTATTTACTGATTCGGGTATAGAATCCTAAACCGATTCACCAAGAGGTTACAGGTGATTAAATCGACAATCGGTGTATTTTTAAGCGACCCTATTGCGAAGGGATCGTGACAAAACAAAAGTAATTAGCACCGATCCATCGGGGGCTCACTACGGTAGCATGAACCGTAATATTGAAAAACCGGACAAGTGCGAGTTGAGCTTGCGTGAAGAGGGTTCCGTACGATGAAACATATTCGACCATTTTTTTTTAATCTGACCAATGTTTTTAGTAGTAACTAAAATATATTGTCTATTGTTGAATTGGTGTTGTACCAATAACTTCTTAACATCGTAGTTGAAAAACTGTTCTCCCATACATTCCAACTGTAAACCTAAGTTTGCACGCACAATATTGAAAGATTTACCAAAATTTTAAGACCATAGACTTATTATAGGTTTTCCTGTAGTCGATAGGTATAAAGCTATTAGCTCATTTAAAAAAAATTAGGTTCAGTAGTAGGTATTGGTGATACGGGGGAATAGTCAATTTTCGTATATTTTGTTAAATAACTTTAAACTATATATTTTAAAATGATAAAATAAATACATTTGAGACCCTCACAACAAGCCCTTCCATTTCATATGTTACACGGTACAGTTTGCAAAACTTTATTCTTTAATTTTCTATATGGCACCCTAAAAGTGACCCCCATATTCAAATTTAATATATATACATTACACGTCCGTATTTTAGTCGCAGAAATCCATAAGTGTACCAAATTTCAACTTATCAGTCCAGTAGATGTGGAGCAAATTGGGTGTGACAGACGGACACATGAGTGACCATATAAGGGTTCCGCCGTTTTTTCCATCGGACGTTCGGAACCCTAATAACCTAAAAGTACGGCCGGGTGGTGCGTTGGTAGAAAGTAGCCGTTGGCATCAAATCGAACAATTCCTCAGAACACCGTCCGTTGTACAAGCGGTAAAAAAAAAAAAAAAAAAAAACTTAGGGAGTTCCAGGTCGCTAGCTTACTTAAAAAAATAACTTTTTAAATCTGTAAGGTCGTAGTCAACCTGCGACCACGAACGCTGCTGTGTTCGAAACGTTAGGAAATACAAAAACCTATAATATATCGCGTAGATGTAATAGTTTAAAAGTGGTTTATTATAATTTACTATTACTGTTGGAAAGCCTTATTCTGTATCGATTTTAAATTAGGCGACAATTTAACATCAAGGGAAGTGACCAGTAGCCGCATTGGGCTACAGTGTTATATCGTTAAGTATTTAAATAAATAAACTAATATACTTCGGGCTGGAACTAAAGAGTATCATAAATAAAATCGCGATTAAAAAGAATATTTGTATTTTGTTTCGAACTCCTCAGTTTTCTGTGTGGTGCCGGCTACGAATAGCACTAACCCATCTTATTCCGTGGGTGTCGTGAAATGCGACTATTAGATTAGCCGGAGGATGGACAGCAGCGTCTTTCGAGTACATTAACATCGCAACTGCGATCGCCAACCCGCATGCCAAAGCGTGGCGATTATGGCAAAATCCCCCAATTAGCACACAACACAGTCGGTCGTTGAGGTGATATTTGGGGGAGGCCTATGTCCAACAGTAGACTTCATTCGTTTCGTCAGTTGACTCAAAGAGGCAGTATAAAATTTTCTACAAAACCATCCAAATACAGCAAATAGTACTGAACAAAGCACCAATACAGTCACTCAAAACGGTTCGGTGCACTTCTGACCCAGAAACGATTACGTAAATCATCTTATGATTGCTTTCTTGCGAACTTTCGCTTTTAATAGATATAACTTTTATAACCAGTGGCTCTAGTGTGAGTTGTGTTGGTCAATAAAGTGTAGACAGCGTTTAAGTTTTTTTCTATACAATGTGAATAGAACATACGTATGCGCAGTCGTAGCTATGCTTTCTATATTTCGAAGAGATCGAATCAGAAATGAGGAGATCCGTAGAAGAACTAAAGTTGCCGACATAGCTGAAAGTATTAGTAAACTGAAGTGGCAATGGGCGGGGCACATTGCTCGTAGAACTGATGGCCGTTGGGCCAAAAAGGTTCTAGACTGAAGACCGTACACCGGAAAACGCAGCGTGGGACGACCTCCAACGAGATGGATGGTATACCTGGTTAAGGTCGCAGGGAGTCGTTGGATGCGGGCGGCATGTGACTGGGAGTCGTTGGATGCGGGCGGTATGTGATCGGGCATTGTGGAAATCTATGGGGGGGAGCCTATGTTCCGCAGTGGACGACCTTCGGCTGATATGATGATGACGATGCGCAGTAGAGGCGTTAATAAGCAGTGATCGGAATAGGTAGTGCAATTTAGGGTCAACGACCTTAAACATTATAATAGTATGGATACGACCACGGGATTCCGGAATTGCACGATATATTCAATACATTAATTACAATCATCTAAGTGGAGAATTCCGTGTGGTGTCCGGTTTAAGAACATAGCACCACTCCGTCTCCTCCCGTGGATGTCGTAAAAGGCGACTAAGGGAATCTAAACCAGAGGGACGGGCAGCAGCGTCCCTTCTGTGAAACGGTAGCCATACTGCGCTCACCAAGCCTGCCAAGCGTGGTGAGTATTGGCAAATACCCCCCAAAATGATGACACAGCTGTGAAAATCAATGGGGAGGCCTTTGTTCAGCAGTGGACGTATAAATGGCCGATATGATGAACTGGAGAATTTGTTTTAATGTGTGCAATAGACGGCACGGTTTGGTGCAGTCGGTTGGAATAAATATATTTGTACGATCTGCAGGATAGTTGTTCCGGGTCTGGGTGTATTGTGTGCGGAATTTGTGTCTGTAAACGCACCTACAACACAGGAGAAATCCTATAACGAGGCAGTTTAAAAAATGTACAACGCTCTCAAGATCCTGTCGGGGCTGCCGCAATTCTGCAACGCGAGACTTGAATAGATAGTTTGTACGCAAACGTTCTGCATCAATACACTAACAGCCGAAAATTAATAATCAATCTAATCCAAAATCTTTGGATTTCGGATTACGGATATGTCTGTTTTTTGTGTTAAATGTGATCGTAACACAACAACGGATGAATTTCAAATTCTTAAATCTGTAGATTTTGGATTAGATTGATTATTCATTTCGGCCATAACAATGCTTCGCAGCCGCGATAACAGCATTCTGAGAACCCTTTCTGATAAAATTCATAGCCCAGTTTACACAATATTTGTCGGGGCTGCAATGTGTGTGCAGTATATTCTATTTTCTAAATAAATTATTATTATTATTGATTATAAATATTTAGTACAGCATGATTGTATTATTTAACGACTACACTCATTAGTATGTAGTATAGTCAAATGCTGCCAAGCGTGGCGATTATAGCAAATTCCCCAACGAGGACACAACTAAAACCCATACTCATAATTTTTGGAGGAGGCTTCTGTCCAACAGTGGACGTTTTTCAGCTGAAATGATGAATATTTATTTTGCTTACGTGTAATGCCCACTTGATTGAAGTGGGCATTACCCTTTGTGGAGCTCTTTTCACATCAAGCTGCATTCGATGGCTGCTGCCAATCCAACATGCATTGTTATTATGTACGACAATAACAAATTCGAGTGGCCAAGTATTAACTAGGGCTGGGCTGGGGCCACAGCCTGTTATGTTGTTGTTATCTCACGAACCAGCCCAACAGCTGACTATTACAGTCTAAGAAAGAAAATAAATATATTTTAAATTCTCTTTATCAGTGATATATGTTTTCCTGTTCAAATTATAGTGGTGGCCGTGTATAAACCAACAGCTAATTTAGACAGTTTATTCGGCGTCAACGCATCTGGAGCGTCTATAGATCACCGACAAACTAGTTGAATCATGAACGACATGTACCCCTAGTACGAGTTTCTTTTCACGTAATAGTAAACTACACGTTTTCTGCGTTCGGCGCTGCGATTGGCCCGCTACAAACTCTTCATCCAATCGCAGCGCCGAACGCGGTAAACGTGTAGTTTACTATTACGTTTCGATCATCAAAAGTAACTCGTACTAGGGGTACAGAATGCATAGCGTCGTCGACGTCGAACGCTTAATAGTACTGTTAATGACGACAACGAGAAACGCTGTTCTGTCTACGAAATAAACTTGTCGAAAATTCATTTGGCTTATGAACCCATTTACCATCAACGATAAAAGGTCTCGTTTCGTCAAAGATAAACACATCAACGACCCAGTTCAAATGATAATAGCAATTACAAGACTTCATTATTCGTTTGTTTAATAATACCTACTTCTATTTTAGTTCAGCGCACTAGAACGTAATTTTAAAATATCATACTGCAATAAAAAAATCCCTATCTCTCTCCCATCTGCTGTCATGGCTGTTGTAAAAGGCGACTAAGGAACTCTAAACCAGGGGGATGGGCAGCAGCGTCCCTTCTGTGGAACAATAAATAGCCAAACTACGCCTACCAACCCGCCTGCCAAGTGTGGCGAGTACTGGAAAATTCCCCTCAAAATTACGAGAACATTGTGGATTGCGGAAATCTATGAGGGAGGCCTTTGTCCAGCAGTGGACGTCTTTTAACCGATATGATGATGATGAGGCAACTGAAGTCTACAAGTTTACAATATAATATTTACACATAATGTAAATTATTTTTAGATATTCGCACCTTATATTATAAAGGATAAAACGTACGTCCTTTTAACGACGTATTAACCACTCGGATATTCATCATTTCGGCCGAATGAAGTCCACTGCTGGACACAGGCCTCCCCCAAAGATCACCACAACGACCGATATGGATGTGTTGTGGACTCATTGGGGGGTTTTGCCATAATCGCCACGCTTGGCAGACGGGTTGGCGATCGCAGTTGAGTTGTTAATGTACTCGAAGGACGCTGCTGCCCATCCTCCGGCTAATCCCTTAGTCGACTTTTACGACACCCATGGGAGGAGATGGGGTGGTGGTATTCTGAGCCGGCACCACACGAATTGAATATAGGGTTACAATTAACCTGTGTGAGTAATCTACGCACACGTCTGAATAACATGACACGGATTTTGTTGTTATTGGCTTATCTTATGATTAAAAAACAAATTGGTTTCAAAACGAAAGAGATTAGTCACACTCGCGAACTTTATTCTCTCTCGCAAATTGTTGGGTTCAACCTGCAATATATTTTGGGTATGTTGCCTTTATTTAAACACAATCTTATGAGTATCATAATTTATACATAATACTCGGATATTGACATTTACTTATAGATTTGGACACAACGGAGGAGCCAAGGTGTTAAATTCGTGTTTTTATCTATGTATTTCATAACATATACATATATACCCACGTATGTAGATAAGCAAACAACGATTATACTGTATCGCTCACTGCCAGTTTACACTCAATGGCCGGTAAACGAGCGGCGAGGTTGCGCAACGCTTGGCGCGGTCAGTCTATGGACGGGTGACAGCCTACTGGTCTTTGAACTAAGCGTTTCCGTGCTTCGGAGGGCACGTAAAATCGACGGTAGCAGTTGTTGTTATTACACGGCAGTCGTTACGCGAAGAGGCCTTTGGACGGCTTTAACAACTCTGACACTAACCTCGTGTTAGAGTTGTTAAAGGCCCGTCCAAAGGCCACTAACCACACGAAGAGAAATAATACGAAGACTGTATCGTGTATGTGTAGAGTAGCGAATTGGTTTTCCTAAGGCGTGCTGAGATAAACTTCAAATCTATGAAAAACCTCAAGTTTCTCACATCAATAGAGCTTTACTGTTTTTTAGTGCCGTGCAACTTAAACTCTGACGTTACATAGGTGCCAGTTATAGCTTTATTTGAAATACAAATATTTGACTTTGACTTTAGGCCAAGTCTATAGGACGATTTAGGGCCGATTAACCCTCAATGGGTTCAAACCCTGATATGTACTTACCAATATAACTTTTTCAGTGTCATATCTACTTACTTAGTTAATCTAAGACACCATTGCCATCAGCGGTGATGGAAAACATCGTGAGGAAACTTCATCATCATCATAAGACTCTAGAACGTCCACTGCTGGACAAAGGTCGCATAGATCTCCTCAATTGACATTTAGGGGGAATATGCCAGTACTCGCCACGCTTGGCAGGCGGGTTGGTAGGCACAGAATAGCTGCTGTTCCACAGAAGGGACGCTGCTGCCTATCCCTCTGACCCTGAATCCTCTGAGTGGATTTCCACAACGACCGGTTACATGCCGTGTGTCATTTTGGGAGCCAGTACTCACCGCGCTTGGCAGGCGGGTTGGTGAGCGCTGAATAGCTGCTGTTCCACAGAAGGGACGCTGCTGAAGGGATCCACACAAGTTTGGTTAGTTCTCTCGTTTAGTCCCTTAGTCTTCTTATACGACATCCACGAGAGGAGATGGGAGTTGTGCTATATTCTCAATCCGGACACCACAGGGCTTGTCATAAGGTTTTTCCGAATTGCGCTAGAAGTCACGGTCCCCCTCCGCAGCGTTCTTCAGCAGTTTTCTTCAGGTCGTCGGTTATTTAATTAATTTTAGTCATAAAGATGGCCTACAAATTTTTTGAGCCTTATTCCAAGGTGGACAATCAGTAGGTTATAGCGATTATAATGTGGGTCGCGAGCGCGCAGATTGGGGAGTCTGCGTGCTCGCACCGAGCGACCCCCGGGAAAACGGCGATGCGCACGTGGTCTCGTGCCGCGTAGCACAGCGCAAAGCGAGGCTTGGGGGGGATCCTTTACAATCCTCCCCGAGAAGTGCCTGGGGGGGGCGACCATTTTACAGTCGCCTTCCCTCCGCTAGAGGTGGGGGGGTCGCTTTACAGTCATCCCCTCCGTGATGTGCCTAAAGAAGTGGCACCAATGGGCGACTCTAGTGTGTTCTTACGAGGACCTGGAGACCCCCGTCGGTGCCTAAGATGACCGCTCCATTGGTTTTAGCCGGTAGAAGCCGGCATACCCCTGCCCCCAGTGTTGCCAGATGATACTACGGCTATGGTACGTACGAGTCTCCGAAATAGTACACAAAGCTATAGCTGGGTACACAAGAGTATTTATTTTATAAAAGATATACATAACACATACTACATACGTAAGTAGATCTTCAGAAAAGTGAGCATCAGAAATCCGAGAAACCCGCGACAAAAGTCAAAGTACTTCTTTCCCAAGAATAAGGACTTCGACCAATGTTAGCAGTTTACCGGTATACCTACTATGTATGCATTACTTACCCTGTATTATGTTATACTATTCTTAAACACTACACTGCATTTTGCTGTTGACTTTTGTTGCAGTTGTCTATGTTGGCTGGGGTGGCGTTTCTAAATAACCAAAGAAATTGAAATCTTAAAAAAATACTTTGAGTACACAAACAAGGCCCAGAGTACGCAAGTACACATATGACAGAAATAGTACACAATTCGTACTATTTGTGCCCTTCTGGCAACGCTGCCTGCCCCATAGATTTTCCACAATTGTGTTGTCATTTTGGGGAGAATTTGCCAGTAGGTACTGTAACGTCTAATTGGGTGGGCGAGCTATATCTTGGAAGACTGGTACGCGGGAAGGACCCACATATAACTTTGGGATTATAATTATTAAACTCTAGTTACTTCTTGATACATTTATTGCTCAGAAAGTAATACAATTGCTTTTTCCATTACCGAGAAACTCGCTGACGGCAGCTCGAATTCTATTCTATTGTTTCTTCCTCAAAATATTCTCATATACTTATTTCAAATAATGTTTTTATTCTATGTGGCTAGGATTTTTCTCTCAAAGGGTTTAAACCAATTATAATACTCACCACGCTTGGCAGGCGGGTTGGTGAGCGCAGTAAGGGTGCTGTTACACAGATGGGAAGCTGTTGCCCACCCTTGTAAATCATCCCTTAGGCACCTTTTACGACATCCACGGGAGGAGATGGAATGGCGCTATATTCATAATCCGGACACCACTTTTGCCATAATACTTTCTAATTCACGAATAAAGTTGCTATTCAAGCACTAATAAGAAATCTTTTTCCCTATCTAATTACGAAAACGCACACAAATAACGAAACGCCACTGTGAGTATACCCAAACGTATGTATAGACTACAACATTATAGAAAGGGCGTTCTATCTGTTTACATTTGCCCTTGAGCGTAAGCTATAATTTACTGCGGTCTGTAACAACCGAGATCATCATAATTTGCGGTTTGAGATTAGCGTATTACAAACGATATAAAACCACAAACGAAATGCGATTTGAGGGTGAATTTTCTTAAAATAAAAAGTATCACGTTAAGATGAGGTTATTTGGAAATTACATTCACAAACATAACATGGTGACTACAGAATGTTCACAGTGGCTTGAGATAAAAAAAAACAACTCGGCCAAGTATGTGTGGGATCACGCACAGTAAAGGGACCCATAGGGGGTAAGAACGTTCACTATTAAACTTCAAAGTTTAATATAAATTATCATATAACCGAAAATATCTCCCATAAATAAATCCATAAATCCATAAGTCCCATATTTAAAAAATTACACCATTTTTTTTTTGGTTTTTTTTTAAACTTTGCCCCACACTAAGACTTATCTTGTGTCGTGGGTGCGTTTACAGACATGAATTCCACACACAATACACCCAGACCCGGAACAACTATCTGCAGATCATACAAATATTTGTTCCGTGCGGGAATCGAACCCACGACCCGGAGCGCAGCAGTCGACTGTATCAGCCACTGCACCAAAAGTGCATTGCAAGCGCAACCTTGCCACTAAATCTAGTGTTGCCAGATTCAGGTTTTCCCTAAAACCTAGTGGTGTTTCGGGTCGTTGAAGTTTTATCGAGGTTGCAATGTCAATCTATGTAGGAGATTTTCTGGAAGTTTTTCACAATTTTTATCACAGTGGTGAAGTATTTGAAGGACACTCGTAATTAAGGCACATGAAGGTACAAAGATTAATTACCGTAATAAAAACATATCAATTTGGAATTTTATGAATTGTCTGTATGTAGCAGCTTTGGTGGTATTATACTTAGTTGATCCTTATATTTTAAAAAATCGGCGGGATTTTTCGTTCTTCTTACTTGAGGATTTTAAGTGCACCAAGGGCTCCCCCCTAAGTAGAAGAAGTGGCAACACTGCGCAAAATTATACATCAGACGGTTACTCAAGTTGCCTAATTCACGTTACTAATATCATGTGCTCATATCGCGACATGTATTGAGCCCTAACGTGGACGATACGTAACAATGCTTTAGTAATAAGTTGCTTAACTACTCCCATTATGCGATGCACCCCATACTAAATACGTAGTGTAGTGCTGGCTCATTGCCAGGCCGCATTACATAATGGAACAGATTGTGCTTTAAACTGCAAAACACTTAACTATTTTCATGTTTACAAAGTATATTTACCTATAATAAAACAATTTTAAATGGATTAGATCGCGTATATTTTAGATTTTTGTTTTTCCTGACGTTTCGAATACTTTGCAGCATTCGTGGTCGCAGGATGACTAAAGTTGTAGGCGTCGTTACAGATTTAAAAAGTTATTTTATTTTATCTACCGTACAATTTCGTAATCACTCAGTTACTGATGTTTTTTTGTGCGGTATGTTGTTTGTGACTTTTTTAATAACTGGATTCCAAACAGGTGGCACCTGCCAAACATCTTTTTTTCTAAAATTAGGATGTTTTCTAATTTCAATAGCCTCACGAAACATTCTTGGTACAAATCGGTTCTCTTTCGCGAGGACTTAAGGTTGATCAAAACGAAGATAGTGGTTGGGTTTGTTCACACACTGCAGACTTTGTGGAGCGTCTATGCTTGACGTCAACTATATGTCCTTTTATTCAGGTGGCTATACTACGCTTTGTTTGCCCTATGTATGACAAACCACAATCACAAATAACTTTTTTAATCTGTAACGGCGCCTATCACTTTAGTCATCCAGCGACCACGAATGCAAAAATCTAAAATATACACGATCTAATCCGTTTAAAACTGTTTTACTATAATGTGTAATAATCGCGAACCTAAGACATTACTGTATTTACCTTGCTAGCGAAAGTAGCTAATTGTTTGCTAGCGAATAATGTATTGAGCAAATTAGAACATCGACTGTTATTAATATCATTATATCTCCAACGAAGACGTCATTTCGACACCAAAGGTGTCATTGAAAACCAGCGATGTTATCGTTAAATATGTTGCAATGCTGTGAGCATTATGCTGAGTTGAGAGATTCAATTAATACATTTTTAGTGGTAGGAAATTTACTTAGGGAGCATGTAAAATGTTGCTAGTTAAAAGTAACTTACGCTGACGAACATACTGATAAATATGTTTTATGAAAAACATAAAAATTGTCGATCGTGAGTTCCCACGCGGTAGATATGAAACTTTGTATGAAATTTGTAAGAGAATGAGATGACACTATAGAGGTGGTAAACAGAGGGAGAGAGCGATTGATCGACAATAGGGAAACTATATAGAAACGTGTTTTATCTCATTCTCTCACAGCCTAAACCCAGCAACATTTATAGTTTTCTCTCTTTCGTTAGACATTTTCGTTTCATAAAATCCAATTCACACTGTCCCAAAAGAACTGTCACTTCAAAAAACTAGTTAACTGTTTATTTCAGTCTTGCTGTTAGCAATTTAGTTTGAATTTACATCATTTTAGTTACGTATACAGGGTGTCCAGTAAATAGCACGACATACTGCAGGGGGTGAGAGCTTGGGTCAATAGGTACCTACCAAAAAAACAATATATGTTCAGCCAAATCTTACGGATTTACAGTAGTACAAAATTTCCGGAAATATCGAAATATTGACACAGATTTTTAAGCATCTCGTAATGAAAAATTCGTTTTCTAGTTTTTTTTACCTCAAATTATTTGTGAATAATTACTTTACTCATTGATAAGTCTTTATTCTATTAAAAACTAAAATGTTTTTAAGAAATACAATTTTTATTTAAATTTTCACAGTACAATCTTCTTATCTAAAATTTTGTACTACTGTAAATCCGTAAGATTTTGCTGAACATACATTGTTTTTTTGGTAGGTATTGACCCAAGCTCTCACCCCCTGCAGTGTCGTGCTATCTACTGGACAACCTGTATAAGCATAAATTATGTTTGTTTTTTTCTGTTTTCTTTGCGACATTTGCATCTTGACGCGTTATTTATATTCAAGACCATTTACTGCCAAAGTGTATTGAAAGTATTTGCTTCATATATGCAATATGCATGTTCATCTTGCATACAGAATCTTTGCAGTACCGAATGCTCCGATTGCGGCATCGTTTGGCAATTCGCAAAATTTACTATCTACATATTTGTGCAACGTTTGTCAGGAGTTTATTGATATCAGTTAGATTTAACTATAGACGTGCAATGCATATTGCTTCATTCTATAAAAATATTTACGACAGTCTATGTTCGGAGTGTTGCAAACTATTGACTGATTTAAATGATTTAGCCGTGTGGTCGGTAGCCGTCAGAATACCACCACCCCATTTCCTCCCGTCGGTGTCGTAAAAGTCGACTAAGGGATTAGCCGGAGGATGGGCAGCAGCGTCCTTCGAGTACATTAACAACTCAACTGCGATCGCCAACCCGTCTGCCAAGCGTGGCGATTATGGCAAAACCTCCCAATGAGCCCACAACACATCCATATCGGTCGTTGTGGTGATCTTTGGGGGAGGCCTGTGTCCAGCAGTGGACGTCATTCGGCCGAGATGATGAGCCGTGTGGTGCCGGCTACGAATAGCACCAACCCATCTCATCCCCTGGGTGTCGCAAAGGCGACTATGGGATTAGCCGGAGTATGGGTAGCAGCGTCCTTCGAGTACATTAACAACTCAACTGCGATCGCCAACCCGCCTGCCAAGCGTGGCGATTATGGTGGTGGTGATCTTTGGGGGAGGCCTGTGTTCAGCAGTGGACATTTTTCGGCCGAAATGATGAAATGATTTTTGAACTGTTGTGTAAGAGAATTTTATAGATTTTTGATCTACGAAAGCATGAACTTTGTCAGTGTCCATGAAAATGAAACTACTCAGTCTTTGTGACTACACGGCATGAGATCTGGAATCGATTATTAACTTTCTCCGTTTAGCTATTTAATCCTCCGTAGCCCGCAGGACAAAGGGCTCTGCAAAGGACTCTAGCTATACAAATAAACTTACAACAACACAACTTGAAGTCTGAAGGCTTTTTTCCAAAGCTATAATGGCAACACTGCGTAATGTTATAATTGGTTTCAATTTGGGGAAGCTCGAGCTGTAATGTGCCGTGTGGTGCCGGCCCAGAATACCACCACCCCATCTCCTCCCGTGGGTGTCGTAAAAGTCGACTACGGGATTAGCCGGAATATGGGCAGCAGCGTCCTTCGAGTACATTAACAGCTCAACTGCAATCGCCAACCCGTCTGCCAAGCGTGGCGATTATGGCAAAACACCCCAATGAGCCCACAACACACCTATATTGATTGTTGTGGTGATCTTTGGGGGGAGGCCTGTGTTCAGCAGTGGACTTCATTCGGCCGAAATGATGACGATGATGAGCTGTAATGGCAATCCGCTGAAAAGATATGATGTTACAGGAAGGCGGGTATACCTAGCAGGTCGATACCCGTTGGTTGTTGGACGAGCGTGAGTGGAGGAGAATGAAGGAAAAGGAGGAGATGGAGTGGTGCTATATTCTTAATCCGGACACCACACGGACATCGGAGAATTCTGATACGGCAATGGTACGCACGGTAAATGTCACGTCACTTCAGACGTGAAGTGTTAGTAGTAATGCAGTAGAGTAGTGATGTAGGTGTCGCCCAAACATATGTAATGTACTTGCATACATACATATGTATGCAAAGCCAGTACATTGACTCGAAGGGTATACAATTATCATGTTGAACTGGAAGTGGCACAAAGATCACAGGTGATGGGTATAGTTAATTAACTCTACATTAAACTGAGGATTTTTATTGGTTTAATCAATACTTTGGTAGGTACTTTACAAGCTTTTGTTTAAATTGCGTTGTTAGTATGGGTCAAATCAATTGTGTTTGGAATTTGTGTTTGTAACCGCACCCACGATACAGGACCACTAGTGTGGAGAAAAGTTAAAAAAAAAACTTGATCTTGCAACTGAATTTTAAAACAGTTATCATCAACCGATTGAGCTGAAATGTTGCATACACGTTTAGTTTTGATGACAATGCACGCTTAGTTAAGTGACGTCATTCTAAATCCAATATGGCTGACTACCAAAGATGGCGGACCAGTTATTTTTTATGCACCCCCATGATATGGGTATCAAATGAAAGGGTTTGCTGTGAAGAATTTCAAAAATATTGTTAAAAGCGCGGCCACAAGTTGGAGACAGTTGTCTTGACCGCCTCGCTTCTCGTTCAGTCATTTATAGCTAGAGAGATAATAGATTACATCTTCCTCCACAAATTAATTAACGGTACGATAGACAGCAGCGAACTCTTGAACTACAGAAAGATAAAAGTTCCCTCTTGAATCCCAAGAAAAGCAGTATATAGCTTTATAGAATATTTCTTTTTCAAAAACTAACCATAGTGGCTTTGTAGGCAATATAATAATAATTTATCAAAAGCGCATAATATAGACATATCTGATTCTTTATCTAAATTATTTACAATAGATTAAAAAATAAATATAAATTTCACATCATTTGACTTCGACATTATATACAAGTAAAACACTGGATTATATTTTTAGTATCAGTGTCAATAGATGTAATATTTCATATTTTAGCATAATGCTTGGTTTATAATTATTGTCCATGCTATAGCCTCCTTTAAATGAGGGAGTACACGTGTCTAAATAACTTCCAGCCTCCTGAACAAGCCATAGACCACATCCATACGCTGCGGCAGAGGTTATACAGAAGACCTTCATGTATAATCTGCCACTATGCCTAGCGTTTGTGGACTATGAGAGAGACTCGATTTGGTCGAAACCTTGGCAGTCCTGCATTCTCTGCAGCGGTACCAGATTGACTATCGGTGCATTGAAGTGTTGAAGTGCTTATATAGAAACGCCATCATGTCCGAGTACAAGAACAGAGCACGGGGGCAATTCCATTGCAGAATTTCACGGCTGCAATGGAGAATGCCTTCAAGCTACTAGAGTGGAAAGGATTCGGCATTAACCCCAATGGCGAGTACATCATCATCATCATCATTTCGGCCGAATGAAGTCCACTGCTGGACACAGGCCTCCCCAAAGATCACCATAGCGACCGATATGGGTGTGTTGTGGGCTCGTTGGGGGGTTTTGCCATAATCGCAGTTGAGTTGTTAATGTACTCGAAGGATGCTGCTGCCCATCCTCCGGCCAATCCCTTAGTCGACTTTTACGACACCCACGGGAGGAGATGGTGTGGTGGCATTCTGAGCCGGCACCATCACTCACCTTCAATTCAAAGCACAATCAATGCTCGATGATCTCAACAGTTTCCCTACAGGTGGGCTATAAAATGAACCTGGGCAAGACGAAAGTCATGTAAAATGCCCATGTGGTGCCCATCTCATTTTCAGTTGAGAGCGAGAGAGAGAGAGGACAAACCGTCCAGTTAGGTAGGTCCAACTCCGAGAAAGGGTCAATCGTCGAATCAGACTGGGCTGGGCAGCGTTCGGGAAACTTCGCAGTCTTTTCGACAACAATACCTCAATGTCTCAAGACGAAAGTCTTTAACCAGTGTGTCAGTAATGACATATGGGACAGAGACGTGGCACTATGGGACTCACAAGAAAGCTCAGGGTCACTCAGCGAGATCGAATCAGAAATGAGGAGATCCGTAGAAGAACTAAAGTTGCCGACATAGCTGAAAGGATTAGTAAACGTGGCAATGGGAGGGCACATTCCTCGTAGAACTGATGAAGGTCGGGGTAAAAATATTCTCGAGTGGAGACCGCGCAGCGAAAAACGCAGCGTGGACGTGGACGACCTCCAACAAGGTGGGCAGAGGACCAGGTAAAGGTCGCTGAGAGTCATTGGATGCGGGCGGCATGTAACCGCTCATAGTGGAAATCTATGCCGGGAGGCCTTTGTTCAGCACCTGACGTCCTTTCGCTGAAATAATGATGTTGATGACTTATTTAAAAACTTTGTACCCGTGATGTGATTTCTTGTGTGTATCCTTTGTTGGTGGTCCAATGAATAAAAATATAAACAATATATCTACGTTCCAATACCAGGATAAAACTAAAAATACTTGACAGAGAAGCCGCAAGATAGCAATGCTCAAATGCGAAGGGAGCAGGCTGCCTCCCTCGTAGAAAAAAACAACATAATAATGATACAGCACCAAGCTGCAATGCGTTCACCAACACAGTCGAACGTGTTTTCGAGGTTATCGCCTTATGCGCGTTAAATTCCGCTGCAAACATCGACCAGACCTATGCAGTGACGTCATAAAGTATGATATGCACATCATTTTGCTTTAGTATGTGATGTAGGTACGTCACCTCCGTGGTCTATGAAGGTCCGATGGAGCGACGTAACCGTATTTGACTAAGACCTAAAATAAAGAAAAAATAAGTGAGTTCTCATGCTCAAGTATCTTGGAAATCCCAGCAAAAGTCATTATCATCATTTCGGCCGAATGAAGTCCACTGCTGGACACAGGCCTCCCCTAAAAATCACCACAACGACGATCATTGGGGGGTTTGGCCATAATCGCCACGCTTGGCAGACGGGTTGGCGATCGTAGTTGAGTTGTTAATGTACTCGAAGGACGCTGCTGCCCATCCTCCGGCCAATCCCTTAGTCGACTTTTACGACACCCACGGGAGGAGATGGGGTGGTGGCATTGTGAGCTGGCACCACACGGGCAACACACACACAAATTCATTATATAGTTGGAAAAATTATATACCTCGAAAGAGGCAAATTTCAATAATGCACATGATAACACCTTACGAAGGCTGCGTATTCGAGCGATGGTTGGACAGAAACCACTCCGCGTAAGTATCACTATTCACGTATTACATAGACGAAGACTTAGTCTCTAGAGATAGGGTTCTTATACAACCTACTGCTGAGACCAGCATGCCATTCGCCTAATATAAAGTCCATAACAATTGTAATATTACCCAGGTCTAGCCCTGAGTGGTACTGGGCTGGTCACCTCAAGACATTAGTTATAAGTCTGTTTCGTTCAGTAATCTCACTAGCTACAGTGCCCTTCAAACCGGAACCCAGTAAGGCATAAAGTTTAAACACATGCTTAGCAGCAGAATCTCTGATATCCATCTACCTAGCTGGATCTTTGTAATAATAGATCTTCCACCAGTGAAATGTCTATACAGTAAAGAATTTTGGTGTCAATGTTAGTCATAAATATATCCCAAAAGCTACATATATATATAAGTATATAATCTTATAATAAAACAAATTTAAACGGATTAGATCGCATATATTATAGATTTTTGTTTTTCCTACGTTTCGAATACTTTGCAGCATTAAAATAATAAAGTCCCAAACAACAAACCGCGCTAAAAAACATCAAGACATTGTGGGTTACTGCGTGCACCGAAACAATTTTTTTGATAAAAATTGTACGGTATATAAAATAAAACATATTTTTAAAATCTGTAACGTCGCCTGTCACCTTAGTCATCCTGCGACCACGAATGCTACAAAGTATTCGAAACGTAAGAAAAAGCAAAAATTTATAATATACGCGATCTAATCCGTTTAAATTTGTTTTATTATAATGTGTAATAATCGCGAAAACCTAAGACATTACTATATGTAATCTTAGTTCGTCATGTAGATAAACGGCAAAAACTTATCTACTAAATACACTCACATTTTATTCTGAAACAAACCCAAGGTTATCAGCGCTTGCATAAAATAATAACAATCACAAACAAATATTTTGACTAGTTTCGCTCTGATTACAAACATACATAATTCATCTTTCATTGTGGTCAAAGAACCGAGTGGTTTGGACATACAATAATCCGTCCAGACAAACAGCCTTCATACCAGCCCAGGAGCCTTCACTGTTCACTATGGATGGGCCTTTTAATGAACAGCCCGGTAATCCCTGGATTAGGATTTATAGGCTTGCAAAGGACCGCCCGGGGGGCAGAGTCAGAGATGTGCCTATAGGCGTGACACGAGTGGGCGGCAACCCCCTTTAGGTGCCAAAGTAAGCGGCAGGTATCCGGTACCGGTAGGAGTCTGGCATGCCTCTCCGTTCTTCCCCGCGGCGGAGGAAGTTCATGTAGTATTTACACTGGACACCAATAAGAAAAATAAGGTATTCCTCCATCTTCACCCTCTCTCCGAGATGTGGCTATAGGCGTGGCACCAGTATGCGGTAGAGCCGCATACTGGTACCATACTGGTGTGATCATACGAGGTCCTGGAGCCTTCCTTAGGTGTGAAGATGACCGCCCCAGTGGTTTTAGCCGGTAGGAGTCCGGCATGCCCCTTCGTCCTTCGCCGGGGCGAAAGAAGCTTATGTAGAATTTTCACTGGGCCAAATAAAATAAAAAAGGCATTCCCTCATCTTCCTTATTAGATCATCATCATCCTAGATTATTCCTACAAAGTAATTACCACTTTAAATATAACGGCAGAAACAGGACAATTCGCTTTTATCCAGTTCTAATCTATTTTTCTGTGACATAAGAAGTGAGTGGACCTGGTCTAGAATTGCTCAGAGCCAGTACAAAATTAAAACAAAACTAAAACATTGCTTCGTTACTCTGCCGAAACACGATAGTATATATTATTATAAGTTATTACGCATACGCAACATCATAAGACAATCAAAAAGCGAAGGTGCATTGCAATAAGTGACGTAATTTTAAAACTGCCTTTTGATGATTCGATGTTAACGAACTCGGTACTGTAGGCGTTTCGGCGCCGCTGCATATTAATTAATGACTGCGCATAATCACACTGCTTTTCTTTATAATTATTCCATAATTCGTGTGGTGACCAAATTAAAAACAGCACCGTCCCATCTCCTGCCGTGGATATCGTAAATGGTGACTATGAGACTCCAAACCAGTGGGATGGCGGCAGCGTCTCTTCTGTGCAACAGGAGCCATTCTGCACTCACCAACCAGCCTGGTAAGCGTTGTGAGTACTGACAAATTCTAACTAAATTATGACATAACTATGGGGGAGGCCTTTGTACAGCAATGGACGTCTTTTGGCTGATGTGATGATGGTGCAAAGATATAGTATTACCTACGTACATAGATAGAGCCTATTAAGTTGAACTAATTTCCATTATTAAATACTTGTCATCCTAATGTGAGTAATACGTGCGGTAAAAAGAGAAAGCATTAAGCGTTCACGTACGTCTTGAAGCGTTGCGCGCCTATAGCTATATTTACCTGAAACCATCTGGTTAGCACACGACGCTAAGAGTTTTAACAGAAAGTGGATTATCTTCAAAAGAAAAATACCATTAATACGCCCACTGCTCCTCTGCTTCTCCGTGCTATATAGCTGGGAAGAAGGAGCGCCAACTAGCTCATTAGAGCAATACCACTTTGTCTGTTACATTTCTGTTAAAACCTCCTTAGATGTTTAGTAGCCGTATGCAGGCACGTGAGTAAACCAGTAAGGAATTTAAAATACTGTGAGTCTGTGAGTTGACAGTTTGGACAAATAATGGTTTGGCGAATGCCACTCCTCATACGAAGAGTTTTAACGAATGGATGCCTCTGAACGGTTCGTATCACTAGATGAATTATGTGGCGTTCTGCTTCGTCACCCACACTTTACTATCGATCCCAGAACGATTCACATTTGTAGCGAGCATGTAAATATGTAGGAGAAAAAAAATCATTTATCGCGGAACGAACCATTCACAAGGTCGATTCGCGAAATTAGATGTACATAAAATATGCACCAGCATGATAATCAACGTCAGTCGGTCGGTCAACGATCAATATATGATGATATAACGATGATATTAGAATTACATACTTTGTTACACATACACATACACTTAAGTATATATGGTTATTACATGATTGTGCTCAGTAACCGCAGCCGGGCAGTGACCGCAGTATGCCCTTAGTTTATGGGGCTTTCGCCCCGGTGATTACATGTGCTCAGTGACCGCAGTATGAGCCGGGCAGTGACCGCAGTATGCCCCTAGTTTATGGGGCTTTCGCCCCGGTGATTACATGTGCTCAGTGACCGCAGTATGAGCCGGGCAGTGACCGCAGTATGCCCCTAGTTTATGGGGCTTTCGCCCCGGTGATTACATGTGCTCAGTGACCGCAGTATGAGCCGGGCAGTGACCGCAGTATGCCCCTAGTTTATGGGGCTTTCGCCCCGGTGATTACATGTGCTCAGTGACCGCAGTATGAGCCGGGCAGTGACCGCAGTATGCCCCTAGTTTATGGGGCTTTCGCCCCGGTGATTACATGTGCTCAGTGACCGCAGTATGAGCCGGGCAGTGACCGCAGTATGCCCCTAGTTTATGGGGCTTTCGCCCCGGTGATTACATGTGCTCAGTGACCGCAGTATGAGCCGGGCAGTGACCGCAGTATGCCCCTAGTTTATGGGGCTTTCGCCCCGGTGATTACATGTGCTCAGTGACCGCAGTATGAGCCGGGCAGTGATCGCAGTATGCCCCTAGTTTATGGGGCTTTCGCCCCGGTGATTACATGTGCTCAGTGACCGCAGTATGCCCTTAGTTTATGGTGCTTTTGCCCATCCTTTGTATGACCCAGAGACACTGTACCAATCGTACACTTCTGCCGCAGAAGGAAACAACTCTCTGCACCAAAGGTACACTCTGTACCAATCGTACACCTCTGCCGCAGTAGGAAACAACTCTCTGCACCAAAGGTATTCTTCTGCTGCAGCAGGATAACCACATTCAGTTATCGCCACACCGATAAAATCACATTTGTCAACGTTTCCTTTGCTATAAAAATTACATTGCACATAGAATATAGAATGAATTCTCGTGCACTGAATAAATATCGAAATATAAAGTGACCACAATGATTCTAGCACTTACCGGTCAACTTCACCCCACTTAACTACACAATACTAAACTTTGACGACACGGTTGGTGCAGTGGTTGATACAGTCGACTGCTGCAATCCGGGTCGCGGGTTCGATTCCCGCACGGAACAAATATTTGTATGATCTGCAGGTAGTTGTTCCGGGTCTGGGTGTATTGTGTGTGAAATGTATGTCTGTAAACGCACCCACGACACAGGAGAAATCCTAGTGTGGGGCAACGTTTAAAAAAAAAAAAAAAAAAAACAATACATTATTGGAACTGTACTCCTCGACTGCTGGTGACAATAACCAGCTCACTCATGAGCTCAAGCAATTTATAATTTTCCATGTGATAATGATGTCTCTACCCACAATTTTATAACATAAAAATCTATTTGTTAATGTACCTACTAATATTTTATAAGACATAGTACATATTTATGAATTATTTCGCGGTATTCCACGACAATGTTAAAAGTTATTGAGACCAGGAGTGAAAATGTTGGGACGCCTGATAGGACACGATCATTTAATAAAGACCAATAAAGAAGGTAAGATAGATGTAAAGAAAGAAGAGAGGAAGGCCGAGAAGGACTTTCATGTAACAAGTAAAGGACAAATATACTCGTAGATGCCGTGTCTTATCAAGTAGTCAAAAGAGAGGCGGAATGCAGAGAAAGATGGAAATTACTCCCCCGAAAAGAGCCTTTTTTATTGGTCCCAGTGGAAATTCGTCATGAACTTATTCCACGCCTAGGAAGGACGATGGGGCATGCCGGACTCCTACCGACCAAAACCACTGGAGCGGCCAGCTTTGGCACCTAAGGGGGGCTGGCTCCAGGTCTTTGTATGATCACGCTAGAGCCGCCCTCCAGTGCGCCTATAGGCACATCTCGGAGAGGGTGATTGTAAAGGATCCCCAAAGCATCCCTATGCGCTGTGCTATGCTGGGCACACGGCGGCGCGTGTCCATATGCGCGCCACCGTACTTTAGGAAGGAATTAATTTAGGTTAGGCATGTCCAACAGTGGACTGTTATGGGCCGATTCCAGCCATCATCATCAATAAAAGAAACAAGTTATTATTGGCAATAGCTTCCGCGATGATGTAGATTTACGAACTCCATTGTGCTTCGGTCCCACGCCGTTTATACAATGGGAGTGATTTGCATAGACGTAGGTAGACGTAACGAGTTTTGCAGTTTTTGAGAAATTAGAACTATTCCGCTAAACTTTAACAGATCTCGACATTTCACTCTTATGATTATGGGTAATTGAAAATTTAGAACGGGGGCCAAGTAAGATATCTAGCCGTACCAGTTGCTTTTTTCTCAGCTCAAGGACAACCCGATTGCTGTCTAGGTCGCAAGTTCGATCACCTCGCGGAACAAATATTTACGGGGCCTACAGATAATTGTTTTGGGTCTGGGTGCTTATACACAATAACACCAAAGAACCCCGCAACGTTTTAAAAAACGTTGCCATATCTCAAACAACGGGCAATAAACTCATGAGGTCAAGGTTAGTTTGATCATTGCAACAACAACAACCATCAGGTTTTGGAACATTCGATACAACCGTACAACCCACACTTCAATTGCCTAAATTAAATTAACATAGAATTGTCTGACCATTTTTTAGCCTCCATAAACATCAAATCATGCTACAACTTAAAATTGAAGTGTCTGTTTGTCAGCACACAAAACAAACCGGTAACGGTCATTGTGGCAATCTTTGGGGGGAGGCTTCTGTCCAGCAGTGGACGTATTTCGGCTGAAATAATAAAAAGTCACGGTATTTATGTATGAGCATAATTGGCAATTCGTTTTGATTTGAAAGTTGAGTTGAGGATGCGTTTTTGTAGACTAAGCCGCAGGAAATCTGTCTTCTTAATTCATTCCGTCCACTGCTGGACAAAAACCAATGCGGATAATGTGACCAACGCCAAACTACGGGCATTGTCGGCATGCAACATTCTGCGTTATTGAAACTTTCAAAAGCTAAAATATAATTAACATGTTACCAAAAAATGTTTTATTTTACGTACGGATTTGTTTCTTACAAAACTGTCTACTTGAAACTTTTCTATTTAAGGTATTTTTTTATGTTCCAAATCTCAAAACGGAAGAAAGTTTCTACAAGAATGTAGCCAACAACATGAGACTTATTCAGAACTTCTGCTAAGTGAGCAGTAACACATTATCAATAACTTATGATCGTTAAAACCTTGAACACAAATGACAGTTTCACAATAGTTCACTATAATCCCTATTGCGTTGCACGGTATCGACATGACGTTAGAATGGAACTCGGCCATCATAATCATTGCGAGCGTTAAGCTGTTGCCTTTACTAGACACTAGTTTAAACGCTGTTTTCTTACCTAATGCTGCATAGACTACCGCATCATGCAATTTTATCGTAATCGTAATGTGGTTGTGCAATGTAACAATTTGCAAATATTCGAGAGAAGCGCTTATAGCCAGCAGCATGATTGATAGATCAACTTTCGGCGAGGTTAAGCAACGCTTGGCGCGGTCAGTCTATGGATGGGTGACCGCATAGTGGTATTTGAATTGAGCGTCTCCGTGCTTCGGAGGGCCATAAAACCGTCGGTCCCGGTTGTTGTCATTTTGCGCTGTGAGACTTGCGTATTGGTTTATTATTAATTTTTAATGGCGGATAGCTACAGATTTTTTTATTCTTTGCTGAAAATATTATCTAATTTGTTTTGGTGACATTTATAGTAAGTAGATCGCATTGGAACCAGATATTAAGTTTATGTAGATCACCTTGTGCATTTTCAATAATGTCATTAATAGAACTTCCGAAGTAAACTAGACACGTATGATCAGCGTACAACATTACTTCTCCCTTAAGATCATTTTCATGTATATTGTTAATATACCTCTTTTTGCCCTAAAATTGAGCCCTGTGGGACTCCGTTAGTAATTAATGCAGGACTGCTAGTGTGTTTTCCAATGTTTACGACTTGGTAGCGGTTTGCAAGGTATGTTTTTAGAATAACATAAGCGTTGCGAGTAATACCTATACTATGTAACTTCTGTAAGAGTAGTTCGTGACTTACGGTATCGAAAGCCTTTTAAGATCAATAAATACGGCTAAAGCTATTTGTCAATTTGAAGTTTAATTTTAATTACAAGATCGACTGCCGCTGATTAAAGGTTAGACTTGGGCCTAAAGCCATACTGTTTTGCATAGAGGAAACCTATTGAATCAAGGTAGTCAGCAATACGATTATATAAGGCTTTTTCAAATATCTTTGACATCACTGGCAGAAAATTGATGGGTCGATAGTTACTTGGATCTGTTCTTTTATTATTTCTAGATATTATTATTATATAAATACTCGCTTCGCCACTTCCTTATGCTTTAATTATCTAAAAAGATCCCTGTAATATAAACTATCAATGTTACGATAGTCACACTGAATGTTTTTGGAATTAGCCAGTAAGAAAAGTTGACGATAAAAAATTCTTTAAATTTCGAATTAAGAACTCGTTGGGAAGCTGTAGATGAACATTGAACTCGTATGTCATTCGATTTCACAAATTGGCGCCATAATATTTAAAAAGTGCGTGTCGTGCGTCGAAATGCATTTGACTAGAGAACATTTTCGCTCCATGATTTGTTACGACTTTCGTTTCGTCTTAATCAACAAATATGTTCTGATAGACTTCGATTGGAATTTCATGATGAAGCCCCATCTCTTGCCGCTATATTTATAACTAGTTAAATGAGTTTAAACGTGGTCGAAGCAATCTCACGGATGATTTGTGCGAAGGACATCCGTCTACTACGACCATTGAAAATAACGAAAGTGCTGTGCGGCTAATGATAGAAGCTGATAAAAGAGTTACATATCAACTGAACCGGGCAAGTTTAAGCATTGGTATGAGACAAGTGCAAAAAGTTTTACACGAACATTAAGGTGTCAGAACGCTTTGCACCAGATGGACACCGCATAATTTTACGGAAGATCAAAAACGCCGTCGTTTAGATTGGTGCCGCGATATGCTTGCAAAGTATAACGGACGTGACTCGAATGATGTTTTTGACATAGTCACAGATAATGAAATCTATATTGTTACGAGCCCGAAACCACAAGACAATCTGCCCAATGCATGTTTCCATTCGAAGATTTGCCAACAAAATTAAAGAAGGGCCGAAGTCAAGGGAAAAAGATGATTGCCTAATTTTTTGGACGGACGGCTCATTTCGCAACAATTGCGCTAGAGGATAAAAGGACTGTTATTGCAGATTGGTATGTTAGTCATAGTTTATCGGTCGTCTTGGAAAATGTTCGACAACAGCGCCCAAGAAGCATGATCCTCCTCCATCACGACAACGCTCAAGCTCACTTCACCAGACGGACAATCGAATATTTGTCTATGGAAGGTGTGGAATTAGTGAGTCATCCCCCTTGCTGTTCTGATCTGGCACCTTGCGACTTTTATTTGTTCCACAAAATAAAAGATAAAGAGGAATTCGCTTTATGAACGCCAAAGATGGCGTGGATGCGTTCTAAAAAACGTGGACGAGAACAGTGAACCTAAAGAACAGTGGGCTCACTGCTTCAGTGAATGATTCCATCACATGCGACGGTGCTTGGAAAGGAACAGGGACTACTCCAAAAAGAATAAATATAATGATTCCAACGCATGCGACGGTGCTTAGAAAGGAACGGGGACTACTCCAAATATCAATAAATATATATATATATTTATTGATATTTGGAGTAGTAGTATATATATATATATATATCAACAAAATCCTACATCATTCCGTTATTTATTTTCTAAAAACTTTTAGTCACAAGGGTCACTTGTATAACACACATTTTCGGCCCATAAAGAAAGAAATCATTTATTTGGACATAAAACATCGACATAGAGCATCCGAACAATTACATTCTAATTACCCCGCTGAAGCCAGTTAAAGCTGTTGGTAGATAATTACCCTACACTTCACGGTGGTACATTACACAAGAGGGGAAAGTAGTTGCGTAACAGCTTTTACCCATATTCATGACCGCACAAAACGTTAATGACTCTACGTAAAAGTAAAAACGGTGACGCCGCAAAGAAAATTATGCTTTCAAGCTGTTGTATAGAGAAAGAACTCCCAAAAAACAATTCAAATTAACATTTTTCTTTCACAGAGGCCCTAATTGGCTATAAAGTGTCAAAAATGTTGGTGCACATTTCGGAACACGGTTGACCGTGCGGTGCCGGCTAAGAATAGCACCACCCCATCTCTTCCTCTGAGTTGTCCAGCAGCGTCCTTCGTGGATCCTGCCAAGGGTCGTGATTATGGAATGAGCACACAACATAAACCCGGACCGGTCGATTTCGCGATCATTGAAGGAGGCCTGCATCCAGCAGTGCAAGATTTTTTGACTGGAATGATGATGATGGTGATGTTCGGAACAGTCAGTTCTATGGACAGGAGCAGGCAAGAAACTCCAGGAAGACTTAAAAAAAATTATTACAATCTTAATTTAGATACATTGTGACAGGTAATTATAAACAAAGTAGGTTTTGTGCCTGCAGATTGAGTTCCTGGTTGCTGCTTAACGTATCCAGGGTTAGGATTAATAAAGGATTAAAAATTGTAAAAGATGAATAAAAAAGAGCGATCCAGAGGATAGAGAGCAGCGCGTGGGGGGGTATTCTTCTAGTGCTCGTCACTCACTGCACACGAACCAACATAATGTTGCTACTTTACACAGATATTCCTTGAGAGAGGCACCTTGACCCAGACCTTGTGGCACTTCTCCGGTCAGGCCAGCCCGTTTTCAAGCTGTGATTAACTTCTGGCTCGACCGGCTACAACGGATACGGTGGCGCTCACTGTAAGACTTCGGTGCCGAACATGATCGCTCAGGGTGAATTTAGCCGGTAAGAGTACGGCATTTCCCTTCGCCTTTTCACTGCGCGAGGGAAGTCCATGGTGGATTTCCAGTTATGAAACGTCAGAATTGGTTGTTGCCATGGAGAAATAGATCGTCACCACCTAGTGTGGTGCCATTTTCCACCAATCGGAGTCAACTCCAACTACTCCGGTATTCCGAGATGTATCCTTCTTGGGTCTTGGCGTGACTCTCACGTCAACTTTGACTTTTACATCCGAGTCGAAAGCACAAGTGACTACAAAAAATCTTCGCGTCCTATGGAAGATAATATATATTGCACACCGGAAACGCGCATTTTTGATCGTGTGTGGAATACTGCTCGCAGCTTTGGGACAGTACCGCCAAATACTAGCTTTAAGCGCTCGAGGTGATTAAAAGACACGCTAAAGGGCTTATTAACAATGGTGCACTGGCAAAGCTTCAGAGCGTCAAACAAACGCAGAGTTGCAAGCTTATCAGTTTTATCAAATAAATTTCGGTGAGTGTGCATTGGAATTGCATGATTTAATTCCTCCAAGCCCGTTCCACCATCGGACAACCAGACGAACGGCATTGCGCCACCATTAAATATGGGAATTTTCAGCCTACACGAGTGGACGGGTTTATTTTAGGCATGCACCATCGTCGACCGCATCGTCGCTTAGCATCAGGTGAGATGGTAGTGAACTTATTCAATATAAAAAAAAAATGTACATACTATGACAGTAAATTTACCTTGAACTTAAACTCAATGTTTTTATTTCATACACCCACCATTTGATTTAAAAGAAAGTGGATTATTTATATATAATTTAGAGTACTTCGGCATAGACACTTGACATAGAGTATGTATATTATATATTGGATTTCGTGGGTTTTATTTTTTGCACGGAACCCTAATTATTTTTCTAAAATAAAAGTAGCCCAAGTTATTCCTTACAACATCAGCTATCTTCTAGTGAAAGTCCCGTAGAAATCGGTCCAGCCGTTTCGGAGATTAGCGGGAACAAACAGACAGACAGACAAAAAATACAAATAGTTTTATTGCTGTTGGCACCGGATATACTTTCATTTTTTTCATATGCATTTAGTAAAAAGCTGTTATTTTGACATAACAAACAGACACTTCAATTGTATTTATTTGTATAGATGTACAGATAGGCACTTAGAAAAGTCAAAAGTTGATCTTATGGAGAAGAGCCAGCTAAAACCTCCATAGACAATCTTTTAAAAAAAAGGGATATGATTATTGAACATGTGAACACTAAGTGTATACAAAGTGGATTAGACATGAAATACAGTCAGAAATTGATAATTATTAAGGCAAAGGTAACACTGGTAGAAGTCAACGGAGTTCTCACATTTAAATGTTGAATACTAAATTATATTAAAATAAATGTCATTATAGCCATCAAAGCTGTAAACAATGTCATATTGTATACAAAAACATGTCAAAAATGACATATTTAGTATGTACTATATATAAAAAGTTATAAATTGCAAAAAGATTGGGTTAAATTTGATCAGACAGAAAACCTGTGCTCAATACGTGTTCTAGCCTCTACTGACATTTATATGCTGTTTCTTGGGTGTATGGGCCCAGGATGTCATATTTGTACAAAAATTATTTTCACATAGGTAATGGAAGTGGGAAGCCCTGAGATTGAAATTGAGAATAAATCAAGTACTTGAAGGTAACTTAGGCAAAGTTGATGCTGATGATGATGAGTTGGAGTATTGTGTTGTAACTTGTGAGAGAACTATGTTAAGCAGTTGTCCATGATAAACTTGGTTAGTTGTGATTGTTTTTGTTTTTCATTATCATCATCGTATCAGCTAAAGAATTTCCACTGGTAAGCAAAGACTTCACTCATAGATTCCCACAATTGTGTCATAGTTTTGGGGTGAATTTGCCAGTACTCACCATATTTAGCAGACAGGTTGGTGAGCACAGAATGGCTGCAATTCCACAGGAAGGATGCTGCTGTCGTTCCCTCTGGTTTGAAGTCCCTTAGTCACCCTTTACAACATCAGGGGGAGGAGATGGGGTGGTGCTACATATAATCTTAATCTGGACACCACATGGAGTTTATTTATCAGCTAAATAATAAAACAGCCAATGTTTCTTTTCCCAAATATTGTTACATATTATGATAACTACGTGATGTAAAATTTATTTCAACATAAAATATACATATACCAACAGGAGTTTGTGAATGTGAGGGGCTATACTTAGCATAGGTTATGTTATAGATGGATAACAGTTTTTACACAGACACATTAATGCCATAAACAGCATGATGAATTGCCTGTGAAAGTTCATGTTAAAATGCTGATGAAGGCAAAAGACTATACTGATGTGACTTTAATATATTGATATTGTTTCACCATGGATACCATTTTTCCCCTTATTTTATATAGGAGCAATAACATTCACAATAAACTATGGCAGCCTATAGAGTAATTGAGTACTTACTTAATGAGTGAGAATTTAATTTTTGAATTCAAAAGTATGTTCAATTTGAATTCAAAAATTCTTGCTTATGTAAATGTTTATTTATTAACTCTTTAATTCCAAAATGTCTATATTAAGTAGAAAATAATACCAGTTTGATTGTTTATTTCATAACATAGTTGTATAAGGCTGCAGGAGAAGCCTTGTGGCTGGTATGAGGAATTCCTTTGCATATTAGACCTTACCCCAAATACTTCAATGAACTTCTAGGCACTGAATTCAAATTCAAGAACATTAAAACAACTAGCTCCCAATAAGTATCATTTACATTCAGAGAAACTATAATCATGTTTATAATTACCAGCCATTATATAATGGCTTAAGTAATTGGAAATTACTTATTCACTTCAGCCTATATTCTATCATAAAAGTAATTTGCATAATAATCTCATTTCTAGTATCATTAGAAAGATATTATACGAGATAAATATAAATATAATAACATCCGATGTCTGTGGTAAAAAAGTAATCAATAAAAACAGTCGCTTATTTTTTTTAAATATAATAACCACTTACCACTCTTAGGCAAACTTCGAATAACGTTGACCGCAGCGTTGAATTTCTCTTCCAAAGACATATTTGGTACGTATCAAATACAATCACAAACACAAGTATATGTTTAAAACAACACGCACTTTGGACCTATAATTGGTGGCTGAACTAAAACACCAAATCACTACACGATAGCAGCATGTTTTAAACACTATCTTTCAGTATATATAAATGTACTCTGTGACACTATCACTACCGATGAATATTCAATTCCAATTGTAGTCGACGATTCGTGGACGAGATTACAATAAAGTATTTTAATTTTACGTTATCTATTACAATGCAAATAAAGGCCAACTGTGACTATTACCGACGGACTGCGCCGCCTTTACTTGAAGAATGGAGAATGGAAATATGAACAACAAACGCGAGCAAAACTTCTTCTAAGAAATGACAGTGACACATGAGTACATGACAACAGCAAACGAATGAACTAATATTGAAGACAATTCTTTTTTTTTTTTTTTTTTTTTTTAATTTATTTCTTGACCATGGATACATTGTCCTTCAGTCGTATACATAGAAAATTAAAATTCACTTAAGGATACACAAAACATATTCTAATAAACATTATGACAATCAAATAACAATAGAGAAGAATAAAAAAATAAAAATAAACCATAACATTAAAATAATAAAATGAAAATTAGTCAATCGTCTAACACAGTAGGTATACTTGACTTATACTACTTAAATTTTCTTTATAGTATTACTTATATAACTAAACAATGCCCTAAAATATTCTGGGTTAGCTAGTATATCTTCAACGCGGCGGGGTACACTTCCGACACTATTACTATTACTAGTAGCACTTTGGTTACAAATGTCACTCAATTCACTTACTAATAATAAACGGTCAATTTTGAATGCAGGACAATGAAGCACAATGTGATTTAAATCGGCATCACCTTGATTACAATGAGAACATCTGCTATCTGCGATAATATGTAGCCTATTCAGGTGAGCTGGAGTTAAGCAGTGTCCCAACCGCATGCGTGATATTATTGTTATGAATTTTCTATTTATGTACTTGTATTTACAGAACCAAGGTTTCGTTGGCAAGTCCTTTTGTATCCGTTTATACCACTTGCCCTTCTTTTCTAAAGTTACATCCCAGTATTCCTTCCATAACTGCCTATTAGTTAACTTGAATTTATAATAAAAGTCAGTGAACGGAACTTGCAACGATTCCGAGTGGTCTTCATCAGGGGCTGAACGGGTTGCCTTATCTACCACTTCATTTCCATGTATGCCACAGTGTGAGGGCACCCACCAAAATTCTACATTTATATGTTTGTCGTCTTTTAATTGTAATAACATATTTCTAATTGTATAAATTAAGTAATTTGTTTTATAGGTTATGTTTACATTAGCTAATGCACACAGAACACTTTTTGCGTCTGTTATAATCACAATATTATTTACACTATTTACAGTACTATTTACATGAATTAATGAACAATATACAGCATAAGATTCTGCTGTAAATATGCTACAACTCGAATTTATCCTAATACATTTAGTGAAATTTTGTTGTGGGTCATAAAAGGCTGCTGTACAACTATCATTAGATTTAGAACCATCTGAATAAATGAAGTAATAATTAATTTTCCTGTCACTATATTCTAAAAAATCTGTTTTATTGTGGATAACATTGTCATAAATAATGATTGAGGAATCTACAAGAGCTTTAAAAGAATATGTATACAATGGCCAATTATCATATTTTTTTATGTTCTCAGAATTAGTTTTAACATAGTTATAAATTGTTACAATTTCAGGTAATGTTCCATGAACAAGAGACGATCCTGTGATAATATTGGATGGAATAGATTCAGAGACTATAGGATTTAATTCAAGGTTACTATGGAGAATACAATTATTTAAGGACAGAACTTTCAAATAAAATGTTTGAGCTAACTGTAATCTGCGTAAAGCCAGAGGGGGTATGCAAGTCTCTATCTCTAATGAATTAATAGGTGTGGATCGCATTGCCCCACATATTAATCTCAATCCCATGTTTTGAATTACATCCAATTTTCTTAAAAGGGTGTTGTTAGCATTCATATATGCTAAACTACTATAGTCAAAATGACTTCTAACTATACTTTTATATAGCATGGCCATTGTTTTTGGGTCAGAACCCCAGAAAGATCCTGCCAAGTGTCGTAGTAAATTGATGCCCTTTAGTGCATTTCTGCTTATGTGCTTAATGTGCTCATCAAATTTAAGCTTATCATCAATGACTACTCCTAAATATTTATGATGTTTTACTATTGGGATCTGAGTTGTATTATAAACAATATTAATGTTAGGTTTTACATTATAATGCTTACTGAAAATTAATACTGAACTTTTTCCAGGGCTAATGTCTAACTTAAGCTTATTATGATAGTAGTTATACAACTGCTTCAATGCTGTATCAACATTCTTTTGAGCAATATCTATATTTTGGTTTATGTTATACAAAAGCAAGTCATCAGCAAATTGTAGGATTTTAACATTGGATGTATCCACATACTTTAATATTTGAGATGTGTATAAATTGTATAGCAATGGAGATAAAGTGGCTCCTTGCATTGTTCCTTTATTTACAGACTTAGGCCCATACAATTTATTATTGTACTTCACAAATAGAGTTCTATTACTCATAAAATGGTAAAGCCATTTTAAAACATGTGCTGGTATGTCTATGTCATAAAGCACTTGGATGAGCTCTTCTATATTCACATTATCAAAAGCACCTTTCACATCTAAAAATACGCATATTATATTAGAATGACTTAATTTAACCTGTTTTATATCGGATATTAATGAAACAAAACTTTCAGAGCAACTCTTGCCTTTTCTAAAACCAAACTGTATAGGAGGAATTATGTTAGTAGACTCTGTTAAAAATTCTAATCTTAACTTTAACATATTCTCGAAAAGCTTACCCAGACATGAAGATAGTGAAATAGGTCTATATGAAGATGCATTATTAATTGGTTTGTCAGGTTTTAATACAGGAATGACACACTGAGTTTTCCAGGACTCTGGTATTACTAGTTCCTCCCATAGTCTATTATATATATTAAGCAATATGATTTGTGCATTCAAATGTAGTTTTTTAATTAACATGTATGGTATGTCGTCCAATCCAGGTGTAGTATCTTTTCTACTTTTTAAAGAAATTAACAATTCATCTAAGGTAAATTTTTTATTGAGAAATAGGTGAATATCCTTTTTATTTGTATTTTCAAATAGATAAGCTATCCTATCCTGATTTATTTCTGTTGTGTCTGCTAGATTATCTAAGAAATCAGGAATCCAGTCATCATCAAAGTTTTTGTTTACGTTACTATATCCAATTCTCTTGAATTTTTTAATGTAATTCCATATTCGAGAAATTGGTGTTAATCTGTTGAAACTACCACATAAGTTCTGCCAAGAAGCAGTTTTCTCCTCCTTCAATATTATTTTCTTTGCAGCATCCAACTTTTTATATTTGATCCAATTGTCTATTGTAGGCTGAGAAAAGTAATCCTTTAGTGCACATTTTGAATTATTTACAGCATCAGTACATTTTTGGTTCCACCATGGTACTGGTTTCCTTGATAGGATAGCATTTAATTTCCTTTTTACTTTAGGTATCGTTTTATCTCTTATATTATTTAATATTTGAACAAAATCATTATACAATGTTAAAGGTCTACTACTAAGACTAATAAGATCCAAATGGGAAAAACTATTTTCACTTAAAGAGAGATAGCCATCCCAATTTGCTTTGCTATAAATGTACTTTTTTTCATTTTCAGGAAGGACACAGTGTGATGATGATTGTACATTTATTTCAAGAAAAGTTGGAAGGTGATAACTACCCATTGGATCATCATGAACAGACCAATTACATAGATGAGCAATGGAAGAACTAACAAGAGCCAAATCTAAAGCAGCAGGCTGTCTACCAGGATAAGGAACAGTTGTTGGAGAACCATCATTTAGAATACACAAATCACAGTCATCTATAATATTGTATAAACAAATACCTCTATTGTTATCATTATTACATCCAAAAGCTATATGATGAGCATTGAAGTCACCCATAATTATACATGGTTTGGGTATAGAATTAACAAGCCTCTTTAGTTTCAAGCTATATAATCTATTATTGGGTGGACAATAAACACAAAGTATGTATATAATACCAGTACATGTTTTTAATGAAATACATATATTTTGAATGGACTCATGATATATTGTGTCAATTACACTGTATTGTAAACCATATCTTATTAGGATACCTACCCCATTGTGAGGGTTTTCAGATATTTTGTAAATAAAGTTATAGGATGGAAAATTTTGAATTCTAGTGTTAGATTTAATCCATGTCTCATTAAGTAAACAAATATCAATTGATTTTTCAAGTAATAAATTTTGTAATAAGGCCTTTTTACTCTGTAAGCTTTGTATATTATACTGTAAAATATGTAAATAATTTTCCATTAAAATAGGTTAGACAAAAATATCTCTTTAATTTTCTTAGTAGTTAATGGTGTGTTATCTGAGTTATTACCTAGAGCTACAAGGGATTTTACTATAGCGTTAAGAATAATTTCATTATTTGCTATTTGTTGAGCATTCAGCTCTTTAACATTGGAATTATTTGTATTTACTTTTGTAGGCAACGCTGGAAAAGATGTCTCATTAAAGGTCGGGGGTGTACTCACCACAGTGGCATACGAATTTTGCTTATATTTATTTTTCTTTTCTTCAATCTTCTTTTTCTTAATCGGGCAATCTCTCGACACCGCCAGGTGATTCCCACTACAATTAATACAGACTATCTCTTCTACGTCGCAATCTTTGTAAGAATGTTGTCCTGCACATGAGGAACAACTCTGGACTCCTCTGCATACCTTAGCCGAGTGATTAAATTTCAGACATTTGAAACACTGCAGTAGCGGTGGTATATAGACATGGACTTGGTATCTGAATAGTTTAATATATGCGTGCTGTGGTAAAGAAGTTGTAGCAAATGTTACCACTACAGTGTTAAGAGGTGTTAGTGTACCATCAACTTTCTTCATCATTCTCTTTACAGAAATGACTTCAGCGTCGCAACTGATATTCTTATATATTTCTTCGTTGTTCATTTCTTTTGGAACATATCTCAGAACACCGATTTTTTCGGTTATATATGATGGTATGAATGCTTTCAATTTATGGTTAAGTAAAAAGTCTTCCATCTTAATAAAATTGTTAGCATTTGCTGCAGTTTTAAAAGTGATGCCTATTTTGTGTGCATTGAGTCTGTGTACTCCAAGAATGCCTTTAACATTGTCACAGAAAAGATTGGTAAGTGTAATGGGGTTCTTGTTTCCAACTTTTTCATTTTCCGTAGATTCTACATAAACAATGAATTCTTTGCTTCCGTTCTCAATAAATAATCTTTTGTAGTTAGGCTTTATATATGCTTTGTATTTTTGTGTGTTGTCTATTTTATTGTCCGATTCCCGCGATATTTTACTATACTTTCGTTTCTTTTTCGGATCTCCGGTGTCCTCACCATCACTGTGAGGACTCATCTTGGACGTTTTTTCGTGCAATTAGGTAATACTATGCACTAAAACAAGGATTTAAGCTATTTAAATTAAAATTAAATTAAACACAAAATAAAATTTGCCGCCCTATTTGACTTCCCGCCAAAAAGTCTTGAAGACAATTCAAAGGTCTAGTGGTGCCTGTTGTATGAATGAACAAATATTTTACACTGCTACTTCGATGACAATATATTATATTTTTATTATAACCGCCGCGGATAAAATCTTTGAATTATGTACGACATAAACATTGAACACAAACCGTCGTCAACGTTGCTCTTTTATCAAAAATTCTACTGGTTTATAAATAAACTGGTTCACCGTTGACGGCCGACGAAAAACAATGTTCTTCTTCTTCTTCTCTTAGATTATGGCTTCTGTAGGTTATCTTCCACGATTTCGCCAATGTCAAGTTTAAGGCAACGTCGTACGGTATTTAGATGAATAAATCTTTACATATTCATAAAATATTTCTCAAAAATGAAAAAAAATCTAAAAAATATGTCGGCAACGTCGTACGGTTCAATTGTTTTTTTTTTCGAAAAACAATGTTGTTTCTTCGACGATAAACACGTCAACGATCCACCGCTATACAAGGGTTGTCAATGTGTACAGTCTTATGTATACTGGAAGTTGGTACAATCATCGATATCAACTATTGTTATTTATTCACATACAGAAAGTTATACACAAAAATGAAATAGGAGAGTAAAGTACAAAGGTATTCCTTATTTTGAAAGGAACCTCTTCCAGCAGACCTGCGAGAGGACAGGTTGAAAAGATGAAATTCAGGCACAGCTCATAAAAGAATACTTAAATTGAATACATATAAATATGAAAATTCAGACATGTGTACATAATTACTTATAAATATATACACCAGCTGCCCGCCCCAGCTGGTTTGGTTGCTTACTGCGGCACTCCGGGCACCGCCAAATACGTTTATTATCTGAATCCATTTGTTGGAAACACTCGAAAGATGTATTGGCGCATAATAAATCGTACTTGGATTTGCTTAATACGCAGCCTAACTGATCCTCTTCCGGTAGTGCATCTTTGCATCCCACACATTCTTATATCGGATTACTATTAGGTGAAGACATTATGCTTTGATATGTCACTCAAGTTAACAAAATAAAAAGTAAAAAGTAGCTCAACAAAACAACATATAACAATACAAAAGTATTCAGAAACGTCTAAGTGCCACGAAAAAAGCGTCACTTACGCGTATAAATCAAACATGATAAAGTTGAAAAGTTTCCTTTTATTTTGATTTAGTCTTGGATTATTTACACTTTCACCAGATATAAATTCAGTGGAATGTTAATTAGTTGCCTATTCAATTGTAACATTCAGTTTTACACAATTGTACGACGATAAACACTAAAAGTTTTTATTTTTGTCAGAGAATCTTTGAATACGTATAGCTGTTTCATGTGCGCGTAAACTGTCCTCATCGCAGAAGCCGCCCGAAACTCACCACGTTTGATCGATTGTTTTACTATTTGACAGTGACCGACAGAATAGGCTGACGTCTAGCATAGCAAGCTCCACAAAAGTATTGAAATTAAAAAACATTCTAATTTTAATAGAGAAGGCAAGGTTGGCAGTTTTCACATGTTTGGGGTCTAGTTATTAAAATAATAAAGTCCCAAACAATATACCGCACAAAAAAAATATCAAAGACACTGTGAGCGATTATTGCGTGCATTGAAACTAATTTTATGATTAGAAATGTTACAGTAGATGAAATAATCTGACTTTTAAAAATCTGTAACAACGCCTATCTAGAATGCCACAAAGTATTCGAAACATCAAGAAAATCGCGATTTACGCGATGTAATCCGTTTAAAATTATTTTATTATCTATACATCTATACAAATAAATAAAATTGAAGTGTCTGTTTGTAATGTCAAAATAACAGTTTTTTACTAAATGCATATGAAAGTATATACGGGACATATAACAAAAATCAATTTTTTATGTTTTTTGTCTGTCTGTCTGTCTGTCTGTTTGTTCCGGGTAATCTCCGAAACGGCTGGACCGATTTTGACGGGACTTTCACTGGCAGATAGCTGATGTTATAAGGAATAACTTAGGCTACTTTAATTTAAGAAAAATAATTAGGGTTCCGCACAAAAAATAAAATCCCTTGAAATCCAATGTATATATATATTCTATGTCAAGGGTCTATGTTGAAGTACTCTAAATTCCTTTTAAATTAAACGCGGGTGAAACCGCGGGTCCCAGCTAGTAATGAATAATATAACAATAATTTTATTTAATACTTTTTACTATGTATTTGAGCATTATTTTTATATGCTACCAAAGTAATCAATATTAACCTTATTTACAATATATATACACATTAAAACTATATTATATTATATACTATAAGAAAAAATATCTATATACAAATAAGGTATCTATATAAAAAGGTGAAAATAAAGAATGTTCAAAAGACACCTAAGCGTCAAAATACTCCTCCGAATCGCTGTCGTCTCAAAGTCAAAGTCAAAATTTTTTATTTCAAATAAACCAAATATTGGCACTTATGAAACGTCAGAATCTAAGTTGCACGGTTCCAAATAGTTGATCTCATGGAGAAGAGCCGGCAAGAAACTCCATGGATACTCTTTTAAAATAATTGAGATTACAATGTTGATTGATACACATTATTGTAATATATATACCGAGAAAAATGTAGGACAATGTGTAAAGATGGAACATACCACAATGAAATTATAATAATAAATTATTTGCCGTGGCAGTTAACGGCTGACCAGTCCCAACAAACGGCACTCGTTCACGAGCATGACGCATGCATCAGCATCGCTTAGCTCAACCATAGTGTAAGGAACCGAACGACCCGATACACAACACCACCGCCAGCAAGACATTTTAGTGAGTATGACAGACCAATACAGCCAGGCAAAAGACAATCAATATTATGTACTAAAAATAACATCAATGGCTACATGATTCTCACACATTTACAGTTTCGTATGAATATTATAATATAATGTTACAAGAACAATATTAACAATAACTAATAGTCAATGTCATAATATTAAATATAAGAAACTAACATTAATAGAAATGAAATTTTAAATGAATTTGTTCAAGATAATGTCAAGTTATTGAATATAAGTAAATAACATAAAAAATTATGTAATTTCAACTGAGTCAAGTCAAATGTCAAGGTATATAATGTCAAGGTGTAAATATTTAAGTAAATAACTTAAAAAATACAATTTTAAATGGGTCATGTCAATTTATTTTACATTAATAATATAATCAATTCCAATGTTTAAATATTAAACCCTTGATTGCAAGTTAAAACACTTGCAATCATATCCAATATAAGATATGTTAAAATAAATCATACAGCGCCAGAGGGTCGCAGTGTGCAGAAGGGAATCGTATGCCAGACATCTTTATCATCGATGTAATGATTTATGCTATAGTAGGCCTTCGACATTAAAACACGTTTAATCAAATATTTGAACTGTAGTTCTGGTAACGTACCCAGGAGGCTGGCAGCATTACCACGTTGGATGGCAATGCTAATTCTTTGTCCGAAGAATAGGCCAGCCCTCTGGTCACGTGAAGAGTCAACCAAGTATAGTAAACAAATAAGTATATTGTTTAACGTATTTTATTGGTAACGAAACGCAAAGAATGATTAGAATTGAATGGAATTTCTACGTAATTAGCGGCATTCCGTTGCTATGGAAAGGATTTACCATGACTATGTCTACGAAGACAGCCGAGTCTTCATATCGGCTCATGCTCGGGAAGAAGAGATATCGAGACGTGTAGCGAGCGCGTTGTCTATCTTCCGAAGAGAAGACTTTGAAATCGCCATGCTACGCCTACTGGTTCACATAATACGTCACATTGCCATAAGTGAAAATAAATTTTGTTAGAACTTTGATCAGATACACGGTACAAAGTTACAACACAAATCCAATTTAAATTATGTAGCCAAGAGTATTATTCTTTAAAACTGTTACATAGATAAGAATAGGTACTATGATCTGTAACAGCTTCAATCATTAGTTTGTAAGGAAACATGTATAAATTATATATTAATACGTGAAGAAAAAACTTTGTACCCCTTTTACATAACGGCTACGCATTAAACGAGTGTTTGGACTTTGAACTATTAGAAGTTGAACGCTGCGAATCGTGCAAGAGGGTGTAGAACTTTTTGTCGTTCCGTCGCCCTCTTTTACATACTCGAATACTCGGCAGCACATCAAGCTATACAAAACCTGTTTAGTTTGAGCGCACGGCACACACCACCTTGCGGTGCTCTATCCATAATATGCATATAGATACGTATTTATTTTGTAAACAAGTTATCTACTCTCGTAACACATTGTTTTTGATTTGCGCTGCGCCTGAGCGCATATACATCTATTATTATTTATTATGAATGAATAAATTTATAGAATTAGCAAAAACGATGATTATTAAAGAAATGTCGTTAAAGCATATAGGAGTTAAAGTATATATGTAAAGAACATAGATATTAATTGTAAAAAACAGCCTATTACTGCCCCACTGCTGGGCACGGGCCTTTTCTCAGGATGAGAAAAGTTACACCTTAGTCCACCACGCTTGCCTAGTGCGGGTTGGCAGACTAAACACACCCTTGAGAACATTATTGTAGCCCTCTCAGGTGTGCAGGTTTCCTCACAATGTTTTCCTTTACCGTTAACGCAAGTTATAATCAAATTCTGATCCGCATCTGAATCCAAAAAGTCAGGGGTACGGGCGCGGATCGAACACAGGCTCCTCTGTGGAAGGCAAGCATTCAACTACTAAGCTATTACTACTAAATATATGAAATAAGATTCATCATTTCATCATTTCGGCCGAATGAAGTCCACTGCTGGACACAGGCCTCCCCCAAAGATCACCACAACGACCGATATGGGTGTGTTGTGGGCTTATTGGGGGGTTTTGCCATAATCGCCACGCTTGGCAGGCGGGTTGGCGATCGCAGTTGAGTTGTTAATGTACTCGAAGGATGCTGCTGCCCATCCTCCGGCTAATCCCTTAGTCGACTTTTACGACACCCATGGGAGGAGATGGGGTGGTGGCATTCTGAGCCGGCACCACACGGAAACAAAATAAGATTAAATAATATAAATGCGAAAGTGTTGCTGTCTGTCTGTTTGTTACGTTATCACAGCTAAAGCACTGAACCGATTTTGATGCATTTTATGTGAGATAGCTTGAACCCCTTGCCCTTCCAAATAGGCATAACAATCATCCCCTAAAGAGGTTAAGTGGGGTGTTGAAGTTTGTATGGGAAATTCATAATTCTTAGCGAAGTCGAGGACAAAGCGCTAGTTATTGAATAAATACTTAATTAACTCAGTTAAATGGGGTGTTGCAGTTTGTATTGGAAGTTCTTAATTCCCTGCGAAGTCGTGGACAAAGCGCTAGTTATTAAATACTTAATTACCTTAGTTAAATGGGCTGTTGAAGTTTGTATTGGAAGTTCTTAATTCCCTGCGAAGTCGCGGATAAGGCGCTAGTTATTAAATAAATATATAATTAATTAAATGATAAACGTTATACCATTTTTTCTTCCATGCCCACTGCAATGTTTTATGTTAGGTAGGTATGGTTTACGGGCGTGGTCAGAGGTCAACCAAGGGATCTTGCCCGATCCAGAAGAGGAAGCGTCCTGGTTTCGAGAGGCGATGACGTCGATTTGCGACGCATCTATGCCCCGAGCCAGGCGCTCCCGGCGTAAGGCGGTGTACTGGTGGTCGGAGGAGATCGCGCGACTACGCACGGTCTGCCTGGTATCCCGCCGCCAGTACACAAGAAGCCGGCGCCGGCGAAGTGCTACAGCCGGAGAGACTGCCGAGGCGTATCGGACCTACCGGGCGGCCACTATGACGCTCCAAAGCGCCATTCGCGAGGCGAAGGCTCGGTCCTGGAGAGAGCTCTTGGAAGGACTGGGATCCGTGGGGACGACCCTACCGTATGGTGGTGGGCAAGTTGCGCCCGTGGGTCCCCCCGGTGACCGAAACAATGGCCCCGGATTTGCTGGAGGGAGTGCTCTCTACGCTCTTTCCAGCGGTCCGGGACTATCCCGGTCCTTCTGTACCGCCAATTGCCTTAGAATGGGATGAGGAATTGGCGGTTTCAGAAGGAGAGTTGGACCGAGCCGTTGGCCGCCTGAAGGCTCGCAACACCGCACCCGGCCCGGATGGCATTCCGGGTCGTGCGTGGGTGTATGCATTGCAGTCTCTTGGGGACCGCTTGAGACAGCTGTTCACCAGCTGCCTCCGTCGCAGCGTGTTCCCGTCCGGCTGGAAGGAAGCCGGATTGGTTCTCTTGAAGAAGGAAGGAAGGGCCGCGGATTCTCCCTCTGCGTACCGTCCCATTTGCCTGCTCGACGAGGCTTCAAAGCTATTCGAAAGAATAATTGCCCGAAGACTCGTTGAGCACTTGTCGCGAGTTGGCCCCGACCTGGCCGACAGCCAGTATGGCTTCCGGCAGCGGCGCTCCACTATCGACGCGATTCATCGCGTCCGCTCGCTGTCGGAACAGGCAGTGTCCCGACGGGGTGGGGTGGCGTTGGCTGCCAGTCTTGACATAGTCAACGCCTTTAATTCTATCCCGTGGGGTGCAATTAGGGGGGCACTAGTCCACCATCGGTGCCCCCCCTATCTGCAGGGTATCATCGGGGCATATCTGCGCGACAGGCATGTTCGCTGCGTGGGCAGGGACGGTAGCGTAAAGCGGAGGGAGATCACGTGCGGGGTTCCACAGGGGTCAGTTCTCGGTCCCCTCTTATGGAACCTCGCTTACGATGCGGTCCTACGTGTCGTTCTCCCCGCTGGCGTCAGCTTAGTCTGCTACGCTGATGACACTCTTGTGTTGACCAGCGGGGAGTCCTTCGAGGGAACCATCCGGCTTGCCGAGCAAACGGTGGCAATTGTCGTGGCCAAAATCCACGCTCTGGGTTTGCGGATAGCGCCTCACAAAACCGAGGCGCTATGGTTCCACAAACTGCCGCGGAGCAGGGAGCCTCACAGTTCGTGGATACGCGTTGGTGACGCGCAAATCAGGGTGGGCCGGTACATGAAGTACCTGGGGCTCACCTTGGACAGTCGTTGGGGCTTCGAAGAGCACTTCGAGCGTCTTGTCCCCCGGGTCGAAAGGATAGTCGGTGCCTTGCACGGGCTGCTACCCAATCTCGGGGGACCGAGGGAAGAAGTTCGCCGCCTCTACGGGGGAGTCGTGCGGTCCGTGGCCCTCTACGGGGCGCCTGTTTGGTCATCTCGACTTTCAGGCGTCCAGCGCTGCAGAACCAAGATCCACGGTCTGCAGCGTAGAGCGGCTATACGGACCGCACGAGGATACCGAACGGTGTCCTTTGAGGCGGCAACTCTGATGGCGCGCTTTCCGCCTTTTGATATCTTGGCGGAGATGGATGCGTGGGTGTATCACCAAACACGCTCCCTCCGCCAGAGCGGGGAAGGCGTACCTTCAGGGGCGCTCGAACGTTTGAGGCATCAGGCTCGGCTGCGTGCCCTCGAGCTATGGCGCGAGCGGCTTATGCTGCCACAGTACGCGCAAAAGCGCGTCGTCGAGGCTGTCTTGCCGCTCTTCGGAGCCTGGCTCCAAAGGAGCGAGCGCGTCACATTCCGCCTGACGCAGGTATTCACCGAACACGGTTGTTTCGGTGCGTACTTGCACAGGATAGGACGCGAGGTCACGGCACAGTGCCACCACTGTGGAGACGAACAGGATACCGCACAGCACACGCTCGGAGAGTGCCCTGCGTGGACTGCCGAGCGGCGGATCCTGGTCGATCGGATCGGGCAAGATCTCTCTTTGCCAGCAGTAGTGTCGGCTATGCTGGCAGAGCATGAAAATTGGAGTGCTGTGGTCTCCTTCTGTGAGAGCGTAATGCTCCAGAAGGAGGTCGCAGAGCGGGATCGGGAGAGGGCCAATTCCGCTCGGAGGAGGAGGACACGGGGCCGGGGTAACAACCGCCGCGGCGCCCGTGTCCAACACGCCTGAGCCCCCTGTCGACTTTATATGGCGGGGGGCCTTGGGGGTCGCGAGCGCGCTTATTGGGAAATATGCGTGCTCATACCGAGCGACCCCCGGGAAGACAGCGGTGCGCATGTGGTCACGTACCGCTGTGTGCGCAGCTCAGCGCATAGTGAGGCCTCGGGGGAATCTTTTACAATTCCCTCGAGAGATGCCTGGGGGGGTGGCCTCTTTACAGTCACCTTCCCTCCACTAGAGGGGATGACCACTTTACAGTCATCCCCTCCGAGACGTGCCTAAGGGCGTGGCACCAATGGGTGGCTCTAGATGGAGATCTTTCGAGTTCCTGGAGCCTCCCTTCGGTGCCGACGATGATCACTCCGGTGGTTTTAGCCGGTAGGAGTCCGGCATGCCCCTTCGCCTTTTCCCGGGGCGAAGGAAGTACATGAGGTATTTCCACCGGATCAATAAAAAATAAAAAAATAAAAAAAGGTATGGTTTACGATCTATATAGTCATCTTGCGAGGACCTGGAGCCCCCCTTCGGTGCCGAAGATGACCACTCGAGTGATTGTAGCCGGTTGGAGTCCGGTATACCGCCCTTCCCCGGGGCGAAGGAAGTTCATGTAGAATTTCCAATGAACATAAAAAAAAAGGATTACATGGTAATGTCCTAGGTTTTCGCGATTTATATATATATATATATGATTACACATTATAATAAAACAATTTTAAACGGATTAGATCGCGTATATTATAGATTTTTGTTTTTCCTGACGTTTCGAATACTTTGCACCATTCGTGGTCGCAGGATGACTTAGGTCCCTGCCGGGGGAGCGGTCCAATGCAGAAAAGCGTAAAACTCACCCCCAGCTAGAGGTAAGAAGAAGGACACCGTGGGGTTTTAGCCGGTTTGATCCCGGCATGCCCCTCCGCCCTTCCCAAGGTGGAGGAAGTCAAAGAGGATTTCCCCAGGTTAAAAAAAAAAAAAGGATGACTTAGGTCCGTATTGCAGAACGATCCTCAAGTCCAGTTTGATCTTTAATCACCTGGTCACTGTTTATGTATAGAATCTGTACTTGAGTATCGGCCATATTCCAGAACGGTAATCAATCTAAACTCAGTTGAGACGAGATTAAAATCACGCCTCAAGCATGTATTACTCATTGTCTATGCATCAGCCTGTTTTCGATTACAATTTATTTCCATTACCAACTTTGTTCCGATCTGCGCAGAATAAGAAGTAATGAAATGTACCTCAATAACCCTATTAATCAAGAAATATAGATATTCACAAAGTAGTGATGAATGTTGTTGAAGTATAAACTATAAAGGAACGTGTGCTGGCGCCTATTGTCATTGAACACTTGAACAGATGTTATGTTGATAAATAAATATCGTTTAATTAATTTGATGTACATATTAACATAATAACCTGTAGCGAAATCGTGTTGGCTCCTCCAGAAAGTTAAAGAAAAGAAAGTATGACGTTTTTCACCACTTATTGGGTAAACATGAAACTACCTCATTTAAAAAAAAATACAATTATATAAGTCCTGTACATCTCATATACATCTGAGAGGAACACTAAAGACCAAAATTATTTTCGTATGATCGTTAAATTAAATAAATCATTGTAATAGTCAACTTCTCCAAAAATATCCATTTTGTGATAATTAAATACTGCCATTTTACAGATACATTAATTTATAATATCATTGCAGAGAGACTTATGAAACATCTTAGCTTGTATTCAACAACAATATAACCAAAAATCAATGCGCAAGAAACAAAATACATTAAAAACTGTGCTCAAGCGCTATCCGGACCACACTCACGTGATCACAGTTCCAATCTCTGCTCAAGTACAGACCTATAACTGAGTGACGATTTAGAATAAAGCCACGACTCAGTTGAACTACGTTCAATAAATCGATGCTTGAGAGACGTTTTAAAATTAATGCTCAACTCAAAACTAGTTTTAAACTGAGATCAATGCTTGAGTTTCGTTCTGTAATACGGACCTAAGCCTAAGGTGACAGGCGTCGTTACAGATTTTTAAAAAGTTATTTTATTTTATCTACCGTACAATTTTAATCAAAAAATTTGTTTCGATACACACAGTAATCACTCACAGTGTCTTAATGTTTTTTAGTGTGGTATGTTATTATAGCATTAAAAAATCAAATATGGTAAATTAAACTTGACTGCCAATAGGATGAGAAATATCTTCACGCATTTATGTAATAAAGTTAGATAATTGTATTGATGACTTCCAAAAATCAGACCGTAAGCTGAATCAACTTAAAATAATAGTTAAGTATTAACAACCAAATAATACCATATAACAAGAGCAGTGATGGCATAGTGGTTGAACGTTTTCATACAGGGGAGTCTGAGTTCAATTCCGGGCTGCACCTCTGACTTTTCGAATTCATATGCGGATCAGAATTTATTATCACTTGCGTTAACGGTGAAGGAAAACATCGTCATCGCCAGCGCGGTGGACTAGCATAACCTAACGTTTCTCATCGTGAGAAAAAGCCCGTGCCCAGCGGTAGAACAGTAACGGGCTGATTATGTTTACTATAACAGACTATCAAAATGAACATAAGCTATGTGTGTCTCCTCGGGATTCAACAATAGTAATAGATATAAAAATTTACAATATAAATAAAATAAAAGATGGTTAGAAATTAGATCAATAAAATTATGAATTTATATGAATGGTGCCGGCTCAGAATGCCACCACCCCGTCTCCTCCCATGGGTGTCGTAAAAGTTGACTAAGGGATTAGCCGGAGGATGGGCAGCAGCGTCCTTCGAGTACATTAACAACTCAACTGCGATCGCCAACCCGTCTGCCAAGCGTGGCGATTATGGCAAAACCCCCCAATGAGCCCACAACACATCCATATCGGTCGTTGATCCCAACCGCGAACGACTTTTTTCTTAAAAAAAAGTAGATGTGTGCATAAGCTATGGTTATATAGGATGTCGAGCTTGACTTGTAGCTGTGTGTACATCTTTGAATTATGTAAATAAACAATATTAAAACGGAATTGGCTGTATTTAATCAATTAAAATGAAAATACAACAAAAAATCTATAATTATAGTTCTAATATCAAATATATTCGGAATCGATGATGATCAATCATCCCTATATCCGTCTTTCAGTTTCGTCGACTTACCTCCGAGTTGCGCTTTTGGTTCGAAACTTCGAATTTGATGGCGATTGCCATAACTAAAAATGAAGTAGAGTTCCGCTTTTCTCTATTTTAAATTGTAATCTGTGGTTCCGCTCTTGTCATTACTGGAGCAGATCCCGTTGATACATTTTGTATCGATTATTCCTTAATTTAGGTAATAAATCCAAGGTTTTTACAAAAATCCTAGTGTTTAAGTGCATTTTTTAAACTTCCTTGTGATATGAGGTGAAAACGTATTAAATCTGCGTTATTATTTTTATATTTTTGTTCGGCAAAAATGTGATACCCGCGCCCTTATTAGTTTCGCACTAAAGTTGAAATATCTTATTTTTATAGTGATATTGAGTGTAACAATTACTGCTATACATAACAAATCAATAAAACAGTGTTCGCTTTCTATAGTAGGACTCAGTACTATTATTTCGCTCATTGTGATCATAGTAAATTTTTTATGGTTAAAAAAGTATGCGAATATATATTACCGCGGACTACCCCATTTCGGTGTATCACTGCTCGTAATTTTACTTAAAAGGCTATTTTACTATCGTGCTTTCATTCCACATTTTCGTGATACATTATTTTCACGTACTTATTTCTTTTAAAATGCTCATTATAGTCGGCTCTTGTCTATTATAGGACTCAGCCACTTAAATCTACTTAGTTCCCCATAAGGCCTGAATAAAAGTTCAAAATTAACTTTTGAATAAGTTATTTATATACAATTTATTAATTTTGATAACTATATGTTATCATAGTGTAAGTAAATACAATTACTACCTAACCCTTCTACCTGACCAGATTTTGGCACAGTCACATTTTATATAGAATAACATTAACAACTCAACTCCAATCACATTGAGGTGATTACCCCATTGTGGATTTATAATACATTATGTCAGTTGAGGTTGAGGTACACAGTTCCATGCTAGTGTATGTGTTCACAACTACCTATAACTAGTTAACCTTTAAGACAATAGAATCTTCTGAATATGTTCATTATCCTACTATAGAACCCTCACTTCCCATGAGGCACAATCGAAATGATTATTAAAACATGCACAGTCGTATGGAGAAAAACTGGCAAGAAATACCAAAATAATCTTTAAAAACCTTCATTATATTTTTCAAACTTGATAAGTACACTGTGACAAGTGGTTGGCGGCCGCCAATCGTTTGGAATCCTTTTCTTATAGTGTGGGTGATTCACTCAAAAATCTAAATATAATCTACAGGTAGTTGTTTGGGTCTGGGCGTTGTTGCATTTGAGATTTATGTCTGTAAACTGTACCTATGGAGATATCCTAGTTTAGAACAAACTCAAACTATTCAAAAAAGAATGTGCTGATATTTTTCATACAAATTCAAATAAAAAAGTTATTGATGATGTTTATTCATATTGTTAAAAGACAAAAAAACTTAACCGAATGTAATATATAAAGTCATCAAATTCTCTGTATCCTACAGGAATTCTCCAACTGATACCCAAGATAAACAATTGGGGAATCCAAGATGCCTGAACTGACAGAGCTGGACAAAGCCACTGCATCCATGACTGAGAAGCGTAAGGAGGAAACTGCATCTTCTGACAGTGACTCTGATGACACTATTCCAGAACTAGAAGATGCTGGTAAGAGTTTATTTATTATGGTTCGCTTACAGATAATACATTGATACTTAGTACCTGGATGACCGAGCTTTGCTCGGTATTTTCGTGTTACTTAACAACGCCATCTGCTGTTGTGTCGTTAAAGCAATTAGTTGCTCACAAAAAATAGTATTATTATTCGCCAATAGATGTCAGGAAGAGTTTATTATATTATATTTTTCAGTTGAGACTACTCAAACGCCTATAAAATGACATTTTCTAAAAATGATTCCTAGCTAGATCGATTTATCGCCCCCGAAACCCCCTATATACAAAATTTTATGAAAATCGTTGGAGCCGATTCCGAGATTCCAATTATATATATATATACAAGAATTGCTCATTTAAAGATATAAGATAAGATATCATAGCAAACAAGCACAGTATTTTGGTAAATGTTTAACCTATTATAAGCAAACACTACATGCAATAATATTTATGAGTAAGAACAATAGGACAACAGCAAACACAGCTCAACTTAACCCATTTCATACATACATGAAATAACTAACATCACTCCTTCTGGAACAATATCAATCTAGACTAGATTAGGAATGGTCGTGGGTTCGATTCCACGGAACAAATATTTGCATGATCTGCAGGTAGTTGTTCCGGGTCTGGGTGTATTGTATGTGGAATTCATGTCTGTAAACGCACCCACGACACAGGAGAAATCCTAGTGTGGGGCAATGTTTACTAAAAAAATAAATAAATGGTGTTTAACGTGCACCATTGAGAACAACTAGCTATCAGTTGGTTGACTACAGTAGTCCGCCAACCGATACTAGACTAGGCTGGTGGACTAAAGCCTAACCCTTCTCGCTATCGTCTATGTTATGTAGAGTATTTGAGAGGTCTGCTAACCTACTGAAAATGGGGGCACTGTTTAAATATGTGTAACAATCATTCGTCTCACCAGCCTAAAGGGTTAATTGTGCTGTGTGCTGCCAATATGCAGTAAGACCAAGAATTCATTCCTTTATCGACACAGGTGCACCTGGTGCAGGCGGTATCTCAAACCCGATCGCGGGCATCGACATTGTCTCTAAGGCGAAACAGTCCCGTGGTGAAAAGAAAGCACGCAAGATCATGAGCAAACTTGGGCTTAAGCCTGTAAGTATAGTAATCTTCCTATTACTTAACTCTATAGCTGGACGTATCCTCCACCAAGATGTGATACAATACTTGGTCTTCCATCTTCTCCATTCTGTCCACTGCAGTGACCATCACTGGCTTCAATTACAAAAAGCCACTTCAATGACAAATAATTGAGAGCCATGTTATACAATTTGACATAGTCATCAGGATAATAAAAAAAAAAAGTTAATATGGATGATAAAATATAAGCTTTTCAGTAGTATATCTAGCACTTCACAATCTATTCTTAAGGTAAGTTCTTATCTGTCTATCAAGTCACAACTCCTCATGTGACCACAAACACTAACAAAACTGACAGGAATACAAAACCACAGGCAATTTTTATGGTTGCCAACTTGTATTTATAGTCACAAAAACTCTCCAACTATACCCAATATCTATTGCTACATAACATTTTACTACAACATTCCGTAACTGCTAGGAGCGGGTGCGAAGTAAGAATGATACTTAAATTTAAGGGAACCCATAAAAATCATGTTGGTTCTTTACTTTAGCAAAAACAGCATTATAGTACTAATAAAAATCAATAACCTCTTATTCCAGGTACAAGGCGTCAACAGGGTCACAATCAGGAAATCCAAGAACATCCTCTTTGTCATCAACTCTCCAGATGTATACAAGAACCCACACTCTGACACTTACATCGTGTTTGGAGAAGCTAAGATTGAGGACCTGTCTCAACAAGCCACTATGGCCGCTGCTGAGAGATTCAAGGCACCTGAGAGTGCTGCCGCTGGCAATGATGCTGCTGCCGCTGGCACGGTATGTTGTTGTTAAATTACGATAGTATTTGTACAATTGCGGAATTTTGGACACTGATGATGATAAAAAAATATTATTTGATAAAATATGAAATCTACCTTGGCTGTGTCTGAAGTGTCCAAAAAAGCATTTGTATGGTTAATTTATTAGATTTGCACAGAAGCCTTACTTTTTTTAATATGTTACCTCTACGCCTATACATGTTAAGAGAAAATATACAAGAGCGCATTTTTATCTCTCCCTGACATTATAGATTAAATTACTAACTTATAGAACTAGAATAGCCAGACCTATTAATTAGTTATTATAACCTCTCCTGGCGATTGCCGGCAGCCGTGTAGACAATAGATTTTTAAATGTCTCGTTTTGCAGTAGTGTTGAGTAGGACATACAAGAGGCGGTACATTTGTCCCGTACATGACACAATATTGTAAGAGCGGCTCAACATTATAACATGTACCACTTCAAATTTTATGTCCCGTTACTTTACTCTTCGCATGTGAACTGTGGAGTGAGAGAGAGAGAGAATGAGGCACATGCTTCAAAAGCACGTCTTTTTATTCTACGGACATTATCGTGACTGCAAGAGACAACATGATGTTTTTATTCGCTCTATTACAAATGTACTAGTACAAAGTACGAGATGCGACAGTTTTAGAAAAATATGATTTCATGAATGTCTGTTAAATACCTTTTTCTTTTATTGTTTATGTCTGTGTATTAGGTATATGTATTTTAAATCAAAATCATGTTTTACAAATAAGTCGCCTGCACAATAATGCTAAAGTGGTTATTAAGTAAAAACGTCGATACAATCGTCATTCGTCTATAATCAATCGCTTCTTATTACTTTGCTTTATGTATTCACTCATCATCAAATGTCATGTCAATGCCAAGCTTCATGACGCCTCGCCTCATTTCAATTCAATACCTCAATCACACTTTGTAAGACAGGGCAGTACAAATACACCAACAGTACATGAAATACTCGTTCTTCAAATGTCATGTCAATGCCAAGCTTCATGACGCCTCGCCTCATTTGAAGTGGGACATTGTACTGGCTCGGTACAGAAAAGAGGCTACTCTTACAAACTCATTTTCAAATCGTGTCCTACTCAACACTATTTTGCAGCACTCAATGAGATATTCTTCTTTTGTCTGTCCTGGTACTAAGTTACTTGTGGTTGGTGCAACATGAAATATTGCAAAGGTTTTGGCTAAAGGGCCGCCTGCCTGACACCATCACTCCTTGAATATGCTGGTGTTTGTGGTTTACCCGCCACCTGCGGGTAACCCAAAGTGCTTGATAATAATAATAATGCACTGCGTTCCAAACTCCCTTAGTCGCCTACGACAACCACTGGATGAGATACGAGTCCCGAATTCATGACTGTAGCCAAATCATTGATGATTTTTACTAACTACAGTATTCATTTTCAATCCTTGAACTTTAATTTTCACAGACGGTAGCCCCTATTGCCGAGGAAGAAGATGAAGAAGGTGTAGACGAGACCGGCGTCGACGAAAAAGACGTGGAAATCGTTATGTCCCAAGCTAACGTGTCCCGAGCTCGAGCCGTGCGCGCGCTCCGGAACAACCAATCCGACATTGTCAACGCTATTATGGTATGTAGTCACGACGATGAAATCTACTTTTTAGACATGGAGATCATGATCTCCCAAACCAACTCATTATTCAGGAAACAACCAAGCATACATATACATAAACATAGTCAAAATTATTATGAAAGAAAACATTTTACTTGTAATAGTCACAAAAAGTTTAATGAGAGATGAATCTTAGATTAAATCACTAGATAATGATGACTTACTAAATAATGACATCAGATAAGGTTATATATCAAGTCGTATCCCGAGATGCATGACCATTATTAATCAATTATAATTACACTTTTAAATGATTACATCGTGTATATTATAGGCTTTTGTTTTTCCTGACATTGACCTAAGACATTATTATGATTGATCAACTTGCAGCTGTCCTATGGTTTTAGAACTGATTTACTGTATTCCATTCTATGACAAGATACCTGAAGCAATTACTGATCTCACAGATGGGAAGTTTAAAGCACATGTTAAAACAGTTCTGACAAGTCTCCTATAGTATTAAAGAATATGTTGACGATAGGGACATTGGCGTTAGCTGTTTGTTAGCTATATTTGACTTTGAACCGATTGAGAATCATACCAATTTATTTGGATAACTAAATAGATCCATTAGGTAGGATGATTTTAGGCTTCTCAAGATCTGCCTAAAGGTATGGCATCATGGGTGGCTCTAGTGTGATCTTACGAGGACCCGGGGCCTCCCCTCGGTGCCGAAGATGACCACTCCAGTGGTTTTTCCCTGGGGCGAAGGAAGTTCCAGTAGAATTTCCATGGGAGGTCAATAAAATAAGGATTGAAGAGCCACTGCTATTCGCAAGCAGGTCTGTGTGACTTTCTCGCCATGGTAACGCTGAATTAGTGTAGTGCTGGCTAAGAATAAGCACCACCGCATCTCATCCTGTGGGTGTCGTAAAAGGTGACTATGAGATTAGCTCGGGGATGGCAGGCAGCATCCTCAGAGTACATTGACAACTTAACGGCATTTATAGCTAATGAGCATACAACATAAACCCAGACTAGTCATGGCCACTTTTGGGGGAGGGCTATTTAGCACATAGAGTGTGGACAGTTTTTGTTGAAATGATGATCGCTGGATCATAATTTGCCATATATATATCATATTAATAATATCCTCTCATTTTTTCTTTCACAGGAGCTGACGATGTAAAGATCCTCAGCATAGTCAAAAGTGTGTTAACTGTTCCTAGCTTGTAAGTCTTTGTAAACATCCATTCGAGCGGGAGTGAGACGGATATACTTTTCTTTCGCTTGCACACTCACAAACAGAAAGAATTCAAAGTACGGGCGAGGTCGACGAATGATTTGTATGGTACGGGAATGTATATAGACTTATTTACTTCAATATAATAAAATTATGGTAATACTATTGTGAGTTTCATTCATTCATAGTTACCCTGATGTACAAGAAAAATATACAGGTTGTAAGTGACAATTATTTAATCTATGACTTTTCCTCATCCATAATTCGTATGGTGATTAGGTAGTAGGTAGCTCTACGAGCGCATACAGTATGGTTCGGACGGATTCGACTATCATTCTATTTTCTGGTTCACTACAGACATTTCGCTGTGGCGTATATGGCATGATCAACCTGAGCTTAGTGCCATAACCCTGTAGTATTCCGATATTCAAGTTTTCTCGTTGTCGATCAACTCCTCTGTTAGTAGTATTTTATTACATGACCAGCTACTTTGCATTCTAACGTCAGTTAAAATGAACTTTGTATGAACCTCCCTATTCTGTTTCATAAAGTATACGTACCTAACGGTATTTGCTATTCTATGCTATTCTGTACTTGAATCCAGAGTTCTTTTTAGATAAGGGTGAGATTCAGAAACGAGTCTAAGCGTGAACTTACGCTTCCATCTGTCAAAATTAGGGCGTAAGTAGTGCATTTTGACATATGGATTTGGAAGCGTAAGTTCACGCTTAGACTCGTTTCTGAATCTCACCCTTATTGTGTTCTTTACATGGAGTTAACTTTGGTGTGCCAATTTCTCATGAGAATAGAAGAAAATGTATGCACTGGCAACTAACGATTTTCTTCAAGCTTAGTGATTCATTCGCAAATAACGGGCACCTTAACTGGATATCTCAGCTTAGACCAACTACGACGTGAATTTCAATTGCATTGGTCCAATCAATGTATCAATACCGGTCTGTACAGAGATCCGTGTGGGAAGCCCTATCGTATAGTCGTGGGCAAGTTGCACCCGTGGGTCCCCCCAGTTTCGGTCACGAAACTATGGCCCCCGATTCACTGGAGGGAGTGCTTCCAACGCTCTTTCAGGCGGTCCGGGGCTTGGTCCACCTCCGATTGCCTCGGACTTCCTCTCCACTCCCGATTGCCTCGGACCTGGCCGAAGAATTGGGGGTTTCTGGAGGGGAGCTGGTATGTAATGTCGGCCAAGTAGACAGAATAATACAGCTTTTGGAAGAAGACTAGGTTAGATTGGTTCACAGACTTTATTGTTTGTTCTCCACTTTTAAATTAGGTCGATCAATGTTTGTTTAGTAAGTACACACGACTACATATCAAACTATATAAAACTAGTTTATGCTGATTTCTCGTCGTATCGAAAGCCACTACAATGCGAGATTAGCATAGACTGGAAATTTGTAGCCGTGTGTATGTACATACTACCATAAAAATAATTATTAGCAACAGTTCCTGAAGTCGATGTAATTTACTTCCATAATATTTTCCTTATATTGTATATTGCAGTTTTTGTAACTTTATTTTGTACGAATATTTATGTATCTAACAATGATATACAAAACAAAATAATAAATTCTTAAACATTCTGCGTGAATCAGTCTACGACCAATTTTTATCTGTGGTGATTGTGAAGTTGAACTTGTCAAATACAATTCCTGAGGCTGTCATTTGGATTTTGTTTCGATTTTCGTGCTATTTACGAGAAACTGAATCTGCTTTCATCTCGTGTTTGTGAAGTGATTTAATCTTAAAAATGGCTCTGTTCCCCGGAGCGGTGGCCTTCGACGAATATGGACGTCCATTTATTATTTTAAGAGACCAAGATAGGCAGAAACGGCTTACCGGTACGGAAGCTTTGAAGGTAAGTTATTTCGGTTTGTAATCTGAAATAAAATAGTAAACTCATTAAAATACCAATTTAGGTCGTCATATAACGTCCCCTTTAAGTCTCATCCCAAAATTAGGGTTTAAAGTCTATAACCTAAACTTGTCAAAACAGTTTAGAAAAATCGAGATTAATAGCAAAAATTACGTTTTATAAATAAAACTTGCATTCAATCTGTTATTAATGCTCAATAAAACCCAACAGAACCAATAAGTCTAACATTTGTAGCTGTAATAGTAAGCTACATGCGTTATTATAATCAGGTGTTATGAATCACATGATTCGAAATTCGACAACCTGTAAGATTTAAACCAAGTTGAAATCTGCCTAACAATCTATTGTGGTTAGTAATTGGTGGAAAAAGAGGTTTTGTATTAAATTTCCCACATACAATAATAAAATGAATTGTATTTTTTGGCATTTGAGTCATAAAACTCCATTTTTATAATAGATTTACAAAGTTTTAAGCAAGTCATAGTGGGTATTGGTTCATGACCACAGTAAATATTAAAACCATACTATGTGATCCAATCTATAACAAATGCAATTAGTTGTTTACATACTTTGGACACTGATGATGACTAATAATAATTCACATAGTGTATTGATTCACCATGAAATCTACCTTGGCTGTGTCTGAAGTGTCTAATAAAGTTTTGTTGCACTAAGATTTCAAGTAAATTTGGCAGCAAATGTTGGGATGTTGATGTTGAATGTGAGACATTTGTTCTCAGAGTAAGAAACTGAATCTGACCAATTAACTTATTACTAACCCACCTTACTTAACACCTGACTACATTTACGCACTTTATATGTTATGGTCATGAAGATCATGTTTGAAACATTATTATGATGTATATGTTTTGTAAAATGGACTATTTGGTAAGAGTGAGTAAAAAATATAGAAATTGTTCAGATTGTAGAATATTTTTACCACATATTCATAAAATAAATATAGTTTTATAAACCTATATTACTGAATGGATTTATTTACCAAACATTCAGGTGGCAATAGATAAAAGAGGGTCAGTCAGTGCCATACTAGTTTTTTTTTAACCTATTATAAATAGTTATCATATTATTCTCAGTGACAGTCAATCCTACTAAAAATAAATTCATATGGCATTATCTACAGTAATATTGAATAAATAAACTCTTCACAGTCGCACATCTCAGCTGCCCGCCAGATTGCAAGTATCCTCCGCACTTCCCTCGGTCCCCGTGGGCTTGACAAGCTTCTGGTGTCCCCTGATGGCGATGTGACAGTCACCAATGATGGTGCAACCATCCTGAAACTGATGGATGTGGAACATCAGATAGGCAAGCTGTTGGTGCAGTTAGCTCAGAGCCAGGATGATGAGATTGGTGATGGAACTACTGGTGTTGTGGTTTTGGCTGGTAAGTAATTCTTAAAGCCATCATTATTCTATTTTATCACTGATATATTGTAATGTTTTAGGTCAAATCGATATATTTTTGTTTATTCGTTTAAATATCTATACTCTATACAAATAAATAAAATTGAAGTGTTTGTCTGCAATGTCAAAATAACAGCTTATTACTAAATGCATATGAAAGTATATATGGTATATATAACAAAAAGACAATTTTTTTTTCTGTCTAACTGTTTGTTCCGGGTAATCTCCGAAACGGCTGGACCGATTTTGACGAGACTTTCACTGGCAGATAGCTGATGTTATAAGGGATAACCTAGGCTACTTTTATTTTAGAAAAATAATATTGATATAGCCTCCTATTTTCGTGACTTTAATTTTGACAGTGACACAAAAAATGTACAGAAATGTACTTAATACAATGTTGTACTCTCATTGTTTGTTACCAGGTGCACTACTGGAGCAGGCGGCCATCCTTCTTGACAAGGGTATCCACCCCATCCGTATCGCAGACGGTTTTGAGCTAGCAGCAGCAACTGCATTAACCCACTTGGATGCAATCAGTGAAGCTTTCCCTGTCAACAAGGATACTAGGGAACATTTAATCAAGGTTGCCATGACAACGCTTGGTAGTAAGGTGGTGGTGAAGTGTCATCGGTTGATGGCTGAGATTGCTGTTGATGTAAGTGTTTATGCATAATCATTTTGTTAGTAGCCAATGGGTACCAGATACTATTATCATAGTTGCCTGTAAATGTGTAAACTTCTGAATATGGGTCTCACAACAGATGACTACTGGCCATAAAGACATTGACAGCAATGTTGGCGCAGTGGTTAAACAGTTAGCTGAAATTATCTCTTAAACTGTACCCACGATATGGATAAACTACGAGAGTGTTTCGACAAAAACAGAATGCCACATAACAGTAATCAACTCAACTCCTTGAAGTTTTTACCTACTGCCAGTGTTTTATTGCCACTTGGAGCTAGTGGGTTAGGTAAAAAAGCTAGAATTCAGCCTTACAGATACAGTCTTAGAGTGAAAATAGTTTGACAGCCATAAAAAATTGAACTGATGTTTTGATAACCTGCTCTTCCTTAGGCTGTCCTCTCAGTAGCCGACCTGGAGAAGCGTGACGTGAACTTTGAGCTGATCAAAGTGGAAGGCAAGGTTGGCGGACGCATGGAGGATTCCATGTTAGTAAAGGGTGTGGTTATTGACAAAACAATGAGCCACCCGCAGATGCCTAAGACATTGAGGGTGAGTAATTCATGGTGTCATTATTGTTCTGTATAAAAAAAAGAATCCATATGATCCTGTCCTATTCGCTTTTCACATAAATGTTAAGCCTAACAGATCAGATCAGATCTAAATGTCAACCTTATGTTTCAAAATTTAATCAACAGTACAATCAGGCGATTAAAAAAAAACATATAATAAAAATACTACTGAAAGTATAAATTTTCTCTGTGTTGTGTTCAGCCACCCATTGAACAAGTTCTTTAGACCTACTTTAGGTCAAAGGAGACCTGATTTTATCAAGCTCTAGTTTGATTGTAAAAAAAGTGGTATATGCAATATGTAAATGAAATACCTCTAGTGAGACTAGTGTTCTTGAATTATTTCCTCGTAACTTGGGATGGAAACAAATATCAAATGTAAACCCACAAATTCAACATAATAATTCATAATTTTTGTTCATCTAGGAAGTTAAACTCGCCATCCTCACCTGCCCGTTCGAGCCGCCAAAGCCCAAGACCAAACATAAGCTCCAGGTTGGCTCCGTGGACGAGTACCGTGAACTGCGTCAGTATGAACATGATAAGTTCTTGGAAATGGTGCGACGAGTCAAGGTAAGAAATTTTAACTTTAATATGCTATCTTAGTTTAAGGAACTTTACTTCAGACCAAGTGTTCTGGGTTAACACAGGAGGGACCTCTGCCCAGCAACTTTGAAAGGCTAAGCTTTATTCATGGGATTTGACTGGTGAATGTAGGTCTGGACAAGTGGAAGAAAAATTTACACATACTCTGATGGCTGGTTTATCCACCTGTTTGTTGTCAGAGCCTCCTTAGTCAGCATTAAAAACACAGCACACAAGAGAAATTGATGAGATGAATAGCTATGTTATAAATCTAATCTGTGCCTGTGATCTCCCAATTAAGAATATAGGCCTAGTCCATCCGATCCTACAGTTGTCGTAAAAGGCGACTAAGACTCTAAACCCTCTAGTTTGCCTACCCCTCAAAATACTGCCCTCACCAACCTGCCTGCCTAGCATGGTGAGTACTGGCAATTTGACTACACAATTGTGGAAATCGTATGGCGGAGGCCTTTGTTCAGGGGTAAATCCGCATTTGACTGATATGATGGTGATGAATTCGTACCTATAGTTCTTTTCTGTATGGCCTAAAGTTGTTTTCCACTCCCTGCTTGCTATTGAGGCAATGGAACACATGTTCTTTCTTACACATTCTTTTTCTTTTCTGGGTTCCAAGATATTATTTTCCATGGGTCACACCAAGCTTCGTTGATGGATATTTTTTCCTGTAGTCGCCATTGTAGATCCTGGATTACAGGAGTTGCAATGTTCAGGGATACTCTGTGGGTATGTCCAATGAAAATTTTTAATTGATGACTAGCTGGATGAGCCTGTGTGGTGTATTTCCGAACACACATTTTGTATGGAAAGTGTACTACCTTTGTATATACGAACTATGTGCACCTTAGGCCTACGTTCGTACCTATGTACACACCCCGACCCTGACTCGGGTCGGCCCATTCCGAGTCAGTAGGTTTAAAAATCCTCTTATTTTTAATAATACCTGTCCAGCTATCCATGTTTAAATTGTAATCCCCCAAGAATGCCCTAAGCCGAGGTCAGAGTTTTGTTGGAGGCGTCCTTAGCTACAGTTGCTTAGTTTTTATGCCTGTCTGGAGCACTTTTGGCTTCACCGGACTGCCCAGATAAGCAGCGTGTGAGAAGCCGTGTAAAAAAATAGAGAGACTGAGTTTCGAACATAGTGAAACGGAAGTGGAACGAAAAGCGAAATAACAAACTATATTATTTTCTCTTATTCGTAGGACGCCGGCGCAACTCTAGCGATCTGCCAGTGGGGTTTCGACGACGAGGCGAACCACCTTCTCCTGGCCGAAGGTCTGCCGGCCGTGCGGTGGGTAGGAGGTCCGGAAATGGAGCTAATCGCCATTGCTACCGGAGGACGCATCGTGCCACGTTTTGAGGAACTTACCCCAGAAAAACTCGGCTCATGTGGACTCGTTAGGGAGCTTAGTAAGTTGACAACAGCATATAGAAAATGTTTATTTCCACACGTGGGTATTGTAAGAAGCGTCTTAGACCCTTATCAAAGGGAAATATGTTGCTGCCTAAGCAACATAGTTAACTGCCGTAATTAATAGTAATCTAATCCAATGTCTTGGATTAAGGATTTGTCAGTTTTTTTATGTTAAATGTGATCTTAACACGAAATCGAATAAAATTCAGAATATTAAATCGTAAGAATTTTGGATTGAATTGATTGAGTTTCAGCTGTAAAATAAGATATTGAAGTGAAAACTAAATTTAGCGCGGTACGCATATTTTAGACGAGATAAAATCTCTGAACTCGCGACACCGTTACGAGTCGCTATTTGAAGTGAAAACTTCTTAGTTTCGCAACGCGGCTGGAAGCGCGCGCTTTTTGTGAGGCGGCTCGCACCGCAGCCATATAATATAGTATTATATTTTGTGAATTAGATAAATAAAAATAAAAACATTTATTCCTATAAAATTTTCACTTCTGTCGGCACACCCGGAGTGGAACCCGTACTCTTTTTAATCACCAATTGCATTGCATTTAAAAAAAAAAAATTAAAAAATAGCAGTGGTTGTTTACAGAGCTGTTATGACAATGAAACCATATTTCGATTACACTGATCACTTTAACAATGTTGGTGTATCTATCTCCAGCATTCGGCACATCCAAGGAGGAGATGCTGGTGATCGAGGAGTGCTCCAACAGCCGCGCGGTGACTGTACTGATGCGCGGCGGTAACCGCATGATCGTGGAGGAGGCCAAGCGTTCTGTGCACGACGCGCTGTGTATCGTGCGCAGCTTAGTGCAGGTGAGACGAGTTTAAGATTATAATCCTTTTCCCCTTGGTATAGTGTAAAGTAATAGTAATTTTAAAACTGATAAAAAAACAATAGGACAAGGGTATGATTTAGAAAAAAAAATGCTACGTTATCATGACTCAAGTTAGTGTCAGTATTAATTTCTTATTTAATAAATAAGAATGACTCGAATCGGTCTCTAATCTTGGAGGAATCAGTGAACTAGTACGAATCATCTAGATAACTGCAATCAAATTATACCTGTTTATTGAAGCCGGTTAAAAATATATTCAATGAAATGTAATAATTTCGGCCGAATAAAGTCCATTGCTGGACACAGGACTCCCTCAGAGATCACCACAACCACCAACTTCGGTGTGTTGTGTGCTCATTGGGGGTTTTGGCCATAATCGCCATGCTTGGCAGGCGGGTTGGCAATCGCAGTTGAGTTGTTAATGTATTCGAATGACGCTGCTCCTCCGGATCCTCCGGCTAATCCCTTAGTCGCCTTTTACGACACCAACAACATGAGATGGGTTGGTGCTATTCGTAGCCGGCACCACACGGCACAACTACTTAATAATCAAAATTAACTCCCCTGTTATTTTTTTTATTAACAAGCGTACACGTGGTGGCATTTTGTTTCTCTTTGTATATTTCCAGCTGTTGAAAATAGCCTTTCTGAGGCCAGTGTAAAGTTTGGTCATCCCTAAATAAATCTAAAACGTTAATAAAATATTATGTTCGTATAAATGTACATTTGTATGTCATTTTTCGGTAGATCTATCCTTATAACTATTATTCATTCTCAGGATTCGCGCGTCGTGTATGGTGGGGGTGCGGCAGAGATCTCCTGTTCCGTCGCGGTCGCGCAGGCCGCGGACAAGTTGTCCTCACTCGACCAGTACGCATACCGCGCCTTCGCAGACGCACTGGAGTCTATACCCTTGACGCTGGCTGAAAACAGGTGTGTGATGATCATATAAAAGAGACGTCCACTGACCATGAAGTTGCTAATAGATGAAGTTCTTTTTTTAAATCTGAACCACTTATTCTTAATACATATATTTAAATAACTGAAGGATAGTTACTATCTATCTACTCATTAAAAAGGCAAAGTAAAACTTTTATATTTGTCGTATTTATTTATACAAGGTCTTAATTTAATAGTCCACGATATTTTGCATGGCGCTATGGTGAACGACGAAGATAATGTAGGTATAAAAAAAACTTGTAAATTTGCTGTTTAAAATATTATTTTATTAAATCATTTATTTCATTACATCCTAGTTCTCTTAGTTGTGATAATATTCACATGCATCTAGTAAGACAATGGCGGACGGGGCTGGTTAACTGATATAGATAGTCTGTAACGTTAAACAAAACAGACAGCGCACGGTAGCGACATCACACAAAAGAAAGAAATGGATTTTTACCGTGAGTTTCGTTTGTGTTCGGTACATCATCTTAAGCCTTTACTGAGGCACCATGCAAAATATCGTGGATCATTAAAATAAGACCTAATATAGGTACAATATGATACAAACCAGCAATCAAGCGAATCAAAGTCAAAGTTTTTTAAAATAGTTGATCTTGTGGAGAAGAGCCGGCAAGAAACTCCATGGATACTCGTTTAAAATAATTGAGATTACAATTTTGATTGATACAAATTATTGTAATATATATACAAAATAGAATAAAGCAGAATGTATTATACAATTTAGCAACAATAATAGATATGTGTGGTGCCGGCTCAGAATGCCACCACCCCATTTCCTCCCATGGGTGTCGTAAAAGTCGACTAAGGGATTAGCTAGAGGATGGGCAGCAGCGTCCTTCGAGTACATTAACAACTCAACTGCGATCGCCAACCCGCCTGCCAAGCGTGGCGATTATGGCAAAACCCCCCAATGTGCTCACAACACATCCATATCGGTGGTTGTGGTGATCTTTGGGGGAGGCCTGTGTCCAGCAGTGGACTTCACTCGGCCGAAATGATGATGATGAATAGATATTACAGTAAATAATAATAATAACGGTTCGCGCATGACACATTATGTGCAGGAGTAGACACGATCTCGCGCAACATGGCTGTGACCGCTAACAAAAGAAGTGCAGTAGCCATCTTGCACAACAGTGCATTCAACATGGAAGGCGCAGGTAGCCATCTTCACATGGGCGAAGCTATGGTGTGTGTATAGTGTGTCATCCGTTTGGCATGCGACGATCCCGCCATATGGCGTTCAAGCGTACTAGTGTACTTCCTTGCTCGCTACAATAGATATTTATTAGTTTTGTATACCTTGTAGCCAGCACTGATCTTGAATGCTGACATTCCTCCGATTACCTGCCAGGAGTGTTTTTTCGTCTGTTGGGATTATCCAACTTTACTGTGCAAACCAATCCCGACTATAGAGTGCTAAGTTCGTTTCGGGCTTGTATTGTATTTCCCAGCTCTACATTATTCTCGCCTGGTACTTATGAATCATATTTGTATTGAAAAACAAATTATAATATCCATTATTTTAAGTGTCCATGTAGTTTCTCACTCGCTCTTCTTCATAGGACCTACTTTTGATTGTTGACTTAACTAAGAGCCTTGCTTAGAGCTGCGCTGCGCATACAGTGGTATTATCCACTTTACGCGTCCGCGACCCCTGATGCTCCCCGCCACTTAATTACGACTACGCTAGGGTATTCTAAAATCCCTGTACGACATCCGCGGAAGGAGATGAAGTGGTGCTATATTCTTAATTTGGACACTACATGGAATATTCGAATGTTCATCGAAATCGCCGTGACGACCTTTTTAGACGTCATGCTGAAGACTGGCGCTCAACGATTGTTTTTTTTTTTTTTTTTTTTCATTTATTATGGGCATTGGACGAACCATCAACCCAACAAAAGATTTACAAACTCATAACAGTTTCTTATCCAAGGTAACAGAATATTTATCTTATAAATAACTAAAATACTTATAAACAAAGTTAAGAATGACTCTACCACTTATAAATTATAAACGCAAATTACAAAGATAAACAAAGTTACAAAGATAAACAAAGTTTCAACGATTGTTATTCGGCGACGACGATTTTTTTTTTTTTTTTACTAATTTGAATTTCAATCCTACTTACTTAATTTAAAACATACATACACTATTTTTGATTGAAATCTACTAGATGTGAATGCAGCTTGCATATACATAAGATATACCGTTATTCAAGATTTACATACTACTCTACTACAGTTTCTACAGTTGTATACACAGTTGCATAATTTTGGTTTTATTCGCCCATTGGATGAAGTTTCGGTGGAATATGGTGAACATTATTAAAGTGAATATAACGTTTTTGCTTCAGTGGTCTATCTCCGATCGACACGCTGTCAGAAGTGAAGTCACGTCAAGTATCTGAAAGCAACTACAACTTGGGCATTGACTGCATGGGCACAGGTAATTATATTAAACTCATATGCTATAATAAAATTATAATAAATCATACGATTTTTTTTTCCTGCATAATAAATGTTAAAATCGATCAAAATACACAAAAACCGCTTGGGTACCATTCCAATTCCTATTTTAGTATATGGTTTATTTTAGTATTTTGGGAGCAAATTGTAGCTGACAACTGATAAACGTCAACTTGTTCTGTCACTCATGGTTTTTTTTCGGTCAGTTATTGACTGTTTACACGACTTTGCGGTGACGACGTCGCCGGCATATTTTTTGAATATTTTCATTTTTGAGAAATATTTTATGAATATGTAAAGATTTATTAATCTAAATACCGTACTACGTTGCCTTATACTTGACATTGACGAAATTGTGGAAGATACTCTACAGAAGCCATAATCTAAAAGAAGAAGAAGACTGTTTTGTGGTCTATATATAGCATCAGCTCGGTACAAAACATTATTGCTATGTGATCACAGCCTGGCTTGGTCCTTTCAAACAAATTTCACAATTTCAATGGATCACCAATTATACTACCCATCTTCCTTTCATAGTTCCTTATAGTCTATTATGGCAACAAAGGAGGTTACATAATCTTTGCCCGGCAACTAACTCGCCTGCGTCACGCCGGGCCATAACAATTGTGAAGCTAGCCAGGACTGCTCTGTCGTGACACCACACTGCGCTCATCACCTCGAGACATTAGTTATTTAGTCTTTTATGCACATAAGTTTTACTAGCTATAGTATCCTTAAAACCGGAATACAGTAATTTTTAAAGTTTAAACACTACTGTTTGGTGGGAGTATATCTGGCATTGCGGTGGTACCTATCCAGCCGGACTCTCGCAATATCTGACCTTATCATCATATCAGCCATTTTTAGATCCACTGCTAAACAAAGACCTCCCCCATAGACTTCCACAATTGTGTCGTAATTTTGGGGGGAATTTGTCAATTCTCACCAAACTTGACAGACGGGTTGATAAGCCCATTATGAATACTGCTTCACAGAAGGGAAGCTGTTGCCCATCCCTCTGGTTAGAGCCCCTTAGTCGCCTTTTACGACATCTACGGGAAGAGATCGAATGGTGCTATATTCTTAATCCGAACACCACACGGACAATCTGACCTACCATAAAATAAAACCACAAATTAATACTGTAATATCATTTGTCCACTTTGAAATTACCTATATTTTCTCTCTACCAGGCTCCAACGACATGAAGTCAATGAATGTAATAGAATCACTCAACTCGAAGAAACAACAAATTTCTCTCGCAACACAGCTCGTCAAGATGATACTCAAGATAGATGATGTCCGCTCCCCGGCTGACTCAATTGAGTAAAAGTATTAATTGTTTGTTTACTGTTATATGTATGATCTTTTATATACATGCTTAAAAGATATTTTTAAAATGGCGGTTGTATTTTTGTTAGATTGTTGGGTATTGCTTGATTTAATCTTGGAGTTACTTACTGTCTTAACTTAAGGCTGCCTCGGTCGGATATAGACGTCAGCATATTTTTGAAATACGATTGACGGTAATAGTCGACACTGCGGTTTAATGCACTTGTAACCCTATCGACTAGCGCCGACAGGCGGTCTTAAGTTAAACCTTTGTATCAAGCATAACATGGTCTCCAAAAACCTGGCCTAAACAAATTAAATTACAAATAATGGGCCCTAAGCTATTTAATAATTAGCCAATGCAAACTTTTTTTAAAGTAACAATCACAAATGTACATATTTCATAATATGTATCACATCATTAGAATTTAATTGTTTTATTATTTAACCAATTTACAACGCTAGAAGGATTCGCTAGATATCCTAAAAAAAGCTTATGTAGCCTCAAAATGTATTAAAACATCCCGAAATCTGAGCTTGACCTGAATACACGTCTTTATGTGCATAGGCGAGTGATGACGTGTATAAACGTGGCTTGGGTTGACTTTGAATGCTAATAATCAAATTCTTTTTTATCTGATGAGTTCAGAGGGCCAGTTTTACCAACGATTCGTGCTGGTAATATAAACTGTTTTAAAAACAGTATTTGTTCAAAAGTTGACCAAAGATATTAAACATTATTCGGCAAAACAATTGAAAACCGTACGAAATTGCCGTAATATTTGTGAAGATTTTTTCATTTTTGAGCAATATTTTATGAATATGTAAAGATTGATTAATCTGAACACCGTACAACGTTGCCTTATACATGACGTTAGCGAAATTGTGGAAGATACTCTACAGAATCCATAATCTAAGAGTAGATATTAAAAACTTAGCCAAAGCATCATACTCTTTTCATGCTTATCGTTAATTGATTTCATAAAGGTGACAGACCTTTTGGTTGGAGTATTACATAAAATATACTTTAGGTCGGTAAACATTTAAAAAAAGTTGATAATTAGCATTCAAAGTTTAATATTTCAATTTTGTCAATACATAAACGCTTAGCATTTCGCAAGGTCGTACACGGACTTGGCAGTAATAATAATTATTTTAATTATAAGTCGATGCATTTCACTGTATGCATGTGGTATTATGCCAAACATGTGATGGATGCCTTATTGCACTAATAAAATAATAAGCTAATTTACTTGGAGTTTTATTTCCTGGTCTAATTATTTACGATTTTTATCTGTATAAAATGTATTGTTTATATAATTCTCTTTGGGCTTCGGGGTTGTCACATCATTCCTCCTCTCAGCAAAGCCGGCGCATGCGCATCTTGTTTAATAAGCCCTAAAATGCTATTATAGTCTCTCCACCTTGAGTAAAGCTATGTTGAGTGTAGGCTGCCGCACACTAATGATCATCTCCAATCTAGTTTGAAAAATTGGTATTCAAACAGTGAAAAATGGGCATTCGACGGGCAAGAAGTTATTGCTACTCAAGAGTACACTGTTCGAGTAACTAAATTGTAAGCTGATCAATGATATTTCACAAATAGATGCGCCATACACGAACATTATGACACTGCAGAACGGCGTACATTTTACTAAACACAGATCTCAAAATCTGCGAAGTAACGGAGAGAAAATGAAAGCCACTATGCGGCATACCGGTTGTTAGAAAGAGATGAATATACGCCTTTAGTTACGTCAGGTAGCAGCTATGCGGATGCTCGTTCGATGTCCACGTAATAAAACAATATACTGTAATTTTATTTACAGTATAGATTCTACGCATGGAATGATGTCTTTTTCTCACATTTGTACTATAATTCGTGCATAAACCTTACTTATACACAGGAATGCATTTTTTCCGCAATATGTTGCAAGAATTACGTATAAGAATGACGTTTAGTTGCGACCAGCCGCGACAAGTTGTAGTTATCCAGGAAGCACCAATGGGAACCGATGGAAATGATAGTCAGTTTATTGCCTTATCAGCAAACTTCTCGTGGCGGGCCTGGATGTGGATTGAATTGCGATGACGAGCCGTCTGATATTATTTTGTACTTACTGAGAGTAATTTCTAGGTATATTTTCTTAGAGCTTTTTAATTAACGTGGATATGAAAGTAGACGACAACCTTGACCTTTTTACTTGTCGTCAAGTTTAGTTTTCCTGCCAATTGACATCTACCAAGATCATCGATCATCATCACAGTCGGCCGAATTCAATAATAAATCTAATCCAAAATCTTTGGATTTCGGATTACGGATATGTCTGTTTTTGTGTTAAATGTAATCGTAACACAACAACGGATGAATTTCAAAATCTTAAATCTGAAGACTATAGAGTAGATTGATTATTAATTTCGGCCGTATATCTAAAGTCCGTCCTTGCCTCCGAAATCCTCCCCGAAATTTTAACCGCTCAAGGCGCGGGTTACAGCATATATCCACCCCTGGTAATATGTTAGGGGGGTGTCTGAGTAACACGAGTAAGGTATAGGCACCGGTTAAAAAGTGCAGTGACATCCACAGACGCTGACCGTCCGTCTGACATTGGTGATGTCATGATATGTCGTCTCTTCATTCGCAGCGATGCAAGAAAACAATCATACCGGCCAAAGGACGTCCACTGCTAAACAAAAATCTCCCCATAAGATTTCATAATTGGGTCGTCATTTCGTGGGGAATTACCCAGTACTCACCACGCTTTGGCAGGCGCGTTGGTAAGTGCAGAATGACTGTTACACAGAAGGAACGCTGCTAGCCTAGGTCGCCATTTTACAGCATCCACGAGAGATGCGAGTGGTGCTAAATTTTAACCCGGATAGGTACTACTCTGAATCGGATGAAAATGAAAACGAAGATGTCCAAAAACTAATTTATTTCACTATTCATTGACATTAACACACCTTTTGCCTCCACGATGGTGGTTTAGCAAATTCGTAAATAGTGAGAACGGAATAGAAAAGACCAGCGCAGCAAGCCAACAGTGTAATGCTGTACAACAATCGGTCGCATATCCCTCCTTTCAAAAATATGGGGCGCCCATCGAGACACTGATAATCCGCTTGCAACTTCTTAAATTTCACTAAGCGTCTTTGATCGAGCAAACGAGGCGTTGTCGCAAAGCCCCGTCGTAGATTTCTTATAATAGGTATAAGTAACATAATCAATTGATCCGTTCGCTATCAGTTTGGTAAATCGAATGGTTTTGAAAGTTGCTTGTCAGAATTGTTATTGGGATTTTATAGCTTTAGCAATTTTTGGCCAGTATTTTTTCATAAATTCAAACTTTTTGTTTTAATAGTGAGCGTCTCTCGTACAGTTTCGACTCCCAGGTCGGCGAATGTTGATCTGTCACATTTTTTTCTTCTAGAGCAAACATGTAGGCTGATGATTTAATAATAGAAATATGCATTTATTGTATTGTATTGTAGGCTAGGACGCGAGGTTACAGTACTGTGTCACCACTGTGATAGAGACCAATATACCGCACAACACAAACTCGAGGAGTGCCCTGCGTGGGCGGGCATCCGAGCGCAATGGCGGTCCTAAATCATTTTCTAGGGGCAAGATCTGTTTGCGTTTCTGCAACATCGCTTTCTATGCAGATGTCTGTCGTTAGCCACATTCAGAAAAACCAACAAGACTTTATCTTCACCTACATATATTATGTAGTACTTGATAGAAGGAACGACAGTTAAATGGTCGTTATCTATTTGTGTGACAAGGTTTACTTAGAATATCGGTGCCTCGCCGCCGCCTATTACGCGATTCGCGGACGCTTGAATATTTGCTCCGATATTTTGTTTCTCCTCCTGATCTGATCTGATCGACCAGGATCCGCCGCTCGGTTACCCACGCAGTGCAGACCTCGAGCGTATGCTATGCGGTATCCTGGTCGCTATCACAATGTTGGCACTGCCGTGGCGTCGGATCCTATCGCAGGTACGCACCGCTAAAAGCGTGCCCATGCCGTGGTGAACATCTGTGTCAGGCGATAGGTGACGCGCTCGCTCCAAAGAGCGGCAGCACGGCCTTGAAGACGCGCAGTTTGAGCTGTATCCGCAGGCGGCGACGCCACTTTTCAAGTACACGCCGCCGTGTTAGCCACCGCAGCCTGTAGAACGCCCCTGGAGAATCTGATCGTAGACCCACGCATCTCATGATGCTGATAGATGGAAAGCGTGCCCCGGAGCATTGCCACCTCGTAGGACACTGTTCGGTATTCTCGTGCGATCCAAATAGCCACTCTGCACTGCAGACCATGTAGTTTGGTTTTGCAGTGCTTGACGCCTGACAGTCAATCGGACCAAACAGGCACCCGTAGATCACCGTAGTCACCCAAGTAGAGATGGCGAACCTCCTCACACGGTCCCCCGAGATTGGGCAGCAGCCGGTGTGATGCACATACGACCCTCTTGACTCGAAAGACGGCGCACGAAGTGCTCTTCGAAGCCCCAGCGACTGTCTAGGGTGAGCCCCAGGTACTTCATGTACTGGCCCACCCCGATTCGCGTGTCACCAACGCGTATCCAAGAACTGGGTAGTTCTGTGCTTCTCGGCAGTTTGTGGAACAATTGCTGAAACATAAATATAGCAGCTATACAGTACAAATAGCACTTCAGATATATTTGATTACCACGTGTGCAGAACGCATACACAACAGAATGCCATATGACATTATACTGTGGAAATAGGCGAAACAAACGAATATAACGTAATAATAACGTATAAATATACGTCACTTAGTTGCCTAATTTTTATTATTAATATTTATTACTATTTAATAAAAGTTTACTTGCAGCAAACCATCTAGACGGAGAGGATATACTATCATTAACCTGTATAATAACTTCACTGACTCTCCTATTAATTATAATAAAACACTTTTAAACGGATTCTATCGCGTATATTTTAGATTTTTGTTTTTCCTGACGTTTCGAACACTGCAGGGTTCGTCGCAGGAAAAACAAAAAATCTAAAATATAGGCGATAGAATCAGTTTAAAAGTGTTTTTGTTGAGACTGACCGCCAACGCTACCCCACCCCGTCGGGACACTGCCTGTTCCGACACCGAGTGGACGCGCAGAATGGCGTCAGTGGTGGACCGCCGCTGCCGGAAGCTATACTGACTTCCAGCCAAGTTGGGGGCCAACTCGTGACAGGTGCTTAACGAGTCTTCAGTCTTCATTCTTTCGAATAGCTTCGAAGCCTTTTCGGACGGAACGGGAACACGCTGCGACCGAGGCAGTTTGTGAACAGCCGCCTCAAGCGGTCCCCAAGAGACTGCAGTGCATATACCCCCACGCAGCCTAGATTGCCGTCCGGTCCGTCCGTCCCGGTGCGGTGCTGCGAGCCTTTGGTCAGGCAACGGCTCGGCCCAACTCCTTCCGAAACCTCGCTACTCCTCGGTCCAGTAGCCAGTCGGGGTAAGAGACTAAGGGAAAGAGCGTGCAAAGTACACCCTTCAGCAAATCCGGGGTCATGGTTTCGGGCTTCAGGGGCCGAGACATACGGACGCAACTTGCCCAACACCATTCGGTAGGGTCTACCCCCACGCATCCCTGTCCAGTCCCTCCAGGAGCTCGCTTCAGGGCTGAGCCTTAGCCTCGCTAACGGCGATCTGAAGCGCCAGCATAGTAGGCCCTATTGGCCCCAGCACTCTCTACAGCTATTGAACTGCGCCGGCGTCCACTTCGTAGGTGGCCGGCGATTGCCAGATTGAGTAGTTTTTTAACCAGCTTAAATTGACTGCGCTTATCTAGATGCTGTCTTAATAGTTTCGATTCCTCTCAGGTCAGAAACGGATTTGAGAAATTCTTATTTTTAGTGTTAAATACTGATATCAAGATGAAAAAAAATGTATAATTGATGTAACCCAGGGGTTCCCAACCTTTTTTTGTCTACTGCCCACTTTAAAAATAAAATATTTTTTAACGCCCCCCTTTTTAAACATACTTAAAAACCGCTAAGTAGTTATAACTGCTCTAGTGTGATCTTACGAGGACCTGGAGCCCCCCTTCGGTGCCGAAGATGACCGCTCCAGTGGTTTTAGCCGGTAGGAGTCCGGCATACCCCTTCACCCTTCCCCGGGGTGAAGGAAGTTCCATGTAGAATTTCCACTGGACATCAATAAAAAATAAATAAAAAAAAGTACTTATAACTGATTATTGAAACGCAAATTTATAGTATTCGGACAGAGTATCTTTTATTGAAAATAAAACAAACATAATCAATTCTTATATAAAAACTAATGTGAAGGTTGAATCTGATGCTGTTCAATAAGTTTGTTGATATCAGGTTCCAATTTACTCAAAAACAGCCGCAAGTCGCCACGTTCGGTAACACGCAAACGATTTCTCTTTTTAGTAAGCAGCGTTGCCACAGCACTAAATCCACGTTCACACAAATATGATGATGGGAATGCTATCAAAAATCGTTGAACAATTGACCACAAGCCGGTTTTTGTAGCCAAAATTCTTGATATCCATTTTTGAACTTGATTTTTATTTCTTCGTTTGTTGTCAATTCTATAAGTTCTTCTTCCAGCTGAGGTGACATTGCTGTGTTGACATTTGAAAACGGATCCAACACCCAGTCTGGTATTTCCAAGTTTAAAATGTCCTGGTATCGTTCGGTGAAGTCAATGTGGAGGTTTTCCAAATGTTGGCAGTAGGCAAACAAGTCGTCGTTACTGCAGTATACTGATAAATTCGGAAAGTTGTGAAACTCACGTCTGCCCATATTCTTTTTGTGCAGAAGCAGTTTGGCTGCCAAAGCAGCAACGACATTTTTTGTTTTAATTAAATTTAGTTCATCGCCTTGCAGTTGGAGGTTCATGTCGTTGAACATTTTATACAGGTCTGTCATGTAAGCTATATCATTCTTTGATGTTATGAGCTTGTTGCGCAGTTCTGTATCTTTAGTTTCCAAGAACTCTATCATAGAGTCAAACAGGTTGTAAAATCGAATCAGACAATTGCCTCTTGACAGCCAACGAACTTCAGTATGAAGCAACAAACGGTTGAAATCTTCGTCATTAGTAACACAAAGCTGATGAAATAATCTATCATTCAAAGAGCTGCTACGGATTTTATTGACTGCTTTGATGACATATTGCAGTGATTGAAATAGTCGTTCACTTAAGTTTCTAGCAACCAAATGTTGTCTATGAATAACGCAATGTATAGCAAGGACATCTGGAATTTTATTCTTTAAGTATGCTATGAAGCTTTTATGGCGCCCTGTCATAGCCGGAGCGCCATCCGTAGCAACTGATATAATATTTTTCAAAGGAATCTCTTTCTCTTCACAAAACTTTTCCAATGTATTGAATATGGTTTCGCCTTTTGTATCTGTCTCCAAATTTCTGGCAAACAATAGTTCTTCACGTATTTTCTCATCTTTAATAAACCTCACGTAAGATAGCAACAACGCTTCATTAGTTGGTAAAGTGAACTCATCGAGCTGAATTGAGAATTGACTAGTCCTCAGATGATTGCACAATGATTCTTCAATGTTTTCAGCCATTTCATCCATTCGTCTTTGTACAGAATTATTACTCAAAGGAATTTTTCGGATAATATCTGCGGCCGGTTTATGAAGCACAGTAGTTATTACTTCCTTTATTGCTGGCAAAATTAACTCTTCTCCGATGTTGTGTGGTTTGCCTTTTTGAGCAATTAACAAAGAGATATTGTACGAAGCTCGAAGTCCGTCGTCATCTTGCTTAGCAGCCGCCGAAAATAGTTTTGATACACTTGGCTGAGTATTATGCTTCTTCTCTAGGTCTTGAAAATATGCTACATTCTTTTCTGTCTTATCTGGATGCATTTTATTCAAATGATCTTGCAGTCTTGAAGGCTTCATTGCTTCGTTCGAAAATGTTTTTAGACATAGAAGACACAAAGGCGACGACGGGTTTGTGCGATTTTCAATAAATCCGAATTTAATATATTCCGCAGAGTATTGCCGTCTCTTCTTTTTTACTTCCGACATTGTTTTGTTTTAAGAAATACGTAAGTGTTGAAATCAAGTACTGCTTATCTATTATGCGCGAAAACGCAAATGAAAATAAATAAATTTACGTCGTTTATATAGGATTGCATATGCAGCATGTACCAACAGGAATAAGACAAACGTGCATAAACTCGTTTATCTCATTCGACGCCCAATCGTACTCGACAAGCAAGAACAAGTATTATAGAACCAGCCGATTGGTATAGGAATGTACAATTCGGATTATTTAACAAAAACTTGTTAAAACATGATTGCCCGCGGTCTTTTATATCGAACCGAGTTTGAGCTATATCTCAATTAATATTAGTTGATGTTCACAAGATGTAGTCGAGAGTCGAGAGCTCAGTCGGTGTCTAAGAGTCTTCCTAGCTAGGTAGATAAAATTATAAATCGACCCCAAAGCCCTACACAATGCCCCCTTTTTTTTCTGGATCTCTTACCGCCCCCCTTTAGGCCTGCAGCGCCCACAAGGGGGCGTTATCGCCCACGTTGGGAAAGACTGATGTAACCTAACGTTGCTGGGGACTTGTACGGACCCTTGTATGGCCAGTCTAGTCTGCGGCTGTTATTTTTTCTGAAGTAGTCATGCCTTGTATAATACTGATCAACATCATCACCATAATCTCAGGCAAAACGTCCACTGCTGGACATGGCCTCTCCCAAAGATCGCCACAACCGGTTTGGGTTTATGTTGTATGTTCATTGGAGGGTTTCGCCCAAAGATATTGGAAGAAATGCCATGTAGATCAAAATGCATAGAAATCCATTTTCCCACTACCATTCTTCATAAAAGCACACTAATGCACACAGTTACAAGTTTGATATTCATCGATTGCTAGTTAAAAGTGGTAGATAAGAAGCATTGTATTTTGTACAAAAATAATAATGTCGTTCTGCTCCATCAATCCAAATGTAACATAATAAAGAAAACAATCATTTTTAATTTATTCTTTTTATAGATAAATACAAGAAAATTCCTTCACTTGCATATTGTATATGATTCCTTCCTTGATAAAGTTGTTATTTTCGCTTCGGTATTTGCGTGTTATCTCCGAACAACTCGACAATTAAACAAAGTTTCACTTATGCGATTGAATCTTAACTGATGTTATAAAACGGCCATTTTTTCCGGATGGGCCAAATTGGGCCTGTCGCGGTTACGCCCCCGTACCATTTCTCCTTATTACCTATATCTGTGGTTTCGCCATCATCACCACGCTTGGCAGGCGGGTTGGCACAATTAAGTTGTAAATGTACCTACTCGAATGACGCTGCTGCCTATCCTCCGGTTAATCCCATATTAGCATTTTACGACACCCACGGGATGAGATGGGGTGGTGCAATTCTTAGCTTGGCCGGTACAATACGACAAACGCACCATACCATAATAGCCATTGATAGTCTGGAACATCTTGTTAGATTGAATAATCTATGCCAATATTGGCCAATATACATAATAAAGTTGAAGTGTCTGTCCGTGATTTCAATATAAATTCCAAAAAACACTGTTAACTATACGATGCCTAATCAATAATCATAAATTACCAGAAAATTTGCCTTGAATAGTCTCCTAAATGGCTAAACGGATTAAATAATTTCGGATTAAACATGTTTCGTGTATATTTGATATTTTGCAGTGTTCAAAGGATATGAATATAAATATAACTGACGCCTAACGAAGGGGCGGATAACGGCTAGTTAATAATATGAAACCACAACCTACACAAATTGAATTATGACTTTATTGCCGCAATCATTGATTATTACATAATTTATTCATAAAACTATTGCTATCAGACACAATTTCACAATCTTTATTGTCCACACTGTCCGATCGGTGCGTAAAACTTTTACCGAGCGAAAAACCTTACTCTGAGGACTTTCTCGCTCGCTTTCGACGTTAAATATCAAATCTTTCGAATGCCAAAGACTTTCCTTCTTCTTCATATTCTTCCTTCGTCAGACAGAAAGAATAGAAGTCTGGATCCCTAAATAATTGTTTCCCCCCTTCCCAAGCATAAGTTATAGGATTCTCTGCCTTAGTTACGTTGACGTCAAAGTGATCTAAAGCGAAGGAGCGAACTTCGTTGAATACTCTGTCTCGAAAACCAGGGAATAAGGCATTACCACCATATAATACTATATTTTCTAATAGGCTTTCGGTATTCTCTTCGGGACAAGCGCTGATCGAGTTCATTATAGCTTCTGGTATCCCCATCTGTGGGATGCCTACGTCAGAAGGGTGGAAAAGTAACTCTGGTATGGAGAATCTCTCGTTGTTTAGTCGTAGTGTTTGTTGTTCTAGATCTTCATCAGGTTTGACGATATCTCGGAGATATCCACGACGGATAGAAGTGTAGTCTGGTAGGACATAGTCTTTTACTATAGTGTTTTCTGGGCCTGTAATAAAATATTCGGTACCTACTTATTATTTATAACCAATGAGTCCAAGATAGAAGCAATTGTAGTGGAAGCACCTAGGCTTAGGCCTCGAAAGCCCATGTCCGCAAAAGCTGCCCAACTTTGTCGAGGCCTTTCTAAATAAACTTCAATCTAAGTAATCGTAAATAGATTTAATAGAACCTCGAATACACGACCACATTGGAATTGTGCAACCTGCTACTATGTATCATATTCGTGGCTAAGTCTTCCACTTAGATACGTCAGACGTTTCATTTATTTATTTATACTTTTATGCACAATGATGGGATGTTACACAAGGCGGACTTAATGCCATATGGCATTCTCTACCAGTCAACCTTTGGGTTAAAAAAAGAAATGCATTGAAAAATGGTACAAAAAAGATGTAATACAAAAATTTACTAATAAGATACACATACATAAAAATCTACATACTATAGATATGGAAAAATATATAGGTTTAAAATATACTACATACAATACGTACTATTTATCATTTTAACCATGTCCATAATTGTCAGTTAGGATTCCAGCGAATTCAAATAGTATTCCCGAACTTTACGTTTAAAAGAAAATTTACTCGGTGCTTTCTTTATATCAAGGGGAAGCACGTTCCAGATTTTAATTGTTGAGACGGCATAGGATTTAGCAATAAAACTAGTACGGTGAGAAGGAAACTGGAGAATCAAATTCTCGGCAGCACGCAGGTTACGGCTATGAGAGCTACCCAACACAGGAAAAAATCTTTTGAGATAATCAGGAGCACAAGGATCGTTAATAATGGAAAAGAGGAGACAAAGAGATCTCAATGATCTTCTCTGACGGATAGGCAGCCATTTAAGCTGGGAACGGTATAAAGAGATGTGGTCATACTTCCGAAGTCCAAAAATGAAGCGAATGCAGTTATTGAGAAGGCGATCCAATTTGTAGAGAAGGTTTTCGGATAAATCCGAGTAACAAACATCCGCATAATCAATTACAGGAAGCACAAGGGACTGGACCAGAAGGGTTTTAGTGTTAGATGGTAAAAAATGCTTAAATCTATAGAGCGATCGCAGTATGGCGGTGACATTACGGCTAACCTGACAGACTTGCTTATTCCAACTTAGCCTATCATCAATATATAAACCCAAATCCTTTAAGTCATGTGATAACGCAATAACTGTACCATCAAATATAATCGGCGTAAGGTGATCAGTGTTTAAATTTTTTAGGTAGAATGAGCTGCCCGTAAGGATGGCTTGACATTTACTAACGTTCACGGCAACTCCAAAATTACGTGACCAGTCTGCGATCGTATTCAGTTCAGCATTAAGCCTAGAAATACAATTATTTAAATCGCCGATGTCAGCTTGAGCGTATAATTGCAAGTCATCAGCGTACAGATGGTAAGAGCATTTGAGGATGTTAGTTATGGAATTGATAAATAATGAAAACAAAAGTGGAGAGAGTATACCGCCTTGTGGTACACCAGTAGCCAGATTGCACCAGTCAGATAATTTCTGATCAGCACGTACTGCTTGCTGGCGACCACGAAGATATGATGAGAACCAACCCTGAGATGACGACGAGAATCCGATTTGTGATAGAATGGCGAGGAGAATATCGTGGTCAACGGCATTAAACGCATTGGAAAAGTCTATTAAAATTAAGAATGTAAGTTTCGAATTCTCCATACCACTCCTCACGTCTTCTGTGACTTTAAGAAGAGCAGTAGATGTGCTATGACCAGGCCGGAATCCGGATTGGTACTGGGATAGCAAGTTATTCTTGAAAATGTAGGAGGAGATTTGTTTATGAACAACAGCTTCCAGTACCTTGGATAGAAATGGAAGTATCGATATCGGCCTGAAATGATTAGCTAAACTGGGGTTAGAATTTTTTGGAAGAGGGATAATATAAGCTTTACGCCAGACAGAAGGATGCACCCCAGTCTGCAGAGAAAAATTGATAACATGTGTTAAAACGGGAATGATACTGTCAAGAATGAATTCTATCATGGTTCTGCTAACTCCGTCGCAGCCGATAGCTTTAGACTTTAGGGAAGTAAAAGCCTTGCGGATCTCGAGGTTAGTTACAGGGGAAAATGAGAAGGAGTCGGGAGGCAATATCGGCATGGAAATAATATCATATATTGTTTTCGTTTTCACATCGTCAGCAAGAGTAACCGATGTCGAAAAATGCTTATTTAGATGATTGAGAGACAAGTTGGAAGGTAAGACATTGGATTGTGATTTGGAAAAGCCAAGTGATTTTAGAAACTTCCATATATCAGCCGGTGAAGAATTTAGGACATTTTCACAAATGTATCGGCGCTTAGATACTCTTACCATCTGGTTACACCGATTTCTCGCCAACTTGTACAGGCACCAGTTCTCCTCACTGCGATCTCGTCTATGCCTCCAAAAAGCCCTGTCACGTCGTCTCATAGCCATTCGGACACCAGCAGTAATCCATGGGGCTGGAGGACGCTTCACTCTAACAGCCTTGAGCGGAGCATGCTTATCAAGCAGCTGTAAAATGGAACTGTTAAGAAGAGCAACCTTGTCATCTACTGTAGCAGCTTGAAGAATTTTGGTCCAGTCCAGGGTTTGTGCATCGCTGTTCAGTCTCACTTTATCCAACTTTGCAAACATCCGAAGATAAACAATGGCAGACCGCTGCCTAGGGGGCTTCATTTTGTATGAAAGGTAAATTAAATCGTGCCTAGAAAATCCAGGAGCGACGGTCTGGCCATGGTTAGCCACAAGATCCACAGTAGAGGTAATTATGAGATCAAGCCAGGAATCATCAGAATCGATGTTTTGATGAGTCGCATTAAGGGTGAGAGACGTGAGATTCGATGATTCCAGGATTTCTCTCAGCCTACGAGACCGTGAAGTGTTTTGCAAGAGGTCGGTATTAAAGTCACCCATGATTATGAGGTGCTTGTACTCAGAGGAGACAGATTCAAAAAGTGTATCCAGAGTGGAGAAATAATCGATAGCGGGCGGGCAGTAAATAACTCCCAGAACGGCTTTTACCCCCTTGATATCTATTTCAAGTAGTAGAAACTCAGAATTACCATTATAAAGTGATGGTGAAGAATATAGGATTTTATGGGGAATATCGCTGCGTAAATAAATAGCGACACCCCCGGCTCTTTTTCCTGTGCGATCATTGCGAATTAGAACGAAGCCCGGCAGGCTAAAAGATGTAGATGGAAGTTCAGGTTTGAGCCAACTTTCTGAAACTAGAATAGCATGTAAAGAAACGTTATAAAATACATCCATTAACTCCGAATGGTGCTGGGGAATACTTTGCGCATTTATGTGACATACATTAAAGCAGTTTTCAAAACGCTGAAACTCTCCACTTATAAAATTATTTGTGGAAAAAGATTCATTAAGTGACGAATACGACATGGAATGAGTATCGCAGGCAGAATAGTATGAATCATCGTCTGGCATAATAAATAATAATATATAAAATAAATATTCTTATAACACTAATACTATTATTTGAATTTGATAATAATTTTGAAAGCCAACGCTTGGCTAATTCCCACATGGATAAAATACCTTAGATAAGCCAATTGATGGCCGTTTTGGGGTAGGGTGTCTGTGTATGTAACACAAAAAGCGAAGATACTAGCTACTGCATCAAATGTGCCATCGAATATGGAGATGTAAATTTTTCGCAATGGAGACTTTCGCATTCTAATACTAAACCGGTAGACTGACCACCAGCTGAAGAATGTTATAGTTCTAATATGGCGAGGATTACAGTAAACTGTTGTACAATAGATGTGGTTGAGTTCAATTAAGGCCGATTCACATGTTTCTGTGACAACACAGTACCAGCACCATGATAAAACATAGGTGTCAGTGAATGAATGAGTCATTCGAATGGATGCGTCCACACTTGTCAGTGTCAGCGCCGGCGCCGGCAAGCTTGGAAGCGATCCGTCTCATTAAATACAGCAACAATTACGATAATTGAATATCGCGAAAACTGAGCCTCCGTAGTAATAAACGTTTTTTGTTTGAAGATCTACAAAAAGTACTGAGACATCACTGACATGTGTGAATTGAAATCAGTGAAAGCACTGATACGGAACTGTACAGACACTGTGGCAGTACAGTGTCATCACTGTAATGTGTGAATCGGCCTTTAACTAGATTATTCTGATGATTCTATTGATAGGAAATAGGCTAACAAATTTCATATACTGCCGAGAATATGCCCAGCATATTTTTTATAATATTACCTATCTGTTATAACTTATTTCAATGAAACAATAAAACCAGCCTGCAAAATTAATTTCCAGCACAGTATACCAGTATTTTCTTATATAAGAAAGAAAGAAGAAATAAATGATATATTTATCACAAGGAACATTCTCCAACCATTATGTGGGAGTAATAATTTAATGAAATCAAATTTTTTGTTTTTTGTTTTAGTAATTGCCAACCTTGTTGTTACTTAGCTTAACAACTACTGTCTAATGACACCAATCAGGACCAAGATTTTACATGCCCTTCAAAGCATGGAGACACTCAGTTCAAATACCACTATGTGGTCACTCATCCATAGACTGATTGCATCGAGCGTTGCTTAACCTCACCAATTGTTTAGCAATCAGTGAGAGCAACTGCCTATGAGCCATAGAAGATAATGTATTAATCACCTTGCTTACCAGGTGAATTTATTGGAGAATAAAGTTTCTATTACTTTATTGATAAGGCTTTATGTTTACTGCACCTTTCTGATGTACTTAACAGACACTGTGACTCCACACAAGGATTAAGATACATATGAAAAAGTGGAAGTGTAGTTTTGTGCATATGGATAGACAAAAGGATGTTTCCATGTTTTTTATAAACCCTTACTCCTACATTTCATAAGATGTAATAAAATAGATGAACATGTTTACAAAAGGCTTAAGCTGGCTGGCAACAATATCAAATTAGAACCCACCTTTCTTTCTAGCTATCTCCATATCTCGGTTAAAGTCTTGGGACACAAAACATGAATCTTCCTTGGCCTGATTAATAACATAAGTCTCATCCATCACATTCAATTGTCTATAGGACAACACCTCTTTCAAATGATTAGTAAGTACTTTACCACCAACATCTATCCTTCTTATGCCATCCCGGTACTTCTTACCATTTATGTATGGGACTATGTAAGTGAAACTGTAACCAGAGTCTACAACAACTGTACATTTATTGTTATGTGTCTTACGGTACTTATACTCAGCCAAATCTGTAGCATTTATACGTAATAACGATTGACATTCGTACTCCTCGAAGAAAATTTCCGTTAAAGCTTCCTGGGTTGAAGCAAAATTGAACAATGGTTCGGTTATAATCAGAGGTGTTTCGCTAAAGTTGACGGGGCAGCATTCTTTGCTGAACATGTAGTCCCATACCGTTTTTTGGGTGTCCCAGTTGATTAGAAAACCTTTTTGAAAAGGGAGGATGTAGAAAAGTCCTGATGCATCCCTACATTCGTCGATCTGGGAGCCGATGAACGGACGTCGTCTTTCTGACTTTGCTTTCATGATGCAGTTGGGTACTACCTTCGGCTCCATGTTGGAAAAGCCAACTTTCACTGTATATCCTCCATTATCGAGGATATAACATGATGTTTCAGTCATTTTGGTGATTTACATTTAAGGTTACCGGTGGAAAGCGCATAGCATGAAGGTGATTTCCATTTAAAAAAAACTTATTGTCGAGTTTCTAGTGAAACTTACTGGAAGATACTCTTTTAATACAGTAAAATATTCATTAAAATTGAATATCACGTTTCTATTTGCACTTTACTTACAAAAGCAAAACAAAATAACAAACGTCATACTAGGGATGTAAAATAATATTTTTATATAAATCGATTATCCTTCAAACTAAAAATCGATGAAAAATTAATATTAAATTAGTTTCAAATAAGCGATTAATAATCTATTTTGTATCATATAAAAAAAACTGAATATGTTCTGTATATGTTCATAATAATCATAATAATATCATATATCATAATCATACCATATTTGTTTTATTTATTTAATTAAGGGCTCGGATCAATTTCCTATGAATGTATTTTTATGCCGCGGCTACACGATGCTCCTCGCACTGCTCCTCGCTCTGCTCATCGCCATGCCGCGATGTTGCCCTAGGCAGCCACACACTGCTCTACTCGCCATACTACTCGCCACGCGCCGCATTTGGCGTTCGCCTCTCGGCAGTGGAGGTCAACGTGCGTGATTTGCCTTTATAGCATAGCAAATTATATTAAATAATTCAAACGAAACAATATCATTAATCGCCCTAAGGGGGTTAATTAGGAGATTCCCATATACAAGTACATAATAATAAATTAGTAGTAAGAATATTTTTAAAAACATTAAAAGTTTTTAATTTAGTTACAATGTATGTTAGTTTGTTTAGGTCAAAACTTCCAAGCCAAATTTGAACCTTTTCCTATAAAACTTAGGACTTTGAAATGTTGCATGCTTCTTCAGTTACCACAATACACTAAAATGATTCAAATAACTGGATGTTGCAGACAGGATTGTCTCCTCATGAGGACACTCAACGGCTAGTAGCATGGACATCAACTTTTGCATATTCGTTTAAATTTGATAGCTAAACATGATCTCGTCTATAAACTGATGCTGCAGCAAGTATTGTCTCCTTTATGAAGACACTCCTCAACGGTTAGTAGCATGGACATGAAACTTTGCAAGTTTGTTCAGTTCTGATGACAATATACTAAAATGACAGAAATAACTTGATGCTGTAGCCAGGATTGCCTCCTCATGAGAACACTCCTCAGCGGTTAGTAGCACGGATATTAAATTTTGCAATTTCATTCGCTTCTGATGAAAATAAACTAAAATGACAGAAATAACTTGATACTGCAGCCAGGATTGTCTCCTCATGAGAACACTCCTCAGCGGTTAGTAGCACGGATATTAAATTTTGCATATTCGTTTAAATTTGATAGCTAAACATGATCTCGTCTATAAACTGATGCTGCAGCAAGTATTGTCTCCTTTATGAAGACACTCCTCAACGGTTAGTGCATGGACCTGATACTTTGCAAGTTTGTTCAGTTCTGATGACAATACACTAAAATGACAGAAATAACTTGATGCTGTAGCCAGGATTATCTCCTCATGAGGACGCTCCTCAACGGTTAGTAGCACGGATATTAAATTTTACAAGTTCGTTCGGTTCTGATGAAAATACTTGTCAAGCGGTAGGTATATAAAGACAATAAAATTTAACAAGTGTTTCTTTGCGTTAGAAGGACACTAGGATTTCTGCAGTGTCGTGGGTGCATTTAAAGATACGAATTCCACACACAATACACTTAGACTCGGAACAACTACCTGCAGATCATATAAATATTTGTTCCATGCGGGAATCAAACCTACGACCCGGAGCCTTCTTTCATAGACATTATGCGTGACAAGCTTTTTAAAATCAAATAATTTAACATAAAATATTAGTTTGATTTATTACAAAGTTTATTTTCTTCTTTTCAGAGCATATAAATAAAAGCTTGTTTTTTTAAAACGTATTTTACTATTAATTTATTACTTATTTCTATAATTTTAGTGTATTGTCATCAGAACTGCACAAACTTGCAAAGTTTCATATCCATGCCACTAACCGTTGAGGAGTGTCCTCATGAAGAAACAATTTTGGCTGCAGCATCAGTTTATGGCAAAGAGCATGTTTAGATATCAAAATTAAACGTATATGCAAAAGTTGATGTCCATGCTACTAACCGTTGAGGAGTACCCTTATGAGGAGATAATCCTGGTTGCAGCATCAGTTCATGATAGAGATCATGTTTAACTATCAAAATTAAAAGTATATGCAAAGTATCGTGTCCGTACTGCTAACCGTTGGAGTAGGAGTGCCCTCATGAGGAGACAATCCTGGCCGCAGCATCAGTTTATGGCGAAGAGCATGTTAAATTATCTCAATTAAACGTATATGCAAAAGTTGATGTCCATGCCACTAACGATTGAGGAGTGCCCTCATGACGAGACAATCCTGGTTGCAGCATCGGTTCATGATAGAGATCATGTTTAACTATCAAAATTAAACGTATATGCAAAGTACCGTGTCCGTACTGCTAACCGTTGAAGAGTGCCCTCATGAGGAGACAATCCTGGTTGCAGCATCAGTTCATGATAGAGATCGTGTTTAAATATCAAAATTAAACGTATATGCAAAGTATCGTGTCCGTACTGCTAACCGTTGAGGAGTGCCCTCATGAGGAGACAATCCTGGTTGCAGCATCAGTTCATGATAGAGATCATGTTTAACTATCAACATTAAACGTATATGCAAAGTATCGTGTCCGTACTGCTAACCGTTGAGGAGTGCCCTCATGAGGAGACAATCCTGGCTGCAGCATCAGTTTATGGCGGAGAGCATGTTTAGTTATCTAAATTAAACGTATATGCGAAAGTTGATGTCCATGCCACTAACCATTGAGGAGAGCCCTCGTGAGGAGACAATCCTGGCTGCAGCATCAGTTTATGGCGAAGAGCATGTTTAGTTATCTAAATTAAACGTATATCCAAAAGTTGATGTCCATGCCACTAACCGTTGAGGAGTGCCCTCACGAGGAGACAATGCTGGCTGCAGCATCAATTCATGGTAAAGATAATGTTTAGCTAACAAAATGAAACGTATAATTATGCAAAGTTTCGTGTCCGTAAGCTTGTAAAATAAATAAATATAATAATCACCAAGCTTGGCAGGCGGGTTGGCGATTGCAGTTGAGTTGTAAATGTACGTGTTATACTGTACACTCACTTAGATTACTTACAATAAAAACAAAATCATAACAATAACCGTAGCAAATTATATAAATAATTTGGTATATCTATATAACAGTAAATTTTTTTACAATCATGAGTCGTACGTAGATTAATTATCCTCTGTTTTAATTGATGCTTAATTTTTGGTTCCCAAATTGCTGGGTCAGCAGCTAATACTCAATAAATTTTAATACTTTTTCATAAGAGCGTCCATCGATCGGCGTATGACTGCTAACCTACAAAAACATATGTCGTCCCAGTACGAGCGCTCGATTTCCTATATACATATTAGTCTATGGCAGACTGAGCTCTCGCGCGAGTGTGTAGCCGGTCACTCGTGTTCATGCTGCCGGCCCTTTGACTCGCGCACACAAAACCGACAAAATAGGGAGCGGTGGGCATGGCGAGGAGCATGACGAGCGGCATGACGAGTAACGTAGCTACACTACTTCCCTGCCTCATTCCCTCGCTACTTCCCACACCATTCGTCGAGTGTGTAGCTGGGGTATTACGTTCAATGCTTGGAAGTATATTTTTTGAATACAAGATTGTGATCCTTATCCCAATAGCTTTACGGATCAATTTTCTATGCAGAAGGAAAATACTTGAACGAATTTCGAACCATGGTTTCTGGCGCTGGTATCTTATGGTGGAAGTACTTGGAAGCCCTGTACCGCTAGTACGAGTTTCTTTTAACAATCGAAACGTAATAGTAAACTACACGTTTACGGCGTTCGGCGCGCCGATTGGCTGGATAGTTTGGAGCGGGCAGTTTATTACGTTTCGATCGTAAAAAGAAACTCGTACTAGGGGTACTGGTACTCGAGTACGGTTTACTTTGGAGACGTCATTCCATCGATGTTAGTGGTTCGATAAATGAAAAATTGACAACCAGTTATCAGATCGATAACCGTTATTCGTTAGGTAGTTATTAAACGACTTATTTGACGATTGAAAAATCGGCCTTTAATTATGTCACCACATGTATGTAATAAGAAATATTATATTTTATTTTCTTAGCTGATCAGCTATGACAAAGACATAACACGCATATTTGTAATTCTATTGCATCTCATATTATACCTACATCCTTATATAATATATATGAAACTTAACTTTAACTTTACCAGCTTATTTTGTACCGAACACGACGATAGTAACTAAGGAGAACTAAGCTAAGAATACTCGCTTTAATGGTACATATCGATAATAATAAATTTATCGACTATTTCAATTGCCTAGTTGTACATTATGCAGCCGACGGTTGGCATGATTGGCTGCCTACTGTTTGTGTGGGCGTATTTTAGTGTGAATAGCCAATTACAATCTTGTGTTTATTCAGTTAATTGGATGATGACTTGTAACTGTGTGCATTACTGTGTTTTATGATTATGATGAATGGCAGGGGAAAAATGGGATCTCTAGGTTCGCGTACATTTAGGACTATACGGCATATCTCCTTTCTTCCAATATCTTTGGAAGAAACACTCATACATTTGAGTATTTTTTTATATTATAATAAAACAATTTTAAACGGACCTGCGACCACGAACGTGCAAATAGTTCGAAACGTCAGGAAAAACAAAAATCTATAATACACGCGATTTAATCCGTATAAAATGGTTTTATTATAATGTGTAATAATCGCGAAAACCTAAGACATTACTATATTTTTTTATCTATGAGTATACTTTTGTGTTGATTGGTAACATTTTTTATTTTTAAATTTGATTAACAATTCAAAATACCACTGTACTGGTTGAAGCAAATTATTTTACAAATTTTACGAGAATCTGGTGGTATTTCCCCGACTGTAATTACTTGATATGTCAGCCGACCACTGCCAATATCTATGCAAATAAATAAAATTGAAGTGTCTGTTTATAATGTAAAAATAACAGTTTGTTACTAAACGCATATGAAAGTATATACGGAACCTACAACAAAAGAACTATTTTTAGTTTTTTGTATGTCTGTCTATCTGTCTGTTTGTTCCTACTAATCTCCGAAACGGCTCGATTGATTTCTACGGGACACTACACTAGCAGACAGCTGATGTTATAAGAATTAACTTAGGCTACTTTTATTAAAGAAAAATAATTAGGCTTCCGCGCAAAAAAATTAAAACCCATGGAATTCTGCGGGTGAAAACCGCGGGTCCCAGCTACTCCTCCAATAAATCGACCTGTGAAAATCGAATAAAAAAATAGTGACGTCCACGCGAAAACGCACAAAGAAAACGTAGTAAAATTGTGCAATAGAGATAAGAAAATTGGAATAAATTTGTTTATTATGTGGAGTTTCAATACTTCTCCGTCTCTATGACTGCTACAGCATTTAGTAGTGCGCACGCAGCAGTAAGTGACTTTGAGAAGCAGGCATTTTAAAATGGTGACAGGAATATCCTCACGCCACTACAAGATGGGGCATCGCAGATAGCGGTGATATATGGTGAAGGAAAAGGATACTTTTAGATTTTAAGTAGAATAGAAGGCTAACTCTTCTGTAAAAATAAATGTAAATAAAAGATGATATTGGGGGTGAGGAAAGCCGTAATCCGTAGCCTCAACTCACCACGCAGTTTCATTTCGAGTAGTCAACTCCCGGGAGTAGGTACTAGAACAGAAAATAGCAGATTCGAATCCTCTACGCTGTTTGCCTCCAAGAAATTGTTTATTTCACGGCGTTCAGACGATCCCAAACACATGGATATATTGGTTTTATAATTTATTATCTTGCAATCTTATATGTTGGTGAGTAAAATAAAGATTATATAAAATAAATGCTGCGAGAGTGATTAGTTTCTGTCATAGGCTAAAAGTATATAGGGTTTCTGTCCCTAATGCTACTACTGATTACCTACTAGTACCTACTAGTGATATTTTTTATCTCATTATTTTTTTCGTGATGCATTAGTTAAGTTAGCATGGAATCCCGAAGCCTCTGGGTTTACGCAAGTCGTATTTGGCCACTCTAGCAGCAAGTGCAGACCACATCATCCATGCTTGACTGCCTATTATTTCATCATACAATCAAAATTGCAGAAACCAAACAAAATATGTTTCTGTAATTAATCTTATCTGAATAAAAACTAAACTGACGGATAATTCTATTATGGAATTTATTAAATCATAAATAATGATTAAATATACAGTTTTGCTAGCTTAAACCTAAACCATATTTATTTATGGTTACACGGATACTTGAAGATTACCTGTAAAAAAGAAATATTTATTTAGAAGAGCCTACAAAACCAACCAAACATTTGAGGATCTTAAATCCAAAGTGTTGAAAAAGATTTACTCTTCACAATCAGATCAGCCCTTAAGTAACACTAATCAATATTTTTAATTGTCATCCCAGCTAAAAAACATCAACTGCTGAATAAAGGCATCCATCATAAATGACTGGTTACATGCCTTCTATTGTCATTTATGAGGGAATTTGCCAGTACTCACCACTCTTGGTAGGCGGGATGGTGAGTGCAGAATGGCTGCTGTTCTACAGAAGTGACACTGCTGCCTACCCCTCAGGTTTGGAGTCTCGAAGTCGTATTTTACGACATCCACAGAAGAATGACTGGTGCTATAGTCTTAATCCTGGACACCATGTGGATATGGTTAGTTGACATATAACTTATAATAATATTAAAGAAACCGTGTCATTTCATATCTTTGCTACAATGATGTAGCATTTAGACCTCTTAAGTTCCTGGCTAAAGCCTGACAAATAATAATGTTTAGAAATCATGTTATCTCACTTTCTCGAGGTACATGCAACATCTTGCTCAGTGTGTATATTAGGACATTAACCTTCAGCGATTTACTAGTATAGTTTGAATAGGCAGATTGGTCAATCAATTTGTAATAAAGGCTAATATAATGTCTAGCTTGAGAAGACATCTAGAGACATGTGTGAGTATGTATGTACTGGCACTTAGGATAACTCTAATAAGCCTATGGCATTCCAAAGCTCTGACATAAGTCACCATGTTATAAAAAAATACATTTACTTCTTGAGGAGTTGATGGCGGGTGATGAGGTAAGGGGCAGCAAGACCAGAGCCAAAGAACATGATGAAATAGGCTGTCAGCTTGTAGCGGTTGGAGATGTCGAAGGGCAGGTTCTGAAACATTTAGATTAACCATCTAATAAGAACAATATTATTTAAATATAATAAAGATATAAACTTTTATGATGACTTGCATAGTTTAAATATAATGACAAGTTTAGAAAGTAATTAATAATTAACTAATAACATTTATAATCCTTTTTTGTGTGCTTTAGGTTGTGGAAATTACACTTATGTTGGCTGAAGAACATGAAATCTCATCTATTTTAAAGCCAAATGTATGCGTTATGACCAAACATGATAGCTCTAAAAGTTGTCATATTGTACCTAAATTATATGCTCAAAGAACTGTTTTAAAATATTGTCGAAACATGCAAATTGCAAGATAGAACTTAACCTATGACATTCTGGTAAGATTTTTATCATGGTTTTGTAATAAGATTTTATTCAGTTAAATCTAATTAAAAACACATGAACATTCAGTTGAATACTTTTGTCTTATAAAAACAATTGATGCTGATTATGTAATGATGTAAAATTTGATTATAGAACTCACCTCGCCAGGGATACCACCATGCGAATGGTTCCTCACCATGGTGCTCATCACATTCCTGCCTAGTTTGTTAGAAATACGAGCTAGGGGAGCAAACATTTTGTTACTTGAAGATTGCTTTCACAAATCACAGAAAAGGCAGAAAATTTTATTGCCTTCACAAAAAGTAGTAGTTGAATTCTAGCGAAAACTACCATTGCGTTCTCTTTATTCTTAAATTTTGGTAGTTTGTGTAAATGAACGCATCCAAAATGTTTGGAAATAACTATAGGCACACTAAATTAAAACAGCGTCTTACATTTTTATGATTTTATTTGAGATTTAACTACATGGGTCATTCACAATTTTTTAAAATTATTAATTAAGTTTATCGTTGACTTGACTTTACCTGAAATGAAAGATAATGATGTTAGTAACTTTCATTAGGATGGTAAACAGTATAACATATTCAGCTGCAGTTTAGATTGAAATGAACGAATATTGGGACATATAGGACCGTGCTTCGCAGGTGGGTTGGTGAGCGCACAGTTTGAATGCCGTTCCACAGAAAGAGCGCTACTACCCAATGCTCTGGTTTGCGGACCCATAATCGCGGAGATGGTGGGGTGCTATATTCTAAATCCGGACACTACACGGATAAGCATAAGATTTTACTTCAGAAATAATATAGATCGTCGTCCGTAATTGCATAAACAACTTGAAAACATTCGAATTCCTCGAAAAGGTCCTTAAATACGTAGCCAGGAAACCGAAGCGGGACATATATATCGGGACTGTGAAGAACCCGATAAAAGCGTTCATGGAAAGGAGAAGAAGGATCTATCCTTGCTCCGCCATACCTCCATGCGGGCGTTGTTACTAAGTACGGCAGCTTTGCGCCAGTGCTCTTTAGCCAGAACGAGCGGTGTAAGGCCTCTGACTTCGGTATGGAGCCACCTGATAACATACTTTTTAATACTTTCTTCAGGTGGCCAAAGAAGTGCTCCTGCAACGGTAGCTTCATGTGCTCTGCCCAAAGTCTCCATATATACATATACATATAAAACCCACTCACTTGTTTATCCTTGGGGTCTATGCACCGACGGATCAGCGCGGAGGTGGGTCAATAAAAGCCCAACAAGAGAGAGAGGAATTTTGGGATAGCATGAGAGAGGTCTTGAATAAATGCGGAGAAAATGAACGGATCGTGATGTTAGGAGACTTTAATGGGTGGGTTGGAGTAAAGCGTGATGGGTATGAAGGAGTTCTGGGTACGTTTGGGGACGAGAGAGTGAATGACAATGGGAGAAGCCTGCTTGAAGTATGCTTGGAATGGAATCTTTACGTGACCAACACAATGTTTGACCACAAAAAGATCCATTTGTATACAAGAGATGAGGGTGAGTCTAGAAGTATGGTTGATTTTGTAATTGTGGATGATAGACTGAGGAAGAAAGTGCTAGACACTCGGGCATACCGCGGTGTAGGCCTCGACACAGACCACTTCCTGGTCATAGCCCGAATGCGTGGCCTCTTTAAACGGTGGCGACACCGAGGGGCCGAGCCTACGAGTGTTTTGGACAGAGTAAAAGTGGAAAATCTACAAGAAAAAGAAAAGAAAGATGAGTATGTAGAGAAACTGAAAGAAAGTTTTAAAGGCATGGAAGAGTTAGGTGTGATTGAGGATTTGTGGGAGACATTTAAGAAAGGGGTCGTGAATGTTGCTATTGAGGTATGCGGGGTAGCTAAAAGAAGGAAAGGAAGAAAGAACTATAATGTGTGGATGGATAAAGATGTACAAAGGGCTGTGCAAGAAAAGAAGAAAGCGTGGTTGGATTGGTTAGCAACAAAAGCTAACCAAAAAGTTTGGAAGGCAACGGATAACGAGTTAAAGGAAGCAAGAACGAAGTATAAAAGATTGAAATCAGCAGCGAAAGAAGTTGTGTCTAGAAAGAAAGAAGAACGAAAGGATGATTTTGATAGGAGGCTCACTGAAGATTTCCAGTCAAACATCAAGTTTTTCTGGAAATCGATCAAAACAGCCAGAGGAAAAACTTCTACCTCGGAGCTGAGTACAATCAGGAGTCAAGATGGGAGCATTATAAAAGGAGAAGAATGTGTGTTAAAGAGATGGAAAGAGTATTTTGAAAGTTTGTTTGAAAGAGAGGAAGAACAGATACAACGTCCGACACCTTCCATGGAAACTGATATAAATGATGATGAAAGTGAGATAAGCATGGATGAAATAGTGAAAGCGTTGAAAAGAATGAGATTAGGTAAGGCTGCAGGGTATGACAGGATTACCGTCGAGATGCTGAGGGCTGGACAGGGCATAGTGGCTAGCCAGCTGTACCACCTTTTCAATTTATGCTGGCGAAATGGGCAAGTACCGGGAGACTGGTGCAAAGCCGTAATCGTGCCATTGTATAAGGGAAAAGGGTCACGGCAGGACTGCATAAATTACCGCGGTATAAGCCTTCTCAGCGTCGTCGGTAAATTGTATGCGAAAGTGTTGATTGAAAGGGTTGTGAATGAAACAGACGAAAAAGTATGGGATGCACAAGCGGGATTTAGAAAGGGAATGGGATGTACGGATCAGGTCTTTTCCCTGCGGTGTATAGCCGAAAAGTGTTTAGCTAAAAACAAGAAAAGCTATTGCGCCTTCGTTGATTTAGAAAAGGCCTATGATAGAGTGGTGAGGAATGAATTGTGGTCAGCATTGTCCGTGAACGGTGTGAGCAGTAATCTCATACGAGCACTGCAATCTCTTTATAGGGATTCTAGTGCTTGTGTAAGGATAAACGGGGCGTACACTGAATGGTTTAGTATCGAAAAGGGTGTTAGACAGGGATGTGTAGCGTCACCGTGGCTGTTTAATCTGTTCATGAACAATTGCTTGACAGATTTAAAAGAGAATGAAAGTGGGTTGAGAATGAATGAGTTACTCGTCAAATGTTTTCTCTATGCTGATGACCAAGTATTACTTGCGTCCTCGGCAGAGGAGTTGCAGGAGATGGTAACTGCTATGAGTGGAGCTCTTGTTAGAAAGGGAATGAAGATAAATGTAAAGAAGACGAAACTGATGGTGTTTGAAAGAGATGAGGCAGTGACAGACTGCAATATCGTGATTGGAGATGAACAAATTGAACAGGTGAATGAGTTTGTGTATCTGGGTTCAAAGTTTACAAGAGATGGAAAGTGTGACAGTGATATTGAAAGAAGAGTGAATGCAGGAAACATGGTGAATGGAGCTTTGCACTCCTTTATGAACAGTCGGAAGGTGTCTAAAAAGGCTCGTTTGGCTGTGCATGAGGGGGTGTTGGTTCCGACACTCATGTACGGAAGTGAAAGTTGGGTATGGCAGAAGAAACATGAAAGCAGAATAAATGCAGTTGAGATGAGAGCGTTAAGAAGTATGATAGGAGTTAAACTGAGTGACAGGATAAGAAATAGTGAGATAAGAAAACGTTGTGGTCTGAAAGAAGATGTAGTGACAAAAATTGAGAAAGGTATGCTGAGATGGTTTGGCCATGTTGAGAGAATGAATGAAGAACGATTGACGAAAAAAGTGTATAAGGCGAGTGTGAATGAAAGTGCTGGAAGGGGTAGACCTAGGCGGACGTTTCAAGACCAAATCAGGGACGTCTTGGAAAAAGGCCAGGTCAAGAGTACCCTAAACCGAAGAGCATGTATGAAGGGAATAATGAAAGTGGACGAAGCGAAACAAGTATGTAAGGATCGTAGCAAGTGGAAAGAAGTGGTCTCTGCCTACCCCTACGGGAGAGAGGCGTGATTATATGTATGTATGTATAAAACCCACCTCCGATATTATCATCTACTATATTAGCTTAAGCGTGACGCCATTGGCACATTGACACTTGTATCTAGTATCTATTCATTTTAGTCAAAGAAGAATTCGCAAACTCGATTGTTTATTTACTTAGAATTATTTTATGAATATGTAACTATTGATTAATCTGAACACCGTACAACGTTGCCATATACATGACATTGTCGAAATTGTGGAAGATACTCTACAGAAGCTATCATCTAAGAGAAGACCAAGAAAATCTCTTTACTGATGATATTAATCCTGTTAATCCGGTTACCATCTGGCAGGATAAATCGGTCTAATAAGACGTGAGATTACGGCACAGTGCGACCATTGTGGAAGCGACTAGGATACTGCATAGCACACGCTCGAGGAGTGCCCTGCGTGGGCTACCGAGCGGTGGATCCTGGTCGATCGGATCGGGCAAGATCTCTCTCTGCCAGCAGTAGTGTCGGCTATGTTGGCAGAGCACAAAATTCGAGTGCATTGGTCTCCTTCTGCCAGAGCACCGTGCTCCAGAAGGAGACTGCAGAGCGGGATCGGGAGAGGGCCGAGTGGATACCCCTTCGCCCTTCCCCGGGGCGAAGGAAGTTCCATGTAGAATTTCCACTGGACACCAATTAAAAAAGAAAAAAAGAAGGATAAAACGGTCTTGACCTGATTCAAAGAGTCCAGGCCAGTTTCCGCCCAGATTTCTTTACAGATTGGTCTGTAAACGAATCTGGGCGGATTTTTATAGGGCTATAGATCGTGCGCCCTGCACCCGCTCGCCCGATAACCGCGCGCGCTAGTTCACACAAATTAACTTTAAAAATAATTGACATTTCTTTGCGTACTTTCTTGTGGTGAGGGGAAAGTTCATGCTATAATAATGGCGCAATCCAGCTGAAAACCATACTTTATTAAAAAAATCTGGATACTTTTACTATCTACGAGCGGTTTTCCAATTCTAGGCCCTGGTAACCCTCAAGGCCTGCGCAGACGAGCGACATTAATCGGCATACTTATTGTCCCTAAAAAAACGATTTAATAAAACTGCATCGCACACGAGGGAAGTAAAAGTATCGCGTATAAAACGCCCCCCAAAGAACTGCGGCCATTGACAGACTGGGCCATACTAAAGCACGCGGGAATCCCCGAAATTCACATCGCATCCACGTATGTACACAGCGAACTTCAGTCTGCGTCCCCGTTGAGCCCTCGAGAGTGAAGTACCTACCGTATGCACAATGACTTTTGAGATTGCTTCTAAATTCGTATGTAAAATTTTAATTATAAAATATGGAATGAGGTACCTATGCAGACCTCGTTTATTTATTCCTCTTCTGTTTGGGATTCAATGTCGAATCAGGACAAGAGTAAATATGGTTTTACTTTAAAACTTGCCATAATTAGCTTTGTCCTAATCTTCCGGCGAACATATGACCGTACACTGTGTGCGTTGAGTCCATGGCAAGTTCCGGCAGACATTTTTCCACGCTTCGCGAACTATTGTCCCTGTTATTATATATATTAATTATAATATTATAAATAATTCATATTATCCTGCAGCGCATATGATTAAAAATTTCCTCATGCTGTACCAGTGAAATAAAACATATAGTACAAGATACATATATATATATTACTTATACATAGATTTTATTCATCATTGCCCTTCTTTTTTAACTTGCCGTAGGTATCATTTTTACCTACCTACGCGTTCATGTTTCAACACAATGAGCAATAAGCTATCTTCATATCTCTGTATGTCAATCGTGGTTGTGTTCGTAATAAAGACTCAAGTTTTATGGTACCTCTATAAAAATATGCCTAGTAATTCGATAATTCAAATTAAGTACAATATACTTACCTATGTACTTACTAAAGATATTTAACATATACCGATATAATTAATTTATAAGACCAGCCACATTTTATTAAGACATATTATTTAAATAAAATGTACTTGTATTATCAGTCACACTATTATAATGTAATTGCGTGTGGTGCAGGACTAAGAATATAGAACCACTCCATCTCCTTTCTTGTATGTCGTAAAATTCAACTAAGGTATTCTTAAGCAGAGGGATGGACAGCAGAGTCCCTTTTGTTGATCAGTAGCAATTCTGCGCTCACCAACCCGCCTGCAAAGCGTGGTGAGTCAAGGGCGGATCTTTGGGGTGCATGCCCCCTCCCCAAACTTTGGGATGCAGTTGACCTTAGACCTAGTAGTAACAATGCCACTACGCGACGTGGTTAAAGGTCGACCTAGGAAGCTTCCAGAGGTGGAAGCGTCTGGGTTCCAGGAGTCGATGATGTCGATTTGCGACGCATCCATGCTCCGGGCCATGCGCTCTTTGCGCACGACAGTGCACTGGTTGTAGGAGAAGATCATGCAGCAGCATCCGGCCTATCTGGCATCCCACCGCCGCTCCACCTGATGTCGACGTCGGCGTGGTGCTACAACCGGAGAGGCTGCTGAGGCCTATCGGAAGACCCTAACGTATAGTAGTTGGTTGCGCCCGTGGGTCTCCCGGAGCGACAGAAACCATGGACCCAGGTTTTTTGGAGAGAGCACTCTCTACGTTATTGACGGCGGTCCGTGACATCCTGGTCCCTCCACCCCTGACCGCCTCGGACTAGGTCGCGGAGTTCGGGGTTCGGAAGAAGAATTAAGTTAAACGGAAGAGCCGTTGCCCGCCCCTGGCCGTTTTTTATACCACTAAGGTGGCAAACAAGCATAAGGCCCACCTGATGGTAAGCGGTTACCGTAAACTATGGACGCTTGCAACACCAGAGGTATAACTCGTGCGTTGCCGACCCCGTAAAAATCTTTTCACTCCCTTTTTGAAGAGCCCCATGCTGTAGTCTCTAGGGAAAACCTCGGTAGGGAGCTGATTCCACAACCTGAGCGTGCGCGGGAGGAAGTTCCTCTGAAACCGTACGGTACGTGACCATTTTGGCTCTAGAGTCCACATCCACATCGATGAACTCCCAGCCGATGGCGGGAGGTGCGATGGTAGAAAGTAGCCGTTGGCATCATATTGAACAATTCCTCAGAACACTGTCCGTTGTACAAGCGGTAGAACACACACAGGTAGGCAAAGTCTCTGCTCAGACTTAGGGGTTCTAGGTCGCCTGTGAGCTTAAGATCGTTGACAATCCTAACTGCACGCTTCTGTACCGAATCAAAGGATCCAAGCTAGTATCCAGGTGCTCCTGCCCATAAATGGCTGCAGTACTCCATATGAGGCCGACCTTACGATTTATAAAGCAGCAGTCTTTGCGCTGCTGTAAAGTACCGCCTATATGGCCTATATGGTATTCCAGCCCGCGCTTGTGTGTGGTGCGAAGTTTCTCGAGGTACGCTTGAGGTGGCTTTTCATGAACTGTGTTTGTCACAGCGTGTTACCGCCTGGCTGGAAGGAAGCCGATTGGTTTTTCTGAGGAAGGAAGGAAGGGCTGCGGAGTCTTCTTCTGCGTATCGTCCTATTTGCCTGCTCGCCGATGCTTCATAGCAATTCGAAACCATAATTGGTCCCGAACTAGTCGACAGCTAATGTGGCTTCCGGTAGTGGCGGTGCACTATCGATGTGATTCTTAGTGTCCGCTCAACCCGGTGGGGTGGCGTGGCGTTGGCAGTCACCCTTAACATAGTCAACGCCTTCAACTCCATGACGTCGGGCGCGATTGAGGTTGGCACTACAGCCATACAGGCGACCTTTTCGGCTGTCAGGCATCTAGCGCTGCAGGAACTCCAAGGTTTGCAATACATAGTGGCTATACGGGACGCGCGAGGATACAGGACTATGTCCTTTTTTTATTGGTGCCCAGTGGAAATTCTTCATGAACTTCCTTCGCCCCGGGGAAGGGCGAAGGGGTATGCCGGACTCCTACCGGCTAAAACCACTGGAGCGGTCATCTTCGGCCCCGATGGGGGGCTCCAGGTCCTCGTAAGATCACAATAGAGCCGCCCATTGGTGCCACGCCTTTAGGTACATCACGGAGGGGATGACTGTAAAGCGGTCACCCCCTCGAGATTGAAAAACCTCTCAGTCTCAGTCAGTCTCAGTAATTAATAGGCACGTAAAGGAGGCTCCAGGTCCTCGTATGATCACACTAGAGCCGCCCACTGGTGCCACGCCTATTGGCACATCTCGGAGAGGGTGACTGTAAAGCGGTCCCAACCAGGGGGATTGTAAAGGATCCCCCAAAGCATCCCACGGCAGCGCGTGACCACATGCGTGCTACCGTCTTCTCTTGGGTCGCTTGGTGTGGGCACGCAGATTCCCCAATCTACGCAACCGCGAACCCAGAGGTCCACCTTATAGGAACGGCAGGGATTTTCAGGCGTATCGGAATTAGGCACCAGGGCGGTTGTTACCCTGGCGCCGTCTCCTTCTTCTTCGAGCGGGATCGGCCCTCTCCCGATCCCGCTCTGCAGTCTTCTTCTGGAGCATGACGCTCTCACAGAAGGAGACCACTGCATTCCAGTTTTCGTGCTCTGCCAACATAGCCGACACTACTGCTGGCAGAGAGAGATCCTGCCCGATCTGATCGACCAGGATCCGCCGCTCAGCGGCCCACGCAGGGTACGCCTCGAGCGTGTGCTGTGCGGTGGCCGGGTCGCTATCACAATGGTGGCATTGTGCCGTAGCCTCGCGTCCTATCCTGTGCAGGAACGCACCGAAACAACCGTGCCCGGTGCGATAGGTGACGCGCTCGCTCCTTCTGAGCCAGGCTCCGAAGAGCGGCAGGACGGCCTCGACGACGCGCTTGGTCGCAAATTGCATCCGCAGGCGGTGACGCCACTTTACAAGTGCGCGCCGCCGAGCTAGCCGCCGCAGCCTGTCCAACGCCCCTGGAGGCGCGTTTTCGCCGCTCTGGCGGAGGGAGCGTGTCTGACAGGACTATGTCCTACGAGGCGGCAACTCTCTTGGCGCGTTTTCCGGCTTTACGGAGATGGATGCAAGTAGGTACGATGCTGGCTGAGGCAGCAAGCCCCATGACGCGTACTCGAGAAGTGGCGTGACCACCTGTGGTTGCAGTACGCGACCGCCTGTAGTTGCATTACGCGACCGCCTATAGTTGCAGGACGTGACCAAGCGCGTCGTCGAGGCCGTCCTGCCGCTCTTCGGAGCCTGGCTCAAGAGGAGCCAGCGCATGACCTGACAATTATTCACCGGCCACGGTTGTTACAGTGCGTAGTACGCACGTACAGGGATACAGCATAGGAAGCGAGATCATGGCACAGTGCCACCACTGTGGAAGCAACCAGGATCAGTGGTGGTTAATATAGCATCTAGCGCGATTAAATAGCGCGCTATATGCACGCAACGTATAGCGCCATGCCGGCTTGACGCTATAAAAATCGTCGTTATCTAACGCGTTGATTATAATATTTATTTGTTTTAGATACGCTAACAATGTACATCATCATCATTTCGGCCGAATGAAGTCCACTGCTGGACACAGGCCTCCCCCAAAGATCACCACAATGACCGATATGGGTGTGTTGTGGGCACATTGGGGGGTTTTGCCATAATCGCCACGCTTGGCAGGCGGGTTGGCGATCGCAGTTGAGTTGTTAATATACTCGACGGACGCTGCTGCCCATCTTCTGGCTAATCCCTTAGTCGACTATTACGAAACCCACGGGAAGAGATGGGGTGGTGGTATTCTGAGCCGGCACCACACGGCACGTACGTACATTAAAATTTCGTAAAATTAGAACATTAATATGCATGACATTTGATGACGTCAATAATAGGCGTACACAACATCAACAATTCCGTTCCATGAAAACTGCGGTACGATATTAATAATAAAAGAAATAAAACCCTATCCTTTATTAATTAGTACACAAACATCTATTATCCTAATTGGCGAGAGGAAACTAACCGTCACTTTACTCATCATTCGTGAGCTCCCAATCACTATGGCCTGACATTTTGTGGGGTTTACCGATACCTCAAATTTATCAGATATACTCTCACCAGCTACGCCACTGCAGTTACTCCTACGATATTGTGGATGTTCACGGGCATCGTTGAAACCATTCACAGCAGTCTGCAGCTGGACCGATAAAATGGCAGTTATTTAAGACAAGAGTTTTCATATAAGGCCACAATCGTCCACTATTGCATAAGGCCTCCCAATGAAGGCTACAATAACCGGTCATTTCGGACATTGCCATAATAACTATCGAATTGATGAACTTAGTTTTTTTTTAACAGAAGTCTATTTAGCAAAGTTGTACAAAAAGACAAGTAAACTTTTAGTTTATTTGTCTTCTGTGTTGCCCATCCTCTGGCTTCACCCACGGTTAGAGAGGTGGTGGTAATTACTTTTCCTGGAACCACATGCTCATTTGCCATTTATTTATTATGACGGTAGAAATAGGGAAGAATAAGTGGTCATTTTTCAGTTTCTTGCCTATACTCAGTAGCGGCGTTAGGGCAGGGCGCTGTTGGGCGACCGCCCAAGGGTGCAAGACATTCATGTCTGACTTCACGTCCCAACTGCATTGGGTTTTGAGTTAACTCCTACAGCCATTAGAATATATACAATATATACGGTTAAAGACATTTATTTTCTCAAAAGACTCAAATAAATCACTTCTAGAGAAAATACAATATTAATTGAACAATTTTTAGCTCACCAGCGTAACAAGCTAGGAAGTACATACAGGTAGGTAGATGCGTAAAAATATCACATTATAATAAGTCACACAGGCAGGGTAGATCCGTAAAGTTTCTGTTGTGCTAATAGATGTTACACACATGCCGTGTGGTGCCGGCTCAGAATACCACCACCCCATCCCCTCCCGTGGGTGTCGTAAAAGTCGACTAAGGGATTAGCCGGAGGATGGGCAGCAGCGTCCTTCGAGTACATTAACAACTCAACTGCGATCGCCAACCCGTCTGCCAAGCGTGGCGATTATGGCAAAACCCCCCAATGAGCCCACAGCACACCCATATCGGTCGTTGTGGTGATCTTCACGGGAGGCCTGTGTCCAGCAGTGGACTTCATTCGGCCGAAATGATGAATAGATGTTTATTAAGGCCTATGACAAAGTGGCTGTTTCGGAGTTAAAGTAATTAGTATGTTATTGATTGATTTGTATGATAGGATCAGGTCACGTTAAGAGTTTAAGATATGTTTGGTGTATAATGCTGTGTACATTGAATAATAGATAAATTATGACAGAAATATTAGTATTATGTCATGTATGTTTTAAAGTGTTTTTATTATAGGAATATGTATATAATACATATACTTAATGCTTAAATAACGAATTAATGTAATGGTAAATAAACACGGTATATCCTTTAAAGGTTTGTAAATGCTCTTGATATCAAACAACTTAAAAGGAAGTAGTCTTTCTAAGCTTAAGCTGATAAAACCCATCCACGATCGACAATATCTCAAAAACTACGGCAACTGTAGTATTGATTATTCATAAGTGCCTGTATACATGAATTTTTACATGAATAAAAAATATTTCTTTCTTTATCGAGGCTGACGAACTTGGCAACTTTGTCAACCGAAAATGCAATTGCTTTTTTGCAATGCATAGACGATGCCTTAAAAAGAGATTTTACCGATAGAAAGTTTATAAAAGTATTTTTTTAGAATAAGGGGTATTATCTTATATCTTTAAATGAGCAATTCTTGTATATATATATATAATAGGAATCTCGGAATCGGCTCCAACGATTTTCATAAAATTTAGTATATAGGGGGTTTCGGGGGCGATAAATCGATCTAGCTAGGAATCATTTTTAGAAAATGTCATTTTATATAGGCGTTTGAGTAGTCTTAACTGAAAAATATGACTCTTCCTGACATCTATTGGCGAATAATAATACTATTTTTTGTGAGCAACTAATTGCTTTAACGGCACAACAGCAGATGGCGTTGTTAAGTAACACGAAAATACCGAGCAAAGCTCGGTCATCCAGGTACTATAATATTAAACCTTATTGAAATAAGCGTTTATGTTTAATTTTTGCCATTACATTTTTTTTTATCCAATTGTTTGAATTGGAGAGCAGAGGGGGGGCACCGGTAATGCTAAAACCAGCACTGCTCATACCATGAAGCAAATACAAAGGCCCATACTCATAGGAGAATAGCGCGATGTTATATGTTACATACATAGAAATAGCTTTGCGTGATTTAGGACGATAATAATGCACATATTTGCGTTAAAATGTCCCCTCACCCGAATTGTTGATGACACATCCAATTTGTTCGCAGACAATTAGCTAATAGCTTTGTTTCATTAGAACCTAGCAGTATAATTGGATATTTTTTAGTGAGAACACAAACAAGTTTTATGTTCCTTTTACAGATAAAAGTCGTAAAATGTCTGTTGTATATTTTTAAGACTGTTTGTGGGATTGTCTACATTCCTAAAACAGTAGTACGATGAAAGAGAATGAGAAATGAGATAAGTACGTAACTGAAGCTATGGCTTCTGTAATACTTACTTATCATACTTCTTTACAAAAATAACCTACTTCAAATAGACATTATAATTATATCAATATGTAAGTACATAAGAAAGGTACCTACAATATATAAATAATATTATATGTCATATAATATAACCTTATAGATTACCCCAGTGAAAGATTCGTATAAGTCGGTTGTATCATTTCAGAAAACGCGCACATTCAAATAAATAAATTTTGAATACGGTTAAAAATAACATAATATTGGTAACTACTTTTTTATTTGAGATATTAGTAGCTTTAAATAAAAGTTTTAAAGTTAAACGTTCGCTTTTCTCGCTTTAATCTAAAGTATAGTTTATACTTGCACGCGAAGGTTATACACGATTAACGAGTGCAGAAAATAACTAATCGTAAAATTTGATTAACGTGCCGTGACAATAACTGAAATTGGTAAAGCAGGAGTGAAATGAATTGATAAATTTTTCTGTGGAATAGGCTATGTGAACCAGAACTAGTTTGTGAATCGGTCAGCGATTCACTTTATTACCTGAATGTTAGAGCAGGAGAAGGAAAGAGAAATTAAGTTTTATAGTAAACTAAATGAAGCGTTACATAGATTTGTACATCCGCTGCCGAAATTGCCCGCTTAATGCACCCATAAGCTCCTCTGTGAAAGCCTGAAGGTGAAGGTCCAAAGTTGTACGGCTTGGTTGGCGCAGTGGATAAGCAACTGGCTTTCTGCGCTATTTGTCGCGGGTTCGATCCCCGCACGGAATAAATATTTGTATGATCTACAGATACTTGTTTCGGGTCTGGGTGTTTGTGCATGTGAGATTTATGTCTGTAAACTGTACCCATGACACAGGAAAAATCCTAGTGGAGGGACAAAGTAATTTAAAAAAGTGCTTACCAGGTTTACTTCTTGATCATTTGGTACCACAGCACGACGAAGGGCGCCGCGATGCCAGTGCCGACGTACCAGAAAAAGTTGAGTGTTAGACGAGTGCGGTTGTGGATGTCGAATGGAAGGTTCTGGAATATAAAGCCATATTTTTTAAAAGGTTACTTGCATACATATGCATTATCTATTAATCAGCTCATTACTGTCTCACTGCTGAGCACGGGCCTTTTCTCACGATGATAAAGGTTAGACCTTAGTACACCGCGCTGGCTTTTTTTTTTATTGATCCGGTGGAAATTCATCATGTACGTCCTCCGCCCCGGGTAAGGGCGGAGGGGCATGCCGGACTCCTACCGGCTAATACCACCGAAGTGGTCATCTCCAGCACCGTAGGGAGGCTCTAGGAACTCGGAAAGATCTCCATCTAAACACCGTGCTGGCCTAGTGTTGATTGGCAGACTACACATATGATTGAGAACATTTTGGAGCCCTCTCAGGTGTGCAGGTTTGCTCACGATATTTTCCATCACCGTTAACGCAAGTGACAATCAAATTCTGATTTAAAAAAACCGAACATGTTCCACTAGTATTTCTCCTAAAAACCTATTCAACTTTGAGTTACAGTCGTTTTAAGTATTATTAGATACCATAATTCCGCATTTAATCAGCTTGGATGTTTAAAGAAAAGATTTGCAATCGAACATATTCTATGTACATCATCATCATATCAGCCAAAATACGTCTACTGCTGAACAAAAGCCTCCCGTCAAGCGACCGGTTACATACCGTTTGTCGTCTTGTCGTCATTTTGGAATTAATTCGCCAGTACTCAACACGTTTGGCAGGCGGTTTGTTGACCTCAGGATGGCTACTGTACCACGAGAGGGACGACGCTGCCCATCTCTCTGGCTTATGGCCGAATACTCAAACGCCATTCAACGTTAAGTCCCCGCTTTAACTATTCGAGAAACCGGTTTTTAGTACAAAACCGGGCGCATCAAATTGTTTAAGCGGGGACTTACGTTAAATGGCTTTCGAGTATTCGGCCGTTAGAGTCCCTAACGGCTCAAATTAATAATCAATCCAATCCAAAGTTATTGGATAGATTTGTCACAAAACGGATGGAATTCGAAATCTTAAATCTGAATAATTTGGATTAGATTGATTATTTTATATTAATTTTGACCGTTGGTCGCCTTTTACGACATCCATTTATAGATAAAGATAATTAATTTGTAATTTGTCTAGTCTCTATTGAAAGTATCCATTAAAAACAATGATATTTGTATAAAATATCATTGATTAAAAATCATTTTTTGTACTTAGAGAAGTAATTTTGATAAGTACCTATTTTGTTGTTGGCAGAAATCGCCGCGACATGTACAAAGGGCGATAAGACCGCCCTTTGTACATGTCTTTTTCTGCATTCGATTTTATTGTTATTTCTGGTGTACAATAAAGAGTAGTATGGTATTTTTTTTTTTATATATTTCGTATGTATGAATTCACTTTATAAATATACAGCTGGCTAACATAAGTAGGTACTTACATGTTGCACTTGTGCCATGTGTACATATCTGGTGCATCATGCATCCGTCAGTTGCTATTTATGGCACGCGTGATAAAGAGGAAGTTAGGTTCTTTTAATTCTGAGACGAGGAAAAACACGGCATAATTCTTAAAACTTGTTTTAAGGTGAAACAAGGACGCGGCATTTGTGGAGAAGCTTAAGTACGGGTTTAATTATTGACACATTATACATATATATTTCGTACCTACCTATTCATCTGAGATTTAGACATTTTTTTATTTTTTTATTCTTTATTTATTTAAGGGCATTTGTCTCCAAGGATAAGCGAGCCCTAGCGTTACCATTTAGACATAAAACTGCGCGTTTTATGTATGCAATCTAGTAAGTGATTAACGAAGCAGTAATTTCATACGTCATAGGTACTTGGAGGAGCAAATTCCCCCAAAACGATGACATAATTGGGAAAATCTATGGGGAGACCTTTGTTCAGCAGTGGACGTCCTTTAGCTGATAACCACATATACATATTTTCATAAAAATCTCAAAATAGGTCATAAAAATCCATCACCCACGATTATAGTGAGGGTATTTTCACAATTCATAACCAAGTTGTTGCCTAAATAGTGCAATAAGATAAAAAAAAAGCGATATGAGTGTCGGTGGGACCGTTTACATATGCTTATGGACCCCTGTGTTACTGATCAAAGGTTTGAAAGCAAATGACCAAAAAATTTCCAAAACAAATTTTCACCATGTCGGCCGAATGAAGTCCACTGCTGGACACAGGCCTCCCCCAAAAATCACCACAAGGACCGATATGGGTGTGTTGTGGGTTCATTGGGAGGTTTTGCCATAATCGCCACGCTTGGCAGACGGGTTGGCGATCGCAGCTGAGTTGTTAATGTACTCGAAGGACGCTGCTGCCCATCCTCCGGCTAATCCCTTAGTCGACTTTTACGACACCCACGGGAGGAGATGGGATGGTGGTATTCTGAACCGGCACCACACAGCACAGTTATAGATATAGTTACAATTCTCAAAAACAAAAACACAATCAATTATGGACCATGTACCTACATAATGTAACCATTCGTTACGTATTCATGTACTTACTTATTGAGCACTGCTTCGCACGTATTTGTTTTTCCGAACATAGCTTTTGTAAACATGCATTCAGCCAGCGTCAATATTATGATTGCAGTCGGTTATAACTTATAACACGAGTATCATATAACAACTGTTCATGATAGAGATAGGCGCTCACTTTCTTCAATCATCATCATCATAATAGCAGGTCATAAACCTCGTCAATCATTGACGGGCCGATACCTGCCGGGGGAGCGGTCTAATGCAGAAAAGCGTACAACTCACCCCCGGCTAGAGGTAAGAAGAAGGACACCGTGGGTTTTTAGCCGGTTTGAGCCCGGCATGCCCCTCTGTCCTTCCCAAAGCGGAGGAAGTCCAAGAGGATTTCCCCACGTTAAAAAAAAAGGTCATAAACCTCCTTATCCTCACAAATCTCAATAACCGCGTGCCGCGAGACACAATAGATTATAGTTGTGTCTGGCATTATGACAGATTGTGTAATTTTTCTGTTTTGTGGCGGTAATTATGGCAATATTCCCTGACAGTAGACGTACATACGGCTGCATATCAAGCTACCAGTTTACGCTGATCTCTCATCGTACGGAAAGCCTATACAATGCGAGATCAGCTTATACTGGATCGTATAGCTTGATATTTAGCCGTGTATACCTACATAAGCCTCTACAACTACTGTCAGGGAATATTGCCATCATTCCCGCCACAGAACAGAAAACGAATACTTGGAAATCAGAGTGGTGAATGCAGTCTTGGTACTACAGCGCAAAGGAGGATGCAGTACATCCATCATCATCATATCAGCCAAACAACGTCCACTGCTGAACAAAGGCCTTCCACCATGCTTGGCAGGCGGGTTAGTGAGCGCAGGATGGCTGCTGTTCCACAGAAGGAATGCTGCTGTCCATCCCTGCCCGTCCCTTAGTTGCTTTATACGACATCTACGGGAAGACATGGAGTGGTGCTATACTCTTAATCCTACATACACGCAGTGCATCGACTTCACAGCACATAGGCGCCTTTTATGAAATCCACCGAAAGAAGTCGTTTAAAAAAATAACCACTCGAGGGAGTGGTATTTTTTTACTTACTAGGCCGGTCTCTGGAATTTCCTTGTACTACTACAATGCTTGATCTGGTACTTAAAGCCTGACTGGGCGAAATGGTTATATGATATGATTTGCATCTTGTACCTACAAACTTCCTCAAATTTTACCCTTCCTATATTTTACGTAGGATCGAAGATATCTTCACCTCAATAAGGTACCTAGCACCACCTACAATGATATACTTAGGGAAAACGTGATTTTATTACATAACGATATACATGGCACTTTAAAATTAATATTTTATGTGACATAAACTGTTACCTACACTTGAAAAGAGAGAATAGAATAGAATAAAGCTGTGGTCCTCGTTATTATTATATACAAATTATCGAGTTTTGTTGACACGATGAGCACATAAGGCTACATCAACCTATAACTTTCCAGAATAAACTGATCTCTCATTGTGCGGAAAGTCTTTACAATGCGAGATCAGCTTATACTGTAAATTATAGCCTGATATATAGCCGTGCGTACAGTTACGCCAGTAAAAAACAACCCAAAGGTAAAATCACGCTGAAGAATTAATTTACTAGGAAGATGGAATGAACGGCCCATCCGTTCATTCCATTGAAAATTCCACACCAAATCCGTTATAAAATTAGGTGCAGCCAAAAATTCGCAGCCAAGAGCGTTGCAATGTTTTTAGTGGGAGGGGCAAGATTCAAACCAGTTTTGCGTCTGCAAAAAAGCCAACTAAAAGTTAGACTATTGTGTTTTATTTTTAATAAGTGGTTGAATATACTTCCAGGGTGAGCCAGAAGCATTCTCGACAGGGCCTGACCCACCTATCCCCTCCCCCACCCTGCAACGCCTATGACTACGGCGCAGAAACTTATGCATAATAAGATAGCTTAGGAAATAATAAAACCCTTAAGACAAGTTTTTAACGAATCAGTTATGCTAACAGTATTTCAATTTGCAAGCGGATTTACCGAAATGACGCTCATTTTTGCTTTGATTAAATAGTTAATCAGACACTTTTACTATTACGTACAGACATGCTCTTTACCTACGACACTTGAAGGGACTTAAAACGTGCCTCGAGTCCCAACAGGAGATTATATAACATAAAAATTAAACATACCTCTCCGGGGATTCCTCCATGGGATCCGTTCCTTAAGAAACTCTTCATCACATTTCTTCCGGACTGGTTTGAAATTCTGGCCAATGGACCCAACATTTTACCCTTTTTTCTTGTTCTTACTTCACAAAAATGGCGAGGTATGTGCAGGTAGATAAGATAATCGTATCGAATATTGGTTGGGTACTGGACGACGGACTGATAAGCTTATACTGAACTGTTACTACCAAACGACTATAAACCGTCAATGTGATATTGACGGCGTGTGTATACTGTTCAAGTGTGTCAATATGAGCCTTTTTAAAGTGATTGGGTTGTATGTTAGGACGATACGGGAAATTAGACTTATATAAAAACGTCTGGAATAGGAGGAATTGTAGTTAAAAATTTAGTTTTGATTTAATTTGCATGAGGGTGGTTAATCGCTTGTCTTGCTGCGCCACGTGTGGTGGGTTCATACCCCGTTCGAAACATTTTTTTGTATAGCCCACAGAAAGTTGAGTGTCGGTTGCTGTTAGTGTAGGTGATATTTTCAAATATGCAAAATACACTCTGTTAATGGAGAAAACCTAGTGTGGGGCATCATTAAATAAATAAGAACACGTTCAAAAATATGTACAACTGTGTATTACACCATTCATCCATGGTATAGGCAGGGCTTTATATTGAAATACACTTGTACCTAATGACTTAGGTAATAAAACACCATTAAATAGATTACATCGCTTAAACCACATGCAGTAATTCAGGATTACCTTACATATTGAAAACGTAGTAGTTATTTAAAGATTTTGCCAAATTATTGTCCATGCAGTGGTACTGCAACATGTGAGTTGTTCATATAAGGAAGGATAAATTAGTCATACAAACTTTTAGTGTATTAAATAACGTTACTCTTATTTTTGTGATACTTTTCCTTGTGCGCTGTCAGTATAATTATAGAAAACTTTTATGTTACGTTACACATAACTTTAACCCTGCTTTATTGGGTTAAGCAGCACTTCAACAACAAATATGTTTGTTCAATATGCACACAATTGTTTATTTTAAAATTATATTTGAAAGACTATTGCGCAAACTCTGTAGTAGATTTCATTATTTTACCTAATGGCAATTTAGAACAACATTTTTACGCATTAAAGGGGCAACATTAGATCTGCCATTTAAAAAAAAAGAAACAGTCGGCCACGCTTGCTACAGAAATCATTTCACTTAACGGGGGCCTATTTTCCCCCTTTACGTTAAGTTCCAATATTGCTGTAATTACAACATTACCAGAGCAAAACTCTAAATCGTAAGTCTAAATTAGAAATGGCCGACTTGGACGATTTCTTCGCGAAAAAAGATCGCAAAAAGTCAAAGGCAGTCAAAAAGTTCGCCACCACGGATGAGTTAGCCAAAAAATTGGATGACCCAAAACAGAAATCAGATGTGAGGCCGAAAAAGGAGCGACCGGTTCAAGAAGGAGAAGAGGGAAAACGAGGCGGGGTAAGTGCCGATTAATAAACATTAAAATTTTAATATAACATCAAGAACATCTTTGTTGCCGAGTGATTCGTGGTCATTTTAGGCTTGTAAAATCCTGTGTATTTCACCGTAAGTAATATCCACTTCTCGCGACTGTGTAGCGTTTGACCTGGTTTCGTTTGAAGATCAAGCAATTTTTATCTAGTAGGTTGGCAATAACTATACTTACTGTGAGTAATTTGCATGATTGTCAAGAGCTACTTTTCGTATTAAATAACTATATTAAGAGACATCTCTTCACTCACAGATGAAACTTAGCAATAGCATGCAATGTCATTCATGGTAAGAAACATCATAGGTTATGTTAAAAAAACTTGGGTGGGGTAGTCTGATTTTGAATAACTTGTTTAAGAATTATTCTTAGCTATACCAATTCGCATTTGCAGGTTCCAAACTTTGATAACTGCATATAGAAATTTAGAAAGCATAGAGCAATGGTCATGGGCTATCCACCACCATAATACAATTAAACGCCCTTGTACATATGCTGTAGAATACTTTTTGTTCTGTATTCATCTTTTCTTAATCTTAACTTTACATATAATACAATAACAAACAGTGATAAGTTTATGTAAACAACTTAAACAATTATCATTTATTGAATACTATTGTCACTTATATAAGTAAACCATATAGGTCTTATAATAATTATGTAGTTTGAGGAAAATAATAATAAATGATAAAACATATGAGTAAGGTAAACTTACTATATTTTTATATAGATATACATACTCTTTATAAGTGTACTTGTATCAATATTCTTTTGGTTTGTGTCCAATACTGGTATTGTTCCTGTAGAAGTACGTAGAAACAGCAAAAAACAAAAAGTTTCTTGCATATACATTTCAGCTGTAATATTAAATATAGTACTGGTGTAAGAAATTCTATTATTTATTAGTCAGATATGCATAATATATAAAATCTAATTCACTTACCATACTTCCCTCCTGGAAGTGTGTGGTGTGCAGAATTGACTGCAGTGCAAAATAGATTCAGTATTTCTGTTGTCATGTTGAAAGTGCATATAAAATGTACATTTCCAAAGTAAAACAACCTCTTTAATAAATAGGCCCCGTCCTAGTTCCACCAGTTCCCTAAATGGATACTTCCTATAATGTCTATTTGTAACTTGGCAAGCTTTTAAGGTTATGTGTTTCATCTCTTCGTAATAACTATCATTTGCTGTAATAATAATTTATGTATAGTTCATTAATTGAAGGGCTTGTGACTACATGGCTACCACACAGAACATTCTGGATTTGGATGGGTGACTATTCTCTTCACATCATAATTATGTTAAGCTGAGCTTGTTAAGCTGTAACTTGGCTGTCATACTATAATAGGCGCTCATAGCCATGCTCTCACTGATTGGTAAAGATCGGTGAAGTTAAGCACTGCTCGGCGTGGTCAGTCTATGGATGGATGACCGCATTGTGGTATTTGAATGCAGCATCTCCATGCTCTGGAGGGCACGCAAGGGCCAGTTGTTGTCATTAGATAGAAGTCTTGGAATACAAAGAGAAAGAAAGAATAGAACAGATATTCAAACTATAATAGTTGTTATAAGAAGTCAAAGCCTTAAATTCTAACAACTGGTCTAATCCTGATAAAGTTATAGCAACGTATTGGAGAGTATTCATCAAGAGAACCCTAACAAGAGATACATGAAGAACAAGAAAATGGAAATATTTCGCTTGGCACAGTTTATTAAAGGACTATGAAATTGGACTTCTGGGGTGGAAGGCCCTTTTTTTTGTGTGTGAATTTTTTTTGGAAATTCTTCATGAACTTCCTTCGCCGCGGGGAAGGGCGAAGGGGTATGCCGGACTCCTACCGGCTAAAACCACTGGAGCAGTCATCTTCGGCACCTAAGGGAGGCTACGTATGATCACACTAGAGCCACCCACTGGTGCCACGCCTATAGGCACATCTCGGAGAGGGTGACTGTAAAGCGGTAAAACTAGAAGCCAACAACAATCTCTTCTTCCTGTCCTGGTTCCAAGCTACTTGGAGTTTGCGGAAATGTTAGTCATATTGCAGAGGTTTAGGCAAAAGGGTTTTACAGTCAGCCACTTGCCTGACACCAACCCTCCTTGAGTATGTTAGTGTTAGTGGTTGACGCGCCACATGTGGGTAGCCCAAAGTGCTTAATGGTACACACCAGGTCCAGAATTCCGTTACTCGCCTTCTACGACACCTATGGGATGAAATGGGGTAGTCATATTCTGGACCGGAGCTACACGGTAATTAATCTTTACTAGCAAGATGTTGTCCTGCCTTTTTCATGGTGATTGGTTGAACAGTATTGATGTGCTGCAGCGCCTAGTGGCGAGTCACAATAACGTGCATAAAAACCTTCTGCATGAAAAAATACATATACCTATGTGGCAACTCTCATGGTGATCAGTCAAACTGTCAGAAGTGTATAGATCTGAAACAGATATACCAACCAACATCCATTTTTATATATATAGATTCAATTATATAATACTTAATCATTGAATACGAAAGCCCCAATATGGTACATATGTAAGAATTTAGTTTTCCTTTAATTTTTTTATTATTACTGTAGTTTTTTATGAAATATTGTGACTTATTATTATTATTATTATTGTTCTGTCATCTTTTATAACAAAAAAGCTCCCGACAGTTGAAGGTTGATAGTTAAACAAGTGCAGTATTTTCACAAGATGCTTACCATAGTTTACATAAGATTAAGAAGGAAACAATATATTACCCATGCTTTCACGGATTTTTTATATGTTGGTGCGATTCCTTTGCATCAAAATATTATGGCGAAGCAATGAGATGCAATATGCATAATAAAGCATGCTTCAGATGTATAGTGGACTTCCAGGTGTTCTGTATTTATTTAACATTTGGAACATTCTTGCTATCAGGGCGCTGGGGCGAGATATTTTCCAGCGCTCTTATTCCTTATTTATCACCTAGCATTCTATTTAACCAGCATTGGCCACCTGCTCCTATAAGCTGTGAGTTTTCAACATGTCTTCTTGTCTTTCTAGGAAGAAGAAGAATGGAAGGAGTATGAAGAAACAGTGAAGGACTACACTGGCCTCAAGATTCAGGTGCTGCAGGGTGGCAACGGAGCGCCCGAATCAGGCCGCGACTCCGCATCAGAGGATACCGCGCCCGAGGGCGGGAAGGTCAAGGGACCTTGGAATAAGCCTGTATGTACATAAAAAAATTAAGATGATTCCTAATATCCAGTTGTTGTTGTAGCCAGGTTGAGAAACCCTGGGAACTAGTGCGGGATTAGGTCAGGGTGGTATAGTGTAATTGCTGGCAATGAATATGGCTGACGGTAGAGGCGGCGCAGTGGCTAAGCGATTGGTTTCCTGCACTGGGTGTTCGATTCCCGCACAAATATTTAAATTCACAGACCGTTCTGTTACCACAATTAGTGTGGGGCATAATAAAAGAGTAGTTCTTCTCCACTCATGTCCTATTTATTTTGTTGAATAAATTAAAAAGTAGTTGTATATGTGTATATATAAATGTTTGTGTATTAATATATCTATATTGTGTTTATTCTTCCATTATTTATATATTTAGTATAGTATACGTAATTTCGTTATTTCATTATGTATCTGTTTGCACCATCAACTGCCGCATATATTATCCAGTTAAGTATTTCTCCATCCTAAGGTTGCCTGGAAGAAATCGCCGAGCGCGATAAGGCCGCCCATTGTACTCTAAAATATATTTATAAGCACTACTGTTTTTATTACCTTTAATGATTGGTGTACAATAAAGAGTATAATAAATAAATAAATATAGGCTACTGGATAGAATATAATAATTTATCAGTATTTAGGTCCTAACACTTTCAGTGTGGTGTCTGGATTAAGAATATAGCACCACTCCCATCTTCTCCCGTGAATGTCGTAAAAGGCGACTAAGGGAATCTAAACCAGAAGGATGGATAGCAGCACCCCTTTGGTGAACCGGTAGCCACATGCGCTCATCAACCCGCCTGCCAAGCGTGGTGAGTATTGGCTTATCCCCCCCAATGATGATGATCACACATTTGTGAAATCTATGGGGGAGGCCTTTGTTCAGCAGTGGACGTATAATGGCTGTTATGATGATGATGAATCACTATATTACCTGCCAAGCATTGTGATTAGGATACTAACCCATTTGGCCATATTTGGCTAATGATTTCGTAAGAGCTTACTAATATGATATGTTATTGATAACAATACCACAAACCCTCTGCCTCTGCGCACTTCTCCTTTAAGTTTGCTTATTGGCCAACCTTGTGTCAGAGTTTCCATGTCCTCCAGTGGATGTCGTAAAAGGCTAAGGGAGTCTAAACCAGAGGTATCGTCAGCAGTGACCCTTCTGTGGAATAGCAGCCATTCTGCGCATCAACCCGCCTGCCAAGTGTGGTGAGTACTGGTAAATTCTCCCCAAAATGGCGACACGTGGCATGTAACCGGTTATCGGTAGTTGATGCCTTTGTTCAGCAGTGGACGTTCTTTGGCTGATATGATGATGATGATGATGATGATAGTATGTGTCAGAGTTGTTCACGCCACCGAAAAGCCCTGGACTTGGTTTAACCACTGCCATCTAATGATAACAACTGGCACAGGATTTTACGTGCTCTAAGAGGCCCAGAGACGCTCAGTTCAAGTATCACTTTGCGATCACTCACCCATCCATAAACTGACCACATCTAGCGTTACTTAACCTCCACTGATCGTTTACCGATCCGTAAGTGTAGCTCTCGCGCTCGGCTGGATATAATGATAGTGTTCAATATTTTGTGAACCCGTGTGGTTTCCGGATTAAGAATATAGGACCACGCCGTGGATGTCGCAAAAGGCGACTAACGAACTCAAAAGCCGAGGGATGGGGAGCAGCATCCCTTCTGAGGAACAATACCCATACTGCGCTCACCACCACGCCTGACAAGCGTGGTGAGTACTGGCAAATTACTCGCAAAATGAAGATGTGATTGTGGAAGCCTTTGTTCAGAAGTGGGGATGCCGTTTGGCTGATACTATGGTGATTTTCTGAATGGTGTGTGTTTGAGCTATTTTTGTCTTTTGGGTTTGACTGTTTAATGACAAATAAATAAATGAACAGGTGGTTTGCAGGCAGCTGCCTCAGCCTGTGAAAACATTGACTAAAAAAACTATTAGAAATCTCATGATTATTTCGTCTATTTAAATATTTCATTCGTAATGATCGTCTCATTAACACCTATGTTTGAATTGCAAATATCTACTGCAGCATCAATCGGAGTCTGAAGCCCCCGCGCCTCCGCCGGTAGAAGAGCCGAAGCCACGCGAAACCAAGCCGGCGACGTACGTGCCGCCTGCATCTCGCCAGCGGCCTGTTGAGAACGTGCGCAGGAGTACGGTAAGATATGTCTTCAACTGTTCACTTGACATACAAGATAAATATAGAAATATTTTTTATTCATGTAAAACCATATGCAGGCGCTTATGAATCAGAATCAGAATCAGAAATCTTTATTTGTAAACATAGGTACGGTTACAATAATATGTAGGATGTTACAGTTTTCAGTAGGTAGATGCGCTATGTTTTGCCACATGGCGTACAAATATTTTTGTTTTGAAATACCTATATGGCTTCCAGTTTTTAACTTTTTCGAATATAGTATATAGCATTTATCAAGCTGAATAACATTTATGACAAAACAATTTATGCATAAAAAAAATCTTAGTAATAATTTCACATAATGACCTCAATATAATAATTCAATCTCGTTGTGAATAGTTAAGACTTTAGTTGCCGCGTTCCAAGATGTTGATTTCCTATGGAGGAAAACGGGCAAGAAACTCCATGGTTACTCTTTTTAAATCTCAATAATTGTTACAGTATTTTTGATTACATTGTTCTCAAAATAAATAATGTGAGGACAATGTAGCAGTTCTTTTCTGTAAACTTCTTAAAAAGTCTACACTAAATTGTCATGGCAGTATTAAGCTGACCAATCCCAACAGACAGCACTCGTTCACGAGCATGACGCATGCGTCAGCGTCGCTCAGCTTAGCCATATTGTACTAAGCGACCCGATACACGACGCCACCATCAGCAGGACACTTGAGTGAGCATGACATATGTGAACAGCTAGACAATTATCACGTCAATTGAACAAAATAAATTAATAAACCACATGGTCCTTAGCTAGTCTGTGCAAGCCAGTGACTTAACTATTGGGTAGTACCGTTAAATATTAGGTAGTACTGTTAAATATTGGGTGGTACCATTAGCTATCGGGTGATATCGTTAACTATTGGGTAGTACCGTTAATTGTAGGGTGGTACCGGACTATTGAGAGGTCCCTTTTCTTATATATACTATTTACATTTGCAGAAGCACGCACCAGACATTCACAACGACGACTACTTCCCAGTGCTGGGAGCCAGCGCCAAGCGAGGGGGCGGAGGATGGAGCACCGCCGCGGGGGCGGGGTCCGCGGCCAGGGAGCCCACTGCCCAGCGGCAGCCGCTTGCGCTGGGCAACCGCTTCACCTCGCTGCAGGACGACAGCTAGCCAGGTAGTAGTTACATAACATACGCTAGTGCTAAGTGGTCCACTGCCCATTGGTAGCTATTGGCACAGGCGGTGCGTCTAATGTCTGCACAATAACCTATGTAATCGCCATTCTTATTCTACAATTTTATTCTGATAATCTTCGCATGGTGCCGTGTGGTGCCGGCTCAGAATGCCACCACCCCATTTCCTCCCATGGGTGTCGTAAAAGTCGACTAACGGATTAGCCGGAGGATGGGCAGCAGCGTCCTTCGAGTAAATTAACAACTCAACTGCGATCGCCAACCCGCCTGCCAAGCGTGGCGATTATGGCAAAACCCCCCAATGTGCTCACAACACATCCATATCGGTGGTTGTGGTGATCTTTGGGGGAGGCCTTTGTCCAGCAGTGGACTTCATTTGGCCGAAATGATGAATCTTCGTATGTCATCTCGCACACAAAATCATTGCTCAACAGTAGTCAGTTTCGAATACTCCTCGCTGCAATTTGTTAGGTAGCGACATAGTGGCTCCAGTGTGATATTACGAGGACCTGGAGCCCCACTTCGGTGCCGAAGATGACCGCTCCAGTGGTTTTAGCCGGTAGGAGTCCGGCATACCCCTTCGCGCTTACCCGGGGCGAAGGAAGTTCCATGTAGAATTTTCACTGGACACCAACAAAAAAACAAAGGTAGCGACATAGTACCTACAACATCCGTTACAGACTATCAACATATAATAGAAACCACAGGCTAGGGAGAAGCTGCAGCATCCCTTAGTCGCAGAACTGCCTCTATAGTTACATATATTGAAGCACCCCTCTGGGGCATATTGTCCGTATGGTGTCTGGATTAAGATTAAATTTCCACTCTAACTCCTCTTGTGGATTTCGTAAAAGGCGACTAACGGCCGAAAATAAGAATAGAATATTCTTTATTGTACACCATTTTAAAATCAACTACTAAGAATCATTTTATGAACAGTAATTGTACTAACTGCTACTACTAGATCTTATGGCTGATATGATGACGATGATGATATAAAGCAAACCCCAGCCTCCCTAAAAGTTAGGAAGTTGCTGAGTGTACCTGAAAGTTCGTTGTTTCCCCGGCAAAGAATAGACCTCACCTCTCTACCCATGGGTTGCGTAAAACGCGACTAAGGGTTGATATCAAAAGGATGAGCAGCAGCATCCACCAGAGTGCTAATAACAGCATTGCGATCAGCAATCCGCCTGCCAAGTGTAGCAATATCCGCCATGACCGCTCATTGAGACAATATCCAATATGACCGCTCATTGTGACAATATCCTCTATGACCGCTCATTGTGACAATATCCTCTATGACCGCTCATTGTGACTATCCTCTATGACCGCTCATTGTGATAATATCCTCTATGACCGCTCATTATGATAATATCCTCTATGACCGCTCATTATGATAATATCCTCTATGACCGCTCATTGTGATAATATCCTCTATGACCGCTCATTGTGATAATATCCTCTATGACCGCTCATTGTGATAATATCCTCTATGACCGCTCATTGTGATAATATCCTCTATGACCGCTCATTATGATAATATCCTCTATGACCGCTCATTGTGATAATATCCTCTATGACCGCTCATTGTGACAATATCCTCTATGACCGCTCATTGTGATAATATCCTCTATGACCGCTCATTATGATAATATCCTCTATGACCGCTCATTGTGACAATATCCTCTATGACCGCTCATTGTGATAATATCCTCTATGACCGCTCATTATGATAATATCCTCTATGACCGCTCATTGTGATAATATCCTCTATGACCGCTCATTATGATAATATCCTCTATGACCGCTCATTGTGATAATATCCTCTATGACCGCTCATTGTGACAATGACGGCACGGTTGGTGCAGTAGATGATACAGTAGGCTGCTGCGCTCCGGGTCGTGGGGTCTATTCGATTACCGCACAACAAACAAATATTTGTACGAATCTGCATCTGGTAGTGGTTTCTGGTCTGGGTGTATTATGCGTGGAATTTGTGTTTGTAAACGCACAAACGACACAGGAGAAATCCTAGGCCCGTATTACAGATCAAGAATTCAAACTCAAGTAAAACTTGATTTGAGATTGCATCAGTTGAATATATATGCTGGACCTATTACGTAGGGTTCATATTTCATTAACGCAATCTAGAGCCAAGTTCAACTTGAGTCTTTATTCTCGATCTGTAATACGGGCTCTAGTACAGGGCAACGATTTTTTTTAAAAGAAACGGAATGAATTTTAGTGATCGTTGGGACCCAAGGTCTAGTCTACATGTACGGGTTGATGTGTGCCTTTAGTAACACTAGGTTTCGGACAAAGTAGTTTCTTAGCCTTTCTGCTAGTATTTACTGTCCTGTGGCTACAAAAATCGTTCATTGCCTTCCACCACGGAACCTGAAAGAGTAGGACGTATAAACAAATTAATAAATGAGTCTCTTTAAACTCCGTCCTATCTTTAAGTTCCGTTTATATTAAACTAGCGGCCCGTCCCGGCTTTGCGCGGGTGATCATTTATTTAATAAACATTTTGGGATAAACGTAGAGTAAATGTAAACATATGCCGTGTGGTGCCGGCTCAGAATGCCACCACCCCATCTCCTCCCATGGGTGTCGTAAAAGTCGACTAAGGGATTAGCCGGAGGATGGGCAGCAGCGCCCTTCGAGTACATTAACAACTCAACTGCGATCGCCAACCCGCCTGCCAAGCGTGGCGATTATGGCAAAACCCCCCAATGAGCCCACAACACATCCATATCGGTGGTTGTGGTGATCTTTGGGGGAGGCCTGTGTCCAGCAGTGGACTTCATTCGGCCGAAATGATGAAATGTAAACATGGTCTGATATTGGTTGGCATTATCAACTTTTAAAATGTAAAAAAGAAGTTAATAGTTACATAACTACAATAGTTGGACAAGGTATCGCAAAGTTTTTTGTAGATATTAATATGTTCTTTAATATTTTAACCTAACAGGGTCAAGCATTCAACATTGCAGGCTTGATTTGAGCGCTTTCGAGAGTAACCTCTAAAGAAAACATATTTGTCCTCAAATAAATAATAATAAAAATATCCTGTAGTATACAGGGTCTTACTTTATTAATGGAAAATATTTTAAGGCTAGGCTCTATGAATGGTATAGAATTCATTTCAAATATCAAGTATCGGTTTTACCGATAATAATTTCATTCATATTCAAAGACTCGCCTAGCGAAAGATGTACTGACTCAGTATTATTTTATAAAATAAAGGTGGATGTTATGTCTATTTTTATTGCTAAAACGCATCATTGTAATTTACCTCCTAAAATATTTTCCATTATTAAAGTAAGACCCTATATACTAATCATAATATTAATAGTCACTCCACACTGCCCCACATTAGTATCTACATTGCACCCGTGCGAAGCCGGGGCGGGTCTCTAGTGGGTATATATAAGAGACTAAAAAACGAATGTCTCGAGGTTTCGAGCGCAGTGTCCACAGAAGGCTAGTCCTGGGTAGCATTTCTTATTGTTATGGGCAGGCGTGTCGCTTACCACTAGGCCAATGGACTGGTCGTCACTTCAGTAGTCAGAAAAAAACATTACGTAAAAACGTAACGTAACGTATAACCATAACCCAAAGCTGAATGTTCGTCTGGAAAACCTTTAACCATCACATCATATATTTTTACAGCTTCTGCTTTGTTCCCAGGTAACACAACGCAACATCGTGATACGCTGCAGTAAAGTGAAGTGTCAATATGGACTTGTAAGCGAAGCCTGGCGCAAAGCATATACAATATATTACCTATACAATACACACTCATGCAACAGACAGAACAACGTGCATTTCCTATTATATAAGCCCCATAAAATATCTTCGAAATATATGGAGGCAGTCGGACAGTTGCTAAATGATGATGGACTATTTTAAATTTGAATTTCTTATGTTTTCTTCAGTGCTGTTATTAGTTAAACCAGTTATTTAGTCGATTTTTTGTAATCGGTTCCTCTTTTGAACGACGTCCGTTTCGTATGAATTATAGACAATAAATTAACGCCTAAAGTGCTTTTGGAACCCATTTTAATGTTTAGAAAATAGGAGTATTTTCTTTACAACAAATGGCAACTGTCTTAAAAAAAGTGTAAAAGCAAGAAATGAATGTGCGATTTGTTATTTTTTATGTTTATATTGATAAATAAATAATAAAAATGTGTCTCGTATGCGTGGAAATGGACATTTAGGGAAAAAATTGGTGGAATTATTTATAAAAACTAACCGATGATTCAAAGTGTTTATAATCAGTTAAAAACCAAGCGTGGAATATAGATTTTATATTTACGAAAGTAAATTGTTAAAAAAAATGAGTAACATTTGGAAAATAAAGTAAAGTGCTCCACTTAAACAACAATTGTACATTTTGTTTTGATATTGCAATTATAAATTCTGTAACGCAAATCATTGGAAATATCTTGTACCATAGAAATAAATTATGTATTTAAAACGAATGTTGATTTTATTTCGTCTGTAGTATAGTCTAAACGGGGAGAGTGAAACAATGAGATCATAGTCTGGCTACAAAAGAATTCCGTAGTAACCTAATTTTTAGTGGTCACCCTACGAACTTGTTTTTGGCTGATGTGTATAAAAAGAAGTAGCGCTACTTTCGGGTGCAAGGATGAGTGCATCCGATTTCTTTGTCGAATATCATTTATTTATTCTTAATGAACAATAGTGTACAAAGGCACGAAGATTATAATAATAAAATAATCTTTTATATAGGAAAGTCTTAGGTTTTCGCGATTATTACACGTTACAATAAAACACTTGAGGATGAGGATGAGGATGGAGGAGTATGACAGTCATCCTGCGAACACGAACCCTGCAAAGTGTACAAAACGTCAGGAAAAACAAAAATCTATACCTAATACACGCGATGTAATCAGTTTAAAAGTGTTTTATTCTATTCTTTTATTTTATTACTATAATCTTTGTGCCTTGTGTTATGGAGAGATTGGTTGCTTTCATACCCATTCATTTGTGATTGAGTGAACATTATGAAATGTCAAAATCTTCTCTATATTCTCTTCTCGATATTCAGAACCAAGTCTAAGCTAAGTTCACGCTTCCATCTGTCAAAATTAAGGGCGTAAGTAGTGCATTTTGACATATGGAAGCCTAAGTTCACGCTTAGACTCGTTTCTGAATCTCACCCTTAGATTATGACTTCTGTAGAGTATCTTCCACAATTTTGCCAATGTCAAGTATAAAGCAACGTCGTACGCTGTTTAGATTAATAAATCTTTACATATTCATAAAATATTTAACAAAAATGAAAGACATTCTAAAAATATGCCGGCAACGTAGTACGGTTTTCAATTCATCAAAATCTTTTATCAAATAAAGACTTTTCTACGAAGTCATCCAATTTCTATGACAATTGTCAATATTGGTCAGAGATATGAGATTAATGGTATACCACCCCAAGAAACTATTAGTTTCCTGATGTGAAAAACTTTTTGAATTTCTTGAATATATTTGGCTCTTTTCTGTTATAGTTTGGTTTTGTTGCAGACCCATTCGCCTTCCACCAATACTCTGCACCTCAATATGTATCCTCAACACTTACAGATAGGAATATAGGATGATAGATTTTTATTGCGGTTTACTGTCGTTAGTTTTTTTCTGTTATCATTTATCATCATCGTCATCATTTCAGCCGAATAAAGTCCACTGCTGGACACAAGCCTCCCCCAAAGATCACCACAACGACCGGTCTGGGTATTTTGTGTACTGATTGGGGGGTTTGCCATAATAGCCACGCTTGGCAGGCGCGTTGGCGATCGCAATTGAGTTGTTATTGTACTCGAACGATGCTGCTGCCCATCCTGCGGTTAATCCCATAGTCGCCTTTTACGACACCCAAGAGATGAGATGGGTTGTTGCTATTCGTAGCCGGCACCACACGGTATATCATTATGGTGAAAATAATGAAATACAAAAACAACTTCTCACGTGAGTGATTATTAATGTAGAACTATAAAATCGAACTCGTTGCACAACTATAGGCAAATAGGTAGAAATTATTACATTTTCTTAAAGCTGAAATACACATACAGACATTTTCCGTGTTAGTAATGATGTACACAAGCCCTTTTTACATACAGAGAATGCATTGTGCGCTTGTGCAGGTAACCTATCATATTTTTGATTTTTTTCTAACCGAATTTGATATGCTCGAAAACAGGATAGAGACTTTTCAAGCAGGTACGATATTGAAATGTTTACCATGTTGTTTTAATTAAGACCATAGACTACTTTATAGGTTTTCCTGTAATCTATAAGTAAATAACTATTTTCTGTATTTTTTTCATGTATACATAATATTGTTACTCCGTAAATACACAAAACAGAATTATCATTAATTGCTAGAAATATTATTGTGAGACTTACAGTATTATTTTATATTCTTTTGCCTACAATATACCTTTTTAACACGCTTTTATTAGCTTCAGTTGTATATGTAAGTTGTATGTTGTACTATGTAAGAAAATTATGGGAGTCGATTTTAACCTACTTCTAATTGTCGTGTCGGTTTGAAACTGCAAGTATATGTAATCCGAATGACAATAAAATTATCTGGTGCCATCGAACTGATCAGATGATGGAGCCTGGAGGTGGATGGTGGGACTTTTCTATGGTTACTAGTAAACTCCTCGAGTTTGGGCTCATCTGGTTGGTTTTAACGAGTCCCATACATAACACTTGGTGGCGAGACGAGACGAATCTGATGGAGACGGGAGGTGGAGAGTGGAACAAAGCGTGTTTTTTAACCATTATAATGTTACATATAATATAATATACCGTATCTAGATTTAGAATATAGCACGACTCGCATCATGGACAAGATGGACCGTGGGGTTTTAAGGCTTACCGAGAGGACAGCACGGCACAACATAGCAACGTATTCACTGTAATACCGCGGGATGCTGTATAAGCTTTGTTAAAAGAATTCTGTTTGAGCACCTCATAGTTGTTGCTATTTTGTAAAATTGCCTACGAGTCGTTAGTGTGACCATCCTGCATCGCCCGCGCCGAAGTGTCCTGCCTTGAAGTAAGTTTACGTCGGATGCTTCGACCTGTCGCGGCATGCTCAAGTATCCTTGCGTAGATATCATTGAAATACAAATACTTTAATATATACTATAATAATAATAATGTTGACTCGGCAATCATTGTGCCGATAGTCGTTACGGCCAACGGCCTAATGACGAAGAGCCTCGACCGACATCTTAAGAGGCTCTCGTTAGGCAGCTGGGTCAAGGGCCTGATACAGAAAGTGGTTCTCCTTGGCACGGCACGTATTGTCAGGAGGTTCCTCACTCTGGAGCCCTAACCACCGGCAGCTTGGACCATGATCCCGATTTGCGTCACTATTTTTTATATTTTTAAATATATCTTATTTTTATATTGTGTATTTAAAAATGTAATTTATATGTATTAATTTAAAATAAAGGAATAATAACATAAGATTTAAAATAATTTATTAAATATTAAATTAAATAATAATTTGCAGTGCCGTCTTGTTGGTGAACTCCTTTTCTCCTTGCACATTTACGATATTGTGCTTGGTTTCCTGCGCGTTTAGGCGCTCGCACTTACGTCTGCTGAGAATTCTTATAATTAATTGCCAGAAACATTATTGTTAGACTATGCAATTAACACATTTATAAAGTAACCAATTAATCCTACCGCCGTCCACACAGATATGTCTGTTTCTCTTTATCCTTCATCAAGGATCTTCTCATAAAGTTGGTACTATGTACCCAAAGTGCCCATTTACTAGAGGCACCACGGTAATTAGGCCCGGTATGCCAGTGATGCTACTACCGCTATCTGCTTTTAATCATAATGCACGACGGCGATTTTGAAACCGGAATTATGGCCCGAAAATGAATGGGAACCATTTTTTTTCAACTAAGTCCCTCGTAGCATTTGTTCTGGCTCATATGGGTACAGTTTAAAGACATAAATCTTACATGCACAAACAACCTACCTGAAGCAACTATCTGTAGATCATACAAATATTTGTTCCGTGCGAGGATCGAACCCCCTAAACGTGGTGCAAAAATCCAATTGCACTGCGCCATTGTTCCGTCAAAGTGCTGTTGGCCAAGTACATTAATACAAAATGCTACCGATTCGTACTACCTACATGGGTATATTGAGTAAAAGAATCCAACAGCGCTACGGACACTACGGTTGATCAAAATGGCTAGGACATAACATTAAAATGCTGAGTGGTAACCTTTCGAATTTAACAGTCATAATAATGTCACCCTCAATGTCTTAAACTTAATTAATTAAAATACTTTATTTATTTCATACTGCCAGTCCTTTCAGATTCTGTGACGATATGTAATGCCATCTATTAAAAAAAAATTTGAACTACGAAAGTGGGGCTGCACTGCCATCTACATTAATTTAAATGTTTACAGTATAATGGTACCAGTTCGTTTTTTAATAGACCACAGATGGCGCTAGGATAGTGTGTACGGAAAGAAAATATTTTTTTAATAAATTTAAGTATTTTAATGCCAGTTATTTCAATATATTTAATATTGATAAAAATGTATATGATATGCACAGTTAATAATAGTGGTTTTGGTGTTTCTAGTACGAATCATTAAAAATATATTTGTATTATTCCTAAATGGCGCTATCAAAGTTTTCAGTCATCTTCAGTATATATACAGTATTTGATGACAATCAACTGTACTTGCTTCGGCAGTACATATACTAAAATTGGAACGATACAGAGAAGATTAGCATGGCCCCTGCGCAAGGATGACACGCAAAATCGTGAAGCGTTCCACATTTTTTGATGGATTTGGATTCTGTTTTATTAAGATAATTGAGTTTAGTAGATATATAAACATAAGTAAGTTTGGAATTTAATAGCCTACGAGTGCAGACTGAACGGTCTCTTGTTAAGTTATGACTGATTTTAATCAAAGTTACACACACAAATTAAATACTGTCAATATTGCTTTGGATTACAGTAGCGAAGAAAAATTTGTAAGCTATATCCATGAGATAGTAAGCCTGCAATGTACGAGCTACAATTAATTATCTTTCCGAAGAAGTTAGTGGAGATTTCTTTGAACTGAAAGAAAGCACCTCGTGTTATTATTTTCACAACTAACAACGAAACAAACGGAAACGTGAAATTTAAAATTTACCATATTTTGGGTGACTTTCAGCAACGTCGTACGGTCTTCAATTGTTATTTTAATTGTTTTGTTCATTTTGAACTGTCTGGCGACTCGAGTGAAGTTGCATCACAACGTTAGCCAATCATAGTGCCTCATTCAATGCTATGCGACTGCACAACAAAGAGTCCTATAAGTATTGTGAAAGGAATGGTTTGCCATACGGAACGCACTTAGAAACAGCTTACTTAGCATAGCGTTGCTCCTACCCTTAGGTAGTAATCTATACAAATAAATAAAATTGAAGTGTCTGTTTGTAATGTCAAAATAACAGCTTTTTACTAAATGCATATGAAATTATAGACGGTACATATAACAAAAAAACAATTGTAATTTTTTCTGTCTGTCTGTCTGTTTGTTCCGGGTAATCTCCGAAACGGCTGGACCGATTTTAACGGGACTTTCACTGTCAGATAGCTGATGTTATAAGGAATAACTTAAACCACTTTCATTTTAGAAAAATAATTAGGGTTCCGCGCAAAAAATATAAATCCCTTGAAATCCAATACTCTATATATATTCTAAGTCAAGTGTCTATGTCGAAGTACTCTAAATTTCTTTTAAATTAAACGCGAGTGAAACCGCGGGTCCCAGCTAGTGTTTGATAATTTTGTAATAGTCAGCCATTTAGTCACATCACATCTTAGTTATTTTAGATACAGCATCCTAATATTTGTGACTATTCAAATGGTTAGGTACGTAGGATCAGTAGCGGATCCAAGCTTGGGGCTTAGGGGCTCAAGCAACTTTCCCAGTCTTATTTTAATGCGGCATTAAAAAAAAACTCTTTCCACACAAGTACAAAGAGGCTACAGTTATGGGTATCCACAAACCCGGCAATCCAAAGTGTTAGTCTACCACCCATTAGGCAGGCAAGTCTTCTCAATGTCCTTGCGAAGATATGTGCGCAGATTATCTGTTCCCGTTAAAAGGATTATGCCGAATCCAAGAAACTCATTCCCAACGAACAGTTTGGCTTTCGAGCCAAACAGTCCTATACGCGACATAACACAGGTTAGTTGAACACACACGTTCGGGTTCCAACGCGGCATGATGACGGGAGTACTTTTAGATACGGCGAAAGCATTCGACAAATTCTGGAACAACGGCTTATTATATAAGCTGTACATATATACTCTGAGTGCCCGACTGTCTCGTACTCATCATTCAAGACTACTTATCGAATCTGTTTTAGTTGTCGTCATTGAAGGCGTTACAGTTTCCGTTATTACATCGAGGGCACACTCTCGTCCACAAGGATCCGTGCTATCCCCACTATTGTTCTCTCTGTACACAAGCGACATCCCCAAACAACCCATAAATTCGTCCAAGTTGGCGCTCTTTGCCGACGATACGGTCGTATATATCGTCTTCGGCTTCAGCCCCGATAGTATAACTAAGATCCTCCAAACCACTGCCAACGTCTATGGCACATAGTTCTGGAAATAGAGGATCGAAGTCAATCCCACCAAAAGGAAAGTTGTCATATTTTGTAAACAAGAAGACGAACATGCTCGCTTCAGACAGATCTCGATGTTGGGCCAATCGATTCTTTGGGAACTGCATGCCCAAAGAGACTCGCGCAGTCTCGTTTACTCAACAGACTCCACAAAGTATTAAAAAATACCGAACTACCATACCAAAGCCTGGCTAGAGGCCTCTTTTGGCTTCGCTTGAAATCGTCCTAGCTAGTATTTCTCGGAAATGTCTGCGAGGAGCACAACACAAAAAAAATGCACCGCGCAGAGATTTACACATAGTCTAGGCTTTTGATGCATGGTTTGCCGAATTGAACACAATTAAACACACTTTTCAAGTGGTATCCACTGTTATCGAGGCGTGCCTTTTTCCATATTTTGGAAAAAATTCAGTGGAGTCAGGAGTCAATGGAGTATATTTTACTGAAAATAAGGAAAAACAGGGAGAGTCGAGCGAAAATGAACGGAAATTACCTAGAAACAACGTCAGCAACTTATTATTGAAGACTCAAAGTTCATCAGGTACGTACATCCAACTTTTTTGTGTTTACCTTGATAAAGCCAGCTCAGCTGGGTCAAGCACTTCATAAACCAAAGTCCTGGATCTGCCAGTGCGTAGGATTATTCTGAGGCAGTTCGTTTTAAAATTGCCAAGATTTACTAATTAGGTGATATGAATAACTGTTCGTCCAATAATTAATTTACTGTTGGATTATGCCTACCCGAAGAATTTGAAAGACGATAATCGTATGCTGCTACGCTGGCTAGTACATTATACCTCAATGTTTCCTATTCATAAGTATGACAAAGGTGTCATACTTATGAATAGGAAACATTGAGGTATAATGTACTACGTACGCAGTACAACATGCTTCAGTAATAGAAAAGCCAATTGATTTTTTCCACAGGTCATTTTAATTTTCTGTACTGTGATTAGATAACATTCTCTTATTTATACAGTTCTTTATCTGCTTATGTTTAGGTCTGATGCAAGTGCCAAGTGCCTTTACCGTGCCATCGACCAATAGTCTGCGCAGTGGGATTAATTAAAGGGGAAATAATAATAATAATAATAGCCTTTATTTCAGACATTTACAAAACCACTTAGTGTACACTGCTTATGAAACATATTAATTGATGTCCGTTCGTCCCGCGACGAAGGCCTCCTCTAATTCTCTCCATTTTGTCCTATCCTGTGCCGTCCTAGTCCCGTTCTTCCCGCTATCGCTATGATTTCATCTTACCATCTTCTAAATTGTTGTCCTCGTTTTCTTTTTATATCCCTTGAGTACCACGTCATCATAATTTTGCTCCATTTATCCTGCCCTCTTGCCACATGTCCTGTCCATTTCCATTTCAGTTCCTTTATCCTTACTGTGACGTCCTTTATGTTGGTTATCGTCCTAACTCGTTTGTTCCTCATTCTGTCACTTTTACTTTTCCCCATCATACTTCTTTCCATAGCATGCAGGCATGTTTCTAATTTTGCAGCATGGGCTTGCGTAAGAGCCCATGTTTGGGAACCACATATATATATAAATATATATACTACACCATAATATAATTAATGTGAGAATCGGCAGCACACAAGTGTAGTTTTCTCTTTATTATTATTTTTGTTTGTTTATTTTTCATAATTTCCTTGCACGACCAATACCTCTTTCATGCATATCCAATCCGTTTTTCTATTTCCTTTGTTGTTAAATCTTTTGGGGAGATTACTTGGCCTAGATATTCATATTCATGAACATAGTCAATGCTATTGTTGTCTACTGTGATGGGTTCTTCTATGCTGTTTGTCATAGCTTTTGTTTTCTGGGCGTTCATCGTCAAGCCAACAAGTTTGCTTTCCCTGTCCAAGTCTTCCAGTATTTGTTGGAGGTCCCTTGACGTTTGTGCGAAGATTATCATATCATCGGCAAATCGTAGGTGGGTAAGGTTTTCTCCATTGATGTGAACATCTAGAACCGTGGTAAATAGCTTTGGCGATAAGGGGTCACCTTGACGCACTCCTCTTCGAATTGGTAATGCTTGCCCTTCTTGTTCGAGCTTCAATTTGCTGTACTATTAGCGTATATCTGTTTAATAATTTTATTGTGTCGACCCCTTGATGTTTTAGTACTTTCCATATTTTTTTATGATTCGGAGAGTCAAATGCTTTGTGATAGTATACGAAACACCAATAGAAAAGTATGTTAAATTCTTTGCTTTTCTCAAATACTTGTTAAACGACATGGATGTTGTCTAGCACCGAAAAATTGCTTCTAAATCCCGCTTGTTCCTTAGTTTGGTTTTCGTCAAGTAATTTGGTGATACGATTAAGTATTATTTTGGCAAAGACTTTATAAATGTTGGACATCAGGCTGATTGGTCTGTAATTGTTTATCTCGTTTTTGTCACCTTTTTTGTGAATGAGTGTTATGGTCGAGACCGTCCACTGGCTTGGTATAATTTCGGTAATTAGAATCTCGTTGAAAACCTTTGTCAAAATTGGTGCAATGATTTCTTTTAAATCCATTAAAATTTCATTGAATCTTCCGTCAAGACCAGGTACTTTTTCCCTCTTTTGGGTATCAATTGCTCGTTCAACTTCCCGTTCCATAATTACTGGTACCTTAACGTTGACATCTAGTAAAGTTTCTGGTGATGTCGTTTTCTTACTAGAAAGATCTCGATAGAAGTCCGTCGCGGCATTAATTATATCGGTTCTTCTTGATTTTTCTCTTCAAGGTTTGTCTTTTAGGTTTGGCTGGATACCAATATTTCCCATCAGAAAGGTATTTTGCAGCCCTTTTTATGCCTCCAGTTCTAACAATATGTGTTTCAAAGGTTTCTATTCTGTTCTGTAGTCGGTCTTTTGTGTCTTTATATCTTAACTTAAGTTAGCAATTTCTTTCCTAGTATTCCTTGATTTATAGAAATAATAGAAATAGCTGTTTTGCTTAGTGGTTCTTTGGTGTTTACAGAAAATTTGTGTTATTTTGTTTTTGAATACTGTAGCGTGTTTTATTTTTGTTGCGTATTATTTCCATTTTACGGCGTTTATATACCCTGTAATTCTTTATTGATTCCATCTTTTATTGTCTAAAACGTTGCATTTCTCATTTTTTGGAAATGCCCGTGGTTTTTTATATTTTTCAAGTTTTAATTTTGCTCGTACCATTCTATGATCGGTATTAAAATTTAGATTGCTTATTACGCCAGTCTTCAAAGAGTTTACTCCTATTTGTCAAAAGTAATCAATTTCGTTTTTACTCCGTTCGTCTGGAGATACCCACGTCCATTTTTGTTTCTGTCTTTTCTTGAATAAGCTATTGAGGATTTTCATATTCAAAAAGACGAAATAACCACAACTAAAACTTTATTTCATGTTTTACAACTATAAAGTCGTAGAAATCATACAGAATAAGTCTTAAATACTGAAATTCTCCTCTAACCTCCTCAAATGATCCACATTAGACTCTTGCGGTGGGCTGCTGTGGCTTAAAATATTATGTTTATACACATCCATACTCCTTTGTGCCATGTTATTATAAACCTCTCTTGGCAAAATCCGATTTTGCGCGGGAATTTTGACATTTACATTTCCCGCCAAACTCAAACCGCGATCCATAAAAAGTCTTTCGTTCGGATACACTGTAGGGTTTAAAAATGGTACGTCTGGCTTAGGTAAATTCCTAAACATGTTGGTTCTATCAATTACTTGGTTCTGCGCGTTCATATTGTTCATTGATTTCATCCATTGCTGCTGTTGTGTGGGTGGAACTCTGTTGGGGTAGTTGAAGACCCAAAGACGGTCGCCAACAAACATTGGCCTCGGACTGACGATGCCTAGGCTGCTATAATACTGCTGAGCGAGAAGTTCGATGTCGTTTGTATATTTTCGTTTCCATTTCGTTCGACGGTTTTGAAACCATATTTTTATCTGAAATTAAGGAAAATTTAATTAAATACATTATACTGCACAGGTTAACAGTTTTTGAGACTTAATAGTACGCACGGCTACATATCAAGCTATACATTTCCAGTATAAGCAGATCTCGCATTCTATAGGCTTTACGTAAGAAGAGAGATCGGCGTAGCCGTGTGTAACAAGATGGTGGGCAGCAGCAGCATCCTCTCGTGTGTTAATTACAACATACTGTGATTACCAATCGCCAAGCGTAGTGATTTTGGCAAAATCCACTACGACCGCTCCTTGGAGTGGTCATAGGGAAGGCCCATGTTCAGTAAAGTTTACTGACTGATTGGGATTGTATGTTAGTGTGTTTGTGTTTGTGCGCGCGTGTGGCTGCGTGAATTTGTGTGCGTAAGTGTGTGTGTTTGCGTGTGTGAGTGTGTGTGATTTTGTGCGTTCAACCGACATTAATTACGTGTTTAAGTTTTTCTATTAGAAATAATCTTCGTGCTCGGTGATAGATTTGTGCCATAGAAATGGCGTTATGCTCAGTTCTTATCGTATGAACTACGAACTGACCTGTGTTTCAGTAAGCCTGAGTTGTCTCGCGAGCCTGCCTCTTGCAGCTACTGACAGGTAACGATTTTTTTCGAACTCTGCCTCTAAGCTCTTGATCTGCTGCGCACTGAACGCCGTGCGAGCGCGCTTTCCTCGGGACGAGCATGATCCTGTGGGATAGCGAATAGGATTTTTAATAGTTATGTTTTTGAGTATTTTGCAGTCTGTTATACTGAAATAGCAAAATTTCAGATACCTAATATCTAGGTTTTGCTTTTTTTCGTCTCTGATTTATATGCCGCGTAAATAATAAATAATTTATTTCTGCATGTTTGAAAGGTCTTTACATGAATATTAGATTCTGATAGGGCTTCCATAATACCTAGTATTAGTTAGGAGACGAGCCGTGTGGTGCCAGCTTAGAATACCACCGACCCATCTCATCCCATGGGTAAACGGTCGTAAACGGCGACTATGGGATTAGCCGGAGGATGGGCAGCAGCATCTTTCAAGTACATTTATAACTGAGCTGCGATCGCCAACCCGTCTGCCAAGCGCGGCGATTATGGCAAAAACCGCGCCCTGAGCACACAAAACAAACCCTCACCGGTCGTTGTGGAAATATTTGGGGGAGGCTTTTGTCCAGCAGTGGACGTTTCAAGCTGAAATGATGAGTTACGAGTCGAGCCTTTATGGAAAAGGGGCACACCCATCAGCCATACAAAAAAATGCCTAAGATGAACAAAAATGAATTATGAGTACACCAAATTGTCCTTAGAATTGAAGGAAACCTATTACATTTCCATCAATTATCTAACAACTAGAAAGCCAGTTTAAACCTTTTTGTCAAACATATACGAGTACTATGTTAATGTTCAGGCACATAATACATAATAGTACTGATGTAGTTAGGGATTAATAAGCAAAAATTTAACAACAAAAAGCCTTTAAGGCAGTCCGTAATTGAAATCGCAGATAAAATTAATTAAATCAAGTAATCGAATGAAAAATAAAACTTTTTAACAAAAATAATACCGACTTCAAAGACATATAAAAATCTTCATAAAAATCTATATAAAAATATTATAACCACTAAAAAAAATTTTTTAAGAAGGCGGGCCAGGTATAAAATATAACTTCTCGTTGTTCTGGATGAACCATGGTTGGGGCACACCTGGCCCGCCCGATTTCATAAATAAAGTTTTTTTTTCCTTTTCAGTGGTTTTAATAGTTTTATATCGTGTGGTGCCGGCTCAGAATGCCACCACCCCATTTCATCCCGTGGGTGTCGTGAAAGTCGACTAAGGGATTAACCGGAAGATGGGCAGCAGCGTCCTGCGAGTAAATTAACAACTCAACTGCGATCGCCAACCCGTCTGCCAAGCGTGGCGATTATGGCAAGACCCCCCAATGAACACACAGCACACCATATCGGTCGTTGTGGTGATCTTTGGGGGAGGCCTGTGTCCAGCAGTGGATTACATTCGGCCGAAATGATGATGATATCGTGTAGGGTTTTTGAAGACGGGATTTTGTTGTTGAAACGTTTTATTTGTTTCTTTTTTGTGTAAATCTCAAATCGGTTCTCTGATCTGAGAAGAATCGAAACTATTAAAACATCATCTAGATAAGCGCAGTCAAATTTACCTCTTTATTGAAGCTGGTTAAAACACTACTAAATCAACTGTAATAAAATTTATATGGGACCAACTCGAAAATGTTCTGCACCAATTAAAAAAAGAATTGCTCAAATCGGTCTACAAATCTCGGAGTAATCGGAGTGCATAAAAAAGCGCATCGAATAGAGAACTTCCTCCTTTTTGAACCAGCCGAGGCCAATTATAAACGGTTAATAAAATGTTATACGGTACCTAATGTGAAATTGTCTGTATTAGGCAAAGGACATGTGATTCATACAGCCGATATGATTAATATTAAGTAGTTTAAATAATTATTATAATAATTAGATTTTATTAATATTGGCATGCTTAATCTGACGATGATCAGATTTACAAATGGCCTGGGCCAGGAAGTCGTGTCAGATATGAATTATTTGTTAATAATTCAAGACCCTTGTAACCTCATTAGGCGACAATCAAATTAAAAACTAATTTAATACTCATACTTTTACCCTAGTTAAAAAAACTTGAGAATAACTTATTATTTATGTTTTATTCTAAATACTTAGTATTTACGACTTTTGGTAGTTTCTGTTCTCTAATGGCATTTAATGGGCAATTCCCCTTTATATTATCACGCTATCTGTCATAGTAACTCTGCAGTAGACCATTGTTTTGTGTAATATACAAGTTTTATATTTTGTCACATATTTTCTAACATACGAAGACATTTCATACATATAATTAATAAACATACAATAGACGACACATCATTCAGCATTACAGCGTTACAATCAATACAATCAATTTTAATCATTTGTTTTTACAATATATTTAAATGTATAGATAAACATGACTGTTTTCAAACTAGTTTTTCATGAGTATCCAGATTCTTTGCAGGCGATGTCGCTGGACAATTTGGTTATGTAGAAACAAAAAAGGGCTTCCATGTATCACGTTACGAGAGCCAATTAAAAGTCTAGGAACGACAAGACAGGGCAGAAAGATTTTTTTAATGTTTTATAAATATAAATTTCCCAGGGCAGATTATGATTCAGGGCAGCTATAATAAATAGTATTTATTATAGCTGCCCGGCAACACACGGCAATGCCAGCGCTATACGGCAATTGTTTTTGGACTATAGCATACAATTATAAAAATAACTCATAGTTAACTTTTAGTAACAAATAATTCTTGAAAATACTATTTACTTAATTGTGATATATAACTAAATAGGTACTTAAAAATTGATATCAGTTTTATGGGTTTCTTTTTTAATAATTTTGTACCTAAATTGCATTCCAAAAATCTGAAGTCATTTAATCTAATCTATACATCTATACAAATAAATAAAATTGAAGTGTCTGTTTGTAACGTCAAAATAACAGCTTTTTACTAAATGCATATGAAAGTATATAACGGTACATATAACAAAAATCAACTTTTAAATTTTTTGTCTGTAGTCTGTCTGTCGGTCTGTCTGTCTGTCTGTCTGTTTGTTCCGGGTAATCTCCGAAACGGCTGTACTGATTTTGACGGGATTTTCACTGGCAGATAGCTGATGTTATAAGGAATAACTACTACTACTTTTATTTTAGAAAAATAATTAGGGTTCCGCGCAAAAAAATAAAACCCTTGAAATCCAATATGAGGTGTATTCTATGTCAAGTGTCTATGTCGAAGTACTTTAAATCTCTTTTTAAATTACACGCAGGTGAAACCGCGGTTCCCAGCTAGTCAAAGACGAGAATAACTATATTTCAGGGATAATGACAATGTAACCAAATTGTATCTTAACTAGTTACCTAAGTTTCGGTTTCGGCCGAAACTAGAAGAGGAGCGAATATTCGGTTACGGTTTCGGCTGAAAATCGTGTTTCGGTCATCACTAATAAATACTAAATATTGGATAGGCTTACTAAAAGTATAGGTAGGTTAACAGTGTAAAGCAGGGTTGGTCAACACGTATATCGCCGGAGAAAGAGAGAGCGATCGCGAAAGGACAAATTCTAAACGGTGGAGGAGTGTACGGCGTGGAAGGAGACGTGCCGCGGCGCGTGCCCTCGTCGATAAGGTTGGGCTCTCCCAACCATAGCTTCCGCCTTCCGCCGCGCTTTGAGCCATTGCTGGCAGTGAAATGGCTTTCCCTTTCACTGCCAGCAATGGCTCGGAAGATGGTTGGCAGTGATAACGCTTGGACCGCGATGATCTCCTTTTGCGAGGCAAACATCTCGCAGAAGAGGAGTTATGTTTGAAGGGAAAGAGCCCACCTAGTCCCGCCACCTCCTTGGTGTTCATCACGTCCTCACAAAAAGAGGGGACGGTATCGTACGCTAAGGCTGAAGTAGTTCCTTCTTGACTAGCTTTTAGCATACATAATTTGTATTATGTTAAAGACTAGCCGATAGCTTCGCTGTGAGATTTTTCGATAAACTGATTTCTCAGTTGTGAATGACATGTCACTCATTAAATGTTTATTGCAAAGATTTAAAGCTTTGAACCGTGTATTGAAAGAAGGTTGACATTCGGATTGTAATTGTTGAACGTTGATTGATTACGGTTGTTCTGTTTCAAGCCAAGTGGACGTCCGTTCGACACTTTTGGCAAGACATATGTTTAATGGCTGATCGGTAAAACAATTAAAGTAATTTCATCGTTCAAAATGTAGTGGTGATAGTCAGCTAGATGATGATTATCATGTATGACATGCATACAACATGGTATGATTATTTCATAATTATTAGTTTCGTCTACTACTAATCACGTATGAAAGCACTTAGTAAACAATTTTTCACGGAAGTCATTCTAAACGGACGTATAGAAATCGCAGCAGACACGACTTGTCGTCACCTTACAGCTATTTTCAATAAACACCTCCCCGCTTTGAGTAATTAGTGGTAATATATCAACATGTCATGGCAGCGACGCGACGCCATCTTGAAGATTTGAACTGAGACCTGAGCGCCACAACGACTATCCGAACGCGCTAATGAGCGCGCCAAAATAAATGAGTTTTAATTTTTATTTTAGGGAAGTTGAGACTACCTAAGTTGTGCAGCCAATTAAGTTGTTTAAGATCAATTATGTTATAAATATGCTAACATACCCATAAACTGACGCAAAAATTGCGAGTCGGGGCGTAATTTATTAATATCTACACAAAACCAGCAAACTACTTCGTCTGAAAGTGCTGAATTTTAGATAAAATAAAATAATTTTGAATCTTATGAATAGGCAATTGACAGACAGAAATAGTTACGACATTATAAATTTATAAATATTTAAATAAACAGCCAATATCCCTCATGATTTCTCAAGAAAATTAACACTGGAGCAACTTTTAAAATATTTCTGTTATATTTTACATCAGGAAACTGTTAATAAACCAACCAAAGCACTCACGAGGGATAAAATCTGCTTAACCCTATGTTTTAAGACTCATATTAAATGTATAAAATCTTGTAAGGGTGTTTTTTTATCTAGTATAAAACTGCATGGGTAGTTTTAAGTCTTGAATAAGGTGAAATTTGTCGACATTAGAAGCATAAATCTATTCGCACCTGGTTTTATTAATTATTGTTCACATCAAAAGCGTGTATATATGCATTGTCTCCGCTTGACCGCTACATTCGAGACACAATTAAAATTGCACTGTGTCTCGCCGCCAGCGGATACTATCGTGTGAGCAGATATTAGTTCCCTTACAACAACAAGTGCTTTTCTTTAAGCAGGATAGATTTTAATCAAATTAATGAATATGTTTACAAAAACCGGGTTAAGACTACGCCGATTGTAGCCGCTCGAGCAGTTGTGCTTTTTGAATCAGGGCTCTGCTAATGTATATTGGTGAGATGACTTAATAAAATTCTCTAACGTTTTAACTAATAAGAAAATCGCTTCGTTGCATCGAAGGTGATGCGTTCGCGCCGCGGCAGAAGCGCCAACACAATATTATTACTTTAAAGGTAGTCTTCATCATTTCGGCCGCAACCACCGATATGGATGTGTTGTGAGCTCATTGGGGGGTTTCGCCATAATCGCCACGCTTGGCAGGCGGTTGGCGATCGCAGTTGAGTTGTTAATGTACTCGAAGAACGCTGCTGCCCATCCTCCAGCTAATCCCTTAGCCGACTTTTACGTCACCCACGGGAAGAGATGGGGTGGTGGCATTCTGAGCCGGCACCACACGGCAGGTAGTCTTAATACATTGATATCCTGAGACTACCCCCCATGGTATTACGATTATTGTTCGCCAATATTGGAATATTATTTTAAGTAGATCCTTACTACGATTATTATTAATTAACATTAACGTATAATTATGTATGTATAGTTTGTTTGTATCTTTTAATTATAAATATATGTAACACAAAATTATTGTACATGCTTCACTTGTAGTAACTATTACTGACTATTAAGTTTTTGGAGGTGTACCAGGCTAGGTAAAATATGTATTTTAATTGTGTTGTTTGCATAGCTGGTTACTTGTATGCTATTAAAACTCTTGTGCTTTCCTTGTAAATAAATGAATTAATAGAACTAACTAAAAAATAAGAAAATCCCAGTGATTAATACCTTCAAAGAATCTCTATAACTTCGGCAAGGTGTATATATAATAAGTGGTCAACTTTATAAACTTTATAAAAATTCAGTAACATTTTTGCGCGGCCGAACCGTTTGCATTAAATGTTTTCTTATTGAAAACACGTTTTCTAGCTGCGTAAAAGTACTACCACAGGAAAGGCCCATATTTCCACAACGTACGGTTTTTTTTATTGATAGCCCTTGTCGTCTCTTGTTTTTTATTTTTTCTTTGCACACTTTGCGAAGTGATTGAATAAAGCAAAAATAGGTCATAGCTTTACAACCGTAAAAACTTGCACCCACATTCTCAGGGTTAGAACGCATCGAAATGACCTTGCCCACGCCCCTATTCTATTTGATCCATACTTCCAGGGACACTTGTATAAGTAGTATATAATTAATATAATTAATAAGTAATATTATTATTAACAATTGACATAGATAAGTAACTTTAACTTTCTTTTATTTAAAGTCAATGAAGAAACAGTCATCGGCAGACTTCCGATAAAAATATAAAAAATAAATATGTCTCGTAGTAGATAGGGGCCGTCGATACTCGATTTGTTTGTTTATAAATGCGTACGACTTAAACCCAGCGTTATATTTTTCTCTGTTTCGTAGCGTTACGAAATAACAACGAAACTGACAAGAATTGCTCGAGAAGTACTAATTTCAAAACGTTTGTCACTCGCATCGTTTGGCAAGGCAATACGTCATTCATACGAGAAATATAAGTAGTGGTCTTATAGTTTACAATGAAGAAAAATATTTGTAAAACATATTTGTCATTTTAAAACCACCGTTATTCACCCTGATACAATTATACACAATTATTACTTACCAATTAAGCAATATTTTCAATACCGCAATAAAAAGCAGCCTGTTGACATAATATGTCAAACAAAACCCGAAAAATGATAACAATTGAAAAAATATTTAATTCGTTTTGCTGTTCAAATTTTATTGACCACGTAACTAATACTCAGTAACTGAGACTGAAATTTTTTCCATGATCACATTCTGATAGAAACGATTCATAATCATTATGTACCATAACATTTTAGCAAAGCAGAGGTTAAAACCTTCTAATATAAAAAAGTGGCAATTCATTGACGTCAATGATAATTCTTCTTATGCAGGCTAGACTATTGACTATTTACACATATTGTTATCTCATCGGACTTTTCAAGCTTACAGGTTAACCATGAGAGGGACAGCCATAGGGGAGAGCGACGAGCAAGACTCCTCCACCACTTGTCCCAAACGTTCGAACCGCACGGCTTATTCTTGCGGGAATACCTCAATCATCGAGGCGTGTCTTTTTTTAGAGACAATGTATTGCTAGTGAAGATACGAATTAGGTTTTTCGATTCTGTTGGTCTGGACGTTAACCCTCGGAGGTTTTGATAGAAAATCATATCCAAATTGGATTAATTAATTAATTTAATTAATCCAATTTGGATATTAATTTTTCACGATAAACTCATTTACTGGAAGACTTTATGTTCGCTCTCCTGTAGGTAAACCATTTTTGGAGTAATGTATTTATAGGCCAAGTATTAGGCGATACATTAAATCGAAGAGATGTGCTGGGACTCCTATTACAAAGCAGTTATGTCTGGAATATTCAGGATCGGGTTGGTTTATAGTAAAGTTTTCGATGTTAGTATGTTTTTTGATTAAGTAAGAACGAATGCTTACCTCGGATACGACTGGATGGAAATTCCAGGCATGCCTGTATTTTACAGGATTAAAAGTTTTAAGGTCAGCATCCGCATCTCCTATCGCACTTGCAAACTGCATTGCAACTTAAATTCTGACGTTACATAAGTACCAGCAGTTGGTTTATCTATACAAATAAATTATATTGAAGTGTCTGTTTGTAATGTCAAAATAACAGCTTTTTACTAAATGCATATGAAAGTATATACGGTACAACAAAAAAGCAATTTTTTTTTGTCTGTCTGTCTGTCTGTTTGTTCGGGTAATCTCCGAAACGATTTTGACGGAACTCTCACTGGCAGATAGCTGATGTTATAAGGAATAACTTAGGCTACTTTTATTTTAGAAAAATAATTAGGGTTCCGCGCAAAAAAATAAAATCCTTGAAATCCAATATATATTCTATGTCAAGTGTCTATGTCGGAGACTCGAAGTACTCTAAATTTCTTTTAAATTAAACGCGGGTGAAACCGCGGGTCCCAGCTAGTTTGAAATACAAATATTTGACTTTGTTTTTGCACGTATGCTGATCTTTCGCCGTTGGTAATAGTCTTGTAATGTATTTGTTATTGGCGGTGGCTCATTATATATCAGTTCGGGTAAAGTGGAGTTTTTTTTATTATATTACACATTTGCAAAACTAGAGGACTTTTTGATGTGTTGCCGTTTTTAGTTGCTTTTATAAAATAGTGTTGTGTATGTTGTGGTCATTAAAATATTATCTAGGTCAAGCATTTTCTTTTTAAGGTGATTGTAGTAATGGATATCGGATCCCGGTTTATATTAATACGTTCGGATTACCCGACATGATAGACCTGGATGCGAAAGTTGTGAATTTGAAGATTTCAATCTCTAATTATATTTGTATATTTTGTTCACTAGAGTAAAACAAATCATAAAAATAACTAGGTACCTATTTTTTTAATAAATATATTCAGTATAATCCTTTGTTTACCTACTATTTAATTAAATGTATCCGAACGCATCCAAACGTCTAACATTAAACATTTCTAACACCAAGCAGACTTCCAGACACAATACATCAAATCGCCCGCAATAATGTAGAAAGTAAATTAATTAGCATCTAAAATAATCCTATTGCCGTCAAAAACGACCGACGTAACACGCTTGCAAACCACTCCGACAGTGGTAAGGCAATTAATGTCAATTTATCCTCGCTTGTCAACGCTTCGCGTCTTTGTTTCCCGCTATTGTGAACCCCTCAGACTTACATTTACCGCAAACTACTTAATTGACACTTCTGAGTTGTGGAAATAAAGACCATTTTTGTGTAACGTGTGGCTGTCAAATGGTAAATACAAAGTTGTTAGTTCTCTGTGACGTTCAGCCCGTTCGGATACACACCCATCCGTTGTCTGGTAATAGAATTTTACAGCTTTTTAATGAGCTCCGGCCACTTACTAAATTTCAGTTGTGAGACGTTTCTTTTCATGTTTATTTCCTTTTTTTCTAACGGGTGAATAATTACAGGGGAGAAAGATTTAGCTAACGAGAGTCGGGACGGGCGGAGATTTATCTTTTCGTAACAAATTTAGAAAATGAGACATCACGTTGCGTTTAACGGGGGTACAAGTGTAGGGTTGTCAGTTTGTGAAAAATATTTGACGTATGATGAACAACATACTTATATCGGCTTAATAAGAGACAGATTGCTGGCTTTAGTCTAAGATCCGGCTGCAAGATTGCTACGTTCATCGAGTATATAATCAAACTTTTTTTTTATATACCGTTATAAAAGAGGCAGTGTGTTTTGGCCGGGTTGCCTATTCAAATGTGATGTTTTAGAAAGTTGGTTGTTTTTGTCGATTGTTGTTGTTGATGTTGAATGTTTTAGATGAGATAAAATCTCCTAACGCGCCAAAATAAGTTTTCACTTCTGTCGGCACTCCCGGAGTGCAATCCGTATTTGTTTTTTTAAGTTTTCCCCTTAATAGGATTTCTACTGTGTCGTGGGTGCGTTTATAGACATGACTTCCACATACAATACACTCAGACCCGGAACAACTACCTGCAGATCATACATACATACATAGGAAATCTACACCTTGGAACGAGGCAACTAAAGTCTTGACTATTCATAAGTGCCTATAAATGGTTTTACATGAATAAAAATATTTTTATCTTTATCTTATCTTTACAAATATTTATTCCGTGCGGGAATCGAACTAAACTACCTCTGCCTGCGTAAAAGTAGCCGCAAATAGGGGTTGCCAGCTGTTAAAGATTGATTAGAGTGAAAGAGAGTTAGCGAGCTACAGCATTCGTTAGACAAGGGTAGGAGATGGGAGGTAGGAGAGGGAAGGAGGATTCGTTAGGAGGAAATATATGCCCCTTTTATAATTCTATATAAAAAGTTGCTTTTGATCATGTACTCGATGAACATAGTAATCTTGCAGCCGGATCTCGTACTACGTGGAATTAGGTTGTGGTATCATATGTTATTAGAATATTTCTATTTTTATCTTAAAATCGTCTGTTAAATTGTGATACCAGTTTAGACTACCTGCGTAATCTTTTTTCATGCATTCTTATATTTTACAAATAAAATAGCGTTGACTACTTCCACACGTAATACACATACTTATAGAAAGTTAGAACAATATGGATTTTGTGAGTAAAATCATAAATTATGTAAAGCTGTTTCAACATCTACAATACACACCTGAAATTAAGTAATAATGTTGTCTTCAATTTTCGTGATACGATGATATGATGACATGTTAATTTAAAAACTACGATTTAATTGCGCTGTTGTTGTTATTCTGTCTTACTGCAGACGAGACGTCCCTAACTTCTCACGTATGAGTGAATTTAAATTGTAGATTTGCATGTGTGTGTGCAACGCGCGAAACCGATTCAAACGACTAATTCGAGACGCAATTGCTCGAACAAAAATGTCCGAAAGCGCTTTATAGTTGGAAGATCGTAAATAAATTAGCGTTTTATGATTGTTTATTCTTGATAAACTCGTTACCACGAGTTATTGGCAATTGTCAGTGTCACTGAAAAATCCTATGATATATTTTTTGTTATATTTTACTATAAAATACGATGTACATGTGTTTATATTTTATAACGTGATATTATATATTATATACTAGGTAATATGCGACACAGTTTATTTATAAAAAAAGTGGAAGAAATCTGATTTTAAATAAGAATAAACATTTAACATCATTTCATTTTAATTTATAATGCTAGACGAGATTGCCTCCTAACGGCTGATAACTTTAGAGATGATATACCAGAGAATAGCAGAATATACCACATAACATATAAAACTGTCTGTGTTTTGTGAAGTGGCCTTAAATATAATTTATGTCTTACTAATATAAATTATTACAATATGTAAATGTTTGAGTTATCAAGTTCCCTAAAGAATTTGAATTACTTCCATCGCCAGTAAAACTCGCGGGTACCAGCTAGTATAAAATAGGTATGTATTTCTTATCGATAAATAGTTGTCAGTGATAGGCTGAACTGATTTTCCAATAAATTAACTAAGAACTTTTCCTTAAGATGTAAATAAATTTTATACGACTTTATAAACTGAAAAAAGAAAAAATACTCAAAAAAGGAGGAGGCTCTCAATTCTATGCGTATTTTTTATGTATGTTCTCCGATTACTCCGAGTTTTGTATACCGATTTGAGCAATTCTTTTTTTAACTGATTGAGAATGCTTTTGTGTTGGTCCCATATAAATTTAATTACATTTTATTGAGTAGTTTTTTAAACAGCTTCAATGAACAGGTTAATTTGACTGCGCTTATCTCGATGATGTCTTAATAGTTTCGATTCCTCTCAGATCAGAAAACCGATTTGAGTCATTCACATTTTTAGTGTTAAATACTGATACCAACTTGGAAAAAGTTCTTACATATATTTACACTAAAAAGAAACAAACACAACTTTTAACAAAAAGAAAATACCGACTTCAAAAACCCTACACGATATAAAAAATATTAAAACCACTGAAAAAGGAAAATAAAAACTTTATTTATGAAGCGGGCGGGGCCGCAAATTAAACTTTGGTTCTGTTGGGTGTTCCATGACACTTCAACTTCTTTAATTCTTCGCCTTACAATTGTGAGCTGCATTTAATTAATATTTTATTTGTAGACACTCATGAACCGTTCAATGAATAAAGGTGCATATTTAGCTACTTTATTCATTCTTTATTTCACACATTAATATAGGCGGGCTGATTACGTATGTCGCAGACGGTTTGCGACAGGCGTAAATCGCGCAGACGCCGCAGTCAAACGTTATTTTGGTATTACGTCTTGCCGATAGCACTTAAACAGGCGAAGGTCTCAGACGCACACACTGTCGGATGATAAATGAACAAAAAATTCAACTTCAGGCGATTTGCCACCGGTGAATCCTTGGCAGGGCGAAAGCAGCTATCGCGTCTGCTGTCGCTGTTATTCGCTTAATAGGATGCGGGTAGGATTACCATGTGACAGGCATTTGCCGCATTTGAGCAAATAATAATAATATAAGCTAAGCGGTAATAAGCTAAGACATGCCCCAACAAGCAAAAATGTCGTATAATTCCAGTCTTATACGACTTCATGTTATATAAAAAATATACAGTGGTATTTAGCAAACTATTACGTTATATAGACGTTCATCTTACGGCGTTTCAGTCGCGTGACTGTAATGTCTTATTATATAGGTTGAGTAAAACTTTTCACGACTAATATACAGGGCGTCCCACGGCGATGCCACACGGAGGGAAAGTACCTTAAATATTAAAGATAGGATATTTTACTGAAAGAAGACATCGTTTAATTTTTAATAATAAGTAGAACTGCATTCACAGATTTTTTAAAAATCGCCTACCTCAACCGGGAATCGAACCCGCCAAATGTGATAGTAAAATTACATGTATTTTATAATAGCGTTTGAAAGGGCTACTCATAAGCATTATTTTTTCCTAAATAACCTAGCATATTAAATGAAACTAAGATCATAAATAAATTAATTGATCAAATGCTCAAAATGTGATCCGTTCTGTTGTATACAAATTCTCACTCTTTTAATAATTTCTCTCCCTGTCGATTTACTTATTTTTGCATGGTGGATGTTTGAAATAATACGTCTAAGTTCATTTTTTAACTCCTGCACACTGTTGTACCGGTTCCTGTAAACTAAATCTTTTACATAACCCCATAAAAAAAATCTAGTGGGGTTAGATCTGGGGATCTCGGTGGCCATCTAATTTGTCCAAAAGTGCCGATCCAGGAAGGAAAATGTTCATTAAGAAACTCGGCTGTTCTCGTACTGTTATGAGCCGGAGCCCCATCTTGCTGGAATATGAGATTTCGTCGATCTGCATCAGGAAGATTATTAATCTACACTTTTACTACTTTTACACAGATAAGTACGATGGACTATTAAGAAGTTTGGGTTACCGTGGCTTTGGCAGGTAAACGGTACTAAAGGTGTGTAAAATACCGATCTAAATTCATCAAAGATTTTTTTTTATGGGGTTATGTAAAAGATTTAGTTTACAGGAACCGGTACAACAGTGTGCAGGAGTTAAAAAATGAACTTAGACGTATTATTTCAAACATCCACCATGCAAAAATAAGTAAATCGACAGGGAGAGAAATTATTAAGAGAGTGAGAATTTGTATACAACAGAACGGATCACATTTTGAGCATTTGATCAATTAATTTATTTATGATCTTAGTTTCATTTAATATGCTAGGTTATTTAGGAAAAAATAATGCTTATGAGTAGCCCTTTCAAACGCTATTATAAAATACATGTAATTTTACTATCACATTTGGCGGGTTCGATTCCCGGTTGAGGTAGGCGATTTTTAAAAAATCTGTGAATGCAGTTCTACTTATTATTAAAAATTAAACGATGTCTTCTTTCAGTAAAATATCCTATCTTTAATATTTAAGGTACTTTCCCTCCGTGTGGCATCGCCGTGGGACGCCCTGTATACGACATCGTAAAATAGTGTTAGTAGATATATTGAATAAAAGTTTGCGCGACTAATTTATACAACGTCTTACAATGGTTTCAGTATATATGTTGAATAAACGTTTCCACGACTAATTTATACGACATTCTACTATAGTATCAGTGAATGTGTTGAATAAACGTTCTCACGACTAATTTATACGACGTCGTACAATTGTATTAGCCATGATGTTTATTGGGCAACATTTTGGTCGTATAAAAGTTTTGGTTAAATAAAGGTTCCTGTAAGGCAACCGTTATTTCGTGTAAAATCTTAACGTTACTTTTATATAATTATATCGTCGCTTTGGCGTCTGTGCATGACTATTATACAGCAAAAACATTTTTACTAAGGCTTGTATGCGACTAAAATAAATGAAGTGAGATTAAATTTTACTTTAAATAAGTCTTCTAAACACGGGATTTTTTTTAAACTTATCACTGGGATAAATATATTTGATTGGATAGCCCTAGACACGAAAAGAAGATGCAGTGTTTGTTTTCTGTTCATAATAAATCAGGGTTTATTAGATCTTATTTAAGTAATGATTAGGGATTTTAACCTTAAAATAGATTGTAATGGCCGGGGCATGTAATGCATCATGGTCTCAAGGAAAAGTTTATACGTCGTTTTTGTCATATAATCTATATATATATCGTCATAAAACTAATGTTTCCCGAGGAACACGCTATATTACAACTGCCATCGCACGTAAACTGCATTTAAATAATCTACAGTGATAAGAATTTATTATATTTTGTAATCATGGAAATCAACTTCATTTTGCTTTTTCTGTTACGTTTTGACACGGTTATTTTAAGCGGTCACATAGGGGTTTCATTACAACAAGTATTGGACCGAAAAGTCGGTCGTTATACTTTTATTTAACTTGTACGAGGGCGGCACTGAAAATTTCGGGAATCAAGGAAGTGACACAACATTACTATTTAAAAATGTATTTATTGCTTTTCGAAGTATTCTCCGCGAAATTTGACACATTTTTCCATACGATGGAACCAATCATTGAAGCAACCATTCCATTCGGAAGTTGGGGTCTCCAAAATGGCCGTTTTGTAGGCGTCCACAGCTTCTTTAGGTGATGAAAATCTCTGTCCACGCAATTTATTCTTTATTTTAGGGAAAGTATAGAAATCATTAGGGCTTAGGTCGGGGCTGTACGGCGGATGGTCTAATAATTCTATGTTTTCTTGCTCTAAAAACTCTTTTGTTCTGTGCGCGGTGTGAGAACTCGCATTGTCGTGATGGAGGATGATGCGGCGGTTGCAGTTCTCTCTACGGAGTTCAGAAACGACCTGTGGCAAACAAATGCTAGCATACCATTCTGCATTAACCGTTCTTTGTCCCTTAAGAGGAATAGTCGTAACATGGCCGGTTTTGGAGACAAACGTGGCCACTATTTTTTTTGCAACACTCCGTGAACAAACAATTTTTGTTGGATTTAACTCATTTTCGAACACCCAAACTCGTGACTGGTTTTTTGTTTCGGGTTCGTACGCATATATCCAGAATTCGTCACCTGGTACGATGTTGTATACAGCATTTGAGGATCCTGCGTGGAATCTTTCGAGAGTTCTGACGCACCAAGTAACGCGAGCCGCTTTTTGCTCTTCACATAGCAAATGCGGTATCCATCGGGAAAACAACTTTTTTACACCTAATTGTTCATGCAAGATTATTTGTATTTGACTCATGCCAATTTCTAAAGTTGCCTGAATTTCGCGGTATGTCACATGTCGATCTTCCTCAATCAGCTTACGCACAGCATCAACGGTTTCTTGGGTGACTGCAGTTTTTGGACGACCTTGACGAGGATCATCACTGAGCTTGACACGTCCACGTTGAAATTCAGCAAACCAGCGATATATCGTGGTTTTGGATGGGGCTTCATCACCAAATGCAGAAATCATCCGGTCAACACACTGTTTTTGTGTTAAACCACTTCGAAAGTCATAATAAATCATCGCTCTTGAATTTTCTCGAGTCAATTCCATTTTCTCAACGACTAAACAAGTTTGACAAAACCTTGTGACAAGACCGTGAATCTTTTTTTAAATAAATAAATGGTATTCGATTTGTAAAACCAAGGAGTTTTCAATTAAAAATATTTTAATATGACAGGAACAGTGGAAATATTCCATTCCCGATACTTTTAGTGCAGCCTATGTATATAACGTTACGTAACTACTAAACGATAATATTGTCGTGTAATTGGGACCTGAATCGCGTTTTATAAACGGTAATATTTACGTTTAAACCACCAATCTTAAAATACTAAATGAAAGTGTAAAATGTATACTTGACAATTATAAAATATTAATTTGTTAGTTGGGGCATTTTTGAATTTTTGTCAGTATCACGCAAAAGCCCGCCCGCCTGTATGAACTATGATTATAACATCGCACCAATCATTATACAGTAGACAGGCTTTTTCTGAAAAGTCGGACATTTTGTACATCCTTGGCAGGCATCCTCCCTTACATAGATGGTAACCCTAATGCACAGTATCAAACAAGAACAATAGCATTTTGACGTTTTGATCAAATTACACTGACCGTGGTCACGAGTAGACCCTTTTTCATTTTATCTATGAAATATAATACCCTATAGCTATACCGTCTCGACTTGCGTCACCGATTATGTTTGGACTGTCACTATTATGCAAGCACAGAGTGTGATAATTTATTTGTACGTATTATTGTATAAATAAATTATTAATTAATGATATATCATATTATAAATTAATGATCTATTGTATCAGACAAATTTAACACTTTCACAGACTCGGACACTACTTTATCTAGTGGGTTTGGTTTACTCCACCGAGGGACATAGGAGACTAGAGGATGGGGCGGCGAGAACGGGGCCCATCTTCAATCAACGTAAGAAACATGTTTTTGGTTTTAACAATAGCGTTGTCAGTTGGTAGGTGAATGATATATGCATTTAATGGCTTTCTCTGTTACTTTACGATGAACACGGAGAGAGACAGGGTAGTCCATTTCTTAACGGGGACCGCACGAGATGTAAACTTTACCCAATGTTTTTCGTAAGCAAGAAAATCATTAATCAACTTTGCCAATGCTCCAGAATCGATGAAACATGGGCTTTGTCAGCTAATTGTCATTTCACGCTAACTAGCAGTCGATTTAGATAAATGAGTTATTCTCGTGCTAGCCGACACGATCAGCTGGAAATAAAGCCAAAGAGCAGTGTTAATCTGTAAGGACTCATTAGCAAACTCATTTTTGAATCCGCAGTAAATAGAAGTAACAACAATAAATGCATAGTTTACTGAGGATTCAGAAGTGAGTTTGCTAGTAAAGCAAACTCACATACGAATCCGTTGTGGAAAGTAGTAGGATTTAGGAACGATACTACAGACATATCACTATTTTAATATCATCGTTCGCCTTGATTTTATAATAGGCATTTTTTATTGATATAATGCGTGTTTTGAACTTCCCATCAGTAAGATCTGTAATTTATTTTGGCAACTCATTAATGAATCAGATAAAGATCTTTTTTTGGCTGTTCTATTTAAAGGCACCACTATTATGTCTATTTTTGTATATTTGTTATGGTAGATATGTAGTCGCGTTTTATATTAAAATATTTCTGGTTTTTGCGAACACACATTGTATTTACGAATACGGCAATGTGAGTAAGTAAGTGAGTCGCAGACGCGGACCTATGTCTAATACCCTCTTCTGCTATTGCGATATGAAAACTGATTCAACGACAGTCGCTGCTTCCCAAAGCAGGATGGAAAAGATACTGTGGAAATACGCGATTGTATTCGAAAGGTCTAATCAAGTACCAAAAAAGTCCTACCTAGTTCCGGTAATTAATTATATAGGGTTCCTTGTCTTATGACGTAATTAATTAATTTAATTAATTTCTAAATTTTATCGTATTTTTTATTCGTCTTTAGATTTTGAGTAGAGTGGTGCCATTAAAAAAGTAAAGATATCCGAACTAAGTGAACTAACAGATTAATTGGCGCCAAAAATACACGACGCGCGGGAATGTTGCGTGGAGTCAAATGGCGCGGGAAGGCGTCAATTGCTTTACTTCTTTTTATCTTTAATCATTAATTATGTTGTTTCAAATTACAAGCTCGCGTTTCTGTGATTTATTTGTTTGTTCTGAATAGGTATTCATTTCGAAATTTTATATATAATATTTATTTTGCCGGCGGAAGGAATGATTATGACTGTCAACGTTTACAAAAATCAAGTTACACATTATTTTGTTGTCAACACAGATGTCCGAACTAGTCCATAACTTCATTTATAACACAGCCTTTCTTTTATTGGTCACCTATGGAAATTATATATGAACTTTCTTCGTCCTGGGGGAGGGCGAAGGGGTATGCCGGACTCCTACCGGCTAAAACCACTGGAGCGCTCATTTTCGGCACTTTAGGAGGCTGTCTTCGTAAGATCACACTAGAGCCGTCCATTGGTGCCACGCCTTTACGCACGACTGTAAAGCGGTCACCCCCTCTAGCGGAGGAAAGGCGGCTACCGCCCCCCAGGACTTCTTGGGGTGGATTGTAAAGGATCCCCCTAAGCCTTGCTCTGCGCACACGGCGGCACGTGACCACATGCGCGCCACCGTCTTCCCGGAGATTATAACACAGCCTATCTGTTACCAACAGCGCGGTCGCGGTTGCGTTCCAATGCTGACCATTCAGTTATAATATAACATAAATCAACCCAACTGACAGGTGTCTGGCAGTGTTGTAATCTCTACAGCTCTAAAGACTACATTTGTATGCAGTCAAACTCAGTCATCCTACTGGAAATGTACCTACGAATAATTCGCAAGAAAACTGTTTAATTGGGGATTTCAAATCTACTCTCTATGTAACATAGCATCATAAGCTCTGCTTATCACTTTTAGAAAGGTGATCTTATCTATTTATGGCTATAAATTGGGCACAGCTGTCGCCAAAAAACACCTCGACCCTTGTGGATCTTTTGTGCTGACTTAGCAGTTGCTGGAAAATCAAAGAGTCCTTGAAGGTACCCTGCACTTGTGCGAGCATGGAACTGTGCGTAATCATCTGGTATAGGATAAGCCGTTCCCAGGTGATTCACCCATACGGCTAGCAAGAGCGTCACAGTCACACAATATGTGTAACATTGACTCTATTGCATCCCTGCATGAAAAGAATCTGCATGTATCCACAGTGCACAATTTCATTCTGCCAAGCTGCTCATTGGTATCGAAGTGCCCTGAGCAAGGGCACCTTAAAGTTGTCTCGGTAAGTCGAATTTTAAGCATTTAGATTTCTGCGCATTTAATACTAAATTATTAACTGTGAACGAACTTATTAACTGGGGCTTAACAGAGCCATTTGCATCGTCAAGATTTGCTCACCATTTATCTATACAAAAAGTGGTTTCAAATTAGCATATCGAAGATTGTGTTCTTCGATTGACCCCGAAGTATATAAGGCAGGTCACTAATATTTGATTGAAGTACACTAAAAATAAGAAAAGAGTAAGTATTAAACACTGGGGCAGCTTAATTTTCACTTGGGAGCCATAGGAGTATACCCCATTTATCTGAACTCGTTGTTGGCTGTTTAGCAAGTATTATTTTGAGAAATGTGCTAGTTAAAACAGTAGTGCCTCGCAGTCTACACAATCAAAAGCTTTTGAGAGTTCACAAAAAAGAAAAAAAATTGTATCATAAGACTGAGACCCTACCCAAGCTTTGAAGATATGCTTGATTATAGTAATACCACTGTTTAAATCCGGTTATAGTCAAGATCCTTATTTCAGGCCAGTATCCAATCAAGAAAAGCTTATGCTTACTTCACTAAATCTGCTTTCATACCATTTGAAGAACGTTATCCCACATAACAATGTTTCAAGCAAATAAAATACACACCAAAACAATGTAAAGGTGAAAATAAATCCCTAGTTAATTTGTATTGCTATTATATGCATTTTTTTACAATGTTTGCGATTTAAGTATGATTTGTTCTATTATGTTCATACTGTATAGTTGTGTATTTCATAATTTTGAGCGCCCCAAAATCGGTTATAATTATTCTTAACTGTTATTTTCTTCCTGGTTGTGCACTTGATACTGTCCTCTTTTGCATCTATTTGATTATCATACATAAGTTTGCTGGAAGAAAGCTCAATGTTGAGTTAAGCTCGCCTTTGTTCACTATAATATGTTTCACTTCATTTTATTTTATTTAATTAGTCTGTTTTATTTTGTAAAATAACGAATAATAATAATTATTACGTAAATATACTTCTTCGGTTATGGAGTTTCAGTTATACGATTGCACTGAACACCGTCAGTGCAATCGTTTTAGAAACGTTTTAGAAACTGCTGCCCATCTCTGACTCTGGTTTTGAGTCACTTAGGCGCCTTTTACGACATCCACGGGAGGAGATGGAGTGTTGCTATATTCTTAATCCGGACACTACACTGAATTTTATAGTGTCCGTATTTACATACAGTGATTCTTCTCTAGCATAATTACGATTTAATTAACAGATAGGAATATCAGTCCATTAGAATGGCGTTGTGTATCGGGTCGTTCGGTTCCCTACAATATGTTTGAGCTAAGCGATGCTGATGCATGCGTCATGCTCGTGAACGGGTGCCGTCTGTTGGGACTGGTCAGCCGATAACTGCCATGGCGAATAATGATTACATTAAATTAGTCTGTTATTTTTTATACTTTGGCCTACATAATGCTCGTTATATGTTTTACCATAATTTGTATCAATCAACATTGTAATCTCAATTATTTTAAAAGAGTATCTATGGAATTTTTTGCCGGCTCTTCTCCATAGATCAACTATTTGGAACCGTGCAACTTAGATTCTGACGTTTCATAAGTGCCAATATTTGGTTCTTTTGTAATAAAAATATTTGACTTTGACTTTGAAAAATAATCGTCCATTACTATATTTTATTGTTGTGCGCGTTTTGAAAAGTTGTTAGCAAATCGTCATACATTTTTAGAATGTTTGCTATATCGTCTTTCTTGTCTTATTCAGTTGGCGAGGATGCTTGAATGATAAACTATTTTTCAACATTATATTTAATTCTTTTCTTTCGCAGATCGCTTTGATTTCCTTCGACTTTTTGTAATATCCTTTTTAGTTAAAAAGCCCACACCATACAATCATTGTTTCTCATCTTTATAGTGCAAGATTTATAAGATATAGTTCCCGTAGTTTTCGCCACGTTTTCTCATTTTCATTGCGGAATTTCCTTTCTGAAAATCGTCGTCAAGCTTTTCGGTCGAGTTATACAGTATAATGTCTAGCTGATCACATATATCTAGGGGCTCAACGCGGGTTCATGACGTTTAAAAAGCGTAGAGTACAGAAGACTCTTCTGTTCACCGCTCGTGCGCTATCTAGTAGTATGAGCAGATTTTCAACACACTCCTGCGCAACCGGAACCACTGCCGCAACGCACAGAATCTACTGCTGCAGACTGTTGCGGAGTAGGCGGTTGCCTTGGTGGTTGTGGCGGAGCCCTACGTCGTCCAGGAACATCCTTGCTGGTTTAGGGACGCCGGGGACTCCGTCACTGTCTATTAGGCTGGTGTGATCATACGAGGACCTGGAGCCTCCCTGAGGTGCCGAAGATGACCGCTCCAGTGGTTTTAGCCGGTAGGAGTCCGGCATACCCCTTCGTCCTTCCCCGGGGCGAAGGAAGTTCATGATGAATTTCCACTGGGCACCAATAAAAAAAAAAAAAAGGCTGGGGTTAAAGGTGGGCCGCTCTGCTCGCTGTTGGACAGGGGGCAGGGCTTTGTCGCTGTAGAATGGGAACCTCTGGCAGTAGTGGGCTGCTACGTCTCCCCCAACGTGTCTCTCGCCGGCTTAGAGGGATACTTGGCGTGCACGGCTTCCGCTGGAAATGCTCGCCCCGTCAGTGGTCGGCCTGGGGGACTTCAAAGCTCACTCTAGAGCTTCGGGCAACCGTCGGGACGGCCCAAAGGGGAGGATAATACAGGCCCAGTCTTGCATCGCTTGACCTCCGATTGCTGAATCGCGGGTCCGTTAGCACCTTCGTTCGGGGGCAGGGGAGTTGGTGGTGGACCTGACAAGGGCGGCTTCTTCTGTGGCCAGCATGTTGTCGGGCTGGCGGGTGGAGGAGGAGGTGGTCAGGTTGTCTGACCACCGCCACATAGTATTTGACGTGGCCCTCCGTTCGCCTGGCCCGAGCCGTCCAAGTCCTAGCCCGCAGTCGCGTACGATTGGGCGTCGAATGAGATAAACGAGTTTATGCACGTTTGTCTTATTCCTGTTGGTGCGTGCTGCTTATGCAATCCTATATAAACGACGTAAATTTATTTTATTTTCATTTGCGGTTTCGCGCATAATAGATAAGCAGTACTTGATTTCAACACTTACGTATTTCTTAAAACAAAACAATGTCGGAAGTAAAAAAGAAGAGACGGCAATACTCTGCGGAATATATTAAATTCGGATTTATTGAAAATCCCACAAACCCGTCGTCGCCTTTGTGTCTTCTATGTCTAAAAACATTTTCGAACGAAGCAATGAAGCCTTCAAGACTGCAAGATCATTTGAATAAAATGCATCCAGACAAGACAGAAAAGAATGTAGCATATTTTCAAGACCTAGAGAAGAAGCATAATACTCAGCCAAGTGTATCAAAACTATTTTCGGCGGCTGCTAAGCAAGATGACGACGGACTTCGAGCTTCGTACAATATCTCTTTGTTAATTGCTCAAAAAGGCAAACCACACAACATCGGAGAAGAGTTAATTTTGCCAGCAATAAAGGAAGTAATAACTATTGTGCTTCATAAACCGGCCGCAGATATTATCCGAAAACTTCCTTTGAGTAATAATTCTGTGCAAAGACGAATTGATGAAATGGCTGAAAACATTGAAGAATCATTGTGCAATCATCTGAGAACTAGTCAATTCTCAATTCAGCTCGATGAATCCACTTTACCAACTAATGAAGCGTTGTTGCTATCTTACGTGAGGTTTATTAAAGATGAGAAAATACGTGAAGAACTATTGTTTGCCAGAAATTTGGAGACAGATACAAAAGGCGAAACCATATTCAATACATTGGAAAAGTTTTGTGAAGAGAAAGAGATTCCTTTGAAAAATATTATATCAGTTGCTACGGATGGCGCTCCGGCTATGACAGGGCGCCATAAAGGCTTCATAGCATACTTAAAGAATAAAATTCCAGATGTCCTTGCTATACATTGCGTTATTCATAGACAACATTTGGTTGCTAGAAACTTAAGTGAACGACTATTTCAATCACTGCAATATGTCATCAAAGCAGTCAATAAAATCCGTAGCAGCTCTTTGAATGATAGATTATTTCATCAGTTTTGTGTTACTAATGACGAAGATTTCAACCGTTTGTTGCTTCATACTGAAGTTCGTAGGCTGTCAAGAGGCAATTGTCTGATTCGATTTTACAACCTGTTTGACTCTATGATAGAGTTCTTGGAAACTAAAGATACAGAACTGCGCAACAAGCTCATAACATCAAAGAATGATATAGCTTACATGACAGACCTGTATAAAATGTTCAATGACATGAACCGCCAACTGCAAGGCGATGAACTAAATTTAATTAAAACAAAAATTGTCGTTGCTGCTTTCGCAGCCAAACTGCTTCTGCACAAAAAGAATATGGGCAGACGTGAGTTTCACAATTTTCCGAATTTATCAGTATACTGCAGAAACGACGACGTGTTTGCCTACTGCCAACATTTGGAAAACCTCCACATTGACTTCACCGAACGATACCAGGATATTTTAAACTTGGAAATACCAGACTGGGTGTTGGATCCGTTTTCAAATGTCAACACAGCAATGTCACCTCAGCTGGAAGAAGAACTTATAGAATTGACAACAAACGAAGAAATAAAAATGGATATCAAGAATTTTGGCTACAAAAACCGATCCCGCAATTGTACCCTGGATTGTGGTCAATTGTTCAACGATTTTTGATAGCATTCCCATCGTCATATTTGTGTGAACATGGATTTAGTGCTGTGGCAACGCTGCTTACTAAAAAGAGAAATCATTTGCGTGTTACCGAACGTGGCGACTTGCGGCTGTTTTTGAGTAAATTGGAACCTGATATCAACAAACTTATTGAACAGCATCAGATTCAACCTTCACATTAGTTTTTATATAAGAATTGATTATGTTTGTTTTATTTTCAATAAAAGATACTCTGTCCGAATACTATAAATTTGCGTTTCAATAATCAGTTATAAGTACTTAGCGGTTTTTAAGTATGTTTAAAAAGGGGGGCGTTAAAAAATAATTTATTCTTAAAGTGGGCAGTAGACAAAAAAAGGTTGGGAACCCCTGTCTTAAACCCTTACGGCCTAATATTGAAACGCCACCTAATATTAAGTCCTGCTTTAATTATTCGAGAAAACCGTTTTCGGTAGTAATCCGGGCGGCTCAAATAGTTAAAACGGGTCTTAATATTAAGTGGCGTTTCAGTATTCGGCCATTAGTCCCGTATTAAGGAATTCACGGATAGAGGCCACATGGCCCCAAAAACTAGTAAAAAAGTAAAAAAGGAGAAACTGACAAAATCTCACAAAAAATTACAAATTAAAATAGATTCAGTCACTGATTTTTGATGCGGTCTTGGTACTTGGTGGTACTTGTAAACATAATAATGTAATCTTTCAAACACGAAGAAATAATATCATGTCAGTCAACTATCCCACTGTAAGGCAAAGGCTACTTTTAATATACAGAAGGAACAAGCATTGATTAGCACGCTTGCTTACTACATGTTTACTGATGTCAGAAAATTTGATTCATGTGTTCTCACGGTGAATTTTTACACCTAAAGTAAGTGGTATTTTCGATTGATTAAAAAAGTATATAAAACACAAAGAAAAGAAAATCCTACCAATTAAAATTATTTAAAAGTTAAGCTCTTAAATCACTACTGATATCAGCCAGTTTACGTATCATAATCATAAATTAAACAGTGATTAGTAAATAGAAAATGAAATAATAAATATACCTGATTGTGGATAATCGGTGGATTTAATATCAAGAAACTCTTGGGCATCGCCGACGGTCGAACTCTCAACGTCCACATTTTCAGAGCTATTGCTACTGGCTCTGTCATCATCATCCAAATCTATATTATCAGTCACATCACTAATAAAATTACTTTTTAAATCACAATTCACGGCACTAGTAGACGCTATCGCATCATTTGTTAAAACATTACAATTTTGTTTTTCAAATTTGTCAGCCAATAAATTCTCGATTGAAAATGGCAGCTTTGTTTCATTTTTTTCTGTTTTTATTTCGTCAATGTCCATTGTTGATTCTGAAGGATCCATTATAATTTTCTTAGTTTATTTGATTTAGTGAACGTGTGCACCGTAGAAGCTTAAGGGACATTTTGAATCACATTTTAAGCACCGAACTATTTAATGTGGAGTAACTCACACACGGTCATAATTTAAACTAATAAGAAAGTTTCACGATGCGTTTTTGTCAATTCGTTCGCTGAAACGTCTGAGGACGGAATGTTAACTACCTCTTTTGAAAAACATAATCGCATCTCAACATAGCTTGGCTTCCAGCTCCCTTATTTTAATAGACATAAGGTTGAAAATTGTTTATCTATCAAATTAGTTATATCTGGCAGTAGTGCGACTGATCCGAATGAAGATTGAGAGCCTTTACTAATGGGCGTCTTTCTGGATGACAGTGTTTCAGATGAAAACGCATTCAAAACTCAACTTTATTTTCTATGAACAAAGTTTATAATTAGTTGCACGTAGTTAAACGATGCAAATAGCTCATGAAGAGCCACAAAGTTATAATTAGAGTTGGACCAATCACCGTAAAGGGGCGTGGTGGGAGTCGCATGCGCAACGTTTGCGTACTCCTTGTACATCAAACGGAGATTTATTTAAGGAGTCTGCTGATAAATGTGGGCGCTCATTAATTCTGATAATTATTTAGTTAGTTTGTTTAATTGGACTAGTCAGATGGTCGCTTATAGAACGGAGAGGAGAGTAAATTGATTTATTAGACTTGCCTCCGTTATGGCTGTCGACTCGGTTTTGATTATGTTTTCTTAATTTTGTCGTTAATTGTTTGAGACTTATTAATTTATCTTTTCGTTAAATTTCTCTTAAAGTTAATGCCAAGAGAAGAATCAGATGATATAATTAGTCTATGGACCGTAGGTATAAGAGTATAACTATGCTATTTGGCAATGGTTAAAATAAGAACTAAATTAATTAATACACGGAATGTTCAAACACGTGTAAGATTTTCGCACTTTAAATGAGCTTTCTTTTTGTAAATTTTTATGACTAGCTGCTTGTTCGATTCTGATTTCCTTTTTTCTCTACATTGGGAAATCCTTTGGCTGTACATCCCAATAAAGCAATTCACATTTTTAGATCAAAGTGACTTTCTGTATATATAATATCGTTCATGACTGTTTATGCAGCGGAATTGGAAAGAAAAGTAGATTCTCGTTGAGATATAGGGGAGAAAGAAATGGGAGAGCTGTACGCTTAAATCTAATATCTTGAACGGCAAGCATGAAACTTGTGTGTCGACTATAGACAAGTTGACGATAGAATACATGTCATGTTGATTGTAAAATCAAATTAGTCGATGAAGGCAGCGGCTTAGAAAATAACAAAAGATGATTCAAAAGAATAAATTTAAATTATGGTCAGACGATGTACGATTATATGCTTGGTGTTTCTCTACGGGATAGAATCAGAAATGAGGAGATCCGTAGAAGAACTAAACTTGTCGACATAGCTGAAAGGATTAGTAAACTGAAGTGGCAATGGGCAGGGCACATTGCTCGTAGAACTGATGGCCCTTGGGGCAAAAAGGTTCTCGAATGGAGACCGCGCACCGGACAACGCAGCGTGGGACGACCTCCAACGAGGTGGACAGACGACCTGGTGAAGGTCGCTGGGAGTCGTTGAATGAGAGCGGCATGTGACCGCTCGTTGTGGAAATCTGAGGAGGAGGCCTTTGTTCAGCAGAGGACGACCTGTGGCTGATATGGAGATGATGATGATGTACGATTTTAATTATTCAAAAAGGACGACCCTTTCTGAGTGTCTTTAAAAATATATCAACAAATTACGAATAGGCTTTGGATCCTGACAGATAACGAACGAAATTTTTCAGTGTGATGTTCTTCTTCGTAAATGGAAAATTTATTGCTATAGGTAATAGATATGCTTAAAATGTACAGCATCGTCGCTTAACATCAGGTGATTTAGTGGTCAAACCTGGTTTTTTTTTATGATGGGCTTCTCGCACTATCCCAAGAGGGATATAGATGCTTAACCGGGCAAAAAGTCTAACCTGGTTCAAACGCAAGCTATAACTATACAATACAAGCTATAATACTAATACAATAAAGAGTATACAGATGTATAGATACCTACAAACCTGTGCACAGAATATGCAAATTAAATGTAAAATACCTATGTACTTACTTTTCGTGCACAAAAAAGTAAGTAATAAATAAGTACAATAAAAACGGCAGCCACCGCAAACCAGCAAACTTTTCATTCTGTCTCGTGTTCGGGTAGAATTTAGTAGTTGATTTTAAACTCGAGAGACCTGAAATTTTGAACATATCTCAGGGTTGGATGAGAATACAAAAAATATTGAAGTTTTTTAATATAGTTACCATGATTTTGAAACGATCTAAAAAGTATTTAATAATAGTATAGTTTTTAATAGCTATTACTTGTTAGCTTGTAAGATTTTATACGAATAAAACGTGGGGCGCATACAACAGATAATCGATGCATTCATAGTTCAACTTAAACAAAAAATATATCGCTTCCAAAACAAATATAAAATATAAAGCATCGTTCACGTCGCTCTTTCATAGCTCCGGCATTTATTGTCATAATTAGGCAAAGACGCAGCTCGGTGGCGCTTAGTGTTTTTTCCTTATTTTTTTCTACCAAATGATGAATGTGTGGTGTTCCATTAAATATAATTGCTCGAAGTTAGATGGTTCTGTAGGACGATTTTACTTATGATTATTTGAGTGAAACATCTTAATGTAAGTGTTAAATGTAGGTAAGTGCTGTGATCGTGTTCTAGGTAAGCAGATAGAAGTCAGCTGCCTATCATTCAGTTAAAAATTTAAAATAAATATTGTAGAATTTCCGCATTTTGTGGGAGCCATCATGATTTTTATTTGATATGTATACAACGCACCGTTATATGCCGCATCCTTATTAGCTAAAACAGCGACAGTAGCTATCGCGCAGCCAAGGATCCACCGGTGGCAAATCCCCTGAAATTGAAAGGATATGTAATTTTTTGTTTATTGATCGTCCGACAGAGTGTGCGCTTAAACTCAACTGCGATCGCCAACCCGTTTGCCAAGCGTGGCGATTATGGCAAAACCTCCCAATGAGCCCACAACACATCCATATCGGTCGTTGTGGTGATCTTTGGGTGAGGCCTGTGTCCAGCAGTGGACTTCGTTCGGCCGAAATGAATCAGCCCATTACTGTCCCACTGCTAAGCACGGACCTTTTCTCACGATGAGCAGGTTAGTCCACAAAGTTGGCCTAGTGCGGGTTGGCGGATCTTCGCCTGTTTAATCGCTATCGGCAAATAGGTAATACCAAAATTACGTTTGACAGCGGCGTCTGCGCGATTAGCGACCTTATTTTTTTTTTATTGGTGTCTATTGGAGATTCTACATGAACTTCCTTCGCTCCGCCGGGGAAGGGCGAAGGGGTATACTCCTACCAGCTAAAACGCGTGGAGCGCTCATCTTCGGCACCGAAGGGGGGCTCCAGGTCCTCGTAAGATCACACTAGAGCTCGATTTGCGACCCTACCTGTCAAAGATCTACGTGTGCAACTGGTCGAATCTTTAGTATTATCAAAATTAAATTACGTTTACACGGTTTATGGGCCTCGCTTATTATCAAAGACGGATCGGCTTATTCAAAGGGTCCAAAATGCGTGTCCGCGTTTTTGTTTTGCGATTCCACCGAGAAACCATGTCACGGCGTAAACACTTTATCCTAAAAATGCTCGGGGTAGTTAAGTATCGGGAACCAATTTATCTTTACCACAGGCTCGGCTGGGTGACTGCGACAGTAGGCAGTGCTCACTACAGATATCCGTCCCACAGCACAAAAAGCTACATTTAGAGGAAGCTTCCGTTATGCAGCATCTGAGATATGGAATAATCTGCCACCGCCAATAAGATCACTAACCACGATAAATGCATTTAGAACTATCTACGGTGATATCTTATCGATTCAGAACGGAGGCGAGAAATGTTGAATACAAACGCGTCTTTTATTTGATTTGCTCTCTCTCTTTCTCATGTATTCATCTCATTCTGATACAAATTAACCAAAATACAAAGTTTCACTTCTACCGCGTGTAAACTCATACTCGACATTTTTTTCGTTTCTCTGTTTAGCGTTGTTTTATTTAGTAGATAATTGGTGTAATTATTTTCATAGTACAGTAGCTGGTATCATATCCGTGAGTTACTACAGGGTATAGTCGAAAACTAGCATTGGGCTTCTGTCTGGCACACGCTGAACTAGACCCTATTGAGCACAACCGCGAGGCACGCGCAATTGTTTTACTTTTTATTTTTTTATCGTTGTTTGTATAGGTACACTTATCTTTTTCTTTACATATACCTTTTGTCTCTCTTGCTGTGGCTGAATATATTTTTTTCATTCATTTACGCCTGTTGCAAGCCGTCTGCGACATACATAATCAGCCCGCCGGTCTCGCTCGGTAACTCACCGTCCTCTTCAACAAGCGCACGTGGCACGACGATCTTAGGGTGAGATTCAGAAACGAGTCTAAGCTAAGTTCACGCTCCTCCATCTGTCAAAATTAGGGGTGTAAGTAGTGCATTTTGACATATGGAAGCGTAAGTTCACGCTATAATATCCAAGTTTAATACTTTGAAACTTATAGGTGATAATTTTTGGATAGTACTGGAAACATAGAAATTTTTTATGTACCATAACAGATTGTAAAATATCATATCGTCACTTCTCTCGTAGTAGGCTACGGTACCCTAAACCGGGAATTAATTTTCGACAACTCCACACCGATTCGTTTCCGCATATTTGACTGCGGTATGCGATCCCTATATCTAAATTGCTGCAACATGCGCAGGAGTTGATGCCACATAAATCATGGGTTTAGAAGGTCCACTCAATACAACATGCTACAGCCAGCGTCGGTTAACTTAAAATTGAATCATCATAATCATCATATCAACTAAAAGACGTCCACTGCTGAACAAAGGCCTCTCCCATAGATTTCCACAACTAGAGATTGCATGCCACCCGCATCCAAATCCTCGCCTTTACGGTCGTAGAATAGGCCGAATTTGAGGGGTGTCGTATCCTCGCCCTCTCTTCGGACTTCTGATAAACCCATGATATCCCAATGCAACTTATCAATTTCTTCTTCCAGCTCAACGATCTTTTCATCTATTAAGAGTGTGCGTGTGTTGTATGTTACCAGGGCCAGTTTTCGTTTAGGGTGGTAGCAGGATCCCATCCGGAGATTCTTGGCACCCCCTGCCCGGCCGTTACCGTGACCGCTACCTTGACCAGGACCAGGGTCTGCCGGGAACTGGAGGCGGTGCTTTAATTGTGTCGTAATTTTGAGGGGATTTGGCCGATACTCACCACGCTTGGCAGGCGGGTTGGTGAGCGCAGTATGGCTACTGTTCAACAAAAGAGACGCTGCTGGCCATCCTCTGGTTAAGAGTCCCTTAGTCACCTTTTAGGACCTCCACGGGAGGAGATGGAGTGGTGTTATATTCTAAGTCAGGACACCACAAGGAAAATTGTATACAAATATATTGTTTATTAATTTATATTTCTATTAATAGAAAATTCTGCCACGCGTATTTTAAATTTATTTTTTACTGCAAATAAATACTCTCGAATTAGGAGCTCGTTTTTAGGAGAATATCAAAGCGCGTAATGAGTAACCGTTTACAATAGTAGGCGCTATATTGCCTTTTTTTATTGATCCGGTGGAAATACCTCATGTACTTCCTTCGCCCCGGGAAAGGGCGAAGGGGCATGCCGGACTCCTACCGGCTAAAACCACCGGAGTGATTATCGTCGGCACCGAAGGGAGGCTCCAGGAACTCGAAAGATCTCCATCTAGAGCCACCCATTGGCGCCACGCCTTTAGGCACATCTCGGAGGGGATGACTGTAAAGTGGTCATCCCCTCTAGTGGAGGGAAGGCGACTGTAAATAGGCCACCCCCCCAGGCATCTCTCGAGAGGATTGTAAAAGATTCCCCCGAGGCCTCACTATGCGCTGTGCTGCGCACACAGCGGTACGTGACCACATGCGCACCGCTGTCTTCCCGGGGGTCGCTCGGTATGAGCACGCAGATTTCCCAATAAGCGCGCTCGCGACCCCCAAGGCCCCCTATAAACACAACAGGGGGCTCAGGCGTGTTGGACACGGGCGCCGCGGCGGTTGTTACCCCGGCCCCGTGTCCTCCTCCTCCGAGCGGGATCGGCCCTCTCCCGATCCCGCTCTGCGACCTCCTTCTGGAGCATTACGCTCTCACAGAAGGAGACCACAGCACTCCAATTTTCATGCTCTGCCAGCATAGCCGACACTACTGCTGGCAAAGCTACGCTATATTGCCTTTTTTTTTTTTTTTTTTTTTTTTATTGATCCGGTGGAAATACCTCATGTACTTCCTTCGCCCCGGGAAAGGGCGAAGGGGCATGCCGGACTCCTACCGGCTAAAACCACCGGAGTGATCATCGTCGGCACCGAAGGGAGGCTCCAGGAACTCGAAAGATCTCCATCTAGAGCCACCCATTGGCGCCACGCCTTTAGGCACATCTCGGAGGGGATGACTGTAAAGTGGTCATCCCCTCTAGTGGAGGGAAGGCGACTGTAAATAGGCCACCCCCCCAGGCATCTCTCGAGGGGATTGTAAAAGATTCCCCCGAGGCCTCACTATGCGCTGTGCTGCGCACACAGCGGTACGTGACCACATGCGCACCGCTGTCTTCCCGGGGGTCGCTCGGTATGAGCACGCAGATTTCCCAATAAGCGCGCTCGCGACCCCCAAGGCCCCCTATAAACACAACAGGGGGCTTAGGCGTGTTGGACACGGGCGCCGCGGCGGTTGTTACCCCGGCCCCGTGTCCTCCTCCTCCGAGCGGGATCGGCCCTCTCCCGATCCCGCTCTGCGACCTCCTTCTGGAGCATTACGCTCTCACAGAAGGAGACCACAGCACTCCAATTTTCATGCTCTGCCAGCATAGCCGACACTACTGCTGGCAAAGCTACGCTATATTGCCTAGTGAAGACACGCGTGCACCGTCCACTTTTCCGTTCTACCTTGATATATTTCTATGCAGCATCCCAGCAAATGCTGAGTTGGTGGCCTTTTCGGCGTGGGCGTGCTTGACAGCACTTTGTTTAGGTATTCAGCGTAAGATACATTGTTTTTCTTTCTTTTAATTTTATGTTGTTGTGTATCATTATTATCCTGTGCTGTCATTTTGTCCCGTACTGAATAAAATATATTTCTTTCTTCTTTCTTTCTTTCTATGTGTTCAATGCAAATTCCTGTTCTGCCTCAGTAGGAGCTTTTGCCCTGCAGTAGGAATTTACATGCTAATATTATTAATATCTAATATTATTTTTTACTGCCGCTAGTAAGGAGCGGGACTTCTGAACTGTATTACTTTTGGTCGATGCGAGGGAGTTGACTGAGCGTCGATATTTCAATAAACACATGTACGGGTAGCGTGGTTATCGCTTAATTAGTTTAGTTCTGAGATATTTAGCGTAATTGGTAAGGTTTTCTTTTTTAATTGATTCTCAATTGTTTACGATTTATGGACACACAGAAAATTAAATTGAAAGAAGGATGAAATAGATGTAATGCTACTCTAGAAAGATGCAGCTTATTTTTTTAAGAAATCTCTTCCAGCGGATTTGTGACAGGAGAGTGGTGGTATTCTAAGCCGTGTGGTGCCGGCTCAGAATACCACCACCCCATCTCCTCCCGTGGGTGTCGTAGTGTAAGTCGACTGAAGGATTAGTCGAGGATTGGCAGCAGCGTCCTTTAAGTACAACTCAACTGCGATCGCCAACCCGTCTGCCAAGCGTGGCGATTATGGCAAAACCCCCCAATGAGCCCACAACACCCCGATATCGGTCATTGTGGTGATCTTTGGGGGAGGCCTATGTCCAGCAGTGGACTTCATTTGGCCGAAATGATGAAACGCACCTACGACACAGGAGAAATCCTAGTGTGGGACAACGTTTTATTTAAAACTAACAAAAAAATGAAATACATAAATAGGTAATTCTGCATATACAATAACTATGTGTAACTCGCGAATTTATCCGCAAGGGAAATAATGAAAACCCCTACTGAGTTTAATAAAACTTCTATTTCCTATTCCATTACATAAACTACCTGTTTTCCAGATTTCACTCTTGAATCTGTTCAGCCGTCAAACTTTTTTTTTTGTTGTGGCGATATCCTCTTGGACTCCTTCTGCCTTGGGAAGGCCGGAGGTGCATCCGAATTTTCTCCGGCTAAAACCCCACGGTGTCCTTCCACTTACCTCTGGCTGGAGGTGAGGTGTACGCCTTTCAGCCTTAGACCGCACCCCCGGCATTCACAGCCCGTCTCTGTTTGACCGGTCCCGTAGCCGTCAAACACCTAAATATAGAAACTTTCACATAATAATTATATACCTATATTGGTGGTAAAGGGAAATATGTTAGCTCACAGGTTTGCTCATTGTTCAGTTGAAGTGAAAATAACACTGTTAAAATCCTTTTATCAGTCCATCCGGCCTGTGGGTAGACTCCGCCAGGAAGACCTAAATGCCCTCCAACTTTTTTTTTATTGGTGCCCAGTGGAAATTCTTCATGAATTCCCTTCGCCCCGGGGAAGGTCGAAGGGGTACGCCGGACTCCTTTTTTTTTTATTTTTTTTTTTTTATTGGTGCCCAGTGGAAATTCTTCATGAACTTCCTTCGCCCCGGGGAAGGGCGACGGGGTATGCCGGACTCCTACCGGCTAAAACCACTGGAGCGGTCATCTTCGGCACCTAAGGGAGGCTCCAGGTCCTCGTATGATCACACTAGAGCCGCCCACTGGTGCCACGCCTATAGGCACATCTCGGAGAGAGTGACTATAAAGCGGTCACCCCCTCGGGGGGGTTGTAAAGGAACCCCCAAAGCGTCCCACGGCAGCGCGTGACCACATGCGTACCGTCTTCTCTTGGGTCGCTCGGTGTTAGGCACGCAGATTCCCCAATCTACGCACCCGCGAACCCAGAGCTCCCACGCCTTATAGTAACGGCAGGGGGTTTCAGGCGCATGGGAATTAGGCGCCAGGGCGGTTGTTACCCAAATGCCCTCCGCCTATTAATAATAACATATTCATGACGCTGTTGGGACTACTTAGATATAGTAGTGAGCTTGGCATGTACGCCGTTGCTCATGTGGATTGATTGGTAGACATAGAGCGCAAAAAAATTGCACCCATCAGGAGCAGAGTACAGTGTATAGTGACAACATCATTCTGAGTGTGCTAGCGGAGAAACACGACACCCCTTTCTTCAAATATCTTCATTAGTCAGTATTAGAAATTATGTTTATTAAATATCCGTGTTATTATTATTCTGGTGTTGTTAATATTCTGGATTGAATTTTTGATACAAAAATATGATGTGAATTTTACTAACAAGCATACTGCATAAGCATTACTAAACTTTGTGATTTTTTCTGTAGACTATAATTGTCTGATTAACTAAATCGAACGGATCAAAGTGGTTTGGTCCGACTATATACGCCAACTCTACCCACACAGTCAGGCTCGCTTCTGTGTGCGAGAAATTTGCAAAGATTTACCTAAACTTGAGGACCCACGCTAGACGTAAACGCTCTTAAAATTGTGTCATCATCATCTTCATATCAACCAAAGGATGTCCACTGCTGAACAAAGGCCTCCCCCTTAGATTTCCACAACGAGCGGTCACATGCCGCCCTCATCCAACGACTCCCAGCGACCTTCACCAGGTCGTCTGTCCACTTCGTTGGAGGTCGTCCCACGCTGCGTTTTCCGGTGCGCGGTCTCCTTTCGAGAACCTTTTTGCCCCAACAGCCATCAGTTCTACGAGCAATATGCCCCGCCCGTTGCCACTTCAGTTTACTGATCCTTTCAGATATGTCGATAACTTTAGTTCGGATACGGATCTCCTCATTTCTGATTCGATCTCGTAAAGAAATACCTAGCATAGCTCTCTGAGTGACCTTGAGCTTTCTTATGAGGCCCATTGTGAGTGACCACGTCTCTGTCCCATATGTCATCACTGGTTTAAACACGCACAGGTTAAAGACTTTCGTCTTGAGTGAGGCATTGCAGTACTGTTGACGAAAAGACATTGCGAAGTTTCCCAAACGCGTTTCCCAGACGAATGACTTCTTTTTCGAAGTTGGACCTACCTAACTGGACAGTTTATCCCAGGTAGACATACTCGTCAACAACTTCGAGAACAGAGCTCCCAATGTATATTGGTATGAGTATGACATGGACAATTGACATGACTTTCATCTTGCCCATGTTCATTTTAAGGCCAACATTTTAAGGCCCACCTGTTGGGAAACTCTGTTGAGATCATCGAGCATTGTGTTGAGCTCTTCCAGCGATTCTGCCATGACTACGATGTCGTCGGCAAGTCGAAGGTGAGTGATATACTCACCATTAATGTTAATGCCGAATCCTTTCCACTCCAGTAACTTGAAGGCATCCTCCATTGCAGCGGTGAACAGCTTCGGGGAAATGACGTCACCTTGTTTCTCACCTCTCTGCAATAGAATTGCCCCTGTGCTCTGTTCTACATGAACAGAGCTCGGACCGACATGGTGGCGTTTCTGTATAAGCACTTCAGCACTTCAATGTACCGATAGTCAATGTGGCACCGCTGCAGAGATTGCAGCACTGTCCAGGTTTCGATCGAATCGAAGGCTTTCTCATAGTCCACAAACGCCAAGCATAGTGGCACTTTATACTCCTCGGTCCTCTGTATAACCTGCCGCAGCGTATAGATGTGATGTATGGTACTGAAACCTTTTCGGAAACCGGCTTGTTCGGGAGGCTGGAAGTTATCAAACCTGCGTTCGAGACGATTCGTGATGACCCTTGAAAACAGTTTATAAACATGTCTCAGAAGAGAGACGAGTCTGTCACAAATAGGTAACACAGGTAAATTTTTCTCCGTATGAGTAAATTCCATAGACATCTGAGTAAATGCCGACAGTTACAGGTGTTTTAAGAATAGGGTAGCAGAGCAGCACCAATCTGAAGTTTGGCAATAGTAGTAATAAGTACTAATCCCATCGCCATGAGCCAGGGGACGAAATTAACGTCATTCATTGGGTAAAATTCCAACTCTGGAACTGACAAATACATCCACATATAGCCCCCGAAATTGGGAAGCCAAGCGTCGCGCGCGTAGCCAGGTTTTGAAATAATATATATGATCAACAATTTTATTTGTGGTGTCCGGATTAAGTTTATAGCACCGCGCCATCTCCTCCCGTTGGATGTCGTAAAAAGTGACTTAGGGGCTCTAAACCAGAGGGATCACACAGCACAGGACAGCAGTGTACCTTCTGTGGAACAGTAGCCATACTACGCTCACCAACCCGCCTCCCAAGCGTGGTGCTTATTGTTAAATACCCACCAAAATGAGGAAGGAAGGCGTTTGTTCAGCAGTGGACGTACAAACAGCTGATATGATGATGAGGATGATGAACCAAATATTTTATGTAACAGAGTCATTAAATTAATGACTTATTTATTTATTTATGCTATGGACAACAGTGTCCAGAGGCGGTCTTAATGCCATAGGTATTTTCGACCAGACGACCTTTGGGTGACGCATAGATATCAAGGTAGATGGATCAACAAGATATGAGTGAGGAGTATGGATGCAAAGACATTTATTTATTCACAGAGTATAGAATTAGGTATATAAACTTACATAAACATACAACTACATATTATACTCGTAATATTTTTGTATACTAAATAAAAATACATACACATTTAATAAATATATACAAATAGGGCAAAAGCATAGCATTTCATAATTACTGCAGGTGTGTTTCAAACGATTCAACCGCCCTTCATATTATGAATATGAGCTCTGCACATCCCGTGCCGATAAAAAGCGTGACATACTTTTACTTAAATCGTCCGAATTTTTGTTTATGGTAACAGTAATTAACTTCCTACCAAAAAAACAGAACTGTAAAATATTTATGATCCGGAACCTATAAAGCCGTTTTTGTATGAAACGAAGAATTTATGGAATTTCTTAACGGCACAAAATCTATTTAACACAAAAAGACGTACGACTTCACACTTAAATGCATGCTTTCGTGAAATACATATTTTGTTTATTTATTATCTTAAATATAGCTCAGTCTAAAATGAAAATTTGGTCTTGGAAGGAAAGTAAGTAGGAAAGTAAGATAAAAGGGGTAGAAGGATTACGGAGCACATTATAAAGTAAAGAATATGAGCATTCTGGCGAAGGCGGATAGTAAGACTATCCTGTCAACTTGCACAGGACAGGCTTCCTTCCTGCCTACCTACGCACTGTCCATGCAAGATACCTATTTAATATATCTGTGCAATATATCTACACATGTCATTATTGACCATGGATTTTGATAGAGGAGAAAATAATTGCTGCAATCGTACGATAAATTGGAGTTAATGAAGATGCATAACAAAAGAGAGATTGACGGCATCACCAATTACCTGTTTAACATCAGCCTTATTCACACCCGTTATTGTTGTCTGCTGGAAATAAGCCTCTCATTAAGAGTAGGTAGAGCTTGTACTCACTACTCTGAGCAAGCGGCTGTTTTGATCGTAGATCCAGGCAGCTTTACCATACACAGGTATATGTATATATATGACTACGCCGAGGATATACGACCTATGTTCATCATCATATCAGCCACAGGACGTCCACTGCTGAACAAAGGCCTCCCCCTGAGATTTCCACAACGAGCGGTCACTTGCAGCTCTCATCCAACGATTCCCAGCGATCTTCACCAGGTTGTCCTCCTCCACTTCGTTGGAGGTCGTCCCACGCTGCGTTTTCCGGTGCGCGGTCTCCATTCGAGAACCTTTGTGCCCCAACGGTCATCAGTTCTACGAGCAATGTGCCCTGCCCATTGCCACTTCAGTTTACTAATCCTTTCAGCTATGTCGTCAACTTTAGTTCTTCTACGGATCTCATTTCTGATTATTTCGACTTATGTTCAAGAAACCTGAAAATTGAGAATTTACCTTTTTACACCGTGTGTAGAAAGATCGTGAAGTCTTCCTAATCAATTACATAAATGTGTCACCACTTACGTGTTGCAACGGACGTGGTCTGTCAACGCGTACTCTCATGACAATTTTGTTGGCACGCAAAATCAATCTTCATTGATCGGTTGTCATTTGGCCGCATACTTTTATGTAGCTGTATAACTATAGTGTAATGTTCAAGATGTCGGTACTGTTTATAGCTCAGACTTCTTTAGAATGATATCTATTTATTAATTGTTAGGCACCAAAGGCCCGAGTGCGTAGCATAGCACTGCGCATAGGGAACCTGGAAGCTTCGGGGATCAAGTACATTGTCGCGGAGTGCCTCCCTCCGTGTTCCTTCCCGGTTAGCTCAATTAGGAGGCTCTCTCCACGGCAGCAAGTAACGGAGTTTAGTTAACGAGATCATTGAAACGTAACATACATATTGTTATAATGGTATGTTGATATTCACAACTTCAACACTTCATCTTCATGGTGATGTGGAAGGACACCGTGGGATTTTTGCCGGTAAGAGTCCGGTTTACCCCTCCGTCCGTCTTCATCCCAAGGAGAAGGAAGGCCATGATAAAAAAACGGTAAGAGGTGTATGATTGAGTGTAATTATAAATACTAGCCGTGACGTATGAGCGCCTATGATAACATTGCCACGCCTCGCACTGCCATTTTGAATGCAATGTTTGTTTTTTGCTATTAGATCCTTGATAACGTCCGGCACTACCTACTAGTCTAGATCAATGGGTGCGTTTCCAAAGCTGACCATTGTGTTTACAAGCGTATAGGTACAAAATGCACTCCAAACTAGTCATTAGTTCATTTATGCTCGTCCCGGTGAAGAGTGCTTTAAGTGGACTAGTCTGTTTGTTAATTAACTTTAACTATCAATTGTCCAAAAGTTGAGTTATGTCTATAAAACTACAAACATATTAACACAATAATCCTAATCTAATTCTAAACAACCTCATGTAATGTTCCACTTAAACAAGACCTAAAACCTCGAAAGGTACGATAAGATTTATGTTCAAGTATCTTCAGTTTATTAATATCCGCATTCATTTGACAGTTGAAGATAGTTTTCGAATGGACTCTATGCTACTGTATTATAAGGCCTACTCAATCATTTGTATACTTCTAGAGTAAGCCCTTTGGAAATAAGTATCGCAATTCGCGTGTTAAATAAACTTGGGCTCAAATTAAAATCGAATGGGTTATTGCAATGTTTGTAAACGAAGGACCGGCTGCATACCACTTCGTGTGTTTTGTGTGGCATTCTTTTTATTTTCATTTTACCTTCTTTACATGGATTTAAGTGATATCAATGTGTTTAGTATTCGTCCCACTTTACGCTCTATTAATATAGTGACTGAGGACACCACAAAGATAAACAAAGGTGAGTAAGAACTTTGCTCTTGTTGCACATAAAAATTGATAAGTTTCCAATCAGTAATAACCGTCCATTCTTGTTCATATGAAATGATAACCCACTTAACCTTGTTATTACAATCATAATGCACAGTTTCTTATTGTTACGCAAGCAAATCGCGCAAGTCTCAACCCGTCACTCTTTCTGGCGGGCCCCGTCACCCTGTGCGGTCTGGTCTAGTACGATTTAACCGGTCTGGTCAATCACAAAACCCTCTAGAGCGGTGTGCCCTAAAACGGCATGCCACCGTCTCGGGCATCTCCCTGGTTTGATAATGAATTGCTGCAACATTATATTGGGTGTATTATGTGTGGAATTTGTGTATGTAAACTTTGTGTATGTAAACGCAAAACTTTAAAATTCAATTGGAGCATTATTGGGAATAAGGAAAATGAAATTCTAAAAGAATTCATCATTTCGGCCGAATCAAGTCCACTGCTGGACACAGGCCTCCCCCAAAGATCACCACAACCACCGATATGGATGTGTTGTGGGCTCATTGGGGGGTTTTGCCATAATCGCTACGCTTGGCGGGTTGGCGATCGCAATTGAGTTATATTCTTATAAATGTAATGTAGATTGGGTGTATTGTGTGTGGAATTTGTGTCTGTAAACGCACCCACGACACAGGAGAAATCCTAGTGGGGCAATGTTTTTATTTTAAAAAACGGTCGGTTTCCCATGTACCTACTCCTGCTCCAAATCATACACAGTTCCACGGCTCGAAGCGTGAAGTTAAAACTATAGACCACCGCGTCGCACAGTGGGCTGAAATTCGATCTTCATAGACTTAGGAACTCAACTTTTTAAATGGTTTTCTTTGTATAATTGGATTTAGTTGACGTGTATAGATCAACTTAATGCCATTTTAGTACTTTAGTTGTTACTTGTACCCGAAGAACGCTGCTGCTCCTTCTATTCTCGTTGGTCTTGTTCTTCATATCTACCTTTTTTTTGTTTCGTACCCAAATCTTCAAATACGTTGACTAAATCACGTATTCATTGTTGCTACAGATGAAAATTTGCTTGTGGAAGGTTCAGGATGTTCTTGTTTCTCTTCAGTCGGTTGTTGCAGAATAATACAAGATGGATCCACTGTAAGTCCCAACCAGTTATCATATTGTGTCTTGAACGTTTTAGAGTTTGACAAGCTTCCATCTTTTTATTACAGCTTCACTGAATTTTCGACAAAATTACCTTAAAGTATCCAGATCTTCTCCCGCGAGATTTAAATTTAATAGGAGCACAATTGGGAATAAGTAAAATGAAATTCTAAAGAAATTCGAAATGTCTATATTTTATAAATTACCCCATACAATTTTTCATCTAATTTTTGGAATGTCAGGAAAAACATTCTTGAAGTACTAAAATTGCATTAAATTTATCAATAAACGTTAACTAACCATTTAGGCAAAAAAAAGAACATTTTCAAAAAAAGCTGATTACTAAGTCTATTTAGATAAATTTTTAGCCCACTGTGCGTCGGTGAGGTAAAGGTGCTGCGTCAACCAAGCTGGATACTCCTTCAGCGGGTGCTGCACTCAATCCTCTGAGCAGTCTCCATAGTGGTGACAATGACTTGGCTAATGCGACACGGATACTTCCCAAAAAACCCATGTTCCGAGAGTATCTGCGTCAGCCGGAAGGTGTGGGCGCCATGCCGACTCTCTAGCCGCTCATCTCACCAGTGCCGGCCCTGGGGTAGAGCGAGAGGAGTGGTCCCTCTTGGCGCCAGATGGCAAAGGTGCGCTAAAACGCCAAATGCGAATAACAATTTCGAAAGAAAAGTAAAACATTTATGGCCTCTTTTGAGAGCCGAGTTTTTGCGTTGTAGAAAGAAAGAAAGAAAGAAATAATGTGTTTAGTTGGATAAGGACTAGTAAAAAGCACAGCTTTGTAAGGTCTCGCATGTTTCTTTTACTTAGTAATAACTTTGGGCGATTTTTTAATAGAATTACCTTTTAATGCGTGGATTAGTTACCTACTTTATAGTTGCCGCGTTACTAGATGTTGATTTCCTATGGAGAAGAGCGGGAAAGAAACTCCATGGTTAATCTTTTTAAACCATAATAATTGTTACAATATTTTTGATTACATTGTTCCCAAATGAAGATAATGTGAGGACAATGTGGTAGAAAAAAGTAAACTTCTTAAAAAGTTTACACTAAACAAGCCTGACATTATTTTCCTCATACGCATTTCTTCTCGTTTTCTACACTGTAACATATATGAGTTTTTAATATTACTTAATCTACCAAAAGAAATCTTCTATTTAATCCTACTCCTTACAATAATTTGACTCTTAAAAACGTTACATATGTTAGACTAGCAGAAGTTTCTTTTTCTCCAATATCTACTACAGCTTTATCTAATGTTAAACCGTATAAATTGTAATTGTTGTGGGTGGTATTGGAACACAGCCACTATTGTTGTAAGTTGAATGAGAATAATTTTCAAATCGAACCATTATCAATTATCACTCGTGGAGTCGTGGCATTTGATCAGATGGACTCTAATTTTCTTCATAAAGTATATCTTCAACATAACCTAAAGCTCCATTGACCAATCGATTTTCAATCCAAAAATTAGAACGTAACATAACTTTAGATCCAATCGATAAAATAGTAGGTAAATCGTTCAAGTCCACCTATCATTTCTGCACTTGCTTATTTAGCCTTAGAACAATTGTTCTAAGTTCTATTGTTGTGTGAAATAGTTGTTTATATTCCAGCTATTCAAAATTGTGAATAGCTGGATATATAAACAACGGTTTCACACACAACGCAATTCTTTTAACTTTTGAATATTTAACTCTTTTTTCATCATTATTTATTGCAAATAGTCTGATGGCATCGTTAAAAAAAAGCCCATTTATTGGAAGACAATGTTTGAATACTCCGTGTCATCAATTTTTCGAATCTTCTACTATCATTCACAATTACTAATTCGATCAAGTATATCGCGAAAAGTCATGTAAAATGCCCATGTCGTGCCCATCCCAATATCCGTTGGGAGCTCTGTTCTCGAAGTTGTTGACGAGTATGTCTACCTGGGACAAACTGTCAAGGTCAATCGTCGAATCCGACTCGGCTGGGCAGCGTTCGGGAAACTTCGCAACGTCTTTTCGTCAACAATACCGCAATGCCTAAAGACGAAAGTCTTTAACCAGTGTGTGTTACCAGCGATGACATATGGAACAGAGACGTGGTCACTCACAATGGGCCTCATAAGAAAGCTCAAGGTCACTCAGCGAGCTATGGAGAGAGCTATGCTTGGTATTTCTCTACGAGATCGAATCAGAAATGAGGAGATCCGTAGAAGAACTAAAGTTGTCGACATAGCTGCAAGGATTAGTAAGCTGAAGTGGCAATGGGCAGGGCACATTGCTCGTAGAACTGATGGCCGTTGGGGCAAAAAGGTTCTCGAATGGAGACCGCGCAACGGAAAACGCAGCGTGGGACGACCTCCAACGAGGTGGACAGACGACCTGGTGAGGGTCGCTGGGAGTCGTTGGATGAGAGCGGCATGTGACCGCTCGTTTTGGAGATCTAAGGGGGAGGCCTTTGTTCAGCAGTGGACGACCTGTGGCTGATATGATGACATCGCGAAAACTTGACGAGATCATTGAGTCGGAAAGATGGCGATAAAACAAAAATTATGGATATTTGGTGTAAAGAATTATTTCCCTTTTTTTAGAAGGTCACTTCCTTTTTTTATCGTGGGGAAATTCTTATAGACTTCCTCCGCCTTGGGGACGGTGGAGGGGCATGCCGGCTAAAACCCCACGGTGTCCTTCCACTTACCTCTGGCATTAGACCGCATCCCCAGCAGGTAGCGGCCCGTCACTGTTTGACCGGCCCGTCTTTGTGCGACGTGGCTGGCCGCACCTATCGTCAGAGAGGCGCGCGCGGAACACACCCGCCGCCGTCTCGGGCCTGTTTCTGTTCGGGCGACTGGGTTTTATCACTGTAAAGTGGCCTATCTATATGGCACGTGATTAATGTCTCTAAAAATATATATAAATGATCCACCAAATAGTTCATCTTGCCTTGAAGGAAAAAGCCTACGTAAACGTAGATCAATTTTCCTTAAAAGATTACATTCATAAATATGAATTTATACCCATATATTTCTTCTTGAAGTCGAGCAAGCGAATGTAAACCGAGATATTTAATTGTTTTATTTATTTCCAATTTTGAATGAATATACCACAATATGATGGGGAATCAAAGAGGCCAAAGATCCAAAGTCGTATTACCAGAGAATTTCCAAGGGCTTTTTAATCCATGCGGCTGTCACAGTTTAAACATGGTTATTTCTGACGATGCTAAGACTTCAGTTAAATTAGTGTCGTTGTTCGGGGTTATCCAACGGCTGTTTGCTTTTTTCTTCTCTTCCACACAAAAATTGGAAATAATATCAAAACATACAGGAGCCCTTACATTAAAAAAACAGAGTCTTAGCCTTAGTCAAAGCCTTCAAGCTGTTGAGTAAATAGGTACTAATATCCTAAAGTAAGACATGCGCTACAAGAACAATCATTTCGGCCTAATGAAGTCCACTGTTGGACACAGGCCTCCCCCAAAGATCATCACAACCACTGATATGGATGTGTTTTGAGCTCATTGGGGGGTTTTGCCATAATCGCCACGCTTGGCAGGCGGGTTGGCGATCGCAGTTGAGTTGTTAATGTACTCGAAGGACACTGCTGCCCATCCTCCGACTAATCCCTTAGTCGACTTTTACGACACCCATGGGGGGAGATGGGGTGGTGGCATTCTGAGCCGGCACCACACGGCAAAGCCGGCACCACACGGCAAACAAGAACAATACGAGGAATAAATACAAGGATATCATCGCTGCTTCAGCAGGTAGGTCCCTCGTCCAACACATGGATCAGTATGAATTCTTGCTCATACAATTACCAAATAAATATTGTTAGCAAAGCATTGCAATCAGAATCGCCAGACTTGTTAAATGCAACGAATCTATTACACAAATGTTGCCACCTTGTTAAGGAATACAGGGAAACTGGCTACGTATCAGCTGAAGCCTGAAGGATTTATTAGACGCAGACCAAGGCCAACTGAAAGATGATGTCAATGTCTTGAAAATAATTGGTGCGATTTGTTTCCAAACTCTTATACTGTCCTTCGGATACTATAAACTATTCCAGTAAGTGTCGCCAAAGGTGAGCGTAGTGTTAGTAAACTAAAACTTATAAAAACACACCATTATATATGGTGTACACCATACATAATTAAGATCGACCATAGCTCAGAAAAAGATGTTAAACCTGGCAATTTTATCAATTGACACTATTATGCTCAAACCATACCAGCAAAGATATAGAATTACCTACGTAACTCCATACAATTATAACGTTGTGGTACTATAATATAATCACTATAATCTATTGTAAGCCCTGAACCAAACCAGCGGCTTGTAATCATAAAACAGTAGTAAATCAATGTTCGTACACTACGGTACACAATATTGTAGAATTATTCAGCTGACAGGTCCCTTGCAGCCTCTCACAAATATACTAATATTCATAGGTGTGTAAATATATGTTGCCAAAGAATGTTTTATAACATTACTACACAGATAGTGCCAGTACATACAACAAAAGTAGGACTGTCTCGCCGTAGCATCCCAACTTTTTTGAATAGCTATTAACGTATATAAAAACATAGATGTTAATTTAAAACTACCTTCTAGATGTTTGATTTTGAATGAAAATGCACTTCCTAACTATAAATACGTAAGAGCGTTCAATAACAGGCTAACCAAAAATATCGATGGCTTTACTATATCCGATTATTTATATAGTACGAAACGGTGCCATTCGATTATTTGGCTGTAACCAATGCTGATGCTCTATAGACATTTCTTTCATATGTCGTTGCGCATGTGCTTGTAAGAGGTACCTAGTAATAGATTTTTTTTGTGCTTAATAATATCCGTCTATAGTTGTTTGGTCACCATGTCAGTTTGCCATAGTCAAGAATGGTAAACTTTGTATAAATTATGTAATTTCAATTAAGATCGATATAACGGACATGATAACATGTGTTATTTTAATAAAGCATAAACAAATTACTACATAGGTAACAGATTATTTAGTGACTGATTAAAATTGATACCAAATACTAATTCATTTATGCAGCTGTAGGAACTTCTATGGCAGCAAAAGAGTGAATTCATTAGAGCTACTTAATTTTATTTATATTCAATACCTAATTGCTGATTACTGCAATAAAAGCAGTCTATTTTTTAAATGGTACTTATTATTTATTTAAAATAAACTGAAATACAATTTATATGATGTGAAAACGTAATCCAAAGGCGCCGAAGAACAATGTCACTCTACCCTGTAGTGCAATTCTCGAAGCTCAAACATTCATACATCCTTGGATCCAATGTACATCCAAGGATGTATTGATGTTTGAGCTTCGAGAATTGCACTACTGATCAATGGCTAGGGCCGGCGATGAGTCTTACCGCTCGGTATTGTGGCGTTCCCTATCATAAACAGGCCGATTATAGTCACTACCGAGGCGTTTTTTGGTTTATGAGTTTATGACACTTCTCTCTTACTGTCTCTTTATATGAGGCCATGAAGATGTTTCAGTAGCAGTAGCGTTTACTGAGAAAAAAATATGACATAATGGCATAAGCAGACGGACAGATAGAGCGGAACGGCGTGATCGCAAAAGTGTTCATTCGCAATTACCTATAATAACACAACCAAAACCAAATTGTATTAAGAAAAAGTTACCCAAATGACTAGATACTGAAATTTACCATATGACGTTTTATATTGTGATTGTGGTAGTAAAATCATACGGATACTGGTTGCACTGCTGTCAAGTGTCAGCCAGCCGTCATTTGTTTTTGACGTGTACACACGTATGTAAGCCGTGTTTGTTGTGGTTTTAAAAGGTTTAAATCGTATTTTTCAATTATAAAATTGTGGACTGCATACTTTATAGACACTACGAGTGTTAATTGCCGGGTTCAATGCAGATTTCCAGTACCCAGAAACCCAGTGCGTATCACGTGATTAAGCGATTGAACGTAGTTCACTAATTTTGAACTCACATATTTCGGATCGGCGTTTTATTTATGATGTTTCTTGTTTACTTTTACCTCAATCGGGTAGTGGGTACATACATTATGGGACTATCTATGCGACAAATCTTAAATTAACCATAATTTCTCACATAAAGTTTCGAAAAGTTGTAAATCAAAATGCGTGTGAACATTAGAAAATTGACTTTAATATTCGGTATGCTACTATTTTTATGGATATTGCTATCATACACCTCTGTAATAGAATTGCCAAAGTCTGCTAGCAGTAAACATGCTACCGTAGAAATAGAAAGTAGGATCATAAAACTTCAAAAACAAATGGATGCACAACTGGCAGACAGTAACAAGCTTTTGGAAAAAGTTAAAAAGCAATTGCATAAGAAAGAAAATGTGAAAGAAGAAGTTAATGAAGAGGATGAAGAAGGAGAACCTGATAAAGACATGGACATCATGAATAGTAAGTTTGTCTAAGTTTTACATGTAAAAAGTTGGTCACCCATAGATAATTACATATTAGAAATAAAATAAAAGACAAAAAACCAGCTAAACATTAATTGTATTTATTATTTGATTTTCTTTTCTTTTTTTCACTGAGTAGTTGTACAGCTTTGAAATTCTTAAAAACGTCCATAAATTGTAAATTAAAAGCAGTTTAGGTAACAGGTTTAAAATATTCTAAATTTTCTGGTAATATAGCTTGTACAGAACATGGACCTACAAATAAGTGCTGAAATGGATGATTATCAGGGACATTGACATGATCACCATGCTTGGCTGGCAGATTTGTGATTGTTATATTAAGGCGTAAGAAGCATATCTATAGGCTGCTGCCTATACCTGCTGATATACCCTCAATTGCCTTTTATAATCAAGGAATTGCATGGTCATAACTGTACTAAAAAACCTAAACCGTCACATTGGTGTTTATTTATTTATACTTTTACCCACAGTGATGGTAGACAAGGCAGACTTAAGGCCATGTGCCATTATCTACCAGTTAACCCATATCCAGAAAAAAATAAACATAAAATACTTATAATGTAATATAACAGTTCATAAACCAATCTAATCCTCTAGACTCAACTTAAGCATGCTACTTAATTGGCAAACCAAACAAAGTCAATGCCACCAAAATGTCAATTCAGCTGTTTCAATAAATATATTGTAATATGATTGGCTTGTACATATCCATTGTTATATTACAAGAAATTAACAGTTATGTTGATTAGTTAATGCATATTTTGTTTTTAAATAAATTATTTTTGTATTAATAATCCAAGGCGTTAATGAAGGAAGGCCTCTGGCCAGGAGTGGGATAGCATAGGCTGTATAAAAAGGAAAGCTTATTCCTGAAAAGATCATGCTTGATTACTCATATTTTAGAAGCCTGGGAGGGCTCACACAATGCTATTGGTATTTTCTGTGATCTTTCCAAGGCTTTTGATTGTGTTGATCACAATACGCTCATTTGCAAATTGAGTCACTACGGAATTCGTGGTCGAGCTCTGGAACTTGTATTATCCTAGTAATTCAATATTGTAACCTTAATTATTTTAACAGAGTATCCATGGAGTTTCTTTCCGGTTCTTCTCCATAGGATCAACATATTGGAACCGAGCAATTTAAATTCTGACGTTTCATAAGTGACAGTTATTGGTTTATTAATATTTGACATTTTTTATACCATTTTTTGCATTCTGACAGCAAAAAATGCACGTGTTTTATTATGCCGAGGATAGTGCACCTGTATCATATACATCTACAATTAGCTTAACAAACTGCACACTTACCATATATATACCCATTATTTCCATCAACATGTATAGCGGTTCTGTTATATGATGACAATAGTAATGATCTAGACCTTTCTTGGTCTAGACATTTAACAATAGCTATAGCAACTCTGCTGCTCCATAGAACTCCAAAACAACTGCCATGACATCTGGTCCGTCAATGTTTTAAGTCAATACAAATCTTAAAAACATATAAATATTTAGCATATATCTAATAATAAAAGTATTGTCCATGTGCTATATTCTTAATCCGGACACTGATTAAGAATATAGCACTGCTGCATGTCCTGTGGTTGTCGTAAAAGGTGACTAAGGGGCTCTGAACCAGAGGGATGGGCAGCAGTGTCCCTACTATGGAACAGTAGCTATTCTGTGCTCACCAACACGCTTGCCAGGTGTGGTGAGTACTGGTGAATTCCCCCCAAAATCAAGACACTGCATTAATGGTTGTTGATGGGTGGGCCCTTGTTCAGCAGTGGCCGTTCTTTGGCTGATATGATGATGATAATGAATACCTGATCCATCTAATATGCATATCACATTGTTATAGCAAGTGAGTAAAAAATGGGTGGAATAGCTTATGCTAAAGATATATGGATACGGACATATGGATCACCAATTTCTTGGCTGGTTGGCAATTTTCAAAACAGATTTAAATTAAAAGCTTTGTTTAATAATTTTATTCTTGTGGCTGATGATAACAGTTTTGTCATAGAATATATCACTTGAGTTTTTGCCGAACTGTGTGTATATGATGGCAAAGCCAAACATTCAAATTCTTGTGGCTTGTTTGGGATAATAATTGTTTGTAAGCTAGCACATAGGTATTTGTGTAGTCTCGATTGCTCAAATACTGGAATACTTGGAACACAACCACTGTGTATTTTCAGAAATAGTAGGTATTTATTTCATTTTTCCTGTAAAATAAAGGTGTTTGTGTTGGACAGTTTAAGGTAAACAGTAATGTAAAATGTGTATTTTATTGGACATCTATTAGAAATCTGAAAATAGTTGTTTTATAAGTGCAGCCTGCCTGTCTGTATTTATAGGGACTGGTTTGCCTTGGTAAGTGTGAATTCAATCTCTGAGATAGATTCCTCTCTAAATAGATAGGTCTTCATTTGGAGAGTAACTCTTAGGAATTGAATTTTAATGACTGATAATTATATAATGTTAAATTTAGATTTGATTGTTGGATAATGTTGTTTACTCTAATCTTTAGCCCGATTTCGCCCCAGCTCGTCTCGGGGGGGAGACATTACCGACACTGATCACCAAGTGTTATTCTCGTCAGCACGCTACCACCACCTGATTCCATCATCTCTGAGGTCGCTCGATGGATTTCTAGTCCCCACTGAGCGCCTGCGACCCCTAAGGCGGGCTGTGCGTGGGGATGAGCGCAGAGGCGGTTTTCTCCTTAACGCCTTATTATCTCACGGATACTTGAGTCGTGTTGGGTAAGAAGCCCAGAAGTCTGAAAACCTGTAAAACCTTAGGATATTGGTGTCAGTGATTAGGTTGCAGAGTACAGGTGGTACCCGCTCGATTGAGAGCGTCATGCTCCAGAAGGAGACCGCAGAGCGGGATCGGGAGAGGGCCGATCCCGTTCGAAGGAGGAGACGGCGCCGGGGTAACAACCGGCCTGGCGCCTAATTCCCATACGCCTGAAACCGTTGCTATAAGGCGTTCCTATGGGTTCGCGGGTGCGTAGATTGGGGAATCTGCATGACTACACCGAGCGACCCAAGAGAAGACGGTAGCACGACGGTCCGTTACAATCCCCCCGGGGGAGGGTGACTGTAAGGCGGTCACCCCGAGATGAGCCTATAGGCGTGGCACCAGTGGCCGGCTCTAGTGTGATCATACGAGGACCTGGAGCCTCCCTTAGGTGCCGAAGATGACCGCCCCAGTGGTTTTTTACCCTTCGCCCTTCCCCGGGGCGAAGGAAGTTCATGAAGAATTTCCACATTTCCACATCATGGGGGGATGACTGTAAAGCGCTCACCCGCTCTAGCGGAGGGAAGGCGACTGTAAAAAGGTCACCCCCAGGCACTTTTCGGGGAGGATTGTAAAGGATCATCAAGCATTCAACGACTCCTAGCGACCTACATCAGGTCGTCTGTCCATCTCGTTGGAGGACCTTCACACTGCATTTTCCGGTGCGCAACGACGTAAACGACGTACGACGGCCAATAGTTCTACGTGCAATCTGGCCCGCCCATTGCCACTTCAGCCTACTAATCCTTTTAAACTGTAACGGTAACTTTAGTTCTTCTACGGATCTCCTCATTTCCGATTCGATCTCGCAGAGAAAGTTGTCTGTCTCGCAGTGGCTATGCGATTGGTTATTTCGCTATTTGTTGTGACGTCATGTAGTGAAATGCCCTCGTTTCAAATTGACGTGTAAAAATGTCTGTTAGGATCTAATTACTGAACGACTCTATTCTATTCGCTACACAATTTACCACAATTGGCTAAGTGTCGCGGATCGGTCCTCGCACGGATCAAATGTTTGTGTGGCCACAAATTGTTGTTCCGGGTCAGGATATTTGTGTAAAATCTCGTAACAGTATACCAGACTGGAGTTGTAGGATCGTAGATTTCAAAAAAGTAAAATAAATCTCGCTGTATTATGTTATCACTAAAAGTACGCATTCCGATTTTAAATTATATATTTATCTCCCGCATGTAAACCAGATGTCGACAGATGGAGTATTAACACACTTCATACAAATAAATACAATATCACTCGTTTTATCATGATTGTTGCATGACCTGTGTTTTGTCAAATTGTTGTTGTACTAGTCTAGTAAATATAGGCAATCATTTCATCCTTAACTGAGGTATATATATTATTCATCATTTCGGCCGAATGAAGTAAATTGCTGTCACTACAACGACCGATATGGGTGTGTTGTGTGCTCATTGGAGGGTTTTGTATTAATCGCCACGCTTGGCAGGCGGGTTGGCGATCGCATTTGAGTTGTTAATATACTCGAAGGACGCTACTGCCCATCTTCCGGCTAATCCCATGGTCGCCATTTACGACACCCAAGGGATGAGATGACTCCTACCGATGGAACCACCGGAGCGGTCATCTTCGGCACCGAAGGGGACTCCAAGTCCTCGTAAGATCACACTTGAGCCGCCATTGGTGCCACGCCTTAAGGCACATCTCGGAGGGGATGACTATAAAGCGGTCACCGCCTCTAGCGGAAGGCAGGCGGCTGTAAAAAAACCGCTCCCCAGGCATTTTTTTATTTTTTATATTTTTTTATATTTGCCCCACACTAGGACGTCTCCTGTGTCGTGGGTGCGTTTTACAGACATGAATTCCACATACAATACACCCAGACCCGGAACAACTACCTGCAGATCGTACAAATATTTGTTCCGTGCGGGAATCGAACCCACGACCCGGAGCGCAGCAGCCGACTGTATCAGCCACTGCACCAACCGTGCCGTCTTCTTGGGGAGGATGGTAAAGGATCCCCCACGTCTCGCTGCGCACACGGCGGCACGTGACCACGTTCGCGCCACGCTTCCCGGGGGTCACTCGGTATGAGCACACAGACTCCCCGATCTACGCGCCCGTGACTACCGGTTACTCACACCCTAATCGGCCTTCTTTTTTTTGTTGCAATAACCTCATGGAAATCCTCCGCTCTGGGAAAACGGGGGACAGGGGAGTCCCTTGCTGGTGCCAAATCCACCGCACCCACTTTTACCCTTCTTAGGATTATAATCTCGGTATCGTCAGTGAATCGAAACAGTCCTTGACTACGTCCATGCTCAACTAAAACGGTTCAAAATCATTGGCAATTACTGTAATTTGTGTCGGTCGGAATCATTGAATGTCCAATGCCATTTTTCTCAATGGCACTTGTTATGCATGAAAAATAAATATTAACATGAAATGTATGAAGACTTGAGCTGTTCATTGTTATCTCCGTATGTAGATGTAGAAGAGATAAATATTCGGTACCGTTGGCGCTGTAGCTAGCAATCGATTTTCTGCGCTACGCGTCGCGGGTTCGATCCCCGAACGGAACAAATATTAGTATGATCTACATATAGCCGTTTCGGCACTAGGTGTTTGTGCACGAGATTTATGTCTGTAAACTGTACCCATGACAGAAGAAATACTAAAGTGAGAAAATAAAATAAAATGTTATGCTTGGAAAAAAAAATGGTAGTAAATATGGAGTATTTCAACATTTTCGACTCGTTTTTCTGTGTGGATGGCATGACAGATGAAGCGAAGTTAATCTGGAGCCTTGTTATGAGCTATTATTGCCAGTTCCAATCTGACATTTTGTCATAAAAATTGCAGCTTACGGCTCACAACTGATTGGCAATTGAGTTCATAATTATTATTCTAATAATAATACCCGATGCATGCGTCATGCTCCGGAACGAGTGGCGTCTGTTTATTTCTCTCTGATTGGTTAGCCTATAGCTGCCATGACAATTTAATCGTAAATTTAATAATTATTTAGTATAGACTTTTAAGAAGTTTCGACTCTTCTACTAGAGGGCTGTATACTCTTATCTAAGAAAACATGCATTGATCCCAAGTCTCGATGATCTCAACAGAGTTTCCCAACAGGTGGGCCTTAAAATGGATACGGGCAAGACGAAAGTCATGTCGAATGACCATGTCGTGTCTATCCTAATATCCGTTGGGAGCTCTGTTCTCGAAGTTATTGACGAGTATGTCTACCTGGGACAAACTGTCCAGTTAGGTAGGTCCAACTTCGAGAAAGAGGTCAATCGTCAAATCCGACTCGGCTGGGCAGCGTTCGGGAAACTTCGCAACGTCTTTTCGTCAACAATACCGCAATGCCTCAAGACGAAAGTCTTTAACCAGTGATGATAATTATATGGAACAGAGACGTGGTCACTCACTGTGGGCCTCATAAGGAAGCTCAAGGTCACTCAGGGAGCTATGTAGAGAGCTATGTTTGGTTTTTCTCTACTAGATCGAATCAGAAATGAGGAGATCCGTAGAAGAACGAAAATTGCCGACATAGTTGAAAGGATTAGTAAACTAAAGTGGCAATGGGCAGGGCACATTGCTCGTAGAACTGATGGCTGTTAGGGCAAAAAGGTTCTCGAGTGGAGACCGTGCACCGGAAAACATAGCGTGGGATGACCTCCAACGAGGTAGACAGACGACCTGGTGAAGGTCGCTGGGAGTCGTTGGATGATGAATACTTCACATTTATTTTATATAATTTTTGAGATTTGCATACCTAATAATCTAAAAAAAAAACTAAATTGTACCTTAATTCGCAAATAAAACATTTGAATTCGAATTTTATTTCAGCAAGAACAATGTACATTTGTTTATTTCTTTTATTGGTATCCAGTGCAAACTCTACATGAAACTTTCTACGCCCCGGGAAAGGGCGAAGGGGTATGCCGGACTCCTACCGGCTAAAACCACTGGAGCGGTCATCTTTGGCACCGAAGGGAGGCTCCAGGTCTTCGTAAGATCACACTAAAGCCGCCCATTGGGGCCACGCCTTTAGGCACATCTTGGAGGGCGGCTGCCCTCCGCTAGAGGGGGTGACCGCTGTAAAAAAGCCGCCCCCCAGCCATTTCTCGGGGAGGATGGTAAAGGATTTCCTCAAGCCAGCAAGCAATTCAATTCTCGACTATTCCTCATCGTCGTCATATCAGTAAAAAGACGTCCACTGCTGAACAAAGTCCTCCCTCATAGATTTCCACAATTGTGTCATCATTCTGGGGAGAATTTTCTGGGATTCACCACGCTTGGCACGCGGGTTGGTGAGCTGGTGAGCGCAGTATGCCTATTGTTCCACAAAAGACACGCTGCTGCCCATCCCTCTGGTTTAGGGACCCTAGTCGCCATTTACAACATCCACGGGAGGAGATACAGTGGTGTTATATCATTAATCCGGACACTACACAGCTTCAAATTACGGTTTAAATGAATAAAAATCTTTATATATCTACCTTATCTAGAAGGATAGTCGACGCAATAAATAATACGTGTAACCATTTGAACGGCGATGGATGTGAAACCATTCGATGGCATGCCATTTTTATGTGATTTAGTGTGAATACTGCTCCCGAAATATAATTATTATACCTACACAAGTTTGTAAAAGATACAAAAACAGTAGAGCCTAGTTTATAGAGTAGGTTACAATGTGCGGCCTTATCGCTCTCGGCGATTTCTTCCAGCCAATCTTAATTTATTATGACGATTTGTTTTGACTACAAATACTACAATTACATTATATATGCTGCTTTCGCACATACGAATACAGTTTACCGGCACGTGATACCGTTTTTCTAGGCGTTTGATACATTATATACTTCCTCCGCCCCTGGGAAGGGGCTCCTACCTGCTAAAACAACATAAGCGGTCTCCAGGTCCGCGACAAAATCACATTAGAGCCGCCCATTGGTGTCATGCCTTTAGACACATCTCGGAGGGGATGACTGTAAAGCGTCACCATCTCGAGCGGTGGGGAGGCTACTGTAAAAAGACCAAGGCACACCCCGGGGGAGGATCGTACAGGATCCGTCCTAAGCCTCGCCGTGCTGCGCACACGGCGGCCATGTGTCCGTGTAGGCTCAGGCGTGCTGGATTTTGGTGCCGGGGTGGTTGTTACCCCGGCGCCGTCTCCTTCTCCGTGTCAGTCCACTCGTAATTCAACTCTGCGGTCTCCTTCTGGAGCTCAATGATATCCTAGAAGACTACAGTATTCCAATTTTCATGCTCTGCCAGCATAGCCAGCTGGCCGATTATCACGCATTTTTTATTATTAAATACAATATTTTTGTGAAGAGCTTTGTTTTCACTTTTTCCATGCGTACGGATAAGGAATGGAACTCCTAGCCGGGGTCTATGTTTTACTTCAGACACCTGGGAATCTTCAAGTGCTAATGAACAGGTTCCTTCTAGGCAAGCGTGCACCATCGTTGACCGCATCATTACTTAACATCAGATGTGATAGTGCTCAAATGCAAGCTTACTCAATTTAAAATATATTCGTAATGCTATAGCTTCTGACTTCTGGCCGTGTGGTGTCCGGATCAAGAATATAGCACCACTCCATCTCACGTGGATGTCGTAAAAGGCGACTAAGGGACTAATCCAGAGATATGGACAGCAACGTCCCTTGTGTGTAACAGTATCCATACTGCGCTCACCATCCGCCTGCCAAGCGTGGTGAGTACTGGCAATTCCTCTCAAAACGTTTACACATATACACCACAACAACTCTGTCCAGGAAAGCTGAGCAGTGCTGGGATGCGTAGCGGACTCTTTTCACTCTTGCTATATTATATAACTAGCTGGGACCCGCGGTTTCACCCGCATTTAATTTAAAAGAAATGTAGAGTACTTCGACATAGACACTTGACATAGAATATATATATTGGATTTCAAGGGTTTTCTTTTTTTACGCGGAACCCTAATAATATTTCTAAAATAAAAGTAGCCTAAGTACAACGTTGCCTTATACTTGACATTGGCGAAATTGTGGAAGACACTCTACAGAAGCCATAATCTAAGAGAAGAAAAAGAAGAAAAGTAGCCTAAGTTATTCCTTATAACATCAGCTATCTGCCAGTGAAGGTCCCGTCAAAATCGGTCCAGCCGTTTCGGACATTACCCGGAACAAACAGACAGAAAGACAGACAAAAAATTAAAAAATAGTGTTTTTTGTTATATGTAACGTACATACTTTCATATGCATTTAGTAAAAAGCTGTTATTTTGAAATTACAAACAGACACTTCAATTTTATTTATTTGTATAGATGTCACACCGCCTGGCACACATCCCTCCCAAGTATCCCTCGCTCGTGTTTCTAGCTCGCGTCCCTCGCACAAATCCCTCGTAAAAGTACGGAGGGAGAATGTAAACACTCGCTGCCGTCGGTACTGCCATGGGAAGGGAATAGACTTGGGCAAGAAGAAGTGGCATAAGCAGAATGTACCCAAGGTATAATAGTGGCTGAACTTAATATATATATATTTTTTTGTAGATGGAGGTCCACTAATCCTGCCAGTGCTAGTAATAGCATGCGACAGGGTGACAGTCAAGAGATGTCTGGACAACCTGATCAAGTTTAGACCCAGCAAAGAGACCTTCCCTATCATAGTTAGTCAGGTGAGGTTATTGAAGTGGAAACTTCTTTTAGCGCGGTACGCATATATTTAGATGAGATAAAATCTCTGGACTCGCGACACCGTTACGAGACGCTTGAAGTGAAAACTTATTTTAGCGCCGTACGCATATTTTTAGATGAGATAAAATCTCGACTCGCGACACCGTTACGAGACGCTTGAAGTGAAAACTTCTTTTAGCGCAGTACGCATATTTTTAGATGAGATAAAATCTCTGGACTCGCGACACCGTTACGAGACGCTTGCAGTGAAAACTTCTTTTAGCGCGGTACGCATATTTTCAGATAAGATAAAATCTCCTAACGCGCCAAAATAAGTTTTCACTTCTGTCGGCACTCCCGGAGTGCAATTTTTTAAATTATATTTCTATTAGCTGCTAGTACGTCTGCGTCCTTCGTAAGGGAACTTGATCCTAAATCCTATGATCTCTATTCCATTTCAACCTAAAATCGTCCACTGCTGAACAGAAGCTTCCCCGGAAAATTGCCACAACGACCGATATGGTTTTGTGTTGTGTGCTCACTGGGGGGTTTTTGCCATAATCACCACGCTTGGCAGACAGGGGATCGCAGTTGAGTTATAAATAGACCTCCGTAATGTGTATCCTCCGGCTAATTCCATAGTCGCCCTTTACGGGATGAGATGGGGTGGTAGTATTCTAAGCCGGCACCACACGACATATGATCTCTATGCCTCAAAAAACTTTCACCTATTAGTAAGAAGTAAGATGTTGATAAGTGTGCGAAAGCCGAAGCACAGGGGTCATCATCGTCACAATCGCCACGCTTGGCAGGCGGGTTGGCGATTGCAGGAGGACAGGGTGCTGCGATGCAACCCGGGAGAGGTCTATGTCCAGCGGTGGATTGCGATAACCTTAATTGGTGTGCGGATTAATAATATAGACCACTCCATCTCCTCCCGTGGATGTCGTAAATGGCGACTAAGGGAATCTAAACCAGAGGGATGGACAGCAGCATCCCTTCTGTGAAACGGTAGCCATACTACGCTCGCCAACCCGCCTGCCAAGCGTGGTGAGTATTGGCAAATACCCCCCAAAATAATGACACAGTTATGTAAATCTATGGGCAGGCCTTTGTTCGGCAGTGGGCGTATAAATGGCCGATATGATGGTGATGATGATGAAAAGCGTGGTCGTTGGCAAAGCTAAAATTATAAGAATGGTAATCATGAGAATTTTAAAGCAAAAGTTACCCCGTAGTAGAACACAATACACCCAGACCCGAACAACTACCTGCAGACCATACAAATATTTGTTCCATGCGGGAATCAAACCCGCGATCTAGAGGGCAGCAGCCGACTGTATCAGCCACTGCACCAACCATGCCGCCACATTTGTGAAAGATATGTACAGTAAGCCAGTTACCACGTCAAACAGGCGAGTTGGTGAGCGCAGTATGGCTGCCGTTCCATAGAAGGGACCCTGCTGACCATCCCTTTGGTTTAGTGTCCTTTAAAGTCAGAAATAAAAGTATATGTGGAAATCATGTCTGTAAAACGCACCCACGACATTGGAGAAACCCTAGTGTGGGGTACGGTTTAATAAAAAAACAAAATCTAGTTCGCAATCTTCGGATTTGGGATTGGAATTCGTCTGTTTTTCGTGTTAAATTTGATCTTGACACAAAAACGAAAAGTTCAAAATCTTAAATCTAAAGATTTTGGATTAAATTGATTATTAATTTCGGCCATTAGTCCCCTTTTGCGAGATCTACGGGAGGAGATGGACTGGTGCTATATTCTTAATCGGGACACTACACGCATAATATGTAGAAGTAAATATGGCGGCTCAGGCTGTCTAAAAGATATAAAAAGTTAATTCGTGGTCGTGTAGCTGTTTATGTCGGTAATTGAGCATTCTAGTGATAAGTAATGACAGGCGGGCGAATGCCATAGCGTCTAGATATCACCATCATATCAGGCAAAGAACGTCCACTGCTGAGCATCTATGCTAAGTCTGTGGGAGAGCTCACAGACTTCCACAATCGTGCCGTGATTTTAGGAGGGGAATTTTCCAGTACTCATCACGTTTGGCAAGTGGGTTAGTGAGCGCAGAATGGATGCTGTTCCACAGAAGACACGCTGCCGCCCATCCCTCTGGTTTAGAGTCCCTTAGTCGCCTTTTAGGATATCCACAGGAGGAGATGGAGTGGTGCTGTATTCTTAATCCGGACACCACACAGCTCACTACGGTTTTGATAAACTTTATTCACCTATGTTCAACCCGATGAGTACATCGTCATCTTTATATCAGTAGAAGGACATCTACTGCTGGACAAAGGCTTCCCCCATATATTTCTAAAGACTCCTAGCTACACTGTAGTCTGTCCACATAGTTGTAAAACGAAATATTGTGAAGCTATATGTTACATGCGCTTAAAGTCCCCTTGTATTGTAATTGTAGCACCTTGCAATCAGTTCGCCCAGACAGTCTCTTTTACTCTTGTAGTGTTTTTATCTTCTTTGTTACGACAGGTGTGCTGGCGAGACTATTTTGGCCGTCATTTAATATGGACATAACATATCTATGGTATAATATCATTGCCTTAGAATCTTTCCTCGTCTTGTTTCGTTGGTTAGGGGTCAACCTTGTGTCGAGAGATGATCAAGTCGCCCAAAGGCCTCCTACTGCCGTCTAATGACAATAATCGGGACTGATGATCTTCCGAAGCACGGAGACAATCAGTTCAAATACTTTTCGGTTACCCATCCATAGATCGACCGCACCGAGCGTCGGCTGCAAGCGCCTCCTTCCTGGACTGTATCATAGTACACATTTTTCTCTATTACACGGGTTTATATCCCCTGTAAGGGGGAACCCGGTCTTTTGATAGGCTTACGCGGGGACATGGGTCCAACACGCAGAGGCCCTTTAGAGAATTTTAATTTAAAATGTAATGGGACACTAACCGGGGACTCTCCATGGCTGCACTATAAAATGCAGTTTCGGATTGTCCCCGGAGGTATAAAACTATTGTATGAAATGGAAACTACAAGTATAAGGTCTATTGCAATGGGTGCTAAATGGATTTAATACTAAGAAAAACGGAAAAAATGGCGTCTGCCTTTCAACCTTTAAAGTGAAATTCTTTGGCAGACGGTGACTTGCCATATAGTACACATATTATTAGCTGTGTTTAATAAAATATTTCTTCATGTTTTCATCAGCTTGTCCCATTTTCTAGTACAAAGGTGATTACTATTATCAGGCAGAATTATGTACGGTTTACGGCTCGGCGCACCGATAAGGAGTAATGTCGTTTTTATTATACTTTTATTGCTATTCTGGCTGTTGCCAGTGTTGTAAGAATATTATCTTATTTGTGGGTAGACGAAGCCGAAGATGATCGCTCCACTGGTTAGCCGGTAGGAGACCAGCATGCCCCTTCGGCCTTCCCCGGGGCGGTGGAAGTTCATGAGGAATTTCCACTGGGGACAAATAAAAACAGGACTCGGGCGACGTTATAATCTGTGGTTTTTTTTTTTGGTAGCCCAACACATTCTACTTGCTCAACAAGATTTGTGATACAATACAATAGCAGAGGTCCTGCTTCAACTGCGGAAGTTCCGCGCGCTTTTTCAAATCCTTTTCGGCTTCTGTTTCTGCATCTATTATAACGAATATTTGATCGGAAGGTTAGGTTCGCGGCAAAAAATTTACTTTTAGAGATACATTCACACCTTTAGGAGTACAAAAACGAAAAGCGATTACCTCTACATGAGGATGATGTGTGAATTTCCACCACATACCCGTTATGTGGTGGAAATTAAATTCACACAAATACCATAATCTTGTACAATAAGTATCAGCTCCTCCTCGCAGCGTCACCAGTGAGCAATTATTTAACGGAGCTGGTCTTGTATGTGAAGAATACTGGAACCGATTGTTAGGTGTAAAACTGGCTGTACAGTCATCCCCTCCGCGATGTGCCTAAAGGCGTGTTATCAATAGGCGGCTCTGGTGTGATCTCCTGGAACTCTTCGGTGCTGGTCTTCGAAGATGACCGCTCCAGTGGTTTTATCCGGTAGGAGTCCGACTGTCCCTTCGCCCTTCCCCGGGGTGGAGGAAGTCCATGAAGAATTTCAACTGGAGAACAATAAAAAAGTGGCTAAACTACTTTTCATAAAACGTAACTTACCGCTACTTAATTTTAAATAATAATTTAATACACAATTATACATATTTTTATTGTACCTTTTTCATAGTATTTACAATTCCGTTTCCGCATCCGTTTCTGGTTCCGTCATGACACTTCTTTTGCATCACTAATCAAAATCGTGTTAACCCCGTATTTTCAAAAGAATATTCTTGGAGTTTCTTGCCGGCTTTTCTCCATAGGACTCGCTATTTTGAATACACAGCCCGTAAATGTCCTGCTGAATATGGGCCTACCAATGATCAGTACAATGTAATAATACTGTCATAATTACCATGCTTGGCAGGAAGTTTTTATTTTTTAATAATGAACATTGGGGCATTGCTTTTACACTACACTACACACACATTAGGATACACTAGGATTTCTCCTGAGTATGTGGCAGTTTAAAAAAATATTGTTTTAATTCAACTGTGTCATTTTTGTATTTCACCTATGTGTAAGTTAAGATTTCGATCGACGGTATCCAATAACTTCTTCATGAGTATCAAAACTCAACGCGGATGAAATCGCAAAGCATAGCTGGTTGTCACCATAGTTAACGCCTTCCGCAGGATTGCGGCCACAACGCGACCTACGAAGTAATAAAAGCCTACACGGAGCTGGACTCCTCAATCTCCGTGGTCCGTCAGCCAGACATGTCGGAGATCCCGCTGCCGAGGATCAAGGTCAAATTCAGAGGATACTACAAGATCGCCAGGCACTACAAGTTCGCGCTAAGCCATGTGCTGGAGACGCTTGGACATGAAGCTGTCATTATCGTTGAAGGTCAGTAGCAACTCGAATAAAATGTTCTTCTCTATCTTCTCTTCTCCGACGTCAATAAGCTATCGAAGTTACGAGAACTTTTTGGGCGTCGCTCGATCGTGATTCTTGATAAAGAGGCCTTGATGAGATGTTGGCTCGAGCTATATATAGCTCAGTAATATTACACGACATGGTGAAAAGCCAGTCGGCAAGGTTGGTTGAGCTAAGCGATGCTGATTCATGCGTCATCTTCGTGATCGGTCAGTTGTTAACTGCCTTCGCAAATCATTATTAGATAAAGATAAAGATAAAAATATTTTTATTCATGTAAAACCACATGCAGGCACTTATGAATAGTCAAGACTTTAGTTGCCGCGTTCCAAGATGTTGATTTCCTATGGAGAAGAACGGGCAAGAAACTCCATGGTTACTCTTTTTCATCATTCATCATTTCGGCCGAATGAAGTCCACTGCTGGACACAGGCCTCCCGCAAAGATCACTACAACGACCGATATGGGTGTGTTGTGGGCTCATTGGGGGGTATTGCCATAATCGCCACGCTTGGCAGACGGGTTGGCGATCGCAATTGAGTTGTTAATGTACTCGAAGGACGCTGCTGCCCATCTTCCGGCTAATCCCTTTGTCGACTTTTACGACACCCACGGGAGGAGATGGAGTGGTGGTATTCTGAGCCGGCACCATACGGCAATTCTCTTTTTAAATCATCATAATTGTTACAGTATTTTTGATTACATTGTTCTCAAAATAAATAAAGTGAGGACAATGTAGCAGAAAAAAGTAAACTTCTTAAAAATTCCACACTATTACTTATATACATTATTTTTCTTAAAAAACGATTCACACTAGTATTTCTTCTACGGTTCAGTGTACAGACATACATCTCCCACCTAGGCCCGAAACGACTATCTGTAAGATCACACAAATATTTGTTCCGCGCGGGCATCAAACCCGTGATATGTAGCGTAGAAAGCGTAGAATCGCGTTGCCGTTGCAGCAATGGTACTGTAGTATGTTGCTTCTTATACGTTAGCGGTGCGATCCTAGTGGTTCAACGCTCGCCGTACAGCACCTCTGACTTTTCGGATTCATGTGCGGATCAGTGTTTACTCCACAGTAATAGGAAATAAGGAGACGTGCTACGGGGGAGTAACCGCGCCACCGCGATATGCACAATCCGGGCATTATACAAAATTATATGCAGGGTGTCCAGTAAATAGCACGACATACTGCAGGGGGTGAGAGCTTGGGTCAATACCTACCAAAAAAACACAATATATGTTCAGCAAAATCTTACGGATTTACAGTAGTACAAAATTTTCCGAAATATCGAAAAATCTCTACCTTGATACAGATTTTAAGCATCACGTAATGAAAAATTCCTTTTCTAGTTTTTTTTACCTCATATTATTTGTGAATAGTTACTTTGCTCATTGATAAGTCTTTATTCTATTAAAAACTAAAATGTTTTCAAGAAATACAATTTTTATTTCAATTTTCACTATAGAGAACACCAACTATCACACATACTTAGGGTTAATTATCTATAGTAGATTTAATTGGTCTCCACACATTAACCGCATATGTGATAAACTTAGGGCATTCTTAGCCAACTTATACATAATTCGTAGACGAATACCCTACAAAATCAGGCTCATGCTATATAATGCACTTGCAGATTCGATAATCATGTATGGGATTACTAGCTATGGGAGAACCTTCAAAACTAACCTTGATGAATTATACAACTTACAAGTAAGGATCCTCAAGCTAGTAGTCTCACCAGACACTAAAGAAAATTTAAAAGATAATTCTTTAAAACTGTTTAAACGCTGTAAAGTGCTACCAATACATACAAAAGTTATATATAGTCTACTAAGAGAACAATCTTTTAATACCGAAACACTGCATTATGTTATGTTATGTTATGTTATTTCACATAAAATACACACACTACAACAGACAAATAAGAAACTCGCAACTATTAAAGCCTCCAATTATTATGGCGAAAGAACTATGCCATATCTGATACCTAGACTAATTAATAAACTTGATCTGCCTTTTAGAAAAAGTATCACGAAACAAAACATAAAATCAAAGTTTAAGACATATTTTTTGAACAATTTAGTTCAATCACACGGCACTCACACTACTTTGTGTTTTGTCGATACTTTGTAAATACCGGATTCCGGACTAGCTGCAGAGTGGCTAATGAATTAATGTGGGTAGTTACGTAGCAATGCTACTTACTATTTATGATATAACTAGCTGGGACTCGCGGTTTCACCCGCGTTAAATTAAAATACATTTAGAGTACTTCGACATAGGCACTTGACATAGAATATATACATTGAATTTCAAGGGTTTTATTTTTTTTGTGCGGAACCCTAATTATTTTTCTAAAATAAAAGTAACCTAAGTTATTCCTTATAACATCAGCTATCTGCCAGTGACAGTCCCGTCAAAATCGGTCCAGCCGTTTCGGAGATTATCCGGAAGAAACAGACAGACAGACAGACAGACAAAAATGTTTAAAATGCATTTTTTGTTATATGTTCCGTATATACTTTCATATGCATTTAGTAAAAAGCTGTTATTTTGACATTGCAAACAGACACTTCAATTTTATTTATTTGTATAGATTAGTTGATTGTCTACATGTTATTAATAATGCTTTGTTGAGACCGTGTGCAGAATGAAACTCACTGCAATCTGGACAAACCCCCCCGTGGTTTTTAGATTGTAAGTTACTAAACTGTATGTTGGAAATTTTGTTATAATAAAAAAAAAAGAAAAAAAAAAGTAGCTCTTTCATATGGAAAGCACTAGTCGCAAACAGTGTAGTCAGTCATCTGCATAGCGCAGGTTTGTGATGCCTTACAGTTTTATAATTTTGCTTATGATCGATGCATGCATCCAAAACTGAGCCAGAAGTTTTTTTACGATTGTGTGTGAGTGTGGTACTCGGATTTGTTGTGGGTTCCGTTTACAGACATAAATCTCGCATGCACAAACCCACAGACCAGAAACAAGTATCTGTATATCTTACAATATATTTCCCGTACGGATATCGAACCCGGGACACTTAACAATCGCTTGGCCGCTACGCAACCGTGCCGCCGAAGTAAAATATATTTTGGCCAAAACCAAGGTCCACTTCCAATTGCTCTAAAGGCCATTAGGCGGATATAGCTCTGTTTATGGCCGGCTTCAGATCTTGAGTCAATTGAATTGGACGAAGCCCCTTAATCCCGTTGTATAATTCGTACATTGACACGGATACTCACGCACACTGTCACACCCTCCACTAATGTTTTCCAGTGCCTTTCGTTGGCGTACCAGTGTTGTTCAATCGACAACTAAGGGTTTATTTGCATTTCTTTATTAGAGTAACATTGAGGACTTAGCAACCCGATTATTCCACTAGCCGAAAACAAATTCCACGTGGCGATGAAACATTGCACGAACTAAACAGTAATTTAGATTGTCAAGTTAATTGTGGAATTTTCCAAAATTAAATGGTGAAAGTGCGCAAACATTGCCGTCAAATATGACAGATACCCGTTGGGAGCTGTGATCTCGAAGTTGTTGACTAGTATGTCTGTCTATCTGGGACAAACTGTCGAGTTAGCTAGGTCCAATTTCGGGAAAGAGTATAATCGTCAAATTCGTCTCGGCTGGGCAGCGTTCGGGAAACTTCGTAACGTCTTTTCCTCAACAATACCGCAATGCCTCAAGAAGAAAATCTTTAACCAGTGTGTGGTACCAGTATATATACATATGGAACAGAGACATGGTCACTCACTATGGGCCTCATAAGAAAGCTCAAGGTCACTCAGCGAGCTATGAAGAGAACTATGCTTGGTATCCGTCTACGAGATCGACACAGAAATGAGGAGATCCGTAGAAGAACTAAAATTGCTGTCATAGCTGAAATGATTAGTAAACTGAAGTGGCAATGGGCGGGGCACATTGCTCGAAGAACTGATGGCCGTTGGGGTAAAAAGGTTCTCGAGTGAAGACCGCGTACCGGAAAACGCAGCGTGGCACAACCGCCAACGAGGTGGACAGACGATCTGGTGACGGTCTCTGGGAGTCGTTAGATGAAGGCGGCATATACCCACTCGTTGTGGAAATCTATGAGGGAGGCCTTTGTTCAGCAGTGGACATCCCTCGGCTGATATCATGATGATGATGATGACAGATACAAAATAAAGATGGCCGCAAAAGGCTTTTAAGAATCGAGTAGCACTTCTAAAAGCCAACTTCGCATAATTTTATCATTTGTATAGGTTATGTTTTTGAATGGTACGCGAATTCTTGCAGACCAGTGAGGCGATAAAACAAAACATAGGTGTTGTTAGTAACGGTTGGAAAGTTCGATAAGGTTTATAAAATACCGTGTGGATAGTTAACTCGAGTGCCAACTGATTAGTTCTTGGAGGTTTATTTCATCATTTCATCATTTCGGCCGAATGCAATCCACTGCTGGAAACTGGGGAGGCCCAAAGATCACCACAACGACCGACATGGGCGTGTTGTGGGCCCATTGGGGGGTTTTGCCATAATCGCCACGCTTGGCAGACGGGTTGGCGATCGCAGTTGAGTTGGTAATGTACTCGAAGGACGCTGCCGCCCATCCTCCGGCTAATCCCTTAATCGACTTTTACGACACCCACGGGAGGAGATGGGGTGGTGGTTATCTGAGCCGGCACCACACGGCAATTTATTTAAACGAGTAATATCAATCTTATACTCACGGCTACATAAGTAACAAGCAATATATTTTCCAGTATAGGCTTTTATTTAAAACGTTGCCCCACATTAGGATTTTTCCTGTGTCGTGGGTGCGTTTACAGACATGAATTTCACACACAATACACCCAGACCCGGAACAACTACCTGCAGATCATACAAATATTTGTTCCGTGCGGGAATCGAACACATGACCCGGAGCGCAGCAGCCGACTGTATCAGCCACTGCACCAACCGTGCCGTCCACCACTACCCTTCTTAGTATAGACCAACCTTCATCTCTTCCCAAGGTTGCCGACAAATGAATTTGGAATTAATTACTTCAATTAAGTTTATTTAATAGCAGGCTTTTTTAATTGGCAGATATATGTCTGTGCATGCTCTGAATTTAGTTTCCTGCATTCTTGGGGCTATCCATCCCACTCTGATTTGCCTTTTCAAGCTCTGACAAGGTTTGGGAAGGAGACTGGCGTTACCAGACCGCCTGTTTTAGAACATCCCACGCGTGCTGTTCTAGGTTCAGGTCCGGGGATTCGATAGACCAGTTCAAGCGGACACTGAAGTGCATTGGTCACGTATTGCTAGACTGTTTAGGCTTTTCGAAAGTAAGAATATCTAGTTTCCCGTCATAGAACCATATTGACCTCTACTCACAGATGAGTAATAATTGGCATCCTGTTTTTTGTGAGAATCCTGGGTTTGGAAGTCTACTGGTTTTCATGTTTCAGACGTCGTCACAGGTTGATTATAAGTCATGTTTTATGTCAATTCTAATTTGTGACCTGACGTGCCTGTAATGTATATTGAAATCATATGTGGGCTTCGTCTATCACATTGCATTGTGATCTACGCATTAGTCATTAGGTTGATACGCCCTCATCTAATATATGTATTTTTCCAATGTACATTTAATCTAAGAAATTGGTAGATTTTTTCTAATGATCTAGCAACACTATTTATTTGATCAAAGATTTTAACATTTCAATATTTTCAATCAAGACCAACTAAATATAAGCAATATAATATAGCAATATTTAATAACTATATGAAAGCAACCAGTCTTTACAGTACAAGGCACTGAAATCAATAAAATAAAATAATGCATTTAGAAATGATTATGGCACTTGTCAAACACTACTTACAAAGAGAAAGAAAGAAAGAAATTTATTGATATACATCGACGTGCATTATAAATTTACAAGTGTTTTTTTTTATAAAAGCGGTATCAAACAATTACAATAGCTACAATCACTAGCAAGCTTGGCAATTGCGCGTCGTAGCAATGTCAATGAGGTTCCCACTCAGCGCTGGTTTTCAGTGTGAACCCCTATCAACTTGCGGATATGAAGCCTTGTGTATCTACTAATTCTAAACATAAAATAAAACAAACAACCATCAGTAGTGCTATTCTGACTCACTAGCAAACTCACTCGTGAATCCGTAGCGAAAAGTAGTAAAAACAATACGAAATTAGACATTACTTCGGATTCAGAAGTGAGCTTGCTGGTGAAGCAAACTCATATAAGAATCCGAACTAAAAAGTAGCAATAACAAGACGATATTAGAGATTACATTGCGGATTTAGAAGTAAGTTTCCTAGTGAGTTCTTACAGAATACAGGCAGTCGCATCAAGCTGTACTCTACCGAATGGCGCAATATTGAGACGAGTAATGCTACTGCTGCTGATGCTGTCTTACGACACAGACGTCAAGTTAAGATCAAATCTTGGACAAAGAGATTCCATTGTACATTGACAGCATAACCACTCTTAAGTAACAAACCCCTTTAATAAATCCAGTATCTTCATTTAAAAGTTTGAATGTTCGTGGCTCCATGGCGCTCAAACAGCTAATTGAATTCTTATGAAATTTGGCATAGAGCATGGAGTATGTAGCCACATATTTGTTTAATAGGTTAATACATAACCCAGCTATCCCACTGGAGGTCTGGCTGTGCGTGTCAGACTATTATTTGGGGCTGGCGGCGGCGGCGGCCTGGGCTGCTGATGTAGAGCGCGTGCACTAACTTGCTACAACAGGCACCATTTTCACGAGCGTTACGCTCGTTCATCGAGATCGTGAGGGTGAAGCAGTACGTGCCTGTACTACCCTCCGAGATGTGCCTAAAGGCGTGGTACCAACGGGTGACTCTAGATGGAGATTATTCGAGTTCCTGGAGGCTCCCTTCGGTGCCGACGATGATCACTCCGGTGGTTTTAACCGGTAGGAGCCTGGAATGCCCCTTCGCCCTTTCCCGGGGCGAAGGAAGTACATAAGGAATTTCCGCCGGTTCAATAAAAAACAAAATTAAAAAAATTGGTGCCTGTACTGGTTTGTTTTCATGAAAACAAATCAGTTCAGGCACCAATTTTTTTAATTTAGTTTACACGGGCCACTTGTTCTTATTAATGTTAGAGTTTGTTATAGATATCATCATTTCGGACGAATAAAGTCCACTGCTGGACACATGCCTCCAACAAACATCACTCTAACGATCGATATGGATGTGTCATGTGCTCATTGGGGGGTCTTGCCATAATCGCCACCTTTGGCAGGCGGGTTGACGATCGCAGTTGAGTTGTTAATGTATTCGAAAGACGCTGCTGCCCATTCTCCGGCTAATCCCATAGTCGCCTTTTACGACACCTAAGGGATGAGATGGGTTGGTGCTATTCGTAGCCGGCACCACACAGCACAGTTATAGATGTAGTTACATTGAAATAAGTTAGGTTTTTTTGTATAATATGTACCTAAAACTTCACCATCAAATTAGGTAAATAATAATAAAGTAAGGGAAGATAAATAAATAAAAATGTCGTGGAATTGGATATTGGAGAACTATAAAAAGAAAACAATTATCACTTGATTTTATCAACTGCCAGTTTTATTAACTGTTTTTCTCTTGTTTGTTAAAAACAATGAATTTTTTGCGAAACATAAAATTGAAGACGATAATCTTTGTTATTTACAGATGACCTGGACATATCGCCGGACTTCTTTGAGTACTTCCTCGGCACTTATCCCTTGCTGCTAAAGGATCACACCCTGTGGTAAGTAATGTTTTGAAATGCCAAGTGTAGTGGAAGTCCGTGCGCCTTTAGCAGACTCCAAGACTTTTCATCATATCATATCAGTCATTTATAGGTCCACTGCTGAACAAAGGCCTCCTCCATAGATTCCACAACTGTGTCATCATTTTGGGGGGTATTTGCCTATACTCAGCACGCTTGGCAGGCGGGTTGGTGAGCGCAGTATGGCTACCGGTTCACAAAAGGGACGCTGCTTCCCATCCCTCTGGTTTAGATTCCCTTAGTAACCTTTTACGACCCCCACGGGAGGAGATGTAGTGGTGCTATATTCTTAATCCGGACACCACATGGACAATGAAGTAAAATGTTTGTATTTTGTGATGACACTATGAAACACGTCGAGGATATGTTATTATCTAAGGTACTGATCCATATTATCTATAAGGTAAGTACACTGGTATTATTTTAGGCCTTTAGGGTCATGACGGAGGGGATGACTGTTTAGCAGTCACCCCCTCTAGCGGAGGAAAGGCGACTGTAAGAAGGTCGTCCCCAGGCGCTTCTCGGGCAGGATTGTAAAGGATCCCTCTCAAGCCTCGCTGTGCGCTGTGCTGCGCACATGGCGGCACGTGACCACGTGTGCGCCAACGTCTTCTTGGGGGGAGGCAGTGATAGCCTAGTGGTGGAACGCTTCCCTGCCATACAGGAGAGTCTGAGTGTCATGTGCGGATCAGAATTTGATTTATCACTTGCTTTAGCGGTGTAGGAAAACATCGTGTGGAAACCTGCACACCTGAGGGGGCTCCAAATGTTCTCAATGGTGAGTATAGTTCGCCAATCCACACTAGGCCAGCGTGGTGGACTAAGGCCTAACCTTTCTCATCATTCGAACAGGCCCGTGCCCAGCAGTGGGACAGTAATTAGTTGATTATGTAAGTGTATGTTAGGACCTAATTACTTAATAAATGATTCAGTTCTATAAACCAATCGTTTTATACCTTAGGTGCATATCAGCATGGAACGACAACGGAAAGAAGGAAGTGATAGATATGTCAAGACCTGAACTGCTGTACCGTACGGACTTCTTCCCGGGGCTGGGCTGGCTGTTGCGGAAGGAAACCTGGCTAACACTGCAGTCCAAGTGGCCGGCCGCGTAAGTATTAATGATATCGACATTTTTTTGGTGCAGTGGCTGATACAGTCGGCGGCTGCGCTCTGGGTCGTGGGTAACATTTAATAAAAACATACTAGGATTTCTCCTGTGTCGTGGGTGCGTTTACAGACATGAATTCCACATACAATATACCCAGACCCGGAACAACTACCTGCAGATCATACAAATATTTGTTCCGTGCGGGAATCGAACCCACGACCCGGTGCGCAGCAGCCGACTGTATCAGCCACTGCACCAACCGTGCCGTCATCGTCGTCAATCTCTCTTTCGACTTGATCTCGCATCGCGCGAGGATAACCCCCCTGGGTATTTATGCATTTGAAGTGTATGTCTGTTAAAACCTACGTACGTAGCGTTTTTAACAATAAATATTTGTTTTAGTTTCTTCGACGACTGGCTTCGGAACCCCGTGAACATCGGCGGTAAAGCGTGCATACGACCAGAAATTTCTAGAACATACTCTTTTGGAAAGGTAATGCATATATAACTTGCCACGAAAATATTTAACTTTTTTTCAGTAAGTACACTATAGGGATCAGGTTTATAAAAAAAAAGTAGTGATATCTTCTAAAAAAAAAGGTATCCAACTTCGTTGTGACGACCTCTGCGAGACATAGGCTTATGTCCAGCAGTGGACGTTTTTCCGCTGAAACGATGAAGATGATATTTGTAAAAAAATACAGATTTATAAGCGTTCAGGATTCATTACTATATCAGCCAAAAGACGTCTAGTGAACTTGTTCTACTAAAATTAATAAAGCATTAAAATGGCGTAACTACAAAAAAACATATTTGAGAAATAATATGCAGACTGTAAGTAACATTGTAACTGTAATTTGATACCTTGGAATCGGTACATGATTCTGGGACCTCAGCGTAAGGGTTTTGCGTCGCTCTTTTCATACATTTTGACATATTAATTCCAGGTTATTTAAATGATTTCAATATAAAATAATTGTTATCGTCTATCCTTACGCTGTTTTAATAAAAACACGATGTAAATAAAAGCTAAACGGCCGTTGTTTCGCTACAGTTCACGGATGAGGTCACCGCTGGCAGTAGCATAATAATATCATATCCTAGTACAATAATCACGTAGCGTTTTGATCGCGTTGTTTACGATACATTGCGTGCTCAAAAATTACTAAAATTGTAACCTATTATTTCCGAGATAAATGGCTTTCCTAATTTTATCATAGGCCTAAGTGTAACCGCTTACCAAATTTTTCAGTGCGTTGTCACTGTTGACACGTTGTTGTTGTTGATAATGAATTTAGAGAGATATGGCGTGCTGACAAAAAAAACACCTTTGAGGAATAATCAGGGGGAGAATCCTAGTTATGAGACCACATTGCATAAAAGGTTACGCCATCTCTCAGCGTTGGATTCCAATTTTTATGACATCGTCGATAAAACAGGCGTATATTGTCTTATATTAAACACTATTAGACGTTCCATTTAGTGCATAGCAGAAATTTGGTTTCGCTGGTATTTGGTTAATTCAAAATGCAAAATTTGAACGTGTTGTTTTAAGTTTATTCATCAGTACAATAAAAGTATATACCTACGTACATGCGTATATAAAGATTATTTAGAGCCGCCAATGATAGATGGCGCCCTTTGCGCAGGGACAAGATTTTCGCTGGAGTGGACTCTCTTGTCTTGTAAATAGTTATTATACTCTTTGGGAATAATATATATATGATTATTTATAACAGATAGGCGTCAGCAAAGGCTTGTTCTTCGACGTGCATCTGCGGAATATTCAGTTGAACATGGATTTCGTCGAGTTCACCAAGTTGAACCTCACGTATTTACTGAAGGTAATTGGCACTTATTATTCATCATCATTTTAAAACCCCACGGTGTTCCGTCGACCTGCTCGGGGAGCGGGACTCGCTCGGGCATACGATGGTCATCGTCACTGTCATTTAGATTTTTTTTATAAAACAATACTCAATTTTATTTTTATTATTATTTATTTATATTTATGTCGTAGGCTCAGTTTAGACGTAAGTCTTATCAGGCTCTAAAACACCAAGACCCGGGACAACTGCGGATATCGAAACCGTGAACCGCAGCGCGGTATGCCTACCGCGTAGCCACTGTACTAACTGTCCCTTTAACATGTATGATCTGGAAGTAGTTGTTCCGGATCTGGGTGTATTGTATGTGGAATTCATGTCTGTAAACGCACCCACGACACAGGAGAAATCCTAGTGTGGGCCAACGTTTAAAAAAAAAAACAGCAAAATCCATACAAAAAGCAAAACACGTTTCACTACACCTTAAAAGCTAATCGGTGGGACAGGGAACTGCGGTAGTGCAATTCCCTAAGCTCAAACATCCATGCATCCTTGAATACAGAATCAAAACAACGGTGAGAAACCAATTTGGTATAGGTACGCTAAGATTCATCGTCATGACTCACCATCTGCAACGATGATGGCATGGAGTGGCTAATCCCTTGGCTTTCGGCACTACGTGTCGCGGGTTCGATTCCCACCCTGAACAAATATTTGTATGATCTACAGATTGCACCAGGTTTGGGTAAAACAAAATGAGTATAAAAGCAATATTTTCACCATCATCACCATCATATCAACCAATGGACGTCCACTGCTGAATGAAGGCGTCCCCCATAGATTTGCACAACGAGCGGTCACATGCCGCCCTTATCCAACGACTCCCAGCTACCTTCACCAGGTCGTCTGTCCACCTCGTTGGAGGTCGTCCCACGCTGCGTTTTCCGGTGCGCGGTCTCCATTCGAGAACCTTTGTGCCCCAGCGGCCATCAGTTCTACGAGCAATGTGCCCTGCCCATTGCCACTTCAGTTTACTAATCCTTTCAGCTATGTCGACAACTTTAGTTCTTCTACGGATCTCCTTCCTTATTTCTGATCCGATCTCGTAGAATGGTATATATTTTATACTAGCTGGGACCCGCGGTTTAATCCTTTTAAGGATTTCATGGGTTTCAATTTTTTACGCGGCACTCTAATGATTTTCTAAAATAAAAGTAGCCTAAGTTATTCTTTATCACACCAGCTAACAGACAGACAGACCGACAGACAGGCACAAAAAAGTTAAAATTAGTTTGTTTTTGTTGTAGGTACCGCATATTATTTCATATGAATTTAGTAAAAAGTTGTTATTTTGACATTACAAATAGACACTTCAATTTATTTATTTGTATAGATTATTATGCCATAAGTAATATTGTGTATGATATTTTGTATCCTTGACCGCCCAATATCTATCTCCTTTCCTTCAGTCCATCCAAATATTGCGTGGAAGAGATCGTCTTGTGCTATAAGACCGCCCATTGTACATTTACCGTTGTAAATGTTTGTCCTTTATGTATTATGGTGGTGTACAATAAAGGTCAAGGTAAAATTGAAGTGTCTGTGATTTTAAAACAATGCCAGAATTTAATGAAAACTGCTATGTACACATGCCTAATCTTAAATTACCATTTTTAGAATGTTTGTCTATCTGTCTGAACAGTCTGAAAGTTTTAAAACAGCAACATTAAATTGATGTGTCTGTTTGTAATGTCAAAATAACAGCATTTTACTAAGTGCATATGAAAGTATATACGGTACCTACACCAAAAATACTATTTAAAATTTGTTTGTCTGTCTGTCTGTTTTTTCCTGCTAATCTCCGAAATGGCAGGACCGAGGTCAACGGGACTTTCACTGGCAGATAGCTGATGTTATAAGGAGTAACTTAGGCTACTTTTATTTTTTTAAATAAATAGGGGCTCGCGCAGAATAATTAAATTATAATGAAGTTCTCTAAATTATTTATAAATAATACAATTTCTTTTAAATTAAACGGCGGGTGAAACCGCGGGTCCCAGCTAGTTTTTACTTAAACTTCCTTGTATGTTCCATTTCGATATCTTGCAGAGTTCAGAAGATATGAATATAAACATAATTTACGCCTAGCCATGCAGGGGTGACGGCTAGTAATAAATAGATATGTAAATGTGTGTCATAATCGCTCATTCCATACTTTAACGCTTTCCGTCTTATTAACAGGAGCACTACGACGAGTCCATATCAACGGAAGTGTTGACCCTGCCAGAGATGACGGCGGAGCAAGTAGCAAGCGGAGCATCAGGCAAGCCAGTCGTCAAGGTCCTGTACTCCAGCGCGAAGACTTTCCAGAAAGCTGCTAAAAAGCTAGGTCTGATGGATGACTTCAGGGTAAGATATTCGCTTATTTTTTACTGCCTAATGACGTAAGCAATACTTTTAATACCGTTGCTTTTGATATTTTACTTGGCATACTATGCTCTCTCAACATATATCCTCCAGCAATTGACTGGTTTCGTAGTTACCTGTCTGGTCGGCGACAACGTATTTGCATTGAAGATACCTCGTCTTCATGGTCGAATCCTCATAGAGAACGCCGCGCATCGTTACCCCGTGGTTCCCGGCAAAAAGACCACCCCCTCCACCTATGGGTGTCGTAAAAGGCAACGAAGGGTTGATATCAAGAGGATTAGCAGCCGCATCCTCTCGTGTGCAACAACATACTGCACGCTTGGCAGTTTAAGAAGACCCATGATTAGCAGTGGACGTTTACGGGCCGATGAGAAGAGAGAAACGAGAGACGTCGCGTAAACTGTTCACTAACTAAGAAATATATGTCTCTTTCATCCACAGAGCGGCGTCCCTCGCACGGCTTACCGGGGCATAGTGACTTGCTATGTGCGTGGACGACGCGTGTACCTCGTCCCGGACTTCCAGTGGACCATGTATAACCCCAACTGGGGCTAGCGATGGGCCTCACACTAGAAGTACTAGCATTTTATATTCCAGTCCAAATATATAGCCAAGAGATAAATGGTCATAATGGGTATGTCTCGCACCTGACTGTTAAAGTATCAAGAATTTAACCCATGTGGGGTTAACGCTGGGCCGTAAACGTACTAGCATTTAATATCTTAGTTAATATACATACGAGAGAAAGCTATTGTGAGGAATATCTTGACTTCTATGAAAACAAATGCCTTCCAACCAAAACAACTATAGACTGTCAAGTAGACAGATCCCTATCAAGCCAGATTTCACGTCTAACTGAACCCCTTTGGGGCTCCCTTCTACAACATGAACATTGGGGAATATTTCGCACCTGACTTCGAATGGATCAAGTTTGACCCCACGTACTCACGTGGGGTCAAGCTTGGTTCATACTGGTTTTTAAAACCAAAAACGCAAATACAAAATATGTTCTCAAGTTTGAATATGTGGAGGTCTAAATTAACCGAAATACAAAAAAACTGTTTAGTAAAAGTCATCGTGGGAAATACCCCGTGACTGATATATGCTGCTACTGATTCGGGTAAGTCAGGTATGCGCACGCGCATAACACACAACAAACCAACATAAAATTCAATTTAAGGTAGAAAACTCGTGTGTTAAACTGAGAAGATACTTTTAAATAATTCAATGTTCATTATCTTCGTGATCAAAATAATAAGGTTACATTATGACTCAATAAGACCCCAGAATAGGGATTAAAGGCTGTGCGTTACGAAGACCGTAGATCCTAAGCGGGGTAACACATGACCCCCGCCAAGAACCCACCCCTTCTTTTTTGTACGTGGAGAAGTTGTGAACTTTTTTCGCCCTGGGAAAGCCGGAATCTTACCGGCTGAAGCCCCGGGTAAGGGGTTGGCTCGCGCATTCGCCGACCCCTAAAGAGCTATTAAATACCGAATTAAAAATAAATATTGATATTAATTGATTGAATGGAACAATGTAAATTGTTTATGAATAAATAAATTTAATATAAATAAATAAATATACTAACACGGTTTAATGACTGTCCTACAAATTTAGGGCTAGGTAAAATTATTGTAAATAATACCGAGTTTATCCTCGTGTCTTTTCGAATATTTACACTATTTTAGTTTTAAATGAAGAGTTGTCTACACAATACTACCAAAGTGAGCTCCAGATGCCTACTCTTGTTCTACAAACGTACTGTTTCAGGCTTTAGATAAGAAAAAATACTTTCGGGCTACCAGGTTCTCTATTACACGACGTAATACCTGAAATCTGTCACCAGCTCCAAAGCAACCGAGACCTCAGTTCTGAACGGTTGAGTCTGAAATTACTCGGTTATTGGAGTGAGTAATGGTCTAGTGGGTGAAAGCTTGACTTCCATACAGGAGGGTCTGAGTTCGATCCCGGCCCTCATCTCTGATTTTTCGGATTCATGTGAAATCAGAATTTGATATTCGCTTTCGATAACGGTGAAGGAAAACATCGTGAGAAAACCTGCACACTTGAGAGGGCACCAAAACGTTCACAATGGTGTGTGTAGTCCAACCCGCACCAGGCCAGCGTGGGGGACTAAGGCCTAACCTTTCTCATTATGGGAAGTGGCTCGTGCCCAGCAGTGGGACAGTATTTACATACTTATTACTTATTTACATACTGTCCCACTACAACCTTCATCATTTCGGCCGAATGAAGTCCACTGCTGGACACAGGCCTCGGACTAGGACGCTGCTGTCCATCCTCCGGCTAATACCTTAGTAGACTTTTACGACACCCACGGGAGGAGATGGGGTGGTGGTATTCTGAGCCGACACACACCACACTACAACCTTATAAAGAAAGAAAGAAAATGTTTTATTTTGGCCTCCTTCAAAATGACAATGAAAACTTACCATTAACAAAAAATATTTAAGACTGCTTTACGAGGCCAAAATAGGTCTCTATCTCAGCATATGCTGCAGCGCTGGTTTTCTGACAAAGAGATAGGATAATAGAGTCGCTCATAGCCGAGGTATTAGCAGCGAATATAAACGTCTCTCAGCGCGGTCAATCTATAGATCGGCGACAGCATAGTGGTATTAAACTGAGCATCTCAGTGCTTCGGTGGGCACGTGAAATCGTCGATCCTAGTTATTGTCATTAGACGGCAGTCACTAGCAGCCGAAATTAACAATCAATCTAATCCAAAATCTGAAGAGATTTTAGTTATATCCGGTGTTGAGTTACGATCACATTTAACACAAAAAATCGGACATATCAGTAATACGAAATCCAAAGACTTTGGATTAGATTGATTATTAAAAAGAACATGAATTTCACTCACGAAAGTTGCCGAAGCTAAAGTTGACCTTCTAGCCCGAAACAATTGGTTTGTAGAATGAGACAGTTAACCTAACTGTTCGTATTATAACACTGCACTGAAGCCACATTTGTAATATATCAGTTATATGGAAAAAGCGTGCATACAAGAACTTCGATATTGACATAACTTGGATATTCACATTTGTCAACTGAAATGAATTAAAAGGATCTGAAATGTTGAGCTATCGCTTACATTCAAAATAAAAATGGGATTGCCACGGGCCACGGCTACATATCAAGCTATTTATTCCAGTATAAGCTGATCTCGTGTTGTATAGGCTTTTTGTAAACTGGATGTGTAGCCGTTTGTACTATCTCTCACGATGTCCCATTAAAAAGTCCCATTGATACTTTCTGGTCTTGAACTGAAGCGAAAAATCTTCAAAAAATCTTATTCAAAAGCCTTAATAAGTTCATAAATTGTGACTTCAGTGAGTGTTGAAAGTAAAATACCAACTATAACTAGTAGAGTTTACTAAATTGACCCCCTAGTACGAGTTTATTTTCACAATCGAAACGTAATATAGTAAACTGTACGTTTACCGCGTTCGGCGTTTCGGTTTCGCTCCGATTGGTTGAAGAGTTTGGAGCGGGCCAATCACAACTCCGAATGCGGTAAATTTGTAGTTTATGGTTACGTTATCTTAGTATCTACTAAGTTCAGTGCTGATAGATAGTTTTTTGTAAATATATGTAATTGTATTTAAGATGTTTTGGTAGTGCACAATATTTCGATTTTATTGACGACTCCATTCCTGTATAATACGTAGTAGTTAAGTACCAAACGATTTACTAATCCATACCAATATACTGAAATTGAAGTGTCTGTCTGTAATTTCAAATAAAATGCCAAAATTTAAGTAAAAACTGCAATTTTTTTTTTTTACTTTTTCCCACACTAGGATTTCTGCTGTCGTGGGTGCGTTTACAGACATAAATTCCTCACACAATACACCCAGACCCGGCACAAATACCTGCAGATCATACAATATTTGTTCCGTGCGGGAATCGAACCCGTGAACCGGAGCGCAGCAGCCGACTGTATCAGCCAATGTACCAAACGTGCCGTCAAATACGATACGACGCCTCATCGTAAATTACGGTTATTAGATTTATGTCCGGGTGTCTCTGATAGGTTCTGAAACATATCAATGGACATCAATATTTTTGCATAAATACAAAAAAATACTCGTAAATTTTTGTGTACGTTCCGTTTCGGTATCTTGAGGGTTCAGAAGGTATGAATATATATATCATTTACACTGGCGAAGCGAACGGGTAACGGCTACAAAGGTAAATGAAAACCAATATGTGAATCTATACAAATAAATAAAATTGAAGTGTCTGTTTGTAATGTCAAAATAACAGCTTTTTAGTTAATGCATATGAAAGTATGTACGGTACCTATAACAAAAAAACAATTTTAATTTTTTTTTGTCTGTCTGTCTGTTTGTTCCGGGTAATCTCAAACGGCTGGACCGATTTTGACGGGACTTTCACTGGCAGATAGCTGATGTTATAAGGAATAACTTAGGCTACTTTTAATTTAGAAAAATAATTAGGGATCCGTGCAAAAAAATACCCTTGAAATCCAATATATATATTCTATGTCAAGTGTCTATGTCGAAGTACTCTAAATTTCTTTTAAATTAAACGCGGGTGAAACCGCGGGTCCCAGCTAGTTTCTAATATATCAGCAGTCACTGTCCAACTGCAGTGCAACGGCTTCTTCACATATAGAGAAAGAACGAGCGTTGATCACCACGCTTGCTCACAGCGTAATGGCGATTTCAGATAGAGGTGAGTAGTCCCATAACGATTTTGGTCTAATCCGAAATGTCAATTGAAACGTGTTCGATAGTTTCACATGTTCGGGTAGCGAATGGAATAAATTTTGGACCGAACCGCCCACCCGAACCGAACCGAACCGCCCACCCGAACCGAACCGCCCACCCGAACCGAACCGAACCGCCCACCCGAACCGAACCGCCCACCCGAACCAAACCGCCCATCCGAACCGCACCGATCCGAACCAACGCGAAGTTTTATGGCCCCCCATTTACATTCTAGACATGTAGGTAGGCACCATGAAACATCGCCTTTTATATTGTTTACATTAGAAGACAAAACAAAAAACGGACTTTGTAAGTATATTGGTTACCAAAATTAAAATAGTAATAATATTGTGCACTATCAACGAAATATTTTATATTTACTGACAATTGATGTCACAAACATAGAGTAAGTTCCTTTTCGATTGAACGAAAGATCTTCCATTATTTTAATATATTATGATTTTAAGGTTTCTGTTGTGACGTCAAAGGAATGTGATTCATATAAGATTATCTGGAAATAACTTTAAACAAAAAATTTACAGAGCTTTGAATCAGTGCGAAACGACGCTCTGTCGGTAGTCTTAACTGCGATTATGGCTTGTTACTGTATCAGTGTATAATAAGCGATGTATTGTGGGGACGCCCGACAGAAGCAAAGTTTCTTAACGCATTGTAAGTAAAATCGAATTTAGAGAATTTTTTAGAGCTGTAAAAAAAATGTTATTGAAAAGAAAATATTTTGATAGGAATGTATTTTATTCGTAATATCGACATAGTCAGAAAATAATCTGACGTTTAAACAAATACAATGATAAAAATAATAACTAAAGTAAGTACCACTCACGTAATTGTTGTTCCCTTTCGTCTGTAGTGGCGTCCATTTAGGTAGGAGGCCCATCTTGTGATGGCGAGCTAGTGACCGTCTGCCACAGAATTTCGAGTCACCGTCTGCCACAGAACTTCGGGCCGTTTTTCCGGGTAGAGAAGCACCTAATGTCCGAGTAGAATTACACTTAATGGCCGAGTAGATGTCGCTGTAAGTAGAAGTTACATAATGGCGATGTAAGTGTCGCCACACATTCATTAAGATCACATTCCTTTGACAATATTATCTTAAATATTGTATTAATAGTCACAATTTAGTTTTGTCTATTATTTTTCGAGGTGTACGAAGTACCATTGAGGTATTTGCTCATTTATAATTTTGGTCTTGCAACACATATAAATGAGTGACAACCATAATCAGAACCTCAATATTAATTATAAATTAATTCCTATGGTTAGTTTAGTCTGGTCAGACCAAAGCTAATTTTGCATAATATTTGATGTGCTTCTTATTTCATAATTTACATTAGTCCAATATATAGCGGACTAAGGAGAACTCCATGTCCGGCAGTGGCTTTAATGACGTGTGACCTGTTCTCTGTTTCGAGGACTGAGCTAAAGCGAGCTGAGCGTTTTGGTTTGACCAAACCTTTACAGAAATATATGACAGCGTGGTTTCGCAGAACAGTTAGAATAAAATCACGACATTTAGGATTGCAAAAAAAGACTTCAAAGCAAATAAATTGCGCACGAGCTACAGACATGAACACGATCCAAGGGTCAAGTCTCGTAATAAAAAATGTTCAAATATAATTCCGATCTAATCTCAATATTGACACAAATGGTATTTCTCTTGTCAAACGATCGAAAGTTGATTGAAGCCAAAACGGTATTCTGCTAACATTCCGAACTGACACTGGCTATAAAACTGGTATTCTCGTCCTGTATAACTAATATTCAAATGAGACTAATTTGAGATCATACCGAAACGATCAATCTCAGTTCGGTCAACTGTCAGCTACAATGTAAATTAATTACAAGAAGTCAATTCTCGTAATTAATTTAAATTGATAACCTGATTGCTATAATTTAGCAATTTGTGAAACGGAACCACGTTGTCAACAAACTCCATTATTATGTACTTTCTATTCCATATTTCTTAATTCTATATTTTTTTTATAAATTAGTGATATTATTTATTTATTATTTGTATCCATGCGTAGTTATGTGTTCTTCGCGTTAAACTGACTTCTTAACATACTGATACCATATAAGACTGTGATCCGCATTGTATTATAATAATTGTGCTTGTATATAGCCCAAGTTATGTATTTATAACTTAATATATTAAATGGTTTTGTTAATGTGGTGTTTTATTTTTAAACTGTTCCATATCGCAAGTGTGTTTTTTTATTATTATTAGATGGCCAAAGGCCTATCGAATCTATATAGTATATACTATAATAAAACTCAAAGGGCACTTCGTCTGTCCGTGCATCACTTGTAAACCTGTGAATTGATTTTAATGGGACTTTCGCTGATGTATTGTGTAGAGACCTGTGCTTAAACTGGTACATACATCATCACGCTATCACTCATAGGAGCCGTGTATTGGAATATTATTTCCGCATACTGCCACAGAAGCTTAATACGTCACGTACGTACTTAATATCCGAGGTAAGTATTATCGCGCTACATACAAAAGGGACTGTGCAGGTGTTTCATAAGAACACGATAGAAATTTTCAGATCTTGATTTCACCATGGCAGAGTGTCAAAGTGAACAGTCTGCGGGCACCCAGAATCTTGAGTTTGAATCTTAGGTTTATAATACTAAATTATTGTATACTTTAGTCTTTTTGAACTACTTTATTTTAAAACATCGTTTTATACTTTAAAAGAAAATAGGATATGTTTTCAAATGTTTTGTTTAAAAGATGATAAGAGATTTATTATAAAAAGTTAGCGTTAATAATATATTATTGATTGATGTTTGACAGGTATTTTAGACGTTGATGTATTGTGGGGGGGGGGGGGGACTCCAGGGGCGTTGGACAGGCTGAGGCGGTTAGCTCGGCGGCGCGCACTTGGAAAGTGGCGTCACCGCCTGCGGATGCAGTACGCGACCAAGCGCGTCGTGGAGGCCGTCCTGCCGCTCTTTGGAGCCTGGCTCCAAAGAGCGGCACGGTCACCGGGCACGGTTGCAGAATAGGACGCGAGGCCACGGCACAATGCCTCCATTGTGATAGCGACCAGGACACCGCACAGCACCGCCTTGCAGTTATCCTCTCCGGGATGTGCCTATAGGCGTGGCACCATTGGGCGGCTCTAGTGTGATCATACGAGGACCTGGAGCCTCCCTTCGATGCCGAAGATGACCGCCCCAGTGGTTTTAGAGCCGGTAGGAGTCCGGTATACCCCTTATATTTTAACCGAAGGTCCAAAGAAAAAGGAATTTGGTACAAAACTGTTCAAAGTAAGCCTCCTAGTGGCCCTTGGTTTGTTGATACTCTTTTGAATAGAACCACAGTTGTTAAACTGTAGTATCAGTGGTTCAATTCCTTAAGCTCAAACATCCATACATCCTTAAATAAAGAATCGAAATAACGGTGTAAAACCATTTTTTTATTAGCTAAGATATGATTGAAGCTATTCGAGGATACGTTACTGACAGTGAGTCATGAGGACCAGTCTTAGCGAATACCAAATTGGGTTATCGCCGTTATTTTAATTATGTATTCAAGGATGTATGGATGTTTGAGCTTCGAGAATTGCACCCCTGGCGTTACGGTTGCGAACCGGTCATGTTCCATCAAGGATGTCTGGACACATGATGAAAAAATATGATTCACCAAATTATGAAATTTGTGGCATAGTTGATGATGTAAAAATTACTTGATGGAATGTGAACGGAAACAGATTTTTCAGAAGTTTAATGTAAGCAGACAATATATTGGTCCATTTCAAAGCATTTTAGCTACTCCCAACTCAGAGACAGCTTTACATATCTATGAAATGTGTAAAAAACTAGTTATGTAACAGATATATAATTTTAGTAACAATAGGACTGACATATCCACTAGATAAAAGTCCGGTAAATAAAGATGACATATACCGCGTTTGCACCTGTCCATCAACAAGCGAATACAGAGAGGCAGAAACCACCTAAACCCAACCACTTCATACGGGTACTTTAATTTAAAGTCTACCTGTAACTTTACAATGATGATATTCCAGTAGGTACTTGTAATATCTGCACAATAGGTGCAAATTGATGAGTTGGTATGGGCATGGTTAATGGCGTGGTGCGGTGCGGATCAATGAAGCGGTGCTGTCGTGGAATAGAGCGTAGTTTAGCGATGCGAAGCCGGGCGGTGTCGAGCGGAGTAGACCTAGGTGGGCCAGATCTGAGTAAAGCGGAAGGAAATGGAGTAGACCAGATTAGAGCGTACGAATGGAGTAGACCAGATTAGAGCGTAGCAAGACGGAAAGGAAGTGGAAAGATGTTAAGCTGTTTAGAGCAGAGGGAGATGGATTGAGGCAGAGTGGAATAGTGTGGGGTGGAGAGGAGTGGAGTTTACGCCCTTCACGCTATGACAATCGAATTTCTATTATATTTAATAAAATACATTTTTTATACTGTTATTCCGCACGGAAACGACATCCACTCGGGTAGAGCCGTGTACCGTAAAGAAATACTTGCGGGTCGAGCCGCGGGCAGAAGCTAGTACGTACATAAAAAAGGCTACCTCCGTTATGTTCCACCTTCACAAAATCTTTATCAGCCTGACTTTTACTACTTTGCTTTAGTCACCTTGCTGGGAACCGAGTAAATACGGATTTTTGGTGTCTTTTGAGTAAACTTTTTCCATTATTTTTAAACGATGTCCCAATCTAGGATTTCCCCCTTGCATCTCAGCAAGGCTCGCTTACAGGGTACCTCCTAATAATATCCTTTAGTAACCTGGTTACATCGAGGTGGTCGAAAATGACGAGATAAGCAACTTCGATAGTTTCTTTGTCACGAAAGTGTCTACGTCGTCCGCGATAGTCCCCTTCAATACTTGAATGATTTACTGAAGCCTATTCTCTTCTTTTTCGTTCCCTCCTGCGAGACGGCATTCGGTGGGTCATATTCAGCCACTCGATCAATAGCGGCTTACATCAGTGAATCTTATAAATTATTATTAGAACAGCCATACTGCGTTCACCAACTCAGACGGCTGGTGTTGGCTTGGCAGACGCCAAGCGTGCCGAATGCCTACTGACAAATACCCCCCAAACTAACTACACAATTGTAGAATTCTTTTGGCTGATTTGATAATGATTATGCAGTACCTAAGCCACGTCCGCTTCGAACGCGTATCGTTTTGCAATCGTATCGGTACCTATGGAGAACGGTACTTACGGTTACGACCATAACATACCTAAAACTAGTCTATTCTGTGGTTACGGCCCCTTGGTGGCTACTATGACCTAAGAATGACGTCGTTTGGCAAAAATTTCTACATTTTGAAATAGTATTAAAAGAAAAACGTAAATACCTATAACGATTCAAAATATTATAGAATACCTCTGTTCTTTTGCCTGCAGTATCATTATGCAAAAATATTAATTTCTAATGGGGAATTAAATGTATGGTGTTCAACTCAATTGGTTGTGTAACGTAAAATGAAACGTAAATAAACACAAATTCCATTCAACATTTTATCATTTGTTTTCCTCAATGCATAGGTTCTACCTACGGTTCGTTTCTCTACATTATCTATCTTTCTTTAATACCAGGATTTTTACAAAACAGAAAGAGATAGCAAACATTTACAGATATTATGTATAGGATTTAGCACTGTATCTTCGTATAGGTACACGAACAGATTATAATTATTGACTACAATCAAATTATTGATTGCTGTGAGCAAAGATCTAGAATTGGACAGAGGTTATGAGTAAGAGATACTTATAGATTATTTTAATAAAATTGAAATGGCCACAGCAACAAAAAGGCCAAGTTTCGCAGACTTCCGAGGCGGTAAAGAACCCAAGAACTTTATATTTGAAGATGAACAGGTATTAAGATTTCTTTGTTGATTCATTATTGTTAATAATGTTATATTAGGACAATATGACTGCAGTAATAAAAGTAAATAGACATTAGATAACACTGAAACATGACTAAACCTAGATGTGTAGTTAAATTTCAAATCCATGGTATAACTTTAATCATAACTACTATAACCAGACTTATCTATGTTTAAAAAAATATTAATTTAATGTTATTTTTCCTTGATTTATTGTCAATGATAAAAAGTATGTCACAGTATACATCATAGTTTGTGGTCTCGTTTATTCAGAATGGACTGAGTACCCATTTACCGCCTCATACTTACTACTTTTCTGATTCTTTGCGGTGTCTGGATTAAGAATATAGAACCACTCTATCTCTTCCTGTGGATGTTGTAAAAGGCGATCAAAGGACTCTAAGGCAGGCAGCAGTGTGAGTACTGGCGACAAAACTGGCAAATTCCTCCCAAAATGACGACACAACTGTGGAAATCCACGGGGGAGGCCTCTGTTTAGCAATGGACTACCTATGGCTGATATGATGACGACTTTTTCTGTTTAGTTACGAGTACATACTGTGTTGATCCATTGCGCATTGCCAAGAGAAGTTAGAGACGGACAACATGGATTCTAAGATTTATTATAGATAAAGTACAGGTACTTTACTGACCGACTGACTGCCGCCATCTCCTCCCGTGGAAGTCGTAAAAGGCGACTAATGGACTCTAAACCAGAGGGATGGGCAGCAGCGTCCTTTCTGTGGAACAGTATCCATTCTGCGCTCACCAACCCCCCTGACAAGCGTGGTGAGTACTGGCAAATTCCCCTCAATATGATGACACAGTTGTGGAAAACTATGGGGGAGGCCTTTGTTCAGTAGTGAACGTTGTATGGCCGATATGATGATGATGATAAAAGTATCTGAACAATAAGTTTTTATCTGTTCCAGTGCGTTGTATTCGAAGAGAAAATAAATAAACAGGCACCGATACATTTCCTGGTCGTACCCAAAAAAGTTATACCGAGACTAATGGAAGCGTCATCGGATGACGAAAAATTATTAGGTCAGTAAAATTGTTGACTCATTATTACGCGCCAATTCACCTTGAGCATAGATCAACTCAATGAAAACATAATTATTTTGTACAGATAAAAAATATTGCTGTTATCAAAGGCCACGCAAAATCAAGAACACGCAAATGACCGCCAAATATTACAAAGTATAGGTCAGTCTTGTTTATAACCCTGGCCTTGGTAAAAGTTCTTGAACACGGTCACAGCCCTGACTATCAATGTCACTATTCATTTTTCCGTAATAAATTGATGCGACAGTGATGGTAAAGGTATCTCCTAACGGCCGAAATTAGTAATGAATCTAATCCAAAATCTCTAGATTTAAAGTTTGTATTAAAGCAAAGAGGTTTTAATAATCACATATTGTTTTTCTTTGGGACTTCTTCATTGTCGTCTTTTGTCTTTTCTGATGTGTGTCACAAAATAAATTTCTATTCATGTTATAATGTTTTGTATTTCATTTAAACATTATATGTGAACGAGAATACCAATCCCGTTCAGGTTATGGGCCCAGCACGAGTCTATTCAATGTTTAATGAAAAAAGTTGTTACCTATTATGGCGACTGAAGGTAAAGTTGTAAGTACAACTTCAAGTGGTGAGCGACTGGAGAGATTGCAACCACATGATACAGGTATGAGCTTAACGTCTATAGAGAAACTTGACGGAAACTCTAATTATAACACATGGAAGTTTATGGTAGAGCTGTACTTAATCCATGACGACCTTTGGGAGTACACTCAGACGACACCCGAGAGTTCAGATGTATTAGGCTTAAAAAGAGACCAAAAAGCTAGAGCCAGGATATGCTTGATGATAAAACCGCATTGCCTGATCCACGTAAGACATGCAAAAACGGCAAAGGAGGCGTGGGAGTCTTTAAGGTCAGCTTTTGAGGATAAAGGATTAAATAACAGATGCCGACTTTTATCAAAGCTTGTAAGCCTAAAGCTTGAACAGTTTACATCAATTAGGAGTTATGTCACCGAGCTGATGTCAGTAGCGCAGCAATTGAGTGACATCGGTAAGGAGGTTGACGATGAGTTATTAGCAACGTTGATGTTACAAGGTTTGACTGAAACTTTTCAACCGATGAGGCTTGCGATTGAAAACTCAAGAGTAGAGTTGACCACAGACTATGTGAAGACCAAGCTGTTACAGATGGAAGCTTCATACAGTTCAGGTCTAAGTACCAGCACCAATGATACTGCACTTCTAACCGATAAACATCGTAAAGCAAAGAAACCTGTGCCAAGAAAGGCACATATGATAAAATGTTTTATCTGTAATGGACCACATAAAGCAAAAGTTTGCCCTGAAAATCCAAAAATCAAGAAGAATGCTTCAGTAGCACTTGGACTTGCAACGGCAGGAGAGTACCAAGAATGGATTCTTGATTCAGGAGCAACTAACCACATGACCAATAATAGAGAGTGGCTGAGAGATTTCAGGATGTGTGGCCGAAAGATAGAGATTGGGTGTGCAAATGGAGGTAAGGTGTTTGGTATAGGAGTAGGGTCTGTGATATGCGAGAAAGAAAATGCGAGCGTAAGTAATGTGATATATGTACCCGATTTAAAAACCAACCTATTAAGTGTGAGCACTATTGTAAAGAGAGGCTTTGTGGTAGTGTTTTCAAGGAAAGGTTTTCAGTTGTTGCGAGAAGATGGATGTAAGGTTACAGGTGATGTTGCACATACAGGTGTTGAGGAGAATGGTGTTTATAAACTAAAACTCTGTTCACAGGAAATCGCACTAGCTTCGACTATCAGTGAAGATATGGAGTTGTGGCATAGGCGTATGGGGCACCTTGGCATACGTAACCTTACATTGTTGAGAGACAAATTAGCCACAGGAGTAAGTTTTCCTAACACTTCAACTAACTTAGAGTGTACAGCGTGTTTAATGGGGAAACAAACGAAACAACCGTTTCAGAGAGGTCGTGCGAATAGGGCTAAAGAAGTTCTCGGATTAGTTCATTCTGATGTTTGTGGACCAATGGGTGAAAATTCACTCAGTGGATACAAATACTTCTTGACTTTCATTGATGATTTCACGCGTAAAACTTTCGTGTATTTCCTCAAGAATAAGAGTGAAGTATTTGAAAAGTTTCACGAGTTCAAGACTTTTGTAGAAAAACCATCTGGGAAGACTCTGAAGATTCTTCGGTCGGATAATGGCAAAGAGTATGTCAACCGACAGATGAACAAGTTGATGAAGGATTGTGGAATCCTACACCAACTTACAGTAGAGTATACGCCCGAGCAGAATGGTGTTGCAGAACGTGCAAACCGAACGATTGTAGAAAAAGCTAGGAGTATGCTTCAAGAGGCAGGATTGGAAACAACTTTCTGGGCCGAGGCCGTAAATTATGCCGTTTATTTAAAGAATAGGTCTCCGACAGTCGCAGTCAAAGGGAAAACGCCAGAGGAAGCGTGGACGGGGAAGAAGCAAGATCTGAGTATGATCAAAGTTTTTGGATGTAAAGCATTTGCACATATCCCCGACGCTAAAAGGAGGAAATGGGATCCAAAATCGAAAGAGCTTATTCACGTCGGTATCTGCGGAGAGTCAAAGGCTTACCGACTAATCGATCCGGCAAGCGGACAACTTAGTAAGGCGAGGGACGTTGTATTTTTCGAAAATAAAAAATTCAACAGTGTGAAGCCTATAGAGAATAAGAATGAAGGGCATGTGATAGTCAGTCTTGAAGAAAATTTGACTAAGAATGTAGACGAAGGTCTGCACCTGAGAAAAGCTCAAGAAGATTTTCAAGGAGATACTGAAAATAAAGAAGAGAAGATTGAGCAACCGCCAGTGCAGGAGTGCATTGAAGCAGAGAATCAAGTTGTTAGTGATGAAGAGTGGATGACATCTGATGAAAAGGAAGATGATGATCATCATGTGGAAAGGAGATATCCTATTAGAGAAAGGAAGAAAAGAGACTTTCCAGGTTATATCACTTACCAAACAACCGCTGGTGAAGATGATCCACAGAGTGTCGAAGAGGCAATGTCTAGAAGAGACAAAGAAATGTGGAGAGCTGCTATTAAGGAGGAGCTGGAAGCGCTGAAGAGAAATAAAACTTGGACTTTGGTGGAGCTACCACAATCTTGCAACGTTGTGGATTCTAAATGGATATTTAGAATAAAAGAAAAGACGGGGAGAAAGAAGCGATATAAAGCTCGTCTTGTTGCAAGAGGTTTTAGTCAAAGGCGGGGCATTGACTATTTTGAAACTTTCTCGCCAGTAGTGAGGCATAGCTCACTGAGGACGTTGATGGCATTAGCAGTCCATATGAATCTAAAAGTAGACCAAATGGACGTGAAAACAGCTTTTCTTAATGGAAATCTAGACGAAGTTGTCTATATGAGGCAACCTGAAGGTTTTGAAGAGAAAGGTAAAGAAAATCACGTTTGTTTGTTGCAGAGGTCGCTGTACGGACTTAAACAAGCTCCGAGAGCATGGAACAAAAGACTTCATGACGAACTGATAAAACTTCAGTTCAAGAGATCTGAAAATGAACCTTGTGTTTATACCAGATTTAATGAAGGAAAAATCATCATCATTGCAGTATATGTTGATGATATTTTATTATTCTGGAACGATGCTGAAGACTTGCGGAAGGTCAAGATAGATCTCGCCAACAAATTTGAGATGAAAGACCTAGGCAAAGCAGAGCTTATGTTGGGAATACGTATAACTCAGGATAGTGAAGGGATTAAGTTAGACCAAGAGCGGTACATAGAAAAGATCCTACGATCTTTCGGAATGGAGGACTGTAAGCCAGTCGCCACTCCAGCTGTATCAGGTTCAGGACAGCGTCTAGAGAAGCCGCAACCTGATCATAAATTGAATGAAGCTATTCCATATCGAGCATTAATTGGATCACTGATGTATCTGGCAGTGTGCACGAGGCCCGACATTGCTCACACAGTAAATCAGCTAAGCCAGTTTAACAACTGTTATGATGAAAAACATTGGATAGCTGCAAAGAGAGTACTACGCTATCTAAAAGGAACCATGCATTATTCATTGAGATACACGAGAGGTAATCGACAAGAACTTGTTGTAGGATATGCAGATGCAGATCATGCTGGAGACTATGATCGTAAATCTAATTCAGGGTGGTTGTTCTTGTCTCAAGGAGGAGCGATTTCTTGGGAGAGCAAGAAACAAAGAACAATTGCTTTATCAACTGCGGAGGCAGAATATATTTCACTATCTGAGGCTGCAAAGGAAGCGGTATTCCTTCGCAGGTTTATAGCAGAGATGGGGCGAGAATCAATTACGCTACCATCAATTACTATATTCACTGATAGTCAGTCGGCTATGGCGATAGCTAAAAACCCAGTGCACCACCAACGTACGAAGCACGTGGATGTGCGATATCACTTTGTCAGAGAGGCAATAGAGAAAGGTGATCTACAATTAAGGTACAAGGAGACAGCGCGGATGGTAGCGGATGTTCTGACCAAGGCGTTGTTAAGACAGAAGTATGAGTGGTGTGTGAGTAGTATGGGGTTGAGATGATGATGAGTGATGAGAGGAGTGCCAGGAGATATGAGATTAAGGAGGAGTATTAAAGCAAAGAGGTTTTAATAATCACATATTGTTTTTCTTTGGGACTTCTTCATTGTCGTCTTTTGTCTTTTCTGATGTGTGTCACAAAATAAATTTCTATTCATGTTATAATGTTTTGTATTTCATTTAAACATTATATGTGAACGAGAATACCAATCCCGTTCAGTTTGAAATTCAGTCGTTGCTGTATTATGATCGCATTTAACACAAAAAACAGACATAACCTTAATCCGAAATCCAACGATTTTGGATTAGATGGATTATTAATTTCAGCCGTAAGTGGATAAAGTAGGTATTATTTGGCCCTCATGGTAAGTCTCTGAATCTGTAATCTGAAGCGGCCGATATTAACAAAGCTTGTGGGCTACAGATAGTAGTTGTGATAAACAGCATGAGCTTTTAAAAATTAAATACTCCAGATTAATCAAAGCGCTACAGAGAGGGGTCCAACATAATTTTGTGGCGGGCTGGTTAAATTACTGTTGCAACTGTGGCGGGCCAAAGATGTTTCATAGTCAAGAAAATCAGAGCAGGTACATTTATTAAAAACAACGGGCTAACTATTCATGCTCGCGGGTCGGATGAAAAACCTCTGCAGCCGCATTGCCCGCGGGCCGTATGTTGGACACCCCTGCGCTGGAGAATTGCATGCTCTGAACCAACCAGACGGTGTTTATTGAGAGATATCTATACGCTTATTTTTTACTTTTTACACAGCCTTTTTTAACAACGCGTCCCGAGATTGGGACTTGTGGCATGGCAGGCGCCTAGATTTCAGGGGATTTCCTAACCTAAGTCTTACCTGCCCAATTGGCACTTTTTACTACAAACGGTAGGGTTTTGGTTGCTAGGTAACCAACGCTGCAGAACCGAAATTCATGGTCTGCAGTGCAGAGTGGCTATCCGGATCGCACGAGGATACCGAACAGTGTCTTACGAGGCGGCAACTCTTCTGGCGCGTTTTGCGCCTTTCGACATCCTGGTGGAGATGGATGCGTGGGTCTACAATCAGACACACTCCCTCTGCCAGTGCTGCAAAGGCGCTCTTCTAGGGCCGTTGGACAGACTGAGGCGGCTAGCTCGGCAGCGCGCACTTGGAAAGTGGCGTCACCGCCTGGGGATGCAGTTTGCGACCAAGCGCGTCGTGGATACCGTCCTGCCGCTCTTTGGAGCCTGGCTCAGAAGGAGCGAGCGCATCACCTACCGCCTGACGCAGGTGCTCACCGGGCACGGTTGTTTCGATGCGTACCTGCACAGGATAGGACGTAAGCCCACGGCACAATGCTCGAGCGGGATCGCGAAGGCCGATCCCGCTCGAAGAAGTAGGACACGGCGCCGGGGTAACAACCACCCTGGCGCCTGATTCCCATACGCTTGAAACCACCTGCCGTTGCTATAAGGCGGGGGACCTCTGGGTTCGCGGGTGCGTAGGTTGGGGAATCTGCGTGCCCAATCGAGCGACCCAAGAAAAGACGGTAGCACGCGTGTGCCGTGTGGTGCCGGCTCAGAATGCCACCACCCCATTTCCTCCCATGGGTGTCGTAAAAGTCGACTAAGGGATTAGCTGGAGGATGGGCAGCAGCGTCCTTCGAGTACATTAACGACTCAACTGCGATCGCCAACCCGCCTGCCAAGCGTGGCGATTATGGCAAAACCCCCCAATGTGCTCACAACACATCCATATCGGTGGTTGTGGTGATCTTTGGGGGAGGCCTGTGTGCCAGTGGACTTCATTCGGCCGAAATGATGACGCGTGTGCTCACGCACTGCCGTGGGGTGCTTTGGGGGATCGATTACAATCCCCCCGGAGGTGTGCCTATAGGCGTGGCACCAGTGGCCGGCTCTAGTGTGATTATACGAGGACCTGGAGCCTCCCTTAGGTGCCGAAGATGACCGCTCCAGTGGTTTTAGCCGGTAGGAGTCCCCCTTTCCCTTCCCCGGGGAATTCCCCTTCGCTCTGCCCCTTGCCGAAGGAAGTTCATGAAGAATTTTCACTGGGCACCAATACAAATAAATAAAAAATAAGGTATTTTGGATAATACACATTAGCCCGAAGACGTTCACTGCCGAACATGGGCCTCTATTGGAATCTCTACAATGAGCAGTCATAGTTGGCATAATTACCAAGCTTGGCAGGCGGATTCGTGATCCTATGGGTGTTGTTATACAGGAGACTTCTGCTACCCATCCTCTTGATATTAACCCGTAGCCGCCTTTTATGACACTAACGGATAGACGGGTGGTTTCTTTTTTGCCGGAAACGACACGGCACGAATTCTAGATAGATGATCGAGAATTCCTCCCGCAGACTACCTGGTTGGCCATGGGAGTATATTATCAGTCTTCTGTCTGCCCAACTTCCTTGTGCTACCATATCCTGCTTATCTTTTGATTGCGTGCTTTACCACTGCGTTCTTGTCACCAAGGACATGCAAACACGTTTCTGCCATTTTACATATTTTTTTCAAATAGCTTCCAAAAAATGCTAAAGTTAGTTAACATTTGTTCCCGACTTTTATGACTTGTATGGTAAGCAGTTCCTACACTAATGAAAACAATATTAAAACCCAGGACACTTGCTGATCGTCGCGCGTCGTATTGCCAAAAAGAAAGGCATAAACAAAAATGGATTCAGGGTTGTAATGAACGAAGGACCGCATTCATGTCAAACAGTAAACCAATTTTATGTTCAAGTTCTTGGCGGAAGACAGATGGGATGGCCATTTTCGTAGATAGGTAATAAAATATTGTTAATTCATTGGCATTTTTATTTTGTCATGTATGCCATGGGATCGTGTACCTATACGATAACGATTGCGGACTGAAATCCAGCGTTGGACAGTGTTACGGCTATGCTGCTCACTGTTCAACATTTTGCTGAGACCGCTCCTGCCACATCACGCAAAGCTATTATTAAGCTTTTTTTTTTTTTAATGCGTTGATTTAGTGTGGTATTCTATGGAATATAGTTGCGCGCATGTCTTCAACATAACGTCTAAAAGATTAAAGAAGGTCGTCAAAATATTTGCCATAAATTTTGTCTAACGTAGGCAGGATGTAAGTAAATCGAATCTACAATCAAATAACAATCGATTGTTATTCCATAGCAATATAATTAACGGATCAATCGAATAATTCAGTGTTTTTACTGACAATCACCCATCGCTACAAAGTCAAAGTCAAAGTCAAATATTTCTATTTCAAATAAACCAAATATTGGCACTTATGAAACGTCAGAATCTAAGTTGCACGGTTCCAAATAGTTGATCTATGGAGAAGAGCCGGCAAGAAACTCCATAGATACTCTTTTAAAATAATTGAGATTACAATGTTGATTGATACAAATTATGGTAAAACATATAACGAGCATGATGTAGGCAAATGTATATATAAAAATTAAAAAAAACATACTAATGCAATATAACTATTATTCGCCATGGCAGTTAATGGCTGACCAGTCCCAACAGACGGCACCCGTTCACGAGCATGACGCATGCATCAGCATCGCTTAGCTCAACCATATTGTAGGGAACCGAACGATCCGATACACAACGCCACCGCCAGCAAGACATTTTAGTGAGCATGACAGACCGCTACTACCAGGCAAAACGCAAAGTATAGGGACTAAATATATAACATTAACGGCAACATGATGCTAACACTAACGGCTACTTGATGCTCGCACATTTACAATGTATGAATAATTAATTTAATAATGTCAAAATATTAAGAAAATATTAGAATGTAAATTGCTATAATGGCTATTATATTAAACATAGGCAAATAATTTATATCATAATTATAGAATACAATTTTAAGTAAGTCAAATTAAATGTCAAGATGTCAATAAAAAGATAAATAATAAGTCAAGTAAAATGTCAGGATGTCAACAAAAAAATTCACTACAATTTCTTTGTAAACGGTAAAGCATTGATTGGGAGTAACAACACGTCATTAATGCGAAAATTATAAAATATATTATAAAGCGCCAGAGGGTCGCAGTGTGCAGGAGGGAAACGTTTGCCAGACATCGCTATCGTCGATGTAATGATTTATATTATAGTAGGCTTTCAAAATTAAAATGCGCTTAATCAACGATTTGAATCTTATTTCTGGTAAGTCGGTAATACTACAAGGAATTTTGTTATAGAATCTAATACTGTTTCCCATAAACGACTTGCTGGTTCTACTAAGTCTAAAGCCCGGTACAACCAACTTGTTCTTGTTGCGAGTATTTAAGCTGTGCACGTCACTTTTCTTACTAAAATTAGCTATATGTTTGCGGGTATACATAATGTTTTGGAAAATATATAAGGATGGTAGAGTAAGAATGTTTGTTTCCTTAAATAGTTCCCGTAGTGACTCACGAGAGTCCAGGTTATAGATAGCTCGCACTGCTCTTTTCTGTAATATAAAAATGGACTCTACATCAGCAGCCGAGCCCCACAGTAAAATTCCATAAGACATAATACTGTGAAAGTACGCAAAATATACTAACCTAGCTGTAGCCACATCCGTAACCTGTCTAATTTTCCTAACGGCAAATGCAGCAGAGCTTAGCTTGCCTGAAAGTGCCTTTATATGGGGTCCCCATTGCAATTTTGAGTCTAAAGTAACACCCAAAAACACAGTTGAGGAGACTAGATCTAATTCTTTTCCGTCAAGTTTTACTTTTGACCTTACGTGGGTCACATTTGCTGTGGAGAATCTTAGACATTTAGTTTTATTTGCGTTTAATAGAAGATTATTCGCCGAAAACCAATCAGATATCTTACGAAGTATATCATTGGATCCTATAAGATGGCTATCCTTTCTATTTACTTTAAATATAAGTGACGTGTCATCAGCAAACAAGACTATATTCGACATTGTATCGTTTATCATGTATGGCAGGTCATTTATATAGACCAGAAACAAAAATGGCCCCAAAATTGATCCTTGCGGTACCCCCATTTTAACGCGTGAGCCTGTTGATGTGACTTTTTCAATTTCTACTCTTTGATCCCGATTTGACAAATATGAGCTTACAAAATCAATAGATCTACCTTGAATTCCGTAGTACTTAAGTTTCAGAATGAGGGTGCGGTGGTCCACGCAGTCGAATGCCTTAGACAGATCGCAGAACACGCCTAAAGCATCATGTGCATCCTCCCAGGCCCCTAAAACGGTTTTAATGAGAGTGGACCCAGCATCCTCTGTAGATCGTCCCCGCGTAAATCCAAACTGATTGTTATGAAATATCCTATTTCTGTTAAAGTGTGCTGCCATTTGATTTAAAACTAGTTTTTCAAAAATTTTGCTTAAGGTTGGTAGCACAGATATTGGCCTATAATTTGATGCATTATTTAGGCAACCAGCTTTAAAAATGGGTACAATTTTGCTGGATTTCATGAGATCGGGAAAAGTGCCCTCTGCGATGCAGGCATTAAATGTTAGAGCCAAAATTGGCGCAATATTAGTTATAACAGATTCGATGGCTTTCATTGACAATCCCCATAAGTCCTCAGTTTTTTTAACTACTATGGTTTTAAATGTTTTAATTATATCACTGTCTGTCACAAAACTAAATTCAAAGACAGGTACACGTAAATCGACATTTTTCTTTAAGAATGCCTCTGCTGCTAAAGGAGACGATGGAAGGTGTTTAGTAGTCTCTATTGGAATATTAGTGAAAAAGTTTTCGAGGAAATTTGCGACTACAGACTTATCTGAAACTAGTTTGTCATCGATATTTAAATTAATTGCACTGTCACTGAATCTACCATCACTAGTTTCAGCATTAATTATTTTCCACGTCGTTTTTATTTTATTATTCGACTTTTTAATTTGGTCACTAATATAAGTACCGCCTACCCCCTCTCCAGCCCTGAGTATCGTAGTGGCGACTAACTCCGACAAAGGATTTATCAAAAGAACAGGCCGCAGTGCCCCAACTGTAGATACAATTACGTGGGTCACACCCAAAGAGAATAAAACCGTCATTGGTCACACGGAATGTTTTTTAGAATTGGCCAGTAAGAAAAGTTACCAATGAAAAATTTCTTTAAATTTCGAATACAAACTCTTTGGGAAGCTGTAGTAGACGACACTGAATTCATATGTTATAATTTGTTTTTACAAATTGGCGGCAATTTCAAAAGTGTGTCGTGCGTCGAAGTGAAATTGACTAGAAAAAGACTTTCGTTGCGGTCTTAAACAGGCGAAGATTTCTGACACACATTCTGTCGGACGATCAATGAACAAAAAGTTGCATTTTGCCTTTCAATCTCAGGCGATTTGCCACCGGTGGATCCTGGCTGCGCGATAGCGCTGTTTTAAAGCTAATCAGGGTACGGCGGGCTGATTAGCTAAAAACAGCAACAGCAGACGCGATAGCAGCTATCGCGCAGCCAAGGATCCATCGGTGGCAAAGGGTCAAATAATTCGTATTACGTAAGGCATCGCCCGCCTGTCGCTAATGTGGAAGATGCATAGTTACTAGCGCCAGTAGCCACCAGTGGAACTAAAAAGATTGAACGTTTTTAATTCATTGATTGTCCGACAGAGGCGCGTCAGAGATCTTCGCCTGTTTAGTCGCTATCGGCAAATAGGTAACACCAAATTGACGTTTGACAGCGGCGTTGGAGCAATTTACGCCTGTTGCAAAGCGTCTGCGACTTAGGTAATCAGCCCGCGGGTTGTTTCACCGTGATTAGCGATTGTGTATGTTGTGAACGCCTTGGGGCCCCTGCGGTTACCAATAAACCTGCCAAGCGTGATGATGCACTCGTCTCTATGGCCAATGACCCATTTTCTGCTGGAAGTTTATGGGCGGACGATAATTATGATCTATACTTACAGAACAATGGAATGTTGGCTTTACCCGCGGAAATACAAGGATGAACTAAAAGCTTCCATTTATTTTGTTTCAGGTCACATGTTGTTGGTAGCGAAAGAGGTTGCCATTGAAATGGGTCTTGACCGGACTGGATATCATGTGATGGTAGACGAAAACCATCAGTGTAATAATCTGAAATCTCTGCATGTCTTCGGAAGAGCACTACACCATATGCTGTGGCCAGTCGGTCCTGGGTGTAGACTATAGATCTTGTGCTACCTCTTAATTCTAAAATAATCCATCTCGTTGCATATTCGTAGACACCGTACATCAAGTTAAAATTATATAAGTATATCATCTATTCATGCCGTGTGGTGCCGGCTACGAATAGCACCAACCCATCTCATCCCGTGGGTGTCGTTAAAGCCGACTAAGAGATTAGACGGAGGATGGGCAGCAGCGTCCTTCGAATACATTAACTACTCAACTGCGATCGCCAACCCGCCTGCCAAGCGTGGCGATTATGGCAAAACCCCCCAATGAGCACACAACACACCGATATCGGTTGTTGTGGTGACCATTGAGGGAGGTCTATGTCCAGCAGCGGCCTTTATTCGGCCGAAATGATGATCATCTATTCAACAGTGAAAATATGTCTAACAGTGATTCGACTCGGCGGCCGTACAGGGTCAATAGTGCAGTGGGGCGCAGGATGGGACGCAACGCAGCCTTTTACCGAACGACCATAGCGCAGTCCGGTAATAGCAATCGGGAGCATCGCTCTCACGTTTCGTTCAGTGCAATTTCACGTGAGACTAGACGTATGGTTTTTACCTGCATATAATTTCGTTAGTTTTTGCAATAAATGTAAATTAGAAGATTATTTAAAATCATATGTTATTTGTTTCAATGGTGAGTAAATCGGGTTTTGACTATGTGACACAAAAAAAAAATAGTTTGCAAAACCTTGTGATTGTTTTCCTCAGCGCAGTATGGCTACTGTTACACAGAAGGGCCGTGCTGCCTATCCCTCTAGTTCCTTGAGAGTTCCCTAGTCACCTTTTACGACATCCACGGGAGGTTATGGTGTGGTAGATAGATACTATGAATAAGCTCAAAGATAACAGTACCCCTAGTACGAGTTTCTTTTTACAATCGAATTGGTAATAGTAAATAAACTAGTGCTTACCTTTAATGACTTCGTATTTGGCTCTAGATGTGAAACTTCGAGCTGTTATGGGTCTTTACTCTAGTTACTTCAAGATCTTAGAGCGGAGTAAAAATAAACAAAGGCTTCCGACGCCACCGTGCTAAAAAGTGGTTTCGTTTGATTCAAGAGGCAATACGTACGTGTGGTTTCGTCCGCGCCCCGGTCTGACAGGGTTCATCCGTGGTACATGAAAAAATACAGCCTTAAATTCCCAAATATCTACAATATTGCAGTTACAGAAAGAAATCGTTGAAAATATGACATAACAAATTGTCACATAACTGCTCAATTCCAGGATCTCTAGTATGACGCAGCGTTGCCCCTCCTGTGCATCACCAATAAGGCACGTCTTGTAGGGCCTGGCATCAATCAGATACATATTATTTACATAATGCCAAAACGTAGGTAACTAATTTTAATTATTGTATTCATCTTTCTTGATTTAATAAATGATTTTATTTGGATAGTAATGCTAGATAGCTAAATAAATGGCTTTTTATTTGGTAATATTTTACTGTTAGTAATTGTCTTAGGTTTTCGCGATTATTACACATTATAATGAAACAATTTTAAACGGATTACACATTTCGCGTATATTATACATTTTTGTTATTCCTAACGTAAATACTTTGCAGAATTCATGGTCGCAGGATGACTACGGTGGCAGGTTCGTTACAGATTTTTAAGTTATTTTATATTTTATCTACCGTACAATTTAATCGAAACTAATTTTTTGATTAGCAGTGTACGGTACAAATAAATGCGCCATACACGAACATCATGACACTACAGAACGGCGTATGTTACTATACCTACTACCTGTTCATATATAACTATACAGCTCCCAAACAGTGCGCGAAGGAAAGCAGAGAAAATAAAAGGCGCCATTCGGTATACCGGTTGTTAGAAAGAGATTAAAATATACACCGTTAAGTTACGTGCTGCTGCATGGCGTATGCACGTTGGCCTGAACGCGTGTGACGTAACGTCAAACGTGTCTCCTGGCGCCGACCGCCATTAGACCGCGTAATAAAACAAAATACTGTAATTTTTATTTACAGTATAGATTTACGCATGTAATTATGTTTTTTCTCACAGGTGCAATATATGTAATTCGTGCATAAAGGTTCTATAAACACAAGAAGGCATTTTTTTCGTCTAGCCGCGACACTGGTCGGTGCTTGACTAAGTGGACTCCGGGCAATTACCTTGCTTTCATGTGACGTTACAGAGCGCGGGCAACGCATCTACACTTATAAAAACATCTTAGACTAACAGTCAGTTTTTTTGTGGATAGACATGCTAAATTAAGCTATGAACATTTTTACATCAAAACTTAGAATTGACCAATGATTGTAGTTACGAGGTATCACATCTAGAGCGACAAAATATTTGGTTACTGATTAAAATAAGATACAAATTTTTCACGAATTTCGAATGCTGCAGTCGTCGACCTCGTATTTGTTGGGCGATGAGGAGTTAGGGCACGCAAGGGTTCGTTTTGTTCTTCTGACTCTTCTAAAGCCATTCTTCCTTGTTTTGTTCTTATGTAGTTATGTAAACAACATGCAGCTTTAATAACATCAATTGCTGTGTCTACGTTACACTCAATGGGTCGTAAAAAAATGCGCCATTTTCGTGCTAATATCCCAAAGGCATTTTCAACCACATGACGTGCCCTGCAAAGCCTTTTATTAAAATTCGTTTTTCTTTCATCTTGTCTGGCTGTAGCTCTAGGGAATGGACGCATTAAATATGTTTTTAAAGTAAAGCCCTCATCACCAATAAGTACATGAGGTACGGGATTATTGGTACCTGGAAGTGGTTTATCTGGTAGAAGAGATTTTCCACGGATATATTGTTGATAAAATATCGAGTTCTCGAATATGCTGGTATCACTATGACGCCCGTAACAACCAACATCGACGACAGTAAATTTGTAACATGGATCGACTATAGCAAGAAGAACTACGGATTTTGATTTTTTGTAATCTGATTCATTTTTTTTGGGGCATTTTATAGCGACGTGTTTTCCATCAATACTGCCAACGCAATTAGGAAAATTCCAGGTTTCCCAATAACCTATCTCTGATTTTCTCCATGTCTCTTCAATAGGTGATGGCATATATTCTGGTTGTAACATATTCCAGATTTCTTTACAGACTTCACTAACAATACTACCAACTGTTGAACGACCTACTCGAAAGGAGAAGGCTATTGTCTGATATGAGTCACCTGTAGCTAAGTACCTGAAACAATTTAATATTAGTAAGATGCATGTTTCTTCACAAATCAAGATGCTAGAAAAGAAATGGAAGAGCCTAAGAGACAATTACGTGAAATACAAAAAATTGTTAGCAGGTACACACGGCTACACGTTAAGCCCGACCCCTATATAACCATAATTATGCTATATCGATGCAGATAATTGTACGAAAGGGACTGCCTTTCGGGCATCGGCCAATCACAGCATTTGGTTCAGGCACACAGACGCACTTTTTTGAAGAAAATATCGCTCACCGTTCGGATCCCAGCGTGAACGTTCGAATATGAACATTATTGATGTAGATATAATGTTCATATTCATATAAACGCTTGCTTTAACTTAGCTTAGTGGGAACTCATAATTTTATTGATCTAATTGCTAACCAACTGTTATTTTATTTACATTGTCAATTTTTATATCTGTTACTATTGTTGAATCCCGAGGTAACACATGTGTGCTTATGTTCATTTTGATAGTCTGTTATAGTATATATAATCAGCCCGTTACTGTCCCACCGCTACAGAACTCACGATGAGAAAGTTTAGGCTTTAGTCCACCACGCTGGCGATGACGATATTTCCCTTCACCGTTACGTTAACACAAGTGATAGTCAAATTCTGATCCGCACATGAATTCGAAAAGTTTGAGGTGAGGTCCAGACTCTCCTGTATTTTTTTTTTTTGGGACAAGCCCGCCACACATTCCCAACCACTGCAACTCCTGTAAGCCAGGATCTACAATGGCGACCACCGAAAAGAACACCGATCAATGAAGCTCGGTGTGTCCCAGAGAAATGAATAACTGTCTTGGAACCCGCACCGAAATTAATCAGAAAAGATAAAGGAGGAGTATGAAAGAATATACGTTCCACTTCCCTCCGTTGCAAGCAGGAGACAGAGAAAAACGATAGGCCATAGGCACAATAAATGGGAGTTTACAACAGGGTTAAGCCCAGTTGCCAAGCACCACGGGTACAATTTTTTTATTTACGGGTCCTATGTTGTGAGCTATTGTGACTGATTCCAATAGTAGGTATGGCAAAAACACTTGAACGCACGGAAATTCGTCCTAGTCGCAACAAGATCTGTATAGTAAACAACCCCGGATGTAACTTGCATGCTGTCAAACATAATATTGCGTTCATCTTGCCAAAGAATACACTCCCACAGGATATGATGTGCAGACTGTTCATATTCACAGTCCGGTGTTGAACATTTGCAGAATGGTGAGGTGACAAGCTTGAAGCTAAACAATTTACTCTTAAAGTTACCATGGCCGGTGAGAAATTGAGCCACGCAATGATCAACTTCCAACCATGCACTTGCCAACCGCTCACGAATGGATGGAAAGTACTGGTATAGGTGACGGCCCTTAATAGACGTGTCCCACCTGCATTGCCATTCGGCCAAGAGTTCCTCCCAAACACCAGTCTGTGGTCTAAACAATCTGCAGATCCTAACACGATCGCGTTGTAGCAGAAATTCCGCGTCCATGTTTTCTCTAGTTGAGTAGTACATTGCAGCACGTCGCTGTATCTCAAGATCGACTGGCAAAACACCTGCTAGCACAGGCAGAGCTTCAGTACTTACTGTCCTATATGCCTTGCACAAGAATATCAACGCTAAGCGCTGGCTTTGGAGCAGTTTACGTCTTGCCGCGCCGATAGTAGCCCTATCGGCCCATACAGGTGAACCATAGCAAATACAACCTAAGTAGGTAGCGCCGTAAATAGTTTTCAAAGTATAAAATGAAAGACCCCATGTAGCTGTTGATATCCTTGTCAGGGCATAAAAGTTCCTTTTAGCTTTTTCACCTACAGATTTTATGTGTTCAACGAATGAAAAATTTCTCTCCAATACAAGACCAAGGTAGCACACGGACTCCTTTCTTTTTACGGTAACATTATTGAATTTAATGCTCGGTGATGTCTTAAGATTGCCTTTTAAAATTAGTTGAAAGGTTTTTTGTGGTGCAAACATTAAGCGGTTTCGTTCGCCCCAACTAGAGATTAAACGTAAACAAGTATCCGCCAATTTTTCAAGGCTCGCCCTTGTACTTGACTGAATAAGCAGAAGGCCGTCGTCTGCGTAACCAGTCAATGAACAGCCGGATGGTAATGGAATCGCTAGAAAATCATCGAAACCCATGTTCCATAGATAAGGACTAATAACGGATCCTTGAGGACATCCCATCGTGAGTTCCTTCGACACAGCGTGATGACCAAGTTTAAGTTTTGCAGATCCGTGTGCAAAATATGAGTAAACGAGAGTGTAGATGTTTCTGAAGCAACCGCGGACTTTCATTTTAAGTAGTAGCATTGGCCACCACGCGTTGTCGAAGGCACCAGAGATATCAAGGAAGATGCCTATCACGTACTTATGTTCAGATGAATTTACTACTTTCCTGACAGAGATTGCCGCGTCAATAGTAGATTTTCCTATTGTGAAGCCGAATTGGTTATTATGAAATTTCGGTCCATCTGGCAGCAAACGTGGAACTATAAGGCGCTCGAGAAGTTTCCCTAAAGATGGTAGTAAAGTTATAGGCCGGTATGATTTAGGATCATCCGGGGGGTTGTCACCACTTTTTGGTATTATGCGTATAAAACCGGAACGCCATATACGAGGGAAAATGCCTTCAGCAATGCAACGATTAAAAACGGTCAGTATAGAGTCACCCGATATTTTACAAGCTTCTTTAATCATTCTATTCGATATTTTATCTTCTCCAGATGCTTTATTAAGTGGTAATTTATTGACAACGTTTATGAATTCGTCAGTGGATGGTAAGTCAGACGCTGGGGATTCCGGCGGTTCAGCAGCCCATGATCTAATCTGTTGATGATACTCGTTATCATTTCCAGGTAGATCATCAGGTATAAGAGTATTGAGAAGAGCCTCCGTGGTCTCCTCAATACCAGTGGTATGCATGTTATTAATTTTAATATTTTGGATATAAGCAAGATCGACTGATCTATTGGCTTTAAACTCGTGGTACAGAGGAGACCACGGACCCTCCCTATCTAGTGTTTGCACTACCTTCTGTAACAGATTTCCCTTCGATTTTGCCACCGCGGCTCTATAACTAGATCTGGCAATTCTGAATCTATTTAATGTATCAATAAATATGTCTCCCGTGATTTGCTGTTTTTTAAGCTTGTTTAGTTTTTTGCGCGCTCTGCGAAAACGTTTACGTTGTTCAGTTAAATAGCTATTCCACCAATCACATCTACGAGTGTTGGTTATTGATCCGCGACCTACAGCAACATCAGCACAGTATGTAAATGTGTCTGACATGATTTTAGCACTTTCTTCTGCTGACAACCCATCGCGAGTGAAGTCTTTGGCATGAGATGCAAAAAGTGAGCTAAAGAAATCCCAGTTCGCCCCTTTAGATTTGTATCTAAAATTTGATCCAATATTTTGATAACTTTGTGTCAATCTAGGTACAAATTCGTACACGATCAGGCGGTGATCACTACACGACGCGTCCGGAAGGACGCGCCACCTGTCCAAGCGAACGTCTGCACTAGATAGTGTGACGTCAATAGAAGACTCGCCCATTTGGCTGCAAAAAGTAGGTGGTGCGTCAGGGGTATTGTGTATTGATAGGTTCATCTCAGCGATGAAATCCTCGACAGCACAACGTCGTTCAAAATCAGTGGACCGTACTTTGCCATACCAGAGTGATGATGACGCGTTAACGTCGGCGCCAATGATTATTTTGCGGCCTGCAAGCGACCGCAGAACGTGGCGAAGATTATGTATGTGTGGGGCAACAGGATCTGAGTATTGAAAATAACAGCTCACAACGTAAACTTTATAAAGTGCCGTTGAAACCTCCGCGACAGCACAGTGTGGCGTCATAAGATATTGTAACGATGTCACTGAAAAACTAGTAGAACGCGAAACGTAAATTCCAGCTCGTGCCCTGCCATCTAGTTGTACTACTTTTTGACGTAAGCTTGCATTTTGATATTGTTCTTGAATAAGGACAATGTCTAAGTTATAATCTAAAATTAATTTATCTAACTCCGACGTGGCCACCCTATCGTTATGAAGATTTAATTGTGCAACGGTAAGATTATTTACTGTGTAAGCCATCCTTAGTAGTTAGTATTTAGGATTAACTGTTCGAGCTTGAGCTTATAGGTAGGACAATCCTGTGACCCGCAACGATGGTCGCACGGTTTTTTAAAGCGTTTACACGCCACGCATATTGGTGAATGCTCCAAATTGTCCTTATGAGGGCACTCCGTCGTTTCATGTGCCTCGGCACAGTTAGCACAGGTAGGTGTTTTATTAACGCAATGTTTTCTAACGTGGCCGAAATATTGGCAATGTAAGCAGCGGACTACTTCGACATCATCGATAAAACGACAAGTGGCCCAATCAATAAACAATTTATCCTTGGTAGTGACCAAGTGTTTACGCACTTCGGATTCAATTTCTATGCCTATCCACTTCCGCCCGTTTTCTAAGGAACGCCTGCGAGTGATTTTAGTTGATTTGATAAAATCATCTTCTGCAACTGACAACTCGTCCTTAATATTTTGCCGGTATAATGCGGTCAGAAAAGCGCGGTCTTCCATTGAAGAAGGGACGTCCTTAACTAAAATACGCGGTTTGCGACCTTTTGGCTTTTCAAGCCGTAAGCCAGCGGATCTAATAGCGTCGACCGATTGAAGCTTTGCGAGTTGTTTCTCATTCGCGACGCGCAATACAACGCCTGACTTTGCGGTTTTTTTAACGCCTACGATTTGGAAACCGTCGTCGCTAGGATTAATCGCTTTCATTAAGGCCTGTTTCGTAGCGGACGATGACGCATAATCAGCTGAGCGCTCGGCGGTCGGATATGCAACTACACAGGGAAGCGGTACGCGCGACTCCATGGGCGGAGCAACTTTTGATAAACGGAGTTTTAATGAATCGGCATATGATACCTTGTTTAATTGCTTACTATTATCACACGTATTGGATTTAATTTTTTCCAATTCCCGTTCCGTTCTCGCTAGCTTTGTTTCATTACATGACGATTTAATCGCTAGTAAAGACACGATAGCCGTTACTCGCTGAGTAATATCCATGATCGCGGACTTATTCGCTATGTTTATGCGGGATCCCTGATCATTAACAAGGTCGTTGATTTTTGATAAATACGCTGATGCCTCAGATACTAGTTCGCAATAGTCAGCTTGGCTCGCGTCGCTAACATTTAAAATTGACGAGTTTTTTTCAATAGATTCCGATTTTTGCAGCCGCTTGGACCTATCCTCGGGTGAAATATATGATGGCGAAATTTCGCTAAATAAACGTTTTGTGTTCACGGAGGTCGGAGACCTGTTAGTTACATTGCTTCTACGAAATATTTCCCCACCACGGTCGGGCGGGTCATCATTATTCGTCGACATACTTATTATATCAAAAGTTGGTTTTAATTATAAATAACAAGGTTAACGCGACAATAGACGAGCGCCAAATAACGGGTGCAGTATTATTTCACGATACCCTCAGTACTAACAAAAATAAATGTACTTACCGAGAAATTAATTCGGTTATTTAACACAATAAATTACTTATGGGACGTTAAAAACTTACGAAACGAGCACTAAACACAATAGCACACAACCAGAAACAAATCACGAGCCGGAATCCGATCGCGAAAAAATATAATCGTAATTATAATGAGCAGCGAATTAGACCCACACTGCACCGTACGAATGCGCGGGGGGAGTTGTATGTAAACTCTCTCCTGTATGTAAACTATGGCATCACTGCTCTTGTTATATAGTATTACTTGGTTCATATCGGCCATTTATATGTCCCCTGCTGAACAAAGGCCTCCCCATAGATTTTCACAACTGTCATCATTTTGGGGGGGTACACTTGGCAGGCGGGTTGGTGAGCGCAGTATGGCTACCGTTTCACAGAAGGGATGTTGCTGCCCATCCCTCTGGTTTAGATTCCCTTTGTCGCCTTTTATGACATCTACTGCTTCATCCCATGAGAGATGGTGCAACAGCGATTCATGTATACACAATCAAGCCTACTTGCAATCATGTTCAGAATGCTGTTAAGAGCTAGCCCGCACCCTGCACACCATGGATGCACATCTCTTACGCATTGTTGTGTAAAAGCAGTCCATGTGAGCATCAACCCCACCAGCACCCTAAACGCATTATAATGAACACGAAGGGCGTTGTAGGATTTTTGAGTATATTGTGGATTCGATTCCCACACTGAACCAATATTTGTATGATCTGCAGGTAGTTGTTCCGGGTCTGGGTGTATTGTATGTGGAATTCATGTCTGTAAACCCACCCACAATACAAAGAAATTCTAGTATGGTGCAAAGTTATTAAAAAATAAAAATAAAGTAGAAATGTTAGCAAGCATAGAAACTGTAGAAAAGCAAGAACTAAGAACCCAACTAATGAACAATTCACCTGTTTATTCTTTTATAAGTACTGGTGAATCCCTCTCCTATGAAGTAATCAATTATCAGGCAGAAATTGTATGCCCAATAGCTGTAACAGACTTACGCACCTATATTGGCCATACTACATCAGACCAGCAACAGCATCAGCTGTCACAACCACAACATAATGATATTGGTATGCCATATGTGACATATTTTGAAACATCACCACCAGCTGACTTATATAACAATAACTCAATAAACAGGTATCTTAAAAAAGTGTCTTACCTCAGACAGATCACAAGTCTTTCTCTTGTAGAAATAGGTGTCCTCCAATTTGTGGTACATTTACTTATTTTTGGGATGAGCAGTACATGTAGTTCTTCGAATAAATCTTGTGACATACGAAAATATGTAAAAAAACAATCTTCATGTGATAAAAGCTCCCGACACAAACGATGATATTCTCCTAATTCCTTCCTCTTTTTATTAATGTTGTGAACCCATGCTCTTTTTCTCTGCGATCGTGATAAAGCGTACAAAAGTAATAATTCTTCCACATCTGAATCACTTGACATCTCACTCACACAAACCTCAGATAAGGTAACTCAACATCTTTGGAAAAAACAAACTTTCCAACGACTTTAAAGTTCATGTCATGGCTACAAGCCCTTAAGGCCTAACTTAAACATTAACAAAATATCATCATGGAAATGGTTATGAAATTCTCACAAGTTTCTTTTGGAGCATTTCTGATGAATGTTTTGTTAAAACCTTTATTCTGAACTTCTTTATCTTCTTCATTGTAGCTTCACATTCCCAGCATATCGTGTTATTCACTGAAAACTGAAAAAGTATTTTTATTTTATATAAAGTAACACCCAACACTACGATTTCTCTTGTATTTTGGGTACAGATTACATACACAAATCTCACATGCACAGAGACCCAAATGTGGTCATATGATCATGACACATAATGATCACATTAGAAGTGGGTAATAAAGCTTTTTGCGTGAACCGAACCGAAACTATGTATTGGTATCCGATAAAGTGTTTCAAAACTATGTATTTTCAAAAACTATTTATTGGACGATATGCGTATAAAGTGTTTATGAAATGATAAACGTTTTCGTGTCGGTTCAGGTATTTGCTTTGAAACATGCTATCAACACAAAACTATGTATTTACGGTAACTATTTATTGGACGAGATGCGTATAAAGTGTTTCAAAACTATGTATTTTCAAAAACTATTTATTGGACGATATGCGTATAAAGTGTTTATGAAATGATAAACGTTTTCGTGTCGGTTTAGGTATTTGCTTCGAAACTTCTAATCAATAGTAAACAAATTAAAATTCGCTATCAACTGAAAATTTTATACTTTGGTTTTTTGTTCTTTGTCTGTGGTAAATGATTATTATGACTGGTAAAATACAATAATTTGACACAATAAATTATAGTCTTATGCAAAGTTCTAATATGTAATTTATACTCGTGCCAATATAGGATGGATATACCTAAATAACGTGTCAAAGATTTGATAGCAGCATAAAAATGATTCCTAATAAAATAGAATAAAATGTGATTTTTATTATTATTATTTAGAATGACTAAAATTCATAAATGCGCGATCTCGCTTCTTGTTCGTGCGATCGTCGGTATCGGTCGGGTTTACTTCGGAATAACTCGGTCGGAGTCATTCGGCTAGTTTCGGTAACTGTTTATCGCCGATCCAATGCTGTGTGAATAAAGTGTTTCGCCCGATTTATATAGTTTCAGAAGAGACCAATACATAGTTTTAGGTATTGGACGCGATACATAGTTTCAATAACTGTTTACGGTTTGCAACGCACACCGCTAGATCACATTATTAGTCATGTGCTCTCGGTATGAGAGTAGTATATTCCTTGGCCGATTAATTCTTGACATTGGCAGAATTTTAGACAAACGGCGTCATAAATTTAAAATTGAAATTGGCAATGATCATTGAGTAATAATGATTTATATTTTTAAAGAGGAAAACAGAGTTAGATAAGAAAAATTCAAGTCGATCCGTATTTCTTTATCACACACACTATGTAAAATGTGTGCGTTGCAGTTTTTAGTTTCGTAAATGTGTAATGTATGGAACTCTATAAACACACAGTAATAACACTAACAGTACGCGCGTACAACAAAGCAAATAATATTGTACTTCTCTTTGATTATGGCTTCTGTCTTCGTATCTTCCACAATTTCGTCAAAGTTAATAAATTGTAAAGTATAAGGCAACGTTGTAGGGTGTTTATAAATCTTTACATATCAATAAAATATTTAATTTTATAAATATGAAAAGTTCTAAAAAAACGTCAGCAGCGTCGTACGGTTCAATAGTTTTTTCGTAATAACTTTGAGTGACAGTGACAGACAGTCAGCGTTGCCAGATGCATTCAGCCTTTTACTTTTGTCTGTAGTAGAAACTACTAAAATCTGTACGCTATTTTTAACTTGAAATCTGTATCACAGAGTACGACTACTTTATAATATACTGTAAAGTAATAAGGGTGAGATTCGGAAACGAGTCTAAGCGTGAACTTACGCTTCCATATGTCAAAATGTACTACTTACGCCCCTAATTTTGACAGATGGAAGCGTGAACTTAGCTTAGACTCATTTCTGAGGGTGACATTCAGAAACGAGTCTAAGCTAAGTTCACGTTTAACGTAATAGCTTACTATTACGTTTCGATAGTTAAAAGAAACTCGTACTATAGGTATGTTCAAAACGGATTCACTCGTCTATATCGCTAGCGATAGTTAAAAGAAATCTGTTCAGCTCCAAACTGTTTGGAGCGGGCCAATCGCAGCGCCGATCGCGGCAAATGTGTAGTTTACTATTACGTTTCAATTGTGAAGTGAAACTCGTACTACACACTAAACGGGTACCATGCGTACGTAGTAGTACGAGTTTCTTTTAACTATGTTTACTGCGTTCAGCGCTGTGGTTTGACTGTTCCAAACTTTTCAACCAATCGGAGAGCCGAACGGGGTAAACGTAACGTAAACGTAGTTTAATATAACGTTGCGATTGTCAAGTGAAACTCATACTAGGGGTTAGTGTTGAGTAGGACACGATTTAAAAATGAGTTTGTAAGAGTAGCCTCTTTTTTGTACTGCACCAGTACAATGTCCCACTTCAAATGAGGCGAGGCGTCATGACGTGGTGACGCCTCGCCTCATTTGCAGCTTCATGAAGCTTGGCGGTACATTTGAAAGAACGAGTATGTCATGACGTTGTGACGCCTCGCCTCATTTGCAGCTTCATGAAGCTTGGCGGTACATTTGAAAGAACGAGTATGTCATGACGTGGTGACGCCTCGCCTCATTTGCAGCTTCATGAAGCTTGGCGGTACATTTGAAAGAACGAGTATTTCATGTACTGTTGCTGTATTTGTACTGCCCTGTCTTACAAAGTGTGATTGAGGTAATACTTAAAGCAAAGTAATAAAAAGCGATTGATTTTAGACGAATGACGATTGTATCGACGTTTCTACTTATTAGCCACTGTAGCATTATTGTGCAAGCGACTTATTAGTAAAACATGATTTTGATTTAAAATACACCTAATACACAGACATAAACAAGCAAAACAAATAGGTATTTAACAGACATTCATGAAATCATATTTTTCTAAAACTGTCGCGTCTCGTACTTTGTACTAGTACATTTGTAATAGAGTGAATAAAAGCATCATGTTGTCTCTTGCAGTCACGATAATGTCCGTTGAATAAAAAGACGTGCTTTTCAAGCATGTGCCTCATTCTCTCTCTCTCTCTCACCCTACAGTTCACATGCGAAGAGTAAAGTAACGCGACATAAAATTTGAAGTGGTACATGTTATAATGTTGAGCCGCTCTTACAATATTGTGTCATGTACGGGACAAATGTACCGCCTCTTGTATGTCCTACTCAACACTACTAGGGGTACAGATATGACTAACACTAGTTTCGGACGAGCCAAATATTCGACCATTTTTGGCCCAGACTGATACTGCCGCCGAAACCTGCATTTTTGGACTGAAACTTCGGTCGGTCTCTAGTTACCATTATAAATAGCTAATTTCTGCGCGGAAAGAAACATCAAGATAAAAAATGACGTTCTACAATAAATATTAGTCTGTGAATGTGATTATTTTAACAAAAATGGCTGGCGGCGAGGTTGAGCTAGCGCAATCTGCCTCTTCTGGCGGAGATACGATCTTCGGAAAGATATTGAGAAAGGAAATTCCTGCTAAATTCGTTTACGAAGATGACCAGGTAACTATTAAATTTCACTTTTCAATGTAATACGCCATTTTCTTTTGCCGGCGGGCTGACGTTCGGCCATCAGCTGTTGTCAATATTTCTTTCAGTTATGTTAACTTGTCGGGTTAAAACCCTCTGTAAGGAGTAACCATATCTTTTGATGGGCTTACGTTGGGACAAGGGTCCAGCATGCATAGGCGCTTTGGAGAATGTTAATCTAAAGTGTAATCGGACACAAATGTCGCATTGCACTAACATTCACATATTGGTCCCGGCGGAGCGGGACTAAGAACTAAGAACTAAGTAGAAATAACTGTGTCTCAAAGCTAAAATTCTGTTCATATAACATATTATTTTTATCTGTTTAATACATGTTTTATGAGTATTTAACCGACTTCTAAAAGGAGGAGGTATTTTTTTTGTGTATGTACATTCGGTGTACTCCGTAATTTCTAGACCGATTTGAGTAATTCTTTTTTAACTGATGCAGTATGCTTTCGAATTGGCCCCATATACATTGCATTACATTTGATTAAGTAGTTTTTTAACCAGCTTCAATAAACAGGTTTAATTTGACTGCGCTTATCTAGATGATGTCTTAATAGTTTCAATTCGTCTTAGAGAACCGATTTGAGTTATTCTTATTTTTAGTGTTAAATATGGGTACCAAATTGGAAAAAGTTCTTACATTTATTTACACTAAAAAGAAACAAATATAACTTTGTAACAAAAAAAATACTGACTTCAAAAACCCTACACAATATAAAAATATTAAAATCACTGAAAGGGAAAAACAAAACTTCAGATATTAAGTCGGGTAGGGACAGGTATGCCCCAACCATGGTTCATGCAGACCAATGAGAATTTATATTTTAGACCTGGCCCACCCAACCTCGTAAATGAACTTTTTTTTCCTTTTCTGTGGTATTTAATATTTTTATATCATGTAGGATTTTTAAGTTGGTATATTTTTTGTTAAAAAGTTTTGCTGAATATGGTCGAATTGTAATAGGGATATAATATAAGGGAATATCTCTAGGTAATAAAAAAGGATATTCAGAGATATCATGAGTGGATTCAGAGAAGTGCAAATCATTTAAAACAAGATATCTATACCTTAATATGTGAAGAGAAAACTTTGTACCCCTTTTTAAGCACGATGCGCGCATGGAGGAGCGTGAGACTTGGCATAATTAAAGTTTATATAGAGAAGAAGTGGAGAAAGCTAAAATAAACTTAAAAATTATGAATAATGATCGAATTTCAATCACTAGGTGACGACTAGTAGTGTAGTATTATAAAATATGTGAAATCTCATTTTAAAATGTTTTTGTATGTACTTTCACAATTAACGCCATTACTTCCTATATAAACAAACAAACTCAGATAACTCTTCTACAAGGAGTCTCTCTTTATATTATGGTGTAGTATAAGAAAAGACAAAAGGCATTACCTAAATTTTTTCTTCTTCTAGTGTGTGGCATTTCATGATGTGAACCCGCAGGCCCCAACTCACATCTTGGTGATACCAAGAAAACCTATCAAACAGCTGTCCAAAGCTGATGACAAGGATGAACAACTTCTAGGTGAAAAATAAATAAATTTATAGTACCTTCAGGTAGTACAAGAGCGAAGCTTTGGTCTAAATGCATTGTCTTGCTCAGTGTTAGTGATTATAATATTTTGTCTATCTGCTTTAGCCCAGAATAAAGCTTGATCCTTTGTAGAGAGGGCTGGTGTCCTTTTTACCATTAACATACAGCTGAATACTAGACCAGTTCTGTCATATTCCCCATGCTTGGCAGGTAGGTCGGCGTGTGCAGTTGAGTTGTAATTAATGTACTCAAAGTATGCTGCTCCTCTAGCTTACCCCATAGTCACTTTTTACGATATTCCCGGGACTTGCCATGTGGTGCCGGCTGGGACCCATCTCATTCCGTGGTTGTACAATGCGACTGTGGGCTTAGCTGGAAGTTGGGCAGCAGCATCCTTGGAGTACAGTAACAAATGAGCTGTAATAGCCAACCTGCCTGCCAGGCATGGCGATTATGGCAATACCCCTTCAATGTGCACACAACACACCAAGGCCAGTTGTTGTTGGATATCTATGGGTTTTTGTGGTTTGATGATGATGATGGGATGAGATGTGGTGGTGCTGTTCTTAGCTGACACCACATGGCAATATATGTCTGAAAATGTGAAATTGTACCAACATACTGACATCTCAAATTGAGAGGATCGTAACTATTTGAGTGGCATTTCAATATCTAGCTGATGCTTTTTTACCTGGTCACTCATCATGCAAGTTTCTACTATGGATAATTATAATTTTCAGGTCATTTGCTGATTGCAGCCCGCAAAGTTGCTCACATGGAAGGCCTTGATGAGTCTGGTTTCCGTCTGGTCATCAATGATGGAAAGCATGGTGCTCAAAGTGTCTATCACCTCCACATTCATATTCTAGGTGGTCGTCAAATGGAATGGCCTCCTGGCTAAGAGCAGAACTAGCTTAGCTCATAATGTAAATGAATAAACTGTTTTTTTTTTAAATATATTTTGTTTAGTATAAGGACACCCTTGGTATACGTTTTACATGAATACATAGCCCATAATAACGACAACATCTATCTAAGAGGCCACCACAACCACAACTATAAGCTGTTACCAGCTCCTCAAACAAGTTGTTTCCTGTTGTTGTCCTGTTTAAGTTTTGCCTCACAAACACATTTTGAGCAACCAATTAAAATGTTGAATATTATTATTAATGCTTTTGCCCGCGGCTTTGCATGTGTGAAATTTGGAAATGTACATCATGTTGTGTGGTGCCGGCTCAGAATACCACCACCCCATCTCCTCCCGTGGGTGTCATAAAAGTCGACTAAGGGATTAGCAGGAGGATGGGCAGCAGCGTTCTTCGAGTACATTAACAACTCAACTGCGATCGCCAACCCGTCTGCCAAGCGTGGCGATTATGGCCACACCCCCCAATGAACCCACAACACACCCATATCGGTCGTTGTGGTGATCTTTGGGGGAGGCATGGGTCCAACAGTGGACTTCATTCGGCCGAAATGATGATGAAATCATGTTGAAAACATGCAACAGTGACCTGTGCTTTTATTGGGAATATGTGTGGGTTTTAATATGTGTAGAGAGACCATACTATATCTCCGAACGACACGACCCATAGGCCTGCCGTATATTGCATCCAGCCCAGGCAGCCGAGTGCCAGTATGTGCGTATGGCACTGGGTGTCATCAATAACTTTTATAACGTAGTTTGCATTTTTGCCGCCCAGTACTTACAGTCCATCACTCAGTATAACCTCACCGCTCATTTTGTGATTTCAACTAGGGCTTAGAGACGGAGGTCACTGATGGTTTGTTATACAAGTAAAATCTAGTGATCAATACATAAATCGTAACTGCATATATTTGACTGATAGGTACACCAGTAACACGGATACAACAAAGTAACTATTTTGCCGTCTCATTAGCGGTTTCTGCCTTTAGCGGGAAAAGACCTAGGAAACAAGCAGCGTGACCAGACAAAATTTTACGAAAATACCGAAGCACCTTTTTTTTCTCGTGGGGTATTCTTCATGGACTCCCTCCGCCTTGTGAATGGCAGAGGGGCATGCCGGACTAAAACCCCAGTGTCCTTCCTCTTACCTCTAGCCAGGGGTGAGGTATACGCTTTGTCTGCATTACACCCCAGCACGTATCGTCACCATTTGATGGGCCCTTTCTCTGTGCGACCTTGCTGGCCGCACTTATCTTACTGAGAGGCGCGCGCGGCACACACCCGCCGCCATCTCGGGCCTGTTTCTATTCGGGCGACGGACCGGCCCTAGTTTGTCGACCGCAGGCCGCTCCTCATGAGGCTTCGGGGGATTTTTTTACAATCCCCTCGAGAGATGCCTGGGGCGGTGGCCTCTTTACAGTGGCCTTCCCTCAGCTAGAGGGGATGATCGATTTACAGTCATCCCCTCCGAGATGTGCCTAAAGGCGTGGCACCAATGGTTGGCTCTAGATGGAGATTATTCGAATTCCGGGAGATGCCGAAGATGACCACTCCGGTGGTTTTAGCCGGTAGGAGTCCGGCATGCCAATTCGCCCTTTCCCGGGGCGAAGGTAGTACATCAAGTATTTCCACCGGATCAATAAAAAAAGGCCGCTCCTCATTGTGGCCGGAGATCGTTTAGCCCTACTCCGGTGCCCGCGCCCAGTGCGTTTTCTCCGGATCATCGGAGATCACGTCCTCGTAAAAGGAGGCGACGGCATCCCACGCGCTCTCGCTCCGGGCGATGGACGAATCACGGCCAGATGCGAGAGGTCACCCCCTTCGACCGCCGCTACGAGATAACGGCGCTGCATTGCCAAAGTTAGGCACTCCTTCAACGTGTGCTGCGCCGTGTCCTTCGGACAGTCCGCAGTGATGACAACCGTGCGTCGTTTCTCGGCCTATTCGACGCAGATACTTCCCGAAACAACCATGGTTCGAGAGTACCTGCTTCATCCGGAAGGTGAGGCCATGCTGCCTGCAGCCATTCCTCCATGACGGGTCCTTACCGCCGCTATGGCGGGGTGCCCTAAAATACCGAACCGCCTAAAAAAAACACTGAAATATACCAACCTACACAGGGCAGATATACCAATAAAATACCGATTTATTTAACATGTTTCATTTAATAATCATATCACACACACAATACGTTTTTGTTCATAAATCTGTTTCTTTGGTATTGAGGTATAAACCTAAGACCATACACTACTACTAGTGTATTATAATATCTGTGGTACCTACTACGTACTAGAGAAGACGCCTTAGCTTGATTGTTTGTCACGAATTGACACACGTTAGAGCACATACACTAACTCACTTAGTATGTGCTCATATCATAGGTTATGTGCCCACAGAAATAGTAAATAAAGAGAAGTGGTACGGGGGCGTAACTGCGCCACCGCAACATGCACAATCCGGGCCATTCGGAATAAATGGCCGATTTATAACATCAGTGAGGTTCGATCGCGTAAGTGAAACTGTTAGTGAGTGTTGTTCGGGGATAATATACAAAAACCGAAGCGTAAATAATAACTTTATCAAGGAAGGAATCATATACCATATGCAAGTGAAAGAATTTTCTTGTATTTGTATAAAAATAAGAAATTAAAATTTATTGTTTTTTATATGTTTCCTTTTTTAACGGGCTTATATCCCCATTCCCCTGTAAGGGGGAACCCGGTCTTTTGATAGGCTTACGCGGGGACGTGGGTCCAACACCCAAAGGCCCTTTAGAGAAATTTAATCTAATATGTAATGGGACACTAACCGGGGACTCTACATGGCGGCACTATAAAATGCAGTCCCGGATTGTCCCCGGAGGTATAAAACTATTGTATCAAATGGAAACTACAAGTATAAGATCTATTGCAATGGGTGCTAAATGGATTTCATATATGGGGAACAAGGTGTGGTGTTCCTCCATTGAAAAGGGAGGAATCCTCCAGCCAGGCGGATGCAAAGAGTATAATAATATACTAGTAAGGCGGATGGTATGCCTGGCGGGCCGAAGCCCAACGGAACGGTTGATGTTGGGTGACTGTATATATGCAGCGTCGCGCGAATACTTCACAAGCGTGATTCAGGATTCTTTGACGTCATCGGAGAGTTGCAATTAATATTCAAGTAGATGTTGTAAGTTGTAGTTATGCTGGCGATGTAGGTGTCGCCACATCACTCCTCCCCGAAGACCGGAGGGCGATCGTGGTTGATGAGTCAGCTGTTCTCACACACACAGATTCCCCAATGTGCTCGCGACCCCAAAGACCCTTTACCATACATCGATGGCACCCCTGTTCAGGCGTGTTGGACATGGGCACCGCGGCGGTTGTTACCCCGTTGACGTCTGGTCCTTCTCCGTGTGGGATCAGCCCTCTCCCGATACCACTCTACGGTCTCCTGAAGCATGACGCTCTCACAAAAGGAGACCACTACTTTCCAGTTTTCATGCACTGCCAACATAAGCCGACACTACTGCTGGCAGAGATTCTCCCGATCCGATTGACCAAGATCCGCAGCTTAGTAGCCCACGCAGCTCCTCGAGCGTGTGCTGTGTGGTATTTTGGTCGCTTCTGCAGATATGTGTGCTGTGCTGTGACCGTGCGTCTTATCCTGTGCAGGTACGCACCGAATCAACCGTGGCCAGTGAATACCTGCGTTAAGTGGTAGGCAACGCGTTCGTTCCCCCTAAATCAGGGTCCTAAATGTGGCAGGATGGCCTCGACGACGCACTTGGTCGCGAATTGCATCCGCAGGCAGTAACACCGCATCCTGAGTGCGCGCCGCCGCGCTAGCCGCCTCAGCCTGTCGAACGCTCCTTGAGGTGCGCTTTCACTCATCTGGTGGAGGGAGACTTTTGCAACACCTAGTAGCCACTAGGTTACTTTGAATACTAAAACGGCATTTTTTTATGTTCGGTTCAATTTCACGGTTTTTCGATCTAATGTCGCAGGCAACATGAAAGCAAAATATTACTAGTCTAGTTATTGTAAAAGTATACACCCCTACTTAGTATTCAAATTATTTGAAGTATACGGTCGATAAACTAGGTAGGTATACCGACGTTTTTTAGAAACTTTATGTATGGAGGGGAATCAGCAGATTTTTATCACCAATTTGGGAAATTTGACTTGGATTACTAGGGATTCTAGGGAATTTGATAAATTGGTATTGGAATCCCTGGACATGTCTTATACTGATATGGCGAAAGGACTTAGACTCCAGAGTCCAGACCAAAATAATAACAAAGAAAAAAAGTTATACTGATTGAAAGTGTAGTCACATATATTCATCTATGGTCACACAGACTACCTTTTTAATCACTCACTCACTCATTCAAAATAGAAATACAAATAGTGACAATAATTTCATAATTTGGTTTATGATTTATTGGTGTTTAGCAAGAGATAACTGGTTTTCCATCGAAAATGTGTGAAAATCACTTCATAAATACCATATTCACGGACTTTCAGAAAAATATTGACCTGGATCAAGAAATACGAGAGGTACCTACATTGAATATTTTTGATGCAGATGTGTATTTTAGTAGTAGTAGTAGGTACCGCATTTCTTATTTAACTTTTGTAGATCATCGCTATTGAATCTCATAACAGTCGACATCATATAATAACATAAATGGAGAACTTTTTATTAGTTACAGTCATTACATTGTAAATAAATAAACTTAATTTTCAATACGTAGGTTATTCGTAATATCTGCAAAGATGTTGGACAAACGTTGCGGGAAGCGACTACAATACTTCAAGTTATTCACCACAATGAAACTGCCAGTAAGTAGCTAAGTACTGACCCTTGTTATTTTTTATACTTTTTCTTGAGCCAAATATTACTTATCTATCAATCTATTAAAAAAATCCCAATCCTTGAATGTACATTCAGGATTAATCAAATATCATTAATTTTATTCTGGCACCGCATAGTCCAGCAATGATACTCATTAGTAATATTGGGAAGGTAAAGAAATTGGATTTATTCAACCACATTTAATCACAATTTAAGAAAACATCTGCACAGTTGACAGTATAATGTTAGGATGAGATGAGAGACAACTGGAAAAATGATATTATATTTAACACTAGAAAGATAACCATACCACAACTTAAAGATATGTGCCATTTTAAATGCATGTTTATAATTGATTGAATAATAATAATAAATTAATAATATTATTATCTTAAAAGCTGTATTTAATACTATAAAAATTAAATACAACATATTTTTAATTGTTTACTTTAAGGGATTTAAAACTAAATGAGTACACCTCCACAAAAACACTGAAAATCAACAGCTTTAGGAACAAAAACACTTGAATTATCTCATTCAAATATAGCTTTTCTTGTAAACTATTTGACGATAATGATTTTAGAGACAGTCATGGCAAACATCATTCTAATGCTCCAAACAAATAGTTGATTTGAACTTAGTACAGGTCATCTTCGTTTTTTTAAACATACATTTACTGCTATACCCTACTTCTTTATGCTGATTGTGATGATTTATAGTCATGAACTGTATGATTCTGTGCAATGGGGCTAATCAGTCAATAATATTATATTGAAGTATGAATATGAATACTGGAAGTACGAATTATATTGATGGCAGAAGTTCTTCCATGAGTTCAACACTTACTAACTACACGTTGTAGCAATGCCTGTTCTTGCCTCTCACCACTGTCAGATTTGACACAATTATTTGACTGTCACCCTCCAAAGCTTCAGTTGCCCTGAAGCTTCATGTGGTCCTGACAATTGCGGCACCACTTTTCATTTTCCATCCCTTCTACATTTTGGTGGTCAACACCCTTTTCTGTGAGTGTGAAACCACTTTGCTCATTGTATTCAATCAGTAGATCTTCCGACTCGCTTTTACTTTCCATAGGTTCATCAGTGTCGTTTTTCTCTTCTCCATCCAATAAAGTGCATATTTAGTTTTCGACCAGCATCCTTTTATGTGCCATGATGTGTGTGTGCTAGTTCCTAAAATTCAACAAACACATTAAAAATACGCCTCGCAAGTGCAATAGCTCGTAATAACAACAAAACAATACTATTTTCCGCATGGAAACAAGCCCCCCCGTGAAATGGTAGACCGATGACCGAGATGTTGAGATGTTTAAGAAGGACAAACCAATAGACGCATCAGACAAGAAGCGACAGCAATGTGTTTCATTTTCCAGCGCGCGCGCCTCTGCGACGTAGGTTATCTTTCTAGGCTTAATTACAATGTAAGCAATTTTAAACAAAAAGACTGAACTGTCACACTAATTAGTACAATGTATTGTTCAAAGTAACACAGCATTCTGCTCTAGATTATTGTCACAAATATTTAAAAAAAATAAGATCATCAAAATGCCTGATAGGTATGCATTTAAATAAATAAGACCCATGAATTCAGCTTTACGAGGTTATATATATACTAGAAAATTGTATAGTGTCAGATAGGGGTATAAAGGAGTACAGAGGGATACCGGATCAGTTGGTGCGGCCTAATGCTGATAAAGTGTGAACCTCATCCCCAGCCAGAGGTAAAGTGGAAGGACTCTGTGGGGATTTAGTTGGTAAGAGTCTGGCATGCCCCTCTGCCCTTCCCAAGGTGTGGAATGGATTTCCCATGAGAATTAAAATAAGAATGGTGATATCAGATTAGTTAGAAACTAGAATAATACTTTTTCTTTAATTTATTATTACTTATTTATTAGTTGTCAGACAATACAGGTCTATTGATACCATATCATATTTTTCATAATAATATATAAAAATGAATACTTTTGTTTGTCCCATATGTGTTCCTGTATCCCATTCATCCAATTGAGTTCAACTTTGTACAGTTGTTTTTGGCGCTGGCTCTCATGCTATTATTTCACAATTATAATCATCAACATCATTAATATATAGAGTAAATAGGAAGGACAGGAATCTTGTAGAACCTAAAACTCCACTAAATTTAATTTTCAATTGGTTTCTGTCAATAATCTTCTTTTAAATGCAGGGAAAACCAAATGTGTCAAATTCTCCTAAATAGTAGTTGGTGGAAATCGACCATGTTAACTAATGGACCTGCACTAAGCACTTCCTTTTCTTCAGGCTGTAACCTCTGCTGGTTGCAGGCATCACACTGCAACCGATTGTCGGCTGTATATACAGGGTTGTATAGTAGTAAGTACAGAAACATCAAAAAGAAAATTGGCTATGTACATTTCATTATATGTATTTTCGAGGCTGGAAGGCCGCTCCTTAGGAGGGCGATTGTCCGTCCACTTGACCCTATAGAAGCCAGCTCTACTGCCTATATCAGGCTTATTTCCCGATTTTATTATTATTATTTATTCCAGTTATGCCAGCATGCAGCAAAGCAAGGGAGTTGTTTGAGAAAGCTCGAGAGGGATATGCAAGACTGAAGGAGGCTTTGCCGGCCTCAGACTATTACAAGTATGAATTGTTTATTTGATTTGATGTACCTATATATTTGTTTATTATTATAGTAATATTATAAAAATATAATTTATTTTTCATCATTCTTTGATCAAATAAACAATAAATGCACAATCACCGCTCGATAAAAATGTGCATAAATCTGTTGTATGCTCAAGTTGCGCTCTCAGCCGTTTCACGACCGCGCTAGCGCTGTGATGTTTTACGGTGCCAAATGTGCAGTAAAAACATGCAAAAACGATACTCTATAGGTACTATATTGGGCAAGAGACCCCGTTTCCAAAATTAACTGATACCTCAGAACCCCGTACCCTAATTCGGCTTTAAAAACTATCTCTAGTTTTTTTCCTATTGATACAAAATACTTACCAATTCCTAATCCTCCTATTCCTACTAAAATATTAGTCATTCTTATAACAAGTTGGTACATGTAACACAACTTATACACAGTATCTTAAAGTTTCAAATAAGAACTTGTGTTAATTAATAGGGGTCGATTTTAGACCTCGTCGACCCCTGGGAAACCGATATCGACCACTTTGCGAATCCCTGCTATATAGTGCAAAAAGTAGGATGGAGGGTAGTATTTTCGCGCGGTTTTTGAAATTGTTTGCGTAAATAAGCAGACACGGATGTGAAAAAGCGCGCTGAACTTCACATGTATTATCATCACATAATTATCTTCACTGTGACTTGTTTTCGGATGGACGGCCGGAAAATATTAAATATTATTAATCATTGAGATTTTAAGAAATGTGTCTATTATGTCGACAGTTACGCCCATCTTCCTACAAGCTAGTATGACTGATTTGCTGACCGTCTCTAGCTCAGTACCTTTTTTGTATATTGATCCCCAGTGGAACTCAGCTATAACCACTAGAACGGTCATCTTCGGCACCGAAATGGGCATCCAGGTCCTCGTAAGATCACACTAGAGCCTAGCTCGGAACCTAGTTCACCCTTTTATTTTCTATGTACACAAGTGTATTTAATTATTGATTTGTAGTGTTTTTATTATTTCATTATATTATACAGATACCAGGAGCACTGGCGCCACATGACACAACGCTTCTGCTTCCTGATCGCGCTCACCATCTGGCTGGAGACAGGCATCCTCGCGACACATGAAACTGTCGCTCAAGTATTAGGCAGTAAGTCATAAATATATATTATGGGCGTCGTGGTCGAGTTTACGTGTGGTTCCTAACAAAGAATAGACCCCCCTCTTCACAAGGGTGGGTGGATGCGGTGCATCATCCTTCCTAGTGCTAACAACACAACATACTTTGTTCACCAATTCGCCTACTAAGCCTAATGATTAAGCAACATTCCCTATGACCATTAATTGTAGTGATTATTGGTACTTGGAAGGCCATGTTCAGCAGTGGACGTTTACAGGATGATGTGTGCGAGTGTGTGTTGGTGTTAGTGTGTGTGAGTGTGTGTTGGCTTGTGAGTGTCTGTGTTGGCTTTGAGTGTGTGTCTGTAATCTAGATTGAGTTTTATTATATAAAAAATTTTTTGTTTGTTCTTGGATTAATTTCAGTTAGTGCCGTTGAAAGAAAGACTGGTTTCCACTTAGATATAGAAGACTATCTAAATGGACTACTGCAACTGTGCTCAGAATTGGTAAGTGAATAATTGGAACTATATAGGCAGAAAGGACTCCACCCACAATTATTTTTTCAACAATGAGTTATATGTGCCAACGTGGCCCACATCAGTTCTTTCTTACAGTAAAATTGACTCGGCAATAAACAAAAGACAAGCATTAAAAAAAGAACATTAGAAGAACGCCAATGAATAATAATACTGAAGAATACTTGTTTTTAAGTTTGAACTTTAATATCTCAAAAGTCGTATTGTGGTTTATATCCTTTCTTTTTAAGTAGGTGATAGGTCCAATTAATAACTAAAATGATATATGAATATGACTAAAATTAAAACAGCCTTCAAGCTGCGCGTCCACTGGCTCGCCATCGGAGCGTACGGATTTTCTTGGTTTGTATTGATTGTGTGGAACTGCGTTCACTAGATCGTGTAATCTGCACCGAACGTTGGCATTTTGTAATGCAAAATTACCGACGCTCCGGTGCCGAGCCATTGGATGCGCAGCTTTATTCTCCAACTTGTTATAACATTATCATTGGCGCTAGGTGGGACTTAGTAATTGCGCTCAGTTAATTTTGTATTAATGTGTACGACTGGAAACATTTGAAATTTTATAGTCATCATATCAGCCAAAGGAGGTCCACTGCTGAACAAAGGCGTCCTCCAGAAATTTCCACAACCAGCGGTTGCTGTTACATACCCGACGCAGGCAACGGCTCCCAGTGTTACCAGTAATGACATATGAGGCAATGACCTGGTCACTTACTATGGGCCTCATGAAATGGCCTTGGAAAGCTCAAGGTCACTCAGCGAGCTATGGAGATAGTTATGCTTGGTATTTCTCTACGAGATCGAATCAGAAATTAGCACATCCGTAGAAGAACTAAAGTTGCATACATACATAGCTGAAATGATTCAAATTTATATAGGGACGAAATAGAACTTGGTTTTAAAATTATTGCAATCGATTCTATTATTGAGCAAACTATTTTCATGCTTAGTATCTATAGATACTTTTCTACAAATGTTGTTGTGTATTATAATAATATTATCAGCCTACAACTGGCCCACTACAGCGCAAATGCCTCGTTTCATACAAAATCACGCGTACTAATTCAGAGCATTCCATACTAAGATAAATAAGTGTAAATGCGTTGCCCGCGCTCTATAATGGTTACATGAAAGCGCCGACCAGTGTCGCGGCTCGACGTGAATCGTAATCATAAGCGTAATTCAGCAAAATCAGTTTAGTGTTTATAGACGATGCACGAAGAAGTGTACTGCAACCGTGAGAGAAAAAGATGTGCTATTTCATTTCATAAATAAATAAATACGTAACGTAAATCAATTTTGTAAAAAAAAAACGTAGTTTGTTTTATTTTTTATTACGCGGTCTAACGACGGCGCGCCGTTTTGTAGTTTTGTATCTATTTGTAAAATGTCATTGATTCCACACACGGCTGGCTTTCGCCGTTAGAGTAGAATAGAATCATTTATTCATAAAATAGGACCGAAAAGACACGACATATTGAAACAACGGAGAGCATTTCGCTACATGTCAACCTCTGAGAAGAAATGCCGAAAGAAACTTACGGTTAGGTCTTTTTTGGTGATTATTAGTTTTGTCTTTGACGAATATTAGAATCAGTCGCCACACCATCCGTTCATCAATCAATAAAAACTAGAACCTTATCGGATCCACCAGGACCATTGGCAGATAATGGGGGCTTTATCTGTGAAATCACGGTGCCTCAAATTTTGAAGAAAAAAAACGATTATAGTTCTTTATTTATAGATTACAAATCTACAAGAAGTTTATGTCTTAAAATAACGTGGTAAATTATATAAATTCAACAGAAGACAAATATCCATCTACAATCCGGTACCATACATACCATTTATATTTATTATTTATACATATTTACCACTAACTAATTTGAGTCAGATAAAAAACAAACATGGTAGTTATCATATTCATCGTACGGAACCCTTTCCATGCGGTGGTCCGGTTTTTTTTCAGGTACCCTTCCGCCTACATCTTATAGGAATTCAGGCGTGATCGCGTACCTATACTCATATTAAATTTCTTTTTTCAGGCCCGTCTGGCAGTTAATTCAGTGACACGCGGTGACTATGAGAAACCACTGCAAATATCCAAGTTCGTCATGGAATTAAATGCTGGCTTCAGGTAATTTGTTCTCCTTTTCCCATTTTACTATAGTATTGTTTACGACAGGGAAGAAAAATATTAAGCAGATATACTTTTTGTTTGAAAACGGTTGCCATCTTCTTTTTTTAAATCTAGATGTTTCCATTAAATTCAATCATTTATTCAGTAAATAGGCCCGAACAGACCCTTTTACATGTCATATTGAAACGATGGAGGGCATTTTGCTGCATGAAAACCCCTGAGATGCCGAAAGAAACTCGGGGTTAGGTCTTCTCTGATAAATTTTTACTTCTTTTTTATCCTTAACACAGCACCCATCCCACCCTTCGCTTCTTAGGCGCATATTACATACAGATCGAGAATCAAAACTCAAGTAGAACTTGAGTCGACATTGCATGAATTGAATATAAGTGCTGGACCTATTACATAGCGTTCAGATTTGATAATCGCAATCTACACTCAAGTTTTGATTCTCTATCTGTAATAGGTACGGGCCTTATGTCTGAATACTGAAACACCACTTAATATTAAGTCCCGCTTTAACTATTTGTGCCGTCCGGTTAAAACGGAACTTAATATTAAGTTGCGTTTCAGTATTCGGCCGTTAGTGTTTAAGCTGTGTATGAGGGATGTTACGGATATGGATATAGATAAGGATGTTTTTATTTAATTTTTCGGTTTTAGATACGGATATAGGTATTAAAATATTTCGTACATGCAGGAAATGTCGGTTATCGGTTTTAATATTTTACACAAACTTTTTGAAAGCTGTCAATTTATTACTCGCCGTTAATCGTGTTAACGTGGGCCCTAACAATGAAATAGTGAAAGAATATTGCCTAATTAACAGGCTTGGAAAGCAAATTGATGATTTAGGCTGTTATTAGTGCATAGGAAGATGCCCGTATCCTGGTCGAAATCCCTTAATATTTTTACGACAGCTGCAGAGCGGAGGTTTAGGTGACTTGACGTTTAAACTTTTCAAAAAACTGTTGTCCCACACTATCTCCTGTATCGTAGGTACAGCTTACAGAAATAAAAATCAGATAGACTAACATACATAACAGTACCAAACCCAGTACAACTATCTGTTGGTCATACTAATATTTGATCCGTGCAGGGATCGAACCGCTTAGCCACTGTGACAGCCGTACCGTCAAACGTAATACCGATGTATTTTTTATTCTATTACAGATTACTAAACCTTAAGAACGACCATCTCCGCAAACGGTTTGATGTTCTCAAATACGACGTGAAGAAGATTGAAGAAGTGGTGTACGATCTGAGCATCAGGGGGCTCCGGCCGAAACCTGTCGATGCTATTGAGTAGACATCGCATAAGAGTGTAATAGTGATTAAAAAAAATAACTTTAAATAAATGATTACATATATAGTATGCATTTCATTTTGTAAATCGAAACAAACAACACGGGAAGCTATTTCAGGGTATTCGATAGGGAACAGCCTTTTTTTTTTTTTTTTTTATTTTTTTTTTATTGATGTCCAGTGGAAATTCTACATGGAACTTCCTTCACCCCGGGGAAGGGCGAAGGGGTATGCCGGACTCCTACCGGCTAAAACCACTGGAGCGGTCATCTTCGGCACCGAAGGGAGGCTCCAGGTCCTCGTAAGATCACACTAGAGCCGCCCATTTGGTGCCACGCCTTTAGGCACATCACGGAGGGGATGACTGTAAAGCGGTCACCCCCTCTAGCGGAGAGAAGGCGACTGTAAAAAGGTCGCCCCCTCAGGCACTTCTCGGGGAGGATTGTAAAGGATCCCCCCAAGCCTCGCTTTGCGCTGTGCTGCGCACACGGCGGCACGTGACCACGTGCGCGCCACCGTCTTCCCGGGGGTCGCTCGGTGTGAGCACGCAGACTCCCCAATCTGCGCACCCGCGACCCCCGAGATAGGGAACAGCCTAACAGCCTTTCATATATATGTATACCCTAGTTATACAGTGACAACGCCACTGGACAAGTTGCCCCCACATGCGGTGCGTTCGTTTCTTTCTTCAAGGATATGTCTGTCTTTGTTTTTCCCCTTGTCTTTTCCATCTTCTTCTTGTCTATCCAAAGGTTTTCTGTAAGAAATCGCTGCAAAACTGCTACGATTGCTAAAATTGCCAGTGAATTAATAGAATCATTTATTCACTAAATAGGTCCCTTTTTTTATGTGCAGTGGAAATTCTACATGGAACTTCCTCCACCCCGGGGGAGGGCGAAGGGGTATGCCGGACTCCTACCGGCTAAAACCACTGGAGCGGTCATCTTCGGCACCGTAGGGGGGCCCCAGGTCCTCGTAAGATCGCATTAGAGCAAGTAAATAGGTCCTAACAGACGCCTTTACACGTAATTTTGAAACAACGGAGGGTAATATGTTCCGATAGCCGTAAGCGTCCAATATTGGAGTGTGAGTTGCTTAGCCTGCAATTTTGCAATAATAATAAAAGTAACTAAACCATTTATTATCTTCTAACAGTTTTAGAAAACAGTCCCTTCTGTAATTGTTCGCACGTTTAAAAAGTATCCAGTGTCGTCTACCGTGATCCCGGCCAATTTGCCGTAATCGCCACGCTTGGCAGATGGGTTGGCGATTGCAGTTGAGTTGTTAATATATTCGATGGACGCTGCTGCCCATCTTTCGGTTAATCCCTTAGTCGACTTTTACGACACCCACGGGTGGAGATGGGGTGGTGGTATTCTGAGCCGGCACCACACAGCAATATTTATGTGTATATATAAGTTTTATCTTTAGTTATATTGTATGTACCTACATTTATGTATTTTATATTATTTCCATACATCTATAAACTTAAACCTCAAATCAAGTAAGGATATAGCTCAATATATATGTAATATAATAATATTCTTAAAATAATGTAAACGTTTAGTACTTGGTTATTTATATTTCACAATGTTCTTCATATAGACATTAAAACAAATATATTATATACACTATGAATAAACCAAATTGTATTAAAAAACGGTTATACTTCCCTATAACCCCATTATTTTCAATACAGTCAAGTTGACGTTGACGCAGGTAGCAGAGATTTTAACGTATTTCGGTTAATCTTATATTTTCCCATATATCCATGTAATGAGACTTCAACTGCTCAATACAGTCAATACGCCTTTTACCCCGTGCTTTCCACCTTCGCACCATCAAACCCCATCAACACGGAAACACTGTCATCATTGCGGCCGAATGGAGTCCACTGCTGGACACAGGCCTCCCCCAAAGATCACCACAACGGCCGATATCGGTGTGTTGTGTGCTCATTGGGGGGTTTTGCCATAATCGCCACGCTTGGCAGACGGGTTGGCGATCGCAGTTGAGTTGTTAATGTACACGAAGGACGCTGCTGCCCATCCTCCGGCTAATCCCTTAGTCGACTTTTGAATGATGAAACGGGGTGGTGGCATTCTGAGCCGGCACCACACGGCAAGTAAAACACAGTAGTCACAGTATTTCTCTAGAACAAAAAATAAATACCTATTGTTAGGCATTATACACATTTAAGCAAACTATTAAGACTGCTAATTTACTGTTCATAATTTATAATTTAAATATTATAAATTATAATATTTAAATTATTACATAATTATTAATATTATTATTCATCATTCATTATTCAAAATAAATAAAACTGAAATGATTTATCTTTTTATTTTATTTAAACCTCATGATGTATTTAAAACTATATTTTAAAGAGTATTTATTTATTTATCTATCAAAACTATCATTACAGGATATTGCCAATGCGGTAGTGTGGTCCTTAATTATGAAAAACATAACACTTAAAATGTAATTTTTGTGAATTCATTCAGAGAGCAGGAAAACAAATCAATTCTCTCAGCAACGTCATTTAGTGTGTGCAAGGCGCGCGTCATAGGCGCTGATAGGCGCTTTGCCGAGTAAATTAGTTCGCCCGCGTGGAACTGCGATTATGCGCGGTCTCCGCCGCCGTACAACGTAATTGTCAGGTACATACAAACACATCTCCTTCAATACATGGATTACAAGTCTGACCTCTGAATACATTAAAAATATACGTGATGAGAGTCAAGTCTCTTCTTGTTTCCAACTGGTTGTACCCAACCATGCCTAGAACGAACAAGGTTGGGTACATACTGGTAAATACTTAAAAGTATACGATGACAATAAAAACTGGTAAAAATTTAGACATCTTGGCTGAATATTATTCTGTATCAGCCTGGTACCTAGGCGTCAAATAAAAACAGGATTGACATAAAAATATGAACCACATTTCATATTTCCCGTAAGGGTATGTGTTTTGTGCATATTTCAATCTCAACTTAGAAATTAATCCAACTCGTTTCACCCAGTAAACTTAAACATTGAAAACTACAGTTATTAAAGACTGCATAAGCTGCAGAAGTGAGTCTATTCTACAATTGATGAATATGTGGACCCCACTGTAGCTTTGAATCTAAAGTGATATACAAAAATATAATAGTGTCCATAAGGCTCAACACCATCACGGTGTTGTCAACTTTTTTGAAAAAGAGCACCTCCTTGCCTCTGTTTCAAGCTTCCGGCGTTGTGCCCACGAGTAAGACAGAATTGAATAGCTAAAGGACCATGTACCGGTATGTATAATCTATGACCGATGTTCCACCCGCTTTCAAGAGGCTTTGTCGTAATCCGTCACCACCCGTCGTAAACAGAGTAAGCAATACTTAGTTTACGCCACCCGTCGTCCTTGACATTGGCAAAATCATCAACTCGTCGATGGAGCCATTAAATTTAAATTCTATTTGGAACGTAGACAGAGTAAGCAATATCACGAGTCTATAGAATACTCAGTTTACGATTTGGAATTATCATGTCTCATGTCAGTCGTGTCAGTCGCATAGTCAGTCGACTCGCTATATTTTCCGACGTTGTGTTGTTGTGTTTTGGTAATAATTTTGAATTCGTTCTAAGTATAATTTAGAATTTATCAATATCATTTGTAATAATTCGATATAAACTTACATAATAAACACAGCTGTTCTAGTTAAAGTACCTAATTGTATTGTTATTCCAAGTGTATTTTGTAAATCCTGTCTCAAGTCGTTGGATAAGACGTTGTCTTTTAAGTATTCGTATTTTAAGTGTGGACTATGGAGTGTTCCAACAAAGTGTGTTTAGATGACGAAACAAAGTCTGTAACCAACCAAATAACGGCAAAAAATAATATCAAGGTACATTTAGATTCTTCCATTGATAATTTTCTGACTACCGACGACTGGGTTGATTATCTTGACGAGAATCTATCCTCGGAAACCGAAGACGACCCGCAGATTACCGTTGACAAAAATCATAGTCTCGATGTTGAAATGCCGCTGGTAAGCAAAGATAGTAACAAAGACCGAGAAGATACGGATCTTCATACACAGAGTTTTGATAAACTTGTAGAAAATTTGAGTTACAATATATTACATGTGAATTTTACTAAGTTACTTAATTTTTTGGAAAGTAACAGCCGTGAGCTTTGTTTTCCTTTCATATCTAAATGTTATGAGGAAGTCTTCAAAAGAATAGTGCAGGATGTGACTGTTCTAAAATCCAATAATTTAGATGCAAATTATAAAGATGTTTGTAATAGTATCATAAACACTGTGATCCAGAATAAGTCTGTATACTTGTTTACCTGTGTCTATGGAGATAGAGAGAAGTACAAACAGTAAGTACATTATTTTCCTATAAATGTTCATAAATTATGAAGAACACAGGTAGTTCCAAGGTGTGAGTCCTACCGTATACTTTTACTTATGTTCTCAAATTATTAGTCCTAATGTAAACTGCTGTAGGAATGTATTGTAACTGTTCCTGTCCTGAAAAAAATGTTGTTGGGTGGCTAAGAAATCAAAATTTACCAGAATTATATTGTGTCCTTGATTGAAATATGGTTGGTTTTAAATATGCCTTTTTAAAATTGCCATGTTTATGTATTAAACTGTGATTTGGAGGATTAAAACATGTAATAGACTTCCTAATATTTGTTTATTAATATACTGATAAGTACATAAGTTATCTTTAAGTGGTATTTGATGCAAGCATCATCAATCATAATTTGAAAATTGTTTGCATTCAACAATAAAGTGATTGTCTCCACACTTGCATCAAGTCCGTGTGGTGTCCGGATTAAGAATATAGCACTATTCCATTTCCTCCTGTGTATGTTGTAAAAGGCAACTAAGGGAATCTAAACCTGAGGGATGGGCAGCAGCATCCCTTCTGTGAAACAGTAGCCATACTGCGCTCATCTACCCGCCTGAAGATGTCAGTTGTGGAAATCTATGGGGTAGGCCCATGTTCAGCAGTGGACACATAAACGGCTGATATGAATTGCATCAATTGGTTTAACTCATCTGCATTCTACCAATATAAATATTTAAATTTTTCACTATATATATGTATATTAATTTAAAATACTCTATTACAAACATCCTGAATTTCTATAATATTAAGTAAAGGACTTTATTTATTTATTTAGGATAGGCTACAAATGTTTACACAATAAATTCCTTCGTAATGCATATTTTATCTTACAAGCTAACTCTATTTATGGTTAATTGCATATTATATTAATTTTTCATTTGTTTTTTTACAGTTCATTACTGATTAAGAAGGTTTATTTAAAAGAAGAATGTGAAGCAACTCCTGTGCCAATTTCATCAAGGTCAGTTGACAAATCTTGTAATTAAACACAGCAGGGCCTCGTTAATCCAGACTTGTGAACAGATGCATCGCTTTATCATTATGTAGGCTTTTTGTACCATGTTGCATCCAAATTTGATAAGGATTTTTTATAGTATTATGAAGGGTACAGGAATAAGAGTGACACATTAACATTTTTCGTCAATTCAACTAACTTTATCATTTGATTAGTTTCAAATGGACCATCTACTCTCTCTACTAAATGGTTAAACTCTATGGTTCCTTCAAAACTGTTTATAAAGAACTTGTGTTTGAGAAAGGCCACTAATAAAAGATGCAATTTTTTTTACCTTTCTTAGTCATTGAGGGATTCCACCACTACCCTTCTTCGCATAGACCAACCTTCATCTCTTCCCAAGTTGTTGTAAAATAATCACGTACATGATAAGTCCCAGCATCTTCCTATAGAAAATCAATGGAATTTGGTCACTCCAGTTGGTCGGAGCATGATGTCAGCTTTATTATATTAGTATAGATGCTGTGTGGTGCCGGCTAAGAATACCACCACCCCATCTCATTCCGTGGGTGTCGTAAAAGGTGACTATGCGATTACCTGAGGAAGGGCAGCAGTGTCCTTCGTGCACATTTATAACTCAACTGCGATCGCCAACCCGTCTGCAATGCGTGGCGATTATGGCAATACCACCGATGAGCACATAACACAAACTGATACAGGTTTACAGGTAGTTGTGGTAATCTTTGGAGGAGGCTTCTGTCCAGCAGTGGACGATGTTCGGTTGAAATGATGAAAGCTTGTAAGTATATCCACCTAGAAGTTAGTCACAGAAAGTAAAAAAATATTTTCATGTTAATCTCAAATTAAACAAAAGCAATATCAGACCATATTGTCTCAGGGCCATTGCAATTCAATCCTCCCTTGCCCCCAAGCATGCATTGGGGAAGTTTTGCTCATAGCAGGCCATTAGTTGTTCTTGCCTTATACCATCACATGATAACATTGTTATTACTTATTCTCTTGCCAAGTCTTGTAGCCATGATATTTTTCCCCATGATTATTGTAATGGTTACAATAATTATTCTAGGGGCAATTAATTTAACTAATTACATGTAATGTCATCTAGCAAAAAATGCCTGTGGCATTGAGACCACCTTTGTACATTATTGTATTTTTTTTTATAAAACTTTTGCCCACACTAGGATATCTCCTGTCGTGGGTGCGTTTACAGGTATAAATTCTACACACAATACACCCAGACCCAGAACAACTACCTGTAGATCATGCAAATATTTGTTCCGTGCGGGTATCAAACCCGCGACTCGTAGTGCAGCAGCCGACTATCAGCCACTGCACCAAACGTGCCATCCAGTATATATAAATATATTTACTTACAGTATGTCTTAGCCTTTAATTTCTAATCAAGATTATTTTTCAGCACCCAGGAGAGTCTACTGCCGTTATCGCAATCATCTAGTACTGCGGACCCCGACGAGAATCAAGAAAGCTCCTACCCTCCTGGCCTTGTTGATAATGGCTTCAAATTACAGTGCCTCAGAACAACACTGGCATTCGTAAAAAACGATAACACAAACAGCATGCAATACCCCAATTTGAATTTGGAACAAGCAAAATTCATGCGAACATTGCTGAGCAGTGTTATAGCTTATGCTAATTTTGATAGCGATGTTGCAATAAAAGGGCTTTATAGGGCTTTGTGGGAGGCAGTCAAAATTTTCAGCTTGAAATACGATTTTGAAGTTAAATCTCTAGAATCTAGGAATGAGAAAAAGTAAGTCCATTCAGGGTCCATGAACAAGGGTGGATCCAGGGGGGCCAGCGGGCCTAAATCTGTGGGATATAAGTTGACTTAAATTCTTGACATGAGACACTGAGTGTCGTCCCCCCAGATTAAAATCCTGGATCCGCCCTTGGTTGTGAACTCAACGTAGCTTGACTTAGTTGCATGAAAAGGTTAGAATCCTAACATTATTGCATGTTTTTCTAAAGCTTACTAATTTCCTCTTGTTTACTTGGTTTAATTAATCTAAATATGCTTGTTTGTATACTGAGCGAGTGCAATTGGTGAGGTTCAAATCCATGGACTCCACGCACTTTAACGCTTTTGCAAACGTGTTCAAATAAGCTGATTTAGGCTATTTAAGATAAATAAATGTTGTATGGTGGTGTCCGTATTAAGAATAAAGCACCTCTCCGGTGTCGTAAAAGACCTTCTTTTTTTTATTGGTGTCCAGTAGAAATTCTACATGGAACTTCCTTCGTCCCGGGGAAGGGCGGACTCCTACCGGCTAAAACCACTGGAGCGGTCATCTTCGGCACCGAAGCTCCAGGCTCCAGGTCCTCGTAAGATCACACTAGAGCCGCCCATTGCTGCCACGCCTTTAGGCACATCACGGAGGGGATGACTGTAAAGCGGTCACCTCTCCAGCGGAGGGAAGGCGACTGTAAAAAGATCGCCCCCCCGAGGCACTTCTCGGGGAGGTCGTAAAAGACCTAAAGGACCTTAAACCAGAAGGATGGGCAGCAGCATCCCTTCTGTCTAACAGCAGCCATTCTGCGCTCACCAACTCGTCTGCCAAGCGTGGTGATTACTAGCAAATTCCCCCCAAAACGACGACGCACGCCATGTAACCGGTCGTTTATGCGGAAGTCCTTGTTTAGCAGTGGACGCCTGCTGACATGATGAATGATGATGATACAAGAAAATAACATCGTGTGAGTTCACATGCCGTAGAAGTGAAACTTTCTATTTTGGTTAATTTTTGAAACAATGTGATGAATACACTGGAGGTGGTAAACAGTGAGAGAGAGAGAGAGACAGAGCGATTGATCGACAATAGGGAATAGGCAAACTATATAGAAACGTGTTTTATCTCGTTCTCTCACAGCCTACATACATTTATAGTTGTCTCTCTTTCGTTACACGTTTTCGTTTCATAATATCCAATTTAATAAGTAATAAGTTAAATAATAAGTTTCACTTCAATAAGTACATACATTTTCGCTACTTACTGTAAATATATAAAAAAAACCGGACATTTTCACAATTCGTAACTCTTGTAATTTAATGTGGTATCCATTTTCGAAATATATATACTCCTTCTTGTACAGACGATAAGAAGATGTACAGAGCTATATAAATAAGAAAATATTTTTTTTTAGACTGACATGGACACTATTATTGTAACAGATAACGGGATATTTACCATGTTTTTTATTTCTTTTGAGTTCCCGATATTTCGGCGCTGTTGCAAGCGTCGAGTTGTGAGTGTTTTAGTGATAGTGGTAGCGGCACCCAGCGCACAAAACGTTTAAGTAAGAGGATAGATTGTTTTGTCTGCTCTTAAACATCCACTGTCCGTGACTTGTCCGTGTGGTGTCCGGATTAAGAATATAGCACCACTCCATTTCCTCCCGTGGATGTCGTATAAGGCGACTAAGAGACTCTAAACCAGACGGATGGGCAGCAGCGTCCCTTCTGTGGAACAGCAGATTTTCTGCGCTCGCCAACCCGCCTGTCAAGCGTGGTGAGTGCTGGCAATTTCCCCCCAATATGATGACACAGTTGTGGAAATCTATGGGGGAGGCACAGGCCTCCCCCATAGATCATCATCAGCAGTGGACTATGTATGGCAAATGAGAAACATCCCCCCGCAAAAACTTTAGTTTATCCGTGAGCATGGCGCTTGCAACACGCCGAAATATCGGGAACTCAAAAATAATAAAAAACATGGTAAATATCCTGTTTTCTGTTCCAATAATAGAAAATATAATGTCTAATAAAACTGCCAGTGTGCCCGAATTTCTTTGCTTCTTTCTCGAAAGTATAGTTTTTGTATTACTCAAGATACTAAATGTGATTTTGTAATATTTCAGGAATTTGGTATTTGAAAAGACACCCAAGCTAAAACCTGCTTTTAGTTCCAATCAGATGGCGTAAGTATCAACAGATTATTATATCTAATTGTCAGGTTTTTTATGATGCGAGTATAGGGGTCACCTAAGCTATCACGCCTCTTATCCTCAAACGCAATACCACGAGTTGGTGATGTGTTGCCGACCTTTAGGGCAGACATGCACTTTTCCCTTAAATGTTGCATAACTTTTTTATCTTTTTCTTTCTTTAGAAAAACGTTGCCCCACACTAGAATTTCTCGTGTGTCGTGGGTGCGTTTACAGACATAAATTCCACACACAATACACCCAGACCCGGAACAACTATCTGCAGATCATACAAATGTTTGTTCCGTGTGGGAATCGAACCCACGACCCGGAGCGCAGCAGCCGACTGTATCAGCCACTGCACCAACCGTGCCGTCTCACTCATAACTACCTACTTTTTTGGGGTTGGCCCTCTGATATCACTCAGATAAGAAATGCAGCAAAACTGTTGCTACCTACAATGTTGTTACTTCACGCCGGTATACTGTGTTTGTGAGTGTGTGTGCAGCGTGTCTATTCTGGCAGAACTCACTAGCCAAACTCACTTCTAAATCCGCAGGGAAATCTCTAATATGGTATTGCTTTTACTACTTTTCGCTGTGCATTCAGAAGTGAGTTCTTACAGAATAGCACTACAGGTCCCCGGCAAAGAATATCTCCTCGTGTCTTCAACGGTCACGTTAAAAAGAATTATATCTAGAGAATCTGCAGCAGCATCAATTTCAATTTATTTCAATTTCAATTCTTTATTTGCATAATATGGGTTTCACAGAAGATGTTACATAAAGAAATTTGATCATATCTCCTGTTTTATTCCTCCTGTATGCCTATTCCATATTCTTGATATCAATCTTTAGTCGCCTTTTACGACCCAATGAGTATTTTTATTGTTTAATAAAAAACCTAGTAGGATACAGACTAGGTTTTTTCCTGTCTGGTAAGTGCGTTTGCAGATCGTACAAATATTTGTGACTCCGTGCGGGAATCGAAGCCGCGACCCGGAGCGCAACAGCCGACTGTATAAGCCACTGCACCAACCGTGCCGTCAAAATTTTATTTGCCTAGAACCACACTAAACCAATCACACACCACCACCATCAGGCAATATTCATCTCCATTCGTTATAGCAGTCTGTTCAAAAGTCCATTTTCAGCTGGCAATGGCAGATGATATATGACTAAAAAACTAATTATTTTCTCACAGATACCAAAAGTCCCAAGACATCACAGTGGTTCCAAAGCAAATGCCAAAGAAACAAAAAAAGAAAACTCAAAAGAAAGTCGCCAGAATTGAACTTTTCGTTGAAGGACTTCCACCAGCATTCGTACTGGATACTCTTAATATAGTCATAGATTTCCTCACGGATAAACAACAGGGTAGCGTCATATTTTTACCTACGAATGAAAATGAGTTCAGATTTTATATGAAAAGTCTCGAATGGAGTCGGTTCTGTGTTAGCAGAAGTATGTTTGGTGGAGAATACAAGCCCCTTTTCACAAGGATAGCGGAATTGTTGGCTCGCGTGGGTTGTAAGATACAGGCCAACAAAAGTTCAAATAAACGGAGGTAAGTTTTCAACCTTGCCAAATTTATTTAAAAGAGCGTCCACCGCCTAAGTAAGTCTTCCCCACAGCTGAATAGTAGGTCTTCCCCATAGATTTCCACAAGTGTCATAAGTTTGGGGGGAACTTGTCAGTACTGTAACCGGGATAACTATATTGGGGTATAGACGGTAGAGGTAACTTCAATAACACGCTTATTAATAATATTTTTATATATTTCGCTCTTACGACTAGTTTTCAAGCGATAAAATATTAATACATGGTTTTACCGACGTTTTGCGTATGGCAAACCATTTTCAAAACTATTATCAAACGTAATATAATTTTTGGAACGGAATTCTTTTACGCGGCTTACTGTTGAATGAACTGGCGGAAATTGTCACGTAAGGAAAAGCGTTATGCCCCCTCCAGGCGATCTTTCCCTCTGTCACTGTTTATTATGTACGGTAGGGGACCAATCTCTCTCATTCTCTTTCTCTCTCTCTTTCTATTATATAAGGTTCATGTGTTTGTGCGTGCGATTATCGAGATTCGAGCAACAAGCATTTAGCTGTATAACCTCGATTCTAAACACGTGTAAATATTGTTTAAACTTATTTTCTGTTATTGTTTTATTTTAATTCACACGGGATTTATATTGTGTCATTATTGCAAGTAAGGAACTTCGTTCTTGACGGAGGTCCCCCGACCGCACATTCTTTTATTTTGATTAATTATTTACACCAGAGCGGTAATATTACAGTACTCACCACGCTTCGCAGCCGGGTTGTTGAGCGCAGTATGGCAACTGTTCCACAGATGGAACGTCGCTGCCCTCCATCTGGCTTAGACTGGCCTTTTTTTATTGGTCCCACCGAAAGTTCTCATAAACTTCCTCAGCCCCGGGCAAAGGCGAAGGGGCATGCTGGATTTCTACCGGCTAAATCTACTGAGGGTGGTCATCTTCAGCACCTAAGGGAGCTCCAAGACCTCGTATGACGACACAGCCACCCACGTGGTGCCACTGGTGCCACGCCAATAGGCACATCTCGGAGAGGGTGACTGTAAAGCGGTCACCTCCCCCCTTCTCGGGGCGATTGTAAAGGATCCTCCCGAAGCCTTACTGTGCGCTGTGCTATGCTGCGCACACGGCGGCGGTTCAAAGAAACAACTTTCGAATTTTTTAAACTACTGGAATCTACTTTTACGGCAGCTTTTAAGTGTTGTGTTAATCTCTTGTTTATTGTTACAGGGAAGTCAAGTACATCAAAAGGCCCGCTCGGTCACGGACCCTTGACAAAATGGACACCGCACTAAGGTAAGGGTATGATTAGATTTGAGATTTGAGGGCACGGTTGCGCAGTGGCTAAGCAACAAGCTTTCTGCACTACGTGTTGTGGGTTCGATTCCCACACGGAACACATTTTTGTATGATCTGTTGGTAGTTGATCCGGGTCTGGGTGTATTGTGTGTGGAATTCATGTCTATAGACCCACCGTAAACGTAAAAAAAAATGTCACCAAAAAGAGAGAAATTCAGGTGTGAGGTCAAAAAAAGACCATATAATAATCTTAACAACAAATGCACCCGCTCTCCGGATTGGGTGCCTGGGCGAAGGAAACTCCCGTCAATGCACGACCTCGCCATACTGTTGGGCCGCCTTTCGATTTATTTGTCGTCAAAAATAATAAAATCATGTCCGAAATGTGTAAAAATTGCACAAATGCTTTTAATGATCATTTTGGAGTATTTATTGACATAAACAGAAAAATAAACCCCCGCCTTTTTGGAAGATTCTGGCCCGAGTTATGAAACTTTTTTCAAATTGTTACACCAAACACCGATTGCGGAAAAAATAAAAATCAAGTTATTTTATTGTCTTTCGAGTTATTTGCGAAATTATTTAACAGGCAAGCTTATAAATTTGGAAAAAAGCCGTTATACCTACTAATTTTGACGGCACGGTTAGTGCAGTGGCTGATACAGTCGACTGCTGCGCTCCGGGTCGTGGGTTCGATTCCCGCACGGAACAAATATTTGCATGATCTGCAGGTAGTTGTTTCGGGTCTGGGTGTATTGTATGTGGAATTCATGTCTGTAAACGCATCCACGACACAGGAGAAATCCTAGTGTGGGGCAAAAAAAACAATCGTGAATACTCTAGTACATACAGTTGCAAAAGGCTCACAAAAAGCTACGAAACCCCCGGTACAAAACCATAAAACCACGTAACGTTATTTTGACACTTTACAATGCTTTCAGTAACGAAAGTGGGAATTTCTTCAAGGCAGCCAGTAACAATAAGTTAAACGATGGTTTTTCTAAAAATGAACTGACCAGCGCTGACCTACGGAGCCAGAAGGATGAACAACACGAACAGACTAAATTTAAAATACCTAAGTAAGTTCTCACTTATGTTTTATAATCATGTCAGTCGTAAGCGCTGGCATTCAGCGTTGAACGCTGACAATCAGCGCTGAACGCTGACAATCAGCGCTGAACGCCCCGTCAACTCGTGTCGCATCGAGGATAAACGCTTGATTCGATCGATATTTACGGTTTATTTGTGTTGCGATAGCCTACATCAAAGAGTTTAGAATGCGCGTTGCCTGGATATGTGCCGCACGTACGGATATTGCATATAAGTGTATAGAATAAATAAAACGAACGCTAAGCCATATTGATTTTCGGTACATGATTCGTTGTGTATCGCTTTGTTTTCAGGGTAAATGCCATCTCTACATTTTCAAAACAGACATTACGGAAGGAAAACATAAAAAAATGCATAAATGTAACAATACTTTATTGAGAGTCTCTTTTAAATATTGGAATTTTATTCCAGAGTATTATAGTGGTGGTTAAGAATACCATCTCTCATACATCTCATCCCGTGGGTGTCGTAAAAGGCGACTATGGGATTAGCCGGAGGATGGGCAACAGCGTCCTTCGAATACATTTATAACCTAACTGCGATCGCCAACTCGTCTGCCAAGCGTCGCGATTATGGCAAAACCTCCCAATGAGCACACAATACAAACCGATATCGGTCATTGTGGCATTCTTTTGGGGGACGCTTCTGTCCAGCAGTGGACGTTTTTCGGCCGAAATGATGAAGTAATTGCAACAATCAAGTTACTTCTTATTCTAAAAAGAAAATATCCTACCCTGGTCCTGTGTAACCCAAGTAGTTCGGCGCAATATGTTAGGCATATTGTAAAGGTTTTGGCAAAAGGGTTCTACAGGCGGCCGCCTGCCTGACATCAACCCTCCTTGGGTGTGCTAATGTTGGTGGTTTACCCGCCACCTGCGGGAAACCCAAGATGCTTAATGGTACGCACCGGGTTCTAAACTCCGTAAGTCGCCTTCTACGAAACCCACAGGATAAGATGGGGTAGCCCTATTCGGGTCCGGAGCTACACGTTTACAATGTTATGGTTATTATGGAACAAACATGGCCAAGAATGGGTATTTGTCTTTGTACTTTTATTTCATAAGCAAATGTTTAATATATTATTTTGTCCATGTTTCTTGTTTAGATTAAGCGAGAATGCGAGGCAACATAAAAATGTTACCCCAGACAGAATTAGAGACAGATCAACTAGCAGAGGTAGAAGGTATGTCAATTAGTATACACTTATTGTTTTTAATGAAGAAAAAATATATTTAGGTAGATATGATAGTCTCCTTTTTGTCTTTTTCTTACATCAAGCAAACTGAGAAAGCAATAAAATGCAAGCAAATGTTTAATATATTATTTTGTCCATGTTTCTTGTTTAGATTAAGCGAGAATGCGAGGCAACTTAAAAATTTGACCCCGGACAGAATTAGAGACAGATCAACTAGCAGAGGTAGAAGGTATGTCAATTAGTATACACTTATTGTATTCATCGAAGAAAAAATAGATTTAGGTAAATATGATAGTCTTCTTTTCGTCTTATTTTTACATCAAGCAAACTGAGAAGACAATAAAATAGTGCTATGGTAGCGAGCACCGATCTTGTGCTCCGGCCTCGCGCCCTTCGCCTGCGCAGAAATTATTTTGCTCAACTGCGCAAACCGATCCCCACTCTTTTCACTGAGTGCTCAAGATCCGTGCCAGACACTGTAAGCAGAAAGTTTGTCTGCTTTTATGCTAATATGATTACTTAATTAGCAGTGATCGGAATTAGGTGTCTTTACTTACTTCAACGTATGAATGATACGCTAATAAAAAAAAAATCATATCTCAAATGTGTAATGTGTAAAAAATTACACAAATGCTTTGATTATGATTTTGAAAAAATATTAACATAAACAATATGAAAAACAACCGCCACGTTTTCAGTTTTCAGAATAATGTGAAACTTTTTTGTAATTGTTAAAACAAACAATATTACGGGAAATTTTTTGTCATGTATATCTAATTTTGTAAAAATATTATATTGTTATCTTTTTATTTTTGTGACATTATCGCAGGTCTGCTGGCGGAAATGTCTCTAGAAATATGCAGTACCTTTATACCTAAGTGTTATGTGTACATAATAAAAAAACAGTATATTTAGAACTATTTGCGAAATTATTTAACAAGCAAGCTTATAATTTATAAAGTTGGAAAAAGCCGTTATACCTACTAATTTAATTGCGAATATTCTAACTACATACAGTGGCAAAAAGCTCACAACAAAAGCTACGACACCCTCGGTACACAGTTTCATAAAACACGTAAAGTAATTTTGACACTATACAACGCTTTCAGTAACAAAAGGGGCATATTATTCAAGCCAGCGAGTAAGGAAAAGTTCAACGATGATTATTCTAAAAATGAACTGCACAGCGCTGACCTGGACAGCCAGCAGGAGGAACAACATGAACAAACTAAATTTAAGATACCTACGTAAGTTCATACTTATCATTTATGTTTTACAGCCACGTCAATCGTAACCGCTGACAATTAGTGCTGAACGCTGAAAATCTGCGCTGAACGCTGGAAATCAGCGCTGAATGCTCAGTCAACTCGTGTCGCTGCGACGATAAAGGCCTAATATTTATTTACCGTTTATGTAGTTTGTTTTTTTTTAAACGACCCGAAGAATTTAGAATGCGCATTGTTTGGATGTGTGCCGCACGTAAATATGTTGTACGTAGGTACATCAAATAAAGACTAAAGCATTCGCATAAATAAGTAAAAAAAACACGAATAATAGGATGCAATAGCATCTTAAAGTTTGCCACTAAGAACAGTTGTTTTTTCTAGAAGTCATCAAATTGATCCCATAAGCAAAGCAGTTTACTTACGAAGCGATTGCTTATTAGAACAAATTGTGGGATGAAAGAGTGAGATAACGCTATATGACATCTAAGCATTTAAATAGAGTTGCTCTTGTGCTATTATAACCTTTTTCTATGTATAACCTTGTTACTAGGTGGCGATAAGCGTATGAGCCTGCCCATAACAATTGTAATGCTACCCAGGACTGGTCCTACGCTGCACCACACAGCGCTCATCATCTCGAGACACTTATTTAGTCTCTTATACCTAGTTATTTCACTAGCTACAGTGCCTTTTTTAACGTGTACATGGATAGACAATGCACTATAGGAAAATGTTTTAACAAAAAGCAAAAGCTGAATCAAACTTCAAACCGGAACACATTAATGTTTAAAATTTAAATACTACTGCTTGGTAGCTTATTATCTGCTCCAGGAACTCGAACTCATCTCCATCTCGAGCCACCCATTGGTGACTACGGGCACACCGCCGTCTTCCTGGGGGTCGCCGGTATGAGCACGCAGATTCCCCAATCGGCGTGCTCACGACCCCCAAGGCCCCCCGTGGTGCCTACCTAGGCGGACTCTTGCAATATGAGACCTACCTTTAAAGACTACTTCGTTTCAGAAAAACGAGAAAACTAGCTGCGCTGGAAATCCGAGAATCTGAGCGACAGAAGGCGATGGGATGGGCTATGGAAAGAATCCACCCTAGAAATGCTTTGCAAAGGAGAAAACAGCTTGTCGAAGCCTTGTCTGTACCGGTGCATAGCGATAAAGCTATGAGGTAGGTATTTTATATAAATACAATTATCCTTCTTTGTGAAAAATAAAAGTTATTTAAAAAAGTAAATGTTGAGTTTCTTGCCAGTTCTTCAGTAGACAGATCAGCCTGCCTCTCTTGTAGTTTTAATCTCGGCTGACGAGTGTGTCGTATTGGAGGATTGATTCCCTGCTTGGGCGATGTTTTATTGAATTCAAAAGCCAAGAACTAAACGGTAGGAAACACCCAGTGACAGCCCAGAGTATATGCAAATATGCGCTCGCTCGCTCCCATTACATAGAACCGTAATCTGTGGTGTATTGCAACTGTTGGGGTCATCATATCGGCCTATAGTCGTCCACTTCTGAACAAAGGCCTCCCCCATAGATTGTGTCGTAATTTGCCAACAATCACCACGCTTGGCAGGCGGGTTGGTGAGCTCATAATGGCTGCCAATGATGATGCCAATGATATGGCAATTATCATAATCATATCAGTCAAAGGTGACAGATATATTTTCAATCTTAATGTTATCTTTCAGAATTATGGAGGGAATGGGATGGAGGGGAGGAGCGCTTGGAGCTAGGGGGAACGGGATTACAGAACCTATCATGCCAGTACTTGGCCGTGTAAGTGACTTTTATTATTTACCTGACTGGAATTTAATGTTTTTTGACACCAAAGTAAAAAAAGTAATTTAAGACAAGTGAATTTTTAAAATATTATAAAAAAAATATACAACGCATAATTAAAATTCACAATTTTAATCCAATATCGCTTTTATTCGACGCTTGAATGGAAACATGAAATATCGATGAAAATATACACTTGTACATACATACATACATATAATCACGCCTCTCTCCCGTAGGGGTAGGCAGAGACCACTTCTTTCCACTTGCTACGATCCTTACATACTTGTTTCGCTTCGTCCACTTTCATTATTCCCTTCATACATGCTCTTCGGTTTAGGGTACTCTTGACCTGGCCTTTTTCCAAGACGTCCCTGATTTGGTCTTGAAACGTCCGTCTACCCCTTCCAGCACTTTCATTCACACTCGCCTTATACACTTTTTTCGTCAATCGTTCTTCATTCATTCTCTCAACATGGCCAAACCATCTCAGCATACCTTTCTTAATTTTTGTCACTACATCTTCTTTCAGACCACAACGTTTTCTTATCCTGTCACTCAGTTTAACTCCTATCATACTTCTTAACGCTCTCATCTCAACTGCATTTATTCTGCTTTCATGTTTCTTCTGCCATACCCAACTTGTCGTATAAAAAATATCGAGTATCGTATGAACGCCTCGTCCGGCACTTGTCCGTGGTGGGGTCGGATCTGGCAGACAACCAGTTTGGTTTCTGCCGGGGACGCTCCACCTTCGATGCGAGCCACGTGAGAGCTCTGATGGAGGAAGCAGTGTCCCTGGAAGAGATGGTGTTGGCGGTGTCTGTCGACATCGCCAATATATTATATACCTTGTCCTTTTTTAACTGGTGCGGTGGTAGTACATCATGTACTTCCTTTGCCCCGGGGAAGGGCGGAGGGGTATGCCCAGACTCCTACCGGCTAAAACCACTGAAGTGGTCATCTTCGGCACCGAAAGGAGGCTTCAGGAACTCGAATAATCACCAGCTAGTGCCACCCATTGGTGCCATGCCTTTAGGCACATCTCGGAGAAAATGACTGTAAAGCGGTCACCCTCTTTAGCGGCGGGGAGGTGACTGTAAAGAGGCCTCCCCCAGGCATATTTTGGGGGCATTGTAAAGGATTCCCCCGAAGCCGCGCTTCCCGGGAGTCGCTCGATACGACCCCACAGATTCCCCAAGGCCCCCCGCCATGTGACGACGACAGGGGGGCTCAGGCGTGTTGGACATGGGCGCAGCGGCGGTTGTTGACTCGGCTCCATGTCCTTCTGACGCTCTCACAGAAGTAGATCTCACAGCATAGCCGATCCGACCGACCTGGATCCACCGCATGGCAGCCTACGTAAAACACTCTCCGACCGTGTGCTATGCGGTATCTTGATTGTCTCTACACGGTTGGTGCAGTGGCTGATACAGTCGGCTGCTGCGCTCCGGGTCGTGGGTTCGATTCCCGCACGGAACAAATATTTGTATGATCTGCAGGTAGTTGTTCCGGGTCTGGGTGTATTGTATGCGTCTGTAAACGCACCCACGACACAGGAGAAATCCTAGTGTGGGGCAACGTATTAAAAGAAAAGAGAAAATTACAAAATTAAAAAGAGTAGTGGCACTGTGCTGTGCTCTCGCGTCCTATCCTGTGCAAGAAACCGAAACAACCGTGTCAGGTGAATATCTGCGTCAGGCGGAATGAGACGTGCTTGTTCCTTTTGAGCAAAGCTCGGAAGAGCGGTAAGACAGCCTCAATCATCACTCTGGAATCTAGAAAAGCCAACCCTGGCGATGGTGATGGAATAGAAGGAACTACTAGTGCAACCCGACCCATCATGGAGGAGTGGCTGGAGAGGTGCCATGGCGCCCTGATCTCCCGGCTGACGCAGATACTCATGGAACATGTGTGTTTCGGAACGTATCTGTGTACCAATCAAACCGCACCGGGCACCGGAGGGCGCTGACTGATCTCCGGCCTGTGGGCAAGCCAGACTGTTATGTTTTCGCGCCCTGAAAGAATGTGTGGCTGGGCAGGTCCCACAGTGATCGGACCCGTCAGACCAAGATATTGGCCAAAACCTGCCGGGGGTGCGGTTCAATACCCGTAGGTAAGTATAAGGAGGCTCTAGCGAGATCTTACGAAGACCTGGGGCCCCCCTCCGGTGCCGAAGATGGCCGCTCCAGTGGTTTTAGCCGATAGGAGTCCGGCATACCCCTTCGCCCTTCCCCGGGGCGAAGGAAGTTCATGTAGAATTTCCACTGGACACCAATAAAAAAAGGTAAGTATACGGTTATACACCCCACGGTTTCTTACCGTCTTAAAACACCAAAGGTGTTGCTGGTAAAAGTCCGGCACAGCCTCCACCCTGGGCGCCAAGCTATGACTTATAGATAACCATAATGCATTCTACGATTTGAATACAAATATTTTCATTCTACAAGCTCTTGATAATGCAATAATTAGGCTAGAAAAAAATTACTTAAAAATATATATGACTAAAACGAACATAATACAGTTTCAGCCATACAATTCAAACATAAATAAAATAAAAATTAATTATAAAGACTCGCACTTGACCACCGTCGACAATTGTGTATTCTTGGGTATAACGGTCGATAATAATTGCAATTGGAAAACGCACATAGATAAAATTCTTGCAAAAATAGATCATTTTATATATGTCTTGAAAAGAATTAGACAAACAGTAAACTGTGATTCTGCAATGCTGGCTTACCATGGTTATGTATCATCCTTACTTAGATACGGCATTATAATATGGGGTAACCCAGTAGATTCTGACAGAGTTTTTAAAACTCAAAAACAATGTATCCGAACAATTTGTGGACTCACTTTTTAGACAGCTGTAAGCCACTATTTCAAAAGCTTAAAATTCTACCTCTACCATGTTTATATATTTTTGAAATTTGTATTTTTGTTATGAGAAACTACAATTTATTTGAAACTAGCACTGTCAGGCCAAATAGCCGAACACGGCATAGAGATAGACTTCAGCTGCCAACAATAAAAATAAAATTATTTAAGAGAAATGTATACTGCATGTCGATTATTATTTACAATCATTTACCAAACAGTTTTCAAGACTTACCGCAGACAATGTTTAAAAAAAATACTCTTTAAACTATTACTATTTAAAAGATATTATACCATTAAGGACTATTTAGAAGTCAAATCAATAGAATTTGTAAGTTGGACTAATTAACATTCGCTAGTTGTTAATACATTTGCACGTCATGTTATGACAGGATATGCTGAAACAAATTTACTGTAACACCTTATGTACCATATTCTAGCAAATAAATATTTTGATTGATTGATTGATTGATACAGATGATGGGAGCTGGTCTTGGCCACGTTGATAGAAAATGCAACGCAATGCAAATAGGTATTCAAATCGGAAGCAACAGGACATCCGACAGCAAAACTAAAATCAGAAGCGACCGAACACCCGAAAGCAGTACTAAAATCAGAAACAACTGGACATCCGGAAACAGTACTAAAATCGGAAGCTACTGGACATCCGAAAGCAACTCTACCGAAAGTCAGACGCAGCACCCCGAAAATGACATTATAGTAGAAAAAACAAGACAGTTATTGCTTGCCGGTTGCTCATTCGATTCTGTGACGAAAATCGCTATGAACAACCCCCAGTTCCTACTCCTCAAAACTAACAATTTCCAGGAAGACCTATTATTAGCACTTCTGGAATTGTTATCAACGGATGCGACTTCAAAATGTTTAAAATATGGCATCGCTTTGCATAGGAAACTTAGGGCGTTCTTGAATAAAGTTATAAAGATGTTGGCGAACAGGGGTGCGCTGTCTTTATCAGCCAAAGAACAAGAGTTGGGGAACAAGCTCCTCGAGAAGCACAAAGAGTTCCCTGATGTGATCATCACCGCTCACGTTTCGGAAAATGCCAAGTAAGTCATGCTAGCCTGGCCTGTCAGGTGTTTTTTTATGTATTGATTTTCGATTAGATTGATAATGAACTTTAGGGGATTCTCAAACGGGTTATAAGATACTTGTTTTATTAAAAAACGTATTAAATGACGAGTGTTGTGTGTGACGAAATTTTACGTAGTTACATTCCAGAAATTCGACGGCACGGTTGGTGCAGTGGCTGATACAGTCGGCTGCTGCGCTCTGGGTCGTGGGTTCGATTCCCGCACGGAACAAATATTTGTATGATCTGTAGGTAGTTTGTTCCGGGTCTGGGTGTATTGTGATCCGTCTGAAAGAGTGGGGGGAACGTTTTTTTTTAAGAAATAAAAAGAATTTATAACCTAGTGGTTGAACGCTTGCCTCCCATACAGGAGGGATTGAGTTCGATCCCGGCCCGCACCTGTAACCTTTCGGATTCATGTGCGGCTCGGCATTTGATTATCACGTGCGTTAACGGTAAAGGAAAACGTCGTGAGAAAACTTGGACCCCTGAGAGTCCTCCAAAATATTCTCAATAAGCTGTACGCTGTGTCCACGTCCATAGCACCGTCTTCCCGGGGGTCGCTTGGGAGCTCGCAGACTTCCTAATCAGCACGCCCGCTAATCCCCGAGGCCGAGCCATATAACGACGGCCAACTTAAGGCCGGAACTTGGAATTCGTGTTTGCGGCATTGGGTGGCCCTATGTGTACCCCAGCTGCACCTTAACCTACTGTGTTTGGTTTGGTACATATAATATTATTGCACACATTTAGGAATATATTTGTGTGATAAATATGTCGCCGCTGGCGGCAATTGGGTTCTTTATTTTTCATTTGTCACCATAGCAACGACACTGGTAGTCACTACCGGGAATAGACCGTATCAACTTATATACGCATATTATGAAGTCTTATCCACCCTCATTTTTACAGAGTTGTTGTGCTCACAAAACTAAAAACCTACGACAACAATATCAAACAGCTGAAGAACAAAGAAGGAAATGAGACCAGCACATGTCAGAATGACGCCGTGAAAGATAATATGCTCGCTTTCATAAATGCTCTAGCGTATATTCCCAGTTCAGGGAAATCTAATGACGATCTTAAGTTTAGAGTGTTCATTCTTTTGAAGATTCTGTTCTTTGTGAAGTCTGATGATGAAGAATTGGAGGTGGACTGTAATAGGGTTTTGCCGCAAAAGGAAAAGATGTATATTGAATCGACTATTGAGTCTGTTAACAAGAGATCTGGAGCTGGGAGCACGCTTGCTGAATGTACTCTGTTAATTACAATAAAGAAAATGACTGAAGACTCTTCTCTGGGGATCATGTTCAATCATCAGCATACGTAAGTATTACTATACAGGCCTTGTTGCAACAACTAACGAATAAGAATAAGAATAAATTTATTGCTCAACTGTGTACAGTTACATAAGTAGATATTACAACAATTAAACTATTAAATTGCCGTGTGGTGCCGGCTCAGAATGCCACCACCCCATTTCATCCCGTGGGTGTCGTAAAAGTCGACTAAGGGATTAACCGGAGGATGGGCAGCAGCGTCCTTCGAGTACATTAACAACTCTACTGCGATCGCCAACCCGTCTGCCAAGCGTGGCGATTATGGCAAGACCCCCCAATGAGCCCACAGCACACCCATATCTGTCGTTGTGGTGATCTTTGGGGGAGGCCTGTGTCCAGCAGTGGACTTCATTCGGCCGAAATGATGGACGTGCAATATTTCATTTTTTTATTGTATCTAAACTTACAGACATTCAATTAAATTACTTAATAATTAACATCGGATTTAATAATTTACCAATAATTACAATAACCAAATTATTTGAAATCGAAAACCTCTTTAATATTAATTGCATTAAATTTTCCGTGCGTTTAAGCGTTTTTGCCATACCTACTATTGGAATCAGTAACAATAGCTCACAAATAAAATATATACATTTTTGTACTCATGTGTGGTGGTGCTTGCAAATAGGCTTATCCCAGTTGTAAACTCCCATTTATTGTGCCTATGGCTTATAGTTTGTCTCTGTCTCCTGCTTGCTAAATGGTATGCTGGAATGGTAAATTTTCATCTATTTTCTTAAATAACTTTAAAACTAATTTTAATTTTCTATATTGGCCCCCAACAAGGACCCCCATATTAAAAATTTAATTATTTACATTTACACATACGTGTTCGGGTCACAGAAATCCATATGTGAGCCAAATTTCAACTTAATCGGTCCAGTAGATTCGGGGCAAATTGACTGTGACGGTCGGACAGACAGACAGACACACAAGTTGTCCTATAAGGGTTCTGCCGTTTTTAAAGTGTAAGTATGTGTGTAGGCTTCCAAGCTTCCTTTTAACATACAAAAATATAACGTTACTTTTAATACATGCATGCAAAACCTGAAAATAGTTGGTCCAGAATCTGATACAAACGCAATAATTTTTTATTATGTCCCAAAAAGATAAGAATATTTCAAGTTGGACATCATCATTTCGGCCAAATAAAGTCCACTGCTGGACACAGGCCTCCCCCAAACATCACTACAACGACCGCTATGGGTGTGTTGTGTGCTCATTGGGGAGTTTTGCCATAATCACCACGCTTGGAAGGCGGGTTGTATCGTGGTGTATGTCGGCATCTGGTACTGACTTCACGAATGAATTAATTTCTCTACACATTCTGTTAAGCGGTGAATTTAGTCCTATATTAGTTTTACAAGATTGAACATGGTATGGTTTGGTTATAGGATATCTGGTATTTTAAAAGGTACATTTAATGGAATACGTGTAACTAGTTCATCACTGTCAAATCTATTATTGATTAATTTGTAAAGGAACATTAGGTCTTGTAATCGGCGACGTTCTCGTAGAGAGATCATGTTGAAGCAATCAATAGGTTGGTCATATGGATTTCTGGGAGATTTTTTTTTTTGTACTATACGCTACATTGCGGCATACAAGACGACGAGAAGAGTTGAAGGGGAATAACATACTTAATTTACTGATGCGAGGTCGCCAGCCGCGAGCTTAGCTGATTTGCGTATTAATATGCCAACCAACCCATCTCATCCCTTGGGTGTCGTAAAAGGCGACTATGGGATTAGCCGGAGGATGGGCAGCAGCGTCCTTCGAGTATATTTATAACTCAACTTCGATCCCCAAACCCAAACAGAAGAACCCGTCTGCCAAGCGTGGTGATTATGGCAAAATCCCCCTGATTAGCACACAACAGAAACCCATACTGGACGTTATGGCAATCTTTGGTAGGCTTCAGCCCAGCTGTGGACGATTTTCGGCTGAAATTAACATAACGAGAGACTACAGTCAGTTCGGGCCTCGCAACTGCTGCCGATAGAGGTGTAGCTCTCATACCGAAAATAGTGCAAGAAGATTATAAATATAGTGAGTAAAGTAAAATAGACGTACAACTTTAGAGTTGATCGATAAGACAATATAAATTATTGGACATAGTGATGTATTATATTTTATTATTCAGTATATTTACAATGAAGACTTTGGTGGTAAATATAAATTATGAGATCTATCGTGGACCCTGTCGGGCACATGCAAAGTAGGAAGCGAGAAATCCATCTGTATTACTATAAACTATAACAATTAAATTTGTATATATAAATTACAGAGATTTGTCGTTTAGGTATTCATTTATACTGTAATGACATTTTAAATACGCCAGTCTGGTTAAATGTACATACGTATTATTTGTACGTATTTACTTGTCATATACATTTGTTTATTTTTATTTGGGACAAGCCCGCCAAACATTCCTATCCCCTGCGACTCCTGTAATCCAGGATCTACAATGGTGACCACCGGAAATAACACCGATCAATGAAGCTCGGTGTGTCGCAAAGAAATTAACTGATAATCTTGGATCTATTAAAATATATTTTTTGGGGTGACTATTTAATTAATTTTCATCTCAAACAACCCCTTATAGTTCATTGGTGAAAATTGGTTTGCCAATAGTCAAAGAAGTTTCGTGGCCAGATTTGCCATATCTAAACCACACCAGTCGGTATGGTGCTATTCTCGCACAAATATCCAGCAACGACATCGCCAGGAAAAACGGCCCTTTACTATGTACCATATAGTTTTGTTTGTTCTCCGAATATATTTTTCTGTCTACTTTCAGATCATTCACTCTAATCAAATATTCTCACACATGCACAATAGATACGGGAAAACCAAAACGGAGGCGATTGAGCACCACTGTCAATCTTGACAGTTTCACAGACAATGCAGATAAAGAAAATAATGAAGCTACTGAAAATATAAATCATAAAGCCGTGGATATAAATAAATGTGAAGTAACCTATAAGAAATATAATGCAGACGCTGATAATAAAATTAAAGAAATCACTTGTCAAGAAAATATTACAGCAACTGCAAATACAAATAGTGAAACTACTGGTACGAAGCATAGTAAATCCATTAATAAAAAAAGTGCTGTTGCTGCCAATGTTATAAACAAAAATGCAACTGATATCATAAATAATGAAGGAACGTATAATAATAAAAATAAAGCCACGAGTATAGGAGTTAGTAAAGTAATTGGAAAGGAAAGGGTTGACAGTAGCGAAAATGATATTTATAATAAAGAATTCACAGTGAATAAAGTAGAGTGTATTAATAAACATGAAATGTTAATAGACAAAACAGAGCTCACAAATGATTACATGCAAATGGATATTGATCATTCGGACATTGTTAATTATAATAAAGATGAGAACAGCGATAGTAAAGAAAATCGAACTTATATTAAAGTAAAGGCAATTGAAAATACAGATATGTTTAAACATATCTCGGAAAATGCTAGCCATAATACAGAAACAATCGCAGCTAATAAAGTTATAGAAACTGTCAAAATATCTCTATTAAATATTTCTTTAAATAAAATAATCGATATGATAGAAGATACAACAGGTATTCAAGATAAAATAATTAAGAAATCAGATACTTGCGTCTCCAATAGTAACAATGATGTTCAGAAAATATTACAATACAGAAGCATGAAAGATAATGAATTTTTATCTCGCATGGAATGTGTAGTTGATCAGGATTTTAATGTCACTAATAATAATGCCCAGAACGTTGTTCAATGCTCCGATTTCAATAGTTTCGGAGATGAGCCGATTAAAGAAAATGTTAATGAAATTCATAAATTAAACAAGTCTTTGAAAGAAATAAAACCAAAAGATGTTCCATTCATAGTAAACGAAGAAGTTATCGTAATAGATGATGATGAATACATGGGAGCAGTAGAAGCTAATGTTAAAATTACCACTGGATGCAATACAGTTGCAACCATAAATATAGATACAAGTGATGAAAGCTGTGATGATAACCCATTAGAAGTTAATAATTTAAAAACGGTTTTAAACGTAGATGCAGAAAAATACATCGTCAATGAAAACAGAGTAGAGTCTCGAAATACAGATCAACTTCTGTGTGCTAATAATAATTTGCATAAGAAAAATGAAATGTACACCAAACACGTGTACTTAGTACCATTTAGTTATCCGAAGAAAAAAATGTCTAAACATAAAGCAAAGAGAATTCAAAAATTAATGTCAACAAATATACAGAATACAAAAGAATTACCTTTGCTCAAGTGTCATGGTCTACAAAAAGGTGCGTTAATATACACTTGCCATAACAAAAAAACTTACGAGTGGCTCCAAAATTCTAGCAGTGTTACGAGTGAATTTAAGGTGTTAGAAATCAAAGACGTTCGAAAAATGGCTTTAAAAATTCATTGCCTATGTAATCATTATGATATTATATATTTGTTTGACATGATAGAGTTGTATAATAAAGAACTTTCGACTAAGGATTGGTTACTCGAAAAAACAAAGGTTTACGATGATTATGTTATTTATGTGGTGAGCATGGATCCATACTCTGTTAACTATATACATGCGTCCGATCTCGCGTTATATGCGGGAATCGACAAAATTGAGTTTAGTTTAATCTGGGATTGAATAAACTTTCAATCATACTTTGTGTTTTATTTTGAATTTACAGCTTACTGGGTCATAATCCCTTCGGCTTTTAAAGCCATAAAGGCAATTAAAACCATTCCTATAATAAATACGCGGACTTCATTCGGCCGAAATGATGGTAGCTCTTGGTTATTTTTGTTTGTTTATTTATAATATTTGTCCACACTAGGATTTCTCCTGTCGTGGATCCGGTACTAACGGAGAAACCTTCCGTTCAACAAACATAAATCTCTTATTCATGAACAACCAGACGAGGAACCACAATTAGTACGCCAAGGGCGTACCCACCTAGAAGGGGGTTTTCGGTACCGGTCCGGCTCTAGGAATTCGTAACAATCAGGCGAGAGCCGCCCAATGGTGCCAAGTATTTAGGTACGTCTCGGAGGAGATGCCTGTAAAGCGCTCGCCCGTCTAGCAGAGGGGGGGCGACTGTAAAGATGCAACTCATCCAGACACAACGAAGACTCTCTGTGTGCTGTGATGCGCACACGGCGGCACGTGATTAACCACGTGCGCGCCGCAGTCTTCCCGGGGGTCGCTCGGGATAAGCACGTAGATTACGACCTGCGATCCCTAGCTCAGATTCTGAGTATGCTCTGGTTGTAGGCTATAAGAACATTTGTTCCGGGCGGGGATCGAGCCTGTAATATTCTGAAAGCCAAGCGTCGAGCCATTGCGCCAAACGTACTGTCAAAATGTTTAGATTGAGGAACCACTCACATAACCTAGCAAATTCTAGGATCGATACAACAAACATTTCTGAATAAGTAAGGGTAACGGCTGGAGTAGCTCCTTGGTATCGCGGGACCCATTCCTCCATCTATTTTGGGAGACAGGCATGATGGTGTGCTTGTCAATATGATCAGCATTTTTTTCTCGTAGTGGACGTAAGAAGTGTGTAGGCCGAAGAATTAAGAATATAGCACCACTCCATCTCCTGCCGTGGATGTCGTAAAAGGCGACTAAGGGAATCTAAACCAGAGGGATGGGCAGCAGCGTGCCTTCTGAGAAACGGTAGCCATACTGTGCTCACCAACCCATCTGCCAAGCGTGAGTATTGGCCAATACCCCCCAAAATGATGACACAGTTGTGAAAATCCATGGGGGAAGGCCTTTGTTCAGCAGAGGACTTATAAATGGCCGATATGATGAAACATGTAATCGGCCTATAGTTTTCCGATTTGTGTTGCAAGTGGGTAGTCGTAAAGAACTGCTGTGGCCTGTGGTAACGGCTCGGACTGAGGCCGACGGAAACTAGGATGCCAAGCGAGCGTGAGAACTACGTAGCCATTGAAACCAGAAGTTGAGCAGTCTGTCTGATCGACTAAGGTAAGTCTGAATTAAGTGTTAAAGTGGTTCGGGCAATGTCGCATGTCTGCGACTGCCTCTGGTGCAGCCCAGATCTGCCAGGCATTAGATATACTGGTGGCTGCAGGAAATTGCGGCCATACGCTACGTGTGCATCGTAGCGCGACGCTTGTACGCCAGGCAACGCAAGAGGCGTCGCCTCGCTCAAGATGCGGCAGGCGTGGAGGGTAAGCTGCTCGAGGGGTAGAGAGCAGCAAAGAAAGTTCTTCAGACTCGCCGTCTGCCGTCGTCGCTTGCATGGGATTAAAAGCCAGCCCGCGGGAATCCTCCCATGTGCATAATAGCAACAGCATCATCTGCTGTCCATCCTTTCGATATCAACCCTTAAGGCCGGTTTCCGAAAGGAAAACCATCGCAAACATTACGTAACTAGCTGTCAATCTCGAATTAGGGTTTCATATCAAATGTGACAAGCTGTTAACAATGTGTCAAATCTCCTATTAACCGCTTGTCAGCATATTTGGGTTTTTAGAAAACTTTCTAGCCTGTCAACGGATTGTCAACGAGCCATTTTTTAATTGGATATATTTGATAGATTTTTTTCATTTTAGAGAAATGTTTTATGAATTTGTAAAGATTCATTATTCTAAACACCGTACGACGTTGCCTTATACTTGACATTGGCGAAATTGTGAAATATTACTTAATAAAAGGTTATTGACATAAATAAAAGGTTAATAAATGTCGGAGAAAACTTGAGGCAAACTCAATAATTATAAAATACGTTAGTAAATTACCAGCATGAATGTTTAAATAATTAAAATTTAAAAATGAACTGAATTTACTATTTATTGGTATGTCTACCACTCTATTTATTGCGCTATATTCTGTACATTGTCCATTAACACACGCAAGGATACTGGAGTTAATGTGGATAGCATGGTCATTTCTAGGAGTTAACAGCTCGTTCACAGACCCAGTAGTTTTCGCGGCTTACTTACTATATGTGCTGGGTTACCGTAGACCGTAGTTACGTAGAAGCAATAAGATCATCAATAGAAAAGGATTCTAGGAAATTGTTGGGAAGTCTTATTTGTCCCGTTAGTTCAGGGTCCCTCAAGCGGCCTTCACCGGTTTTTAATAGTAAATCTGAGAACTCCTGACCGTGAGGGATTCTGCTTCTTTGCACTCCTAGGTCTGTTGAAGGACAGGCGCAGTAGCGTTATATGATACAAAAAAAAATAGTTTTTAAGCGGGCGTTAATTTTATCGGTCTTCGTTCCCCGTGCTACTACTGGCAAAGTTTGATGGAAAGCCCTACAGGAAAGGTTTTAGAGGCGCGAGATTCGGAGTGACTCTCCTGGTCAGCTCTTAATCAAAATTCAAGGTCTTCGTTGTTTTCTTGAGATCTTTGTAGCCTCTTTCTCTTCCTGTTAACATGTCTAGAAATTAGAGGGTTTATTTTTTTTCCGTGAAGGCATTTCAATAATAATTAATACCTGCGAAATAAATAAAGCATGTATACCTACAATTTTATAATAATTTAAAATTATGACCGAACCGAAGTGTTTTTTTTATTATTATCTAATCTAAATAATAATTAAAAAAACACACACTGAGAGGTATAGCTGCTCTATATACTTAAAATAATAACAAATTCCTATAACATATCCAAGTCGTTTAAAAATATCTGTCAAACATTAAACAATAATATAACAAGGCGGAATTATATGTGTGTGTACAATAAGGTTTTTTTTTTCTGTTGGGTCTTACAATACTAAGTAACTAACTACTCCTGAGGGCGTCCCCTGCTGGACATGAGCCTCGGCTTAGGGTCGTTACTGGAATATCAACAACACAAAGGGACTGTGGATCTACATTATTAGGGAACCTTTTGTTACCTAATTAACACCAAATCATAAAAATATATTAATGAAACCATGCCGCGATCAGAAATAGTTATAACGCCATCTAGTTATTATTATCGAACTAAAATATAGCACTGCGTGTATCATTTTAGTTTAGCAGTCGGCGACAGACTTCTGTAATAAATACTGCATTTATAATTTTATGAAAGAATGTTGAAAATGTTCTTTTTTTAATGTACACAATGATATTTCTAAAATAAACAATGATACATAATTAATTCCATCAGTGCCCTTTGAGTTTTATTGTAGTATAGTATACCAGTAGTGGATCTTATTAATGTTTTTTACTTGCCAAAAATTACTTTTATTTTATCATTCTAGTTATAAAAACGAATCATTTTACATGTATATTGTTACGCGCGTTGATGTTAATGTGCCATATATTATTACTTAAATATTCTATTACTGATTCTTACATCTTTTATTTTGTGACATTCCTTTTGCCTTTCATTTTATTATGAAATAAAATTTAATATTATGAATAAAATAATCCATTACTGATTCTTAGATGTTATATTTTTGCGACATTCCTTTTGCCTTTCATATTATTACTTATCAAATAAAATTTAACTTGGCAACTTTGATCTTTTTACCCAAGTCTTTCCCTAACGCCTTCATTTCGTTTGACCTTGATGTATCCACGCATGTATTTAATACTTATTTTATTAATAGTTGGGACACGTGAAAATGTTGATACTACCCAGTATTAGACATACATATTATGTTTCACCATAAACATTTATAATCCATTAGTTTTAATTATTATTTTATTTAAAATAATATTAAAATGTAAATATAAAAACCATTTCGGCCGACAACAAGTTGTCTTTATTTTTTGTCATGGCAACTCTTTAAACAAGATTTATGTTATCATTTTTATCAACCTTCACAGTATTAGAAATAAACAAACTTGAATCATACTGTGGGCGTTGCTGATATTATTGCTCTATTAAATTCATATTTGTGATCAATAATCAAGATTTATTAGTCCTACAAAAAGAGTAAGCGTTAATTAAAGTGGCAAAAATATCTAATTTGATCGTCACTTTACTATGCACACATTGAGGTTATGGAAGATCCGGGATTAACTGTGAGTTTTGTGCTTTACTTTAATGTAAAAAATCAACAGATTTAATATGTAGATATGAAGAATTGTCTCAACTCTCCGTTTTTTCAAGGATGCGATTCCGATTATTAGCGACGATTAGGTGCGACATCTAGCGCTGCATATAGAACTATGAAGAACCCGGTAGGCGATATCGTAATTAAATCACGTACGCGTTAGTACAAACGCTCTAGTATAAATAAAACCACTAACTATTCCAAAGTTTAGTAGGTAGGCACCTGCCATACCAAAAATCAAAAGAATTTATATCTAAGTATTAATTCTAATAACGTAGTTATTTATGTAATAACTCGCACCATAAAGCCTACAAATGTATGCAAGTGAAGAGATTGTGGGACGTCACAACCACACCGACTCATTATTAAGTAGAATATACATATATTATAAAATCAACTACTAAAAATGATGATTGTACAATGGGCGGTCTTATCGCTATTAGCGATTTCTTACAGGCAACCTCTGGATGGACAAGAAAAAGATGGAAAAAAGCAAAGTAGTGTAGTAGTGCTCTTTGTAGTAGCATACAACGGAAAATAACACCTTTTGTTTCGGTAATAGCTTCGATATTTCCACGTCTACAGTGTTTAGTACATTGCTTGCCATGATTATTTAACTTAAAAAAACATATGCACTCGGAAAACGACTATTCATAAATACATCATTTGACAAACCCAATTCTTCACATTTTGTTCGGAAATCTCTTAATCTATACAAATAAATAAAATTGAAGTGTCTGTTTGTAATGCCAAAATAACAGCTTTTTATTCAATGCATATGAAAGTATATATAACAAATAAACATTTTTTTTGTCTGTCAGATACAGTCGACAGCTGCGCCGGGGGTCGTGGGTTCGATTCCCACACGGAACAAATAATTGTATGATCTGCAGGTAGTTATTCCGGGTCTGGGTGTATTGCATGTAGAATTCATGTCTGTAAACGCACCCACGACACAGGAGAAATGCTAGTGTGGGGCAATGTTTAAAAAAAACAAAAACAACGGAAAAGTAACTCTCTTCTTACTTCTAGCAAATATCGGCTATCGGATAGTAAACTGGCAGGAACTAGGGGCCTCATGGATCGCGGAGCCCTGGTCACTTGCCCAGGTTGGCTAATAGAAAAGAGGAGCCTTGTCACCACGCTTGGCAAGAGTGTTAGTGCGTGCAGTATTTGGCTACTGTGCCACAGAAGGGATGTTGCATTTGCTCTGTTATGCAGTTTTCCTCACGTTGTTTTCTTTCACCGTTAACGCAAATGATAATGAAATTCTGAGTCCCTGAGTCCCACATGAATCCGAAAAGTCAGAGGTACGGGCTGGGGTCGAATTCAATGACATTTTATCAAAACTAATTTGCCAAACATTAGAGGCGCGTTACTAATATTTATGAATTTTATGATTCGAATACCCAACGTAAACTATCACTTTAGGCGTGCGCGATATCGCCAACAAGATGCAAGAGAGTAGGCTCCGATGGTATGGTCACGTGAAAAGGCGGCCGCCTGAATACGTAGGGAACATGGCAGTACAACTTTTCATTCCCAATCCAAGACCCAGAGGCAGACCCAAAACAAGGTGGAAAGCTGTAGTGCTAAAGGACATGAAAGATTCAGGTATCCGAATACGATGTAGAGGATAGAGCGAAGTGGGAGAGAAAGACCAGGAAGGCTGACCCCACCACCATGTGGGATACATAGCCAGGAAGACAGAGGGAGAGAGAGCATTAATATTCAAACATTAATGCTGGTATTTTACTAACGTACTTTATAATTATTGAGCTTACCTTAAGTTTCTCGGAAACTTTATAAATTTTTTATCATGTTAAAAGAGTGAGTAATATTAATTTTGACACGCGATTAATCAGCCAATGTTCACCAATTATTAAAATTGGCTCGCTGAAAATATGTTGACAGGCGAAAAAGCTTTCCAGAAACCCAAAATTGCTCCTTATCGGTGTGGTTAATTGGAGATTGATTCATTGTTAACAAACTGTTGACAGAATGTCGCCTTTTTGTTTCAGAAACCTAAAACGTTTTAATAATAAAAAATAAAAAAAACACGTTCAATTTGAGATTAACAGCATGTCCCGTAGTTATGTGTGGTATCTGGACTAAGAATAGAGCACCACACCATTTCCTCCCGTGGAGGTCGTAAAAGTCGACTAAGGGACACTTAACTAGAGGGATGGGCAGCAGCGTCCCTTTTGTTACACAATAGTCATTCTGCGCTCACCAATACGTCTGCCAAGTATGGTTAGTATCTGCAAATTGCCCACAAAATGAACTAGAGCACCGGCCCCCCAGTTCCCGGCAGCCCCGCTATTCGTGGTCATGGTAGTGGCCACAGTAGCGGCGGGGAATGGGGTGCTAAGAATCTCCGGATGGGATCCTGCTACCACCCCAAATGAAAACTGGCCCTAGTAACATACGACGTACGCACACTGAGGGCAGACGAAAAGTACGTTGAGCTGGAAGAAGAAATAGATAAGTTACACTAGGATATCATGGGTTTATCATAAGTACAAAGAGAGAGCGAGGCCACGATAACCCTGGAATTCGGCAACCTATTCTACTACCGCAAAAGCACAACTGCTACTACTGCAAAAGACAAAAGAAAATAAGTACTAAATAGATAACATTAATGGATACATCATGCTTACACATTTACAGTGCTGTATGAATATTATAATTAAATTTTATAAGAACAATTGCATACTTATAAGTAAATACTTAATACCATAAAAATTATATGAAATATTACAATTTATGGATATATATAAGTATGTGTATCAGGCAAACGTGGCCCACGTTTTAGTATTCGAACGGCAACTGAGATTTTGAAGAACATTAAATTCGATTACGTATTTTTCTAAAGACAGAGCGGACGGGCAGACCGTGGTAATCATAGACTCGTTGCGAGTCTTCAATAGGCCCTTCAATTTCCCTGCTATCATTGTACGTATTCATTTTTATTTGCAGATTTCATCGGGAGAACGTAGAGCTTTATAATACTTTAGTATGCTACGAAGTGGTCGCAAGAGAAAAGAACTTCTGCCGATATAACGTCAAAACAATGCCTTCGTTTGGTTAGCGACATTTGGCTGATTTTAATATTCATCGCTGATGTACTGCCGGCCTGTAGCTGCTAATGATTTCCTGTGATGAGTTTCATTCCAATAATCTTGATACCTTGAGTGTTATTCTACAGCCAAAGAGCCAATTCAACAGAAACCATGAATCTTCCGCCGTATAAAAAGCGTGCAGGTACTTCTGGGATTCGTGGGCAGCTGTATGAGACAAAATTAATAAGCTTAATATATTTTAGAGCGAAACATGCTGATAATGTCAAAGAATTTTATTTAGCCACGAATATGGACGAGATAGGAACTTTCGATGATATTTGTTTTAGAGCAAGAGTGAAGAATTTTAAAAAGCCACTCGCGGTTTTCATTCAAGCCAAACATAGAGAAAACGATAAAGTACTTCTAACTCTTAATAGTAGGAATGATTTGGCAAAATATTTTGATAGTTACTTGAACATACGACGCGCATTTAAACCTAATAATAAAGATATTATTTTTAAAGGAAACTTTGATGAAATGGAATGTTTTTTCATTATGTACACGACCGCAGGAGATGATCTCAATAATGAGTTGTATGAAAGTGGTTATGCCTCTGACTTAAATAAATTGATAAAAACGGGCAACGCTGGCCTAAAGCCACGTTACAAAAAGGAACACGTAGAGTATTTAAGTAAAATAATTTTAAAACAACAATTCTCCACGCTGGCCGAACAAATGGCAAAGTTTCTTAATGAAGATACTGATAGTATTATGTCTATGAATGATGATCTCGTGTTAAGTTATCATATAATACTGGCGCAAAAAGTATTTGACGTTTCTGAAATTCAACGAAAACACGAAGATGAGGAACATAGAATCGCTAGCTTTCGCCATGACTTCTTTAAGACTGATGAAGAATTTATTATCTTATTCCGAGATACGCTGTACTCAGAGATACTTAAAAGACGAAAGCTTGAAGAGACTGAAATAAACAAATTATTGTCAACTCTCTTTACTGGAACATTTGACGTAACTTTATTAGGCAAACTGATTTATACTGTGATTACGTATGACAATGGCAAGTTTGATTTTGTTACCAAAGTGTCTGGAGACTTAAAGCGAAAGTTGGATAAAGTGGTTGTTACTCCAACGACGGTAGATGAAGCAACTGTACTGGCTGCAAAGGAAATGTTAACGTTAAGACAGATTAAAGTCCCGGCTTCATTTGGTAATAAAGATTTGACTATAAGAGGCAAAGTAGATATAAACATCGAGAACAGACTGGACTATTTAAAATTGCATATCTTCGGTTTGTTAATTAATTCAAAACCCGATAACATCGTTAACATCGATGAATCTTTGGGTGATGAATTCCTGCAGCTTAACGGGGGGATAGCTAGTGCCATAGGTAATATATTAGTATCCGATGAAAATAGTAAACTAATAAAGTTCACAGAAAACTGTGAATTACTAGGAGATCTTGCTAAAAGGCTATTCAATAAAGTAAAATCTAAAATAAACCAGAATTTGCACGATTACAGATTCGATATAAAAGTAAAAAAGTTTCCTAAACTTTTATTCGAAAGTGGTGACCATGATGAGAATGTTGCAATGTTAAAAGATCATCTCAACTCGCTGGCGGTTATGATGGCAAAGTTTCTTAATGAAGACGCTGATTGTGTAATGTCGATAAATAACGAGCTCATGGAACGCTATCACGTAATTTTGGCGCAAAAAGTTATTGACGTTTCTAAAATTCATCGAAGACATAAAGATGAGGAACATCGAATCGCTAGCTTTCGCCAAGATTTCTTTAAGACCGATGAAGAATTTATTATCTTATTCAGAGATACGCTGTTCTCAGAGATACTAAAAAGACGAAAGCTTGAAGGGACCGAAATAAACAGTTTATTGTCAACTCTCTTTACTGGAAAATTTGACGTAACTTTATTAGGTAAATTGATTGGTACAGTAATTATGTACGAAAATGGAAAGTTTGTTTTTATAAACAAAGCGTCTGAAAACTTAAAGCGACAGCTGGACAAAGTGGTTGTTCCTCAAACGACGGTTAATGAAGCAATTGTACTAGCTGCAAAGGAAATGTTAACATTACGACAGTTTAAAGTCCCGGCTTCATTTGGTAATAAAGATTTGACAATAGCAGACAATCTCGATAACATCGAGAACAGACTGGACAATTTAAAATTGCAAATCCTCAGTTTGTTAATTAATTCAAAACCCGATAACATTGTCAGCATTGATGAATCTTTGAGTGATGAATTCCTGCAGCTTAACGGAGGGATAGCTAGTGCCATAGGCAACATACTTGTATCTGATGAAAATACTAAACTAATGAAATTCACAGATAACTGTGAATTACTAGAAGATCTTGCTAAAAGGCTATTCACTAAATTAGAATCTAAAATTAATCTCAAATTGCACCATTACAGATTCGATATAAAAGTAAAAAAGTTTCCAAAACTTTTATTCGACGATGGTGATAATTATGAAAATTTGGATATGTTAAAAGATCATCTTACCATACTGGCCAATATGATGGCAAAGTTTCTTAATGAAGAAGCTGATTGTATAATGCCGATGAATGATGAGCTCATGTTACGGTATCATGTAATTTTAGCTCAAAAAGTTCTTAATGTTTCTGACATTCAAAGAAGAAACGAAGACGGAGAACATCGTATTGCAACGTTTAGGCAAGATTTTTTTGACACCGATAATGAATTATTAATTATATTCAAGAGTTCACTTTACACAGAGATAGTCAGAAAAAGAAAGTTGGACGACACTGACTCGAACAATTTGTTGTCAACATTCCTTAAAGGAACGTCTGAAACTAATGTTTCTCAATCGACGGTGCATGAAGCAATTGAAATTGCTGCGAGGGATATGTTGACATGGAGACAATTTAAAGTTCCGGCAGCATTTGGTAACAAAGATTTAACCATAAGAGGTGAAAAAGGTGTTAAAATTGAAAGAAGGTTAAACCATTTAAATATGAAAATCGCTGAATTAATAAATAATTCGAAAGCCAATAACCTCGTCACTATAGATGAATCTCTAGGAGATGGACTTCTGAAACTGAATGGAGGCATAGCTGGTGTTGTTGGCAATATGTTAGTTTCTGATGAAAAAACTAAACTGATGAAGTTCACAGATAATTGTGAATTACTAGGAGATCTTTCTAAAAGGCTGTTCGAAAAATTGCAATGTGAAATCCATAATTTGCACAAATTTAGGTTTGATGTTAAAGTTAAAAAGTTTCCAAAGCTTTCATTTGAGGGTGGTGAAAATGACGTGAATTTGGCAAGAGATTTCTTAAGCAAACTGCTATTTTTCACGAACCAAGCTGATGAAAGCGACGTGGAAGAAATTTTAAAGAGTGAAATAGAAGATGATCAGAGTAATAATGTGAACAGTATACGAGTTACATCTGACGCAATATTTCTAACATTCCATGATGAAATACAAAAGTGGTGGATGTTGAAAGAGGGATCTTATCTTACAAAAGAAAGCAAAATGTATGAGAAAGCAATAGAAAATATTGTCACTAAACCACTAATGACGTTGATAAGTATGATGTACATGATAAAAATAAAGCATTATGTAGAATATTCATTCAATAAAAACGCTATGCCATTTTTTATGATACAAGACCAGCTTACGGGATCTGTTGTCATAACAGAAAGCAGTGCACTAACCGTTACTAAGTTTATACAATGTTTGATAAATAAAGATCTGGAATATATTTTACTAGATCTAGAATACATTTTAAATTTACAAGCAAATGATTATAACACCGTGCGCACGGAATTGACGAACACAAATAAAGAGAAAGTACTTATTATTGTATGCGATAATCTACCAAATACTAGAAACTGGTGTAAAAGGTTAGAAAACATTGCAAAAGCCGTGAATGACAAACGTGCAATTGTTGTTACTAACAAAACATTAGTTGAAATGATTAAGAAATATTTTTCACAAGCAGATAAAGTAGTGTACGATGGCAAAATTAATCTAATGGACATGAGTGAAGAATCCCGGAAGATTATTTTAAAGGACGCCAGAGTTATATTTCAAGGCCAAGAATTGTGTTTGGATTTATTCGTCGACGATGTATCGATGAGATTCATAGAAGGAAATGTGTTGAATAACATTATTAATAATGAATCGGTTAAAGTAAGCGATTCAATAAGTAATTCAAATTACGAAAAATTTAAACATTTGTATATTGATAGACGCGTGTGTTGCATTAAAAACCTGACTCCAAACGTAAGAAGATTTGGTAATGCGGGTAAGGTTTTGATAACATTATATGACAATGAAGACGACATTGCACTTATTACTGCAAAACCCGGTATGGGTAAGTCAACACTACTCACTCACCTGTCACTTAGAACGAAGGAAATCGATCCGAATGTTTGGATTGTTCGAATAAATTTATTAGATTACTCGCAACAATTCGGCACGTGGCAAAAGAATAAAACACCTATCAATACTTTAGAAACTTTAAACTTTATGTCTCAAATTATACTCAACGAGAAACGTAGCATGGCTAATTATGAAACAATTACGCTGGAAGAATCTAACGGTGTTGTGAATCTTAAAGACTGCACTGGCAACGAGTTGACCGTATTCGAGTTAAAAATGTTTCTACATTTTTACAACAGAAAAAACATTATATTCCTTTTTGATGGCTTTGATGAAATTTGTCCAAACTATACGCATGAAGTTCTAAATTTTATTAAAGTTGTCGAAAGTTATCCTCGTCGACATAAAATGTGGATTACAACCAGACCATATGACAAAATAAAAGCCATTTTAGAACTGGAATTCGGGACATTGTACGAAATACAACACTTTTCTGACACTGAACAGGGCACATATTTGTGTAAATTTTGGAAATCTAATATTATATTTACAGACCTTAATAAAGAACAGTTTGACAATATAAATACCTTTATGGAATTCATTTCATTTCATTACCACGACTCGAAAGAAAAAACAAACATCAAAAAGGAAAAACATCAAATTCTATTCATTAAGGTCTGTTTGAACTTTTTGGGTTATCTTAAAATTAATATTAACTCTTGTCCACCGCCAGTAATTAATATTTTTAACACATTGTTTAGTGGCTGTAATCATGTAATCAGAATTATCGAAGATTTCGATACACCACTACATCTGTACTTAATTGCTGAATATTTGCTACATCAAATAATAGACGTAAGTAATAAAACGAACAAATGGCATTTAGACATTAATGCTTTTACAATATACGAACGGTTCTTTGAAACGAAATTGAAGAAAATACGTTTTGAAGAGAAAAACAAGATCGACTTATACAAGCCTGATAATATGATCATTTATGAAGACGTACGCAAAGATTTTTTCGCTAAACATAGAAAATTAGGTGCCTACGCAATTTTTTATCAAGATGTAAATCAAATATTTAATATGAACGAATTAATAGAAATTAACGATATTTTAGATAAGATAAAAAAAGGAAGAGAGAAAACGGGCCTCATAAATAGTGTAGGAAACAGTATTCCTACGTTCATACACATGACATTCACGGAATACTTCGCCGTCGAATACGTTTGTGACTTGTTAAAAAAAGAGATTTGCAAGGACAGACAAAAATCAATTTGGGACTTCATTTTGAATGTGATACTTCTAAAATGTAACGAAAACGTTCGAAATATATTGGGTTACAAGGTAAAAATGGACGATACGCTGAGAACTATTGTAAAAGAAAATGAAGAAATAATATTTGATTTGCTATTGACACAGGGTAAGGGGGTTTATACATATTACGTCGACGACTTCAGCAAGGAACTATACTTAAAAATAAAAGTGTCGCTATGTGAAGCGATGAAGAATGATCTTTGTAATTTTGTGACTTTATTGTACAAACTCAAAATTAAGTTAACACAGGATTATTTAACGGATCCATCTAGATGTACTTCGAAAATTAAACGTTTAAAATTGTTACATAAGATACATACCAAGAAAAAATCCATTGAACAAAGCCAGGGCTCTACGCATCGTTCCTTCGCCATACAAAATAATACTGTTTAAAATCGCAATTATTACATTATTTGAGTATTGCTTTAGTTTACCGATAATTCAACATTCATCATCATCATTTCGGCCGAGTTAAGTCCACTGCTGGACACAGGCCTCCCCCAAAGATCACCACAACGACCAATATGTTTGTGTTGTGGGCTCATTGGGGGGTTTCGCCATAATCGCCACGCTTGGCAGACGGGTTGGCGATCGCAGTTGAGCTATTAATGTACTCGAAGGACGCTGCTGCCCGTCCTCCGGCTAATCTCTTAGTCGACTTTTACGACACCCACGGAAGGAGATGGGATGGTGGTATTCTGAGCCGGCACCACATTCGTGCATTCTTTAATAAATGTGTGTCTAATAAGATTTGAGCAGTATTGTTTTGTATGGAGCAGCGACGGAACGCATTTACCTTGAAGAACAAAACATTCGAAATTCAAATAATCGTTATTTTAAAATAATAAAGTACTTAAGTACTTCAGTGTGTGGCGTTTTATTTTACACATCAGAATGTAAGAATAATAAAATGAAAATACAAAATTAGTGACACAAACATTTCCTTCCGCTGCGTTGAACCTGCAGAATAGTTCCTGGCGGATCACCAACTACCTTTTTTATACGTGGGGAAATCCTCGTGGAATCCGCCAAGGAATGGGAGGAGTCATGCCGGGCGCTTACTGGCTAAAACTCCTCAATGTTCACCCTGGATCGGGATCACGGGAAGCGCTCTCTCATTCGCTTTCCGCGGGAGACAGCGGGACTTAGCCTGCGCTGTTGGCACTTGGAGAACTTTCTTCGCAGCTCTGTACCCCTCGTACAACTCCGCCTCAACGGCTGCCGCATCCTGAGCGCAGCGACGCATGCGGTGCCTGGCGTGCCAGCGTCGCGCCACGATGCAGGCGTATCTGCATCCTGCCTGATCTGGGAGGCATCGCCGCATCGCAAACATGCGACATCACCTCTCGGAACCACTCAACCTCCTCGTTGATACCGACAGGCCTGTCGGGCGGTGACAACCAGGCCTGTACGATGGAGGCTTCCAGGAGCGTCTCCCAGTCCAATCTTCGTAGCGCCCAACGCGAACCGCAACCCCCCGGGCCACCCGGGCCGGAGCACTAGAGGTCTCGGCGAAGACATCGAATTGGATGTAGCGGTGATACGACAGCGTCTCCACCTTCTCCAGGACTAGCGAACGTAAGGTCCACTATGGACCCGCGCCGCCGTCGTGAGAACAATTAATGGTTATACCTAGAAATACAGTTTAATTTACTATCTCGAGTTTGTTGCCTTCAAGAATTATTTTCAATTTTCGACTTGAGGTACAAAATGGCAACGAAAGCTTTTGGTTTTATTAGTATTCAAAAGATTATTTGCAGCAAACAATTTCAATCGGACTTTTCATATTCTCTCAATGTATTTATTATTCTACTTCTGAATTATTTGAGTGGCACTAGTGAGACATTAATAAAAATATTGTAGGCATTGGCTTTTTTGTATCAATTTTCAAAGTCGTATCACGAGATATAAAAAAAAAACAAAATGATAAATTATTCGAAAATACAAATGATCTCTCCTACATCCCCTTAATGGATTGCCGAAACATTACCAATAAGCCTGTACATCCAAAAATATTAATGTAGTCAAAAATCTTATGTGATCAAGTTGGTTTACCCCCAGGCCTCAAACTTAACTTTATCGTAATAACGTTTATCTTCTATTGATAGCTCGGTGTTTTACGAGGGCAGTTTGGCAACTCAATGACTTTAAGGTTGAATAAAAACTTTTTAATATATTTCTTTTGTCTCATATTTGGAAACTCACTACGAAGCGCATGCCGTTCTTTTTTCAAATTTGGCGCGAAAACAAGCTTTTTAGAAATAAAAAAGTTGGCGACTTCTAAGTATTCTTTGAAAATGGAGAAAAGTGAGTTTCGAGTGCTAATTAAACACTATTTTTTATGTGGTAAAACTATAAGCAGACCGAAGACAAATTGAAAAAGTATTTTGGTGATTCTGCGTTCTCATGGGATGGTACATAAGTGGTTCACTGAATTTCGTTGTGGACGTACTACCACTAATGACGCGGAGCGCCCAGGAAGGCCGATTGAGGTCACTACGGAGGGCATGGTTAATAAAATACATGATATTGTTTTGGCAGACCGTCGAGTGAAGATACGCGAAATAAGTGATGCTGTGCACATCTCGACTGAACGAGTTTTTTTATATTTTGCATGATATTCTGGGCATGAAAAAGCTTTCTGCAACATGGGTGCCGCGTTTACTAACAGTCGACCAGAAACGAAATCGTGTAACAGCTTCTGAGGAATGCCTAGCCATGTATAATCGCAATCCGAGTGAGTTTATGCGTCGGTACATAACAGTTGACGAAACGTGGGTCCATCATTATACACCAGAGACTAAGCAACAGTCGAAGCAATGGACTTCTACCGGGGAACGTGCCCCAAAGAGGGCAAAAACTGTTTGCACGGCTGGTATAGTGATGGCCAGTCTTTTGGGACAGCCAAGGGGTTATTTACTTCGATTTTTTGGATAAAGGCAAGACAATAACCGGAGGTTACTATGCTGCATTGTTAGATAGATTCAATAAAAAGTTGATCAAGAAACGACCGCATCTAGCAAAGAAAAAAATTATATTTCATCAGGATAATGCACCGGCCCACTCGTCTGCAATCGCGACATCAAAAATTGTCGAATTAAGATACGAATTATTGCCACACCCTCCGTATTCGCCAGATTTAGCCCCCTGTGACTTTTTCCTCTTCCCAAACATGAAGAAATGGCTTGGCGGGCAAAGATTACTATTTTTCAGGGTTTGACAAAAAATATTTTTTTGATGGGTTGAAGAGGTTGGAACATTGCTGGACTAAGTGCGTAGAGTTGAAAGGAGATTATGTAGAAAAAAAAAAATGTATATGTAAAAACAGCGTTTCTTCTTTCCAAAGTCATGGACTTATCAAACCGCCCTCGTATATACTTTATATTGTAATACGATATCTATACAAATAAATATAATTGAAGTGTTTGTAATGTCAAAATAACAGCTTTTTACTAAATGCATTAGAAAAATAATTAGGGTTCCGTGCAAAAAAATAAGACCCTTGGAATCTAATATATGTACATACTCTATGCCGAAGTACTCTAAATTATATAAACAATCCACTTTTAAATTAAATGGCGGGTGAAACCGCGGGTCCCAGCTAGTCAAATATATAAAAACTGAGCTATAAATAGAAGACAGACGGCCAAATGCTGAAACGCTAAACTAAACTAACGAATATTAAGTCCCACTTTGACTATTTGAGTCACCCCGATTCCTACCGAAAACGGGTTTCTCGAATAGTTAATCTCGGTTCAGTAGTTATTTTATGTATCTCCTAAATAAATCGCTAGCAAAAAGAAAGAAATGTAATTCCGGCTCATTTCCCCGATATGCTGGTAAACTTTGACTGTAATAATATACACGCTATTTTAGTTTCTGAGTCATGGCTTAAGCCATGCCTCCCGTCTACCTCCTATTCCTTGCCTAGATTTACGGCCGAATACTCAAACGACATTCAACTCGTTAAGCACTGCTCTACTGTTTGGCGCGCCGTTATCTTAGTTTTTCGTATACTCAAACGTCTATTAAGAGCATCATTTAAATAAATTTGGGATCCAATTAAACTTGCGCTTAAATTGCCACTCAATGTAAAATTCGTATACTGAAACGTTACTTAAGCCGTGACAGCTGTCAAATCGAGGTCTTAAATAACTTGAGTACCTGTCGAATTTAAGAGTGGTCGAGAGCTATCTTAAATAGTTTTAAGTACAGTAAAAAGATATAAATAGAAATTGAAATGTCCTTATCATCACTTTCTGATGAAGAAACTACCAGAAGAAGTCGTAGAAACGTGAAAAGGCTTAACGCCTGTGAAAAATACAACGATATCGTTTCGAATGCGGTTCCGAATCTCCAAGGAAACTGTGTTGGACTTGGATTCAGTGATAGGCAATGCTATCTACTACTAATATAGTAATCTGTGATGCTATCAAGCCTCTGACTAAGCGCAATCGAGCTTTACAGTCAATAGATCAATCAGCTTCTGATAATTCTGCGGTTTTATGCTACAGGCATTTATCAAGCATTTATACCAGATGTATTTAGTGTGGAACAACCAACTGTTCACCGAATTGTGCACAGAGTTACAGCTAAAATAGCTGAATTAAAATGTGTACATCTTCACATGCCAACTCCTAGCGAATGCTTCGAAGTTGCACATGATTTTACACAATAGCTGGATTTCCAAGAGTATTGGGTGCTGTGGACTGTACCCATATTAAAATAAATTTACCAGGTATGTTCCATCTTATAACCAAGTTACTTGTTCTATAATGAAAGTAAGTAAAAACTGAAAGGTCTTAATAGAAACAAAAAATTGTTTGCAGGAGGAGTTCAAGCTGAAACCTTTCATAACAAAGGGTTACTTTTCTTTGAATGTCCAAATGGTGTGTGAAGCAAGACTGCGCATTAAAAATGTGATTCCAAGATGGCCAGGCTCTGTACATGACAGTACAAGTTTTAATGATTCACCTTTGTGTGCACAACTAGAGTGCTGCGACTTCGAAAACATGATGCTTTTTGGTGATAGTGATTATCCATGCCGCTGCTATTTAGTAACACCTTTATTAAATACAAGGACTCCTGCTGAAGAAGCTTATAAACTTATGGTGCACTTTCTAATCAGGATACATCTCTAGAGGTTGAACATTCCTTCAGACATTGCTGAGGAGGAACTTATTGAATAACAGACCCATCAAGGAAATTCGTTTTTTTATTGTGAGGACAATATTAATTAAAACACATTTTTCTAATTAACAATTGTTTTATTTTAATATAAAAGCTTAAAATGATAGCTAGCTTATATTGTTTAACAATAATTAACAATAGTCAACCTAATGTTATCAATATCACAATTTCTATTCAATATAGGATTTATATAAAAAAGAATAAACTAGAAATAGCAATAATCACAGTAATGTTTACAATACCACCAGTCTTTATTTAATATACAAATAATAATAAATAAGAATTAGTAATGCATAGTCAAGTCAGTTTTTATTTCAAATAGGACATGCAATTATTAAACCTTTAAGCTGAATGATGCCAATTGGTTAGTCCTATGGAGAAGAGTCAGTACAAAGCGAATTCATGTCTAATAATTGATATTAGTGTTGATGGATACAAATTATGTTAAAGTATATAATGAGAAAAAATTGTTTGATGTGTAAAGAATTAAAGGTAGAACATACTATTACATTATTATAATTTATTTGCCATGGCAGTTAACAGCTGACCAGTCCCAACAGATGATACCCATTCACACAACTGCATCGCTTAGCTCAACCATATTGTAGGGAATCCAATGACCTGACACAATGCCACCACCAGTAAGACATTTTAGTGAGCAATTTATGTACATTAATGGCTACATGCTGCTCACACATTTACAGTTCTGTATATATCTGTGTAATATTGTACTTTAATGTCACAAGAAATGATACATATCATATCATATCATTAAGTTATGTACTTATGTAAAGGTTTATTTAGATTAAATTAATAATTACATTTATTAACATTAACCATTGATTGAAAGTGTATACACACACAACACTTCACTAAAGTCAAGAACTGTAAAAGTAATTAGACAGGGCCTGAGAGGCATCTTGCTTGATAATGTTAAGATTATCACAAGTTTTCATTCAACACAATCTTCTTCTTTTCTTAGATCATGGCTTCTGTAAGTATCTTCCACAATTTCGCCAATGTCAAGTATAAGGCAACGTTGTGCGGTGCTCAGATGAATCAATCTTTAAATATTCATAAAATATTTCCCAAAAATGTAACATATCTAATAAATATGTCGGCAACGTCGTACGATTCCATTAAATTAAAAGCGCACGGTTAATTTGGCATCTTTTGATTAGTTCATCGCGTTATTTTCATCAACACAATCATGTATGTATGTTTATAAAAAATATATTTGCAAAACTTTAAACTGGTGATAGGTACATAACTACTGCCAGCTGTTACAAAATCGTTACATTATACGTAAAGTTTCTGACGATCCCAGTTTAATTTATTTCTTTAGTAAAACAGACAGAACAGCTAATGCTGCAGCTATAACTTAAAAAAAAATGTAAAGCGCAGTCTCAAAATATATTCTTAACTGATTTATCTAATTTTTCTATTCATTTGCGTAATTTAAAATTGTTACTATTTAAGTAAATACTGCGTGAAACTGAAAAGTAATTAAATTGTAATCGAGAACAAACTGTTTCTAGATAATGTTGCCCTATTAGAAACATGTAAGAGACGCTGAGCTGATTATGGTCTTAAAACGTTTGAGTAGCGTTTGAGAATTCCATTTTAATTTGGGGGCTGTACCAAACTAAAGGGAACTCCGCTGACAGACTGAGTTGAATGGCGTTTCAGTATTCGGCCCTTAATCTCATAAGAAACGATCGCGCTGCTGGTGGTGGTGGCGGTGTTGCCATATACCTACGAACAAATATCCCTTTTTCCATTGTTAGTATGTCAACGCAGCCACCGCCATTGAATGCTGGCGAGCATCTTTTTATTGAGATTGAACTCCAGCATATTAAAGTCTTAGTTGGCGTCTATTACTGTCCCTCATTACGCATAGACTACTTCTCTTCTTTTGAAAATATTCTTGAAATTCTAACTCCGCCTTACAGTCATACCATAATCATGGGTGATTTCAACACTTGCCTTCTCAAAAAAGATTTACGTGCTTCCTCTCTTCATTCTATTATAGAATCTAAGAACTTAATTATTCTACCTCTTAATGCCACTCATCATTTCCCCAACTCTGTTCCTTCACTACTCGACCTCATATTCGTTTCTTCTCGTGAACACGTCGCTAAGCATGGGCAATGCTCAGCAGACGAGTTTTCGTATCACGACTTAATATCCCTCTCATACAAAATTCGTCCTCCAAAGGCTAAGTCGAAAGTTCTTCTGCAACGTAATTTTGGTGGTATGAACCTTGAAAGTCTTCGAGTGGATGCCAGCAACATTGACTGGGGTCCGATATTGAATACGGAATCGGTTGATGTTCAGATAAAGAATTTCACCACTACTCTTGTCCAATTATACGACATACATGCTCCGGTCCGCAGAATAAAGGTCAAACACCTTCCGGCACCCTGGCTAACAAGCGAAATAAAGGTGATAATGCATAAAAAAGCTGCAGCCAAGTGCAAATATAAGCGTAGACCTTCTGCCTTAAATTGGGAACAATTTGTTACTATCCGGAATCTCTGCAATAAGGTGTGTAGAAATGCTCAACGCCAACATATCCACAGCTCTGTTGAGAACGGAGATCCAACAAAAGTTTGGAAATTCCTAAGAACATTGGGGGTGGGCAAATCACGTCCAGATATAATTTCTAAAGATTTAAACATTGATTTACTTAATCAACATTTCTCTTCTTCGTCCAGTTGTGATAGGACTGCAAAAGCATCTACCTTAAAATATCTTTCATCCCTACCAACCCCTAACTATTCACCATTTATTTTTAATCAATTCACTGCTTGTGATGTTAAGAAGTGTATTTTGGCTATCACGTCTAATGCGGTTGGGAGCGACTATGTGAGCCGTAATATGATCGTTCCAATCCTTGATGAAGTCCTTCCAATCATTTGTTTTATCCTCAATTCTTCTATATCCAGAGGCTGCTTTCCAACGGCTTGGAAAGATGCTCAAATATTTCCTTTACCTAAAAAAACCAGTCCTACATCCTTTTCTGAATACCGTCCCATTTCCATATTGCCATTCCTATCCAAAGTGCTCGAACGCCTTATTTACAATCAGCTTAGCTCCTTTCTCTGCAAGAACAGCCTCCTTAATCCCCTTCAATCCGGCTTCCGTCCTGGCCATAGTACCGTCACAGCCTTGATCAATATTACGGATGACATCAGGTCAGCCATGCAGGACGGAAATCTAACGCTACTTTCACTCCTGGACTTCAGTAACGCTTTTAATATGGTAGATTTTGACATCTTGCTTGGAATATTGTGCTCTCTTAACATATCTCCAACGGCGATTGATTGGTTTCGTAGTTACCTGTTTGGCCGTCGGCAGCGTGTTTGCATTGAAGAAACTTTTTCTTCCTGGTGCAATTTGTCTGCTGGCGTACCTCAGGGTGGCGTTTTATCTCCGTTACTCTTCGCCGTATTTATAAATACTATCTCCAATAGACTTCTTTCATCCTACCACCTTTATGCAGATGATCTCCAAATTTATACCCATGCACCGCCTGATAAGTTGTCAGAAGCAGTGGACATCATAAATGGTGATCTGAAACAAATTAGCCAGTGGAGCAAGGCCTATGGACTCTCGGTGAATCCTTTGAAGACCCAAGTCATTGTTGTTGGCAGCTCTAGAATGACTTCAAGAGTTGACTGGACCCGTTTACAACCGGTTCTCTTTGATAGCACCATAATTCCAGTAAGTGACAAAGTTAAGAACCTGGGAATATATATAGACAAAACCTTGTCCCGGGGACCTCAAATACAGGAAGTCAGTCGTAAATTATTCGCATCTGCGGGGTCTTTACGAAGACTACGTAACTTCCTGCCAATTTCCACCAAAATTGCGCTTGCACAATCGCTTCTTCTTCCGATTCTTGACTACGCCGATACCAGCTATCTTGATCTCACAGAGGAACAACTTGATAAACTTGAGCGACTCCAAAATTTCTGTATAAGATTTATATTTGGTTTACGCAAATATGATCATGTGTCAGAGTATCGTACTCAGCTCAAGTGGCTCCCTATACGCCTTCGTCGGAATACTCATATTCTTCATCTTCTATACAGTATCCTGTACAATCCATCCACTCCCTCCTATCTTAAAGAACGTTTCAAGTTCCTTCATAACACACATTCGAGATCCTTAAGGTCATCAGAGAATTTGACGTTGAAAATGCCAATGCATTCCACTAATTACATGGGAAAATCTTTTTCAGTCCAGGCGGCCCGCTTATGGAATGTGTTGCCAGTGGCAATTAGACGTGCTCAATCTCTAGCAATATTTAAAAGACTAGTCAAGGAGCATTATCTATCACTATAGTTTCTCCTTTACTTCTTTTATTTATTTATTACATTTGTATATTTATATGTATTTATTATAATAATATTTATAACAATATTTTTTATTATATATATCATGTTATGTATTAACTTTATTATTGTTACACCGCGAACTACCTTTTTCTTTATCGCTTACAAATCTGTCCATCCCAAGGTTGTCTGGCAGAAATCGCCGTGTGCGATAAGACCGCCCTTTGTACATGTCTTTTTCTACATTGGATCTTATTTTTGTTATTTTTGGTGTACAATAAAGAGTATTGTGTGTAATTTAAATTTGCACCATTTTGCCCGTCCAGCGAAATTTGCATTTTGGCGCTTAGTGTTGTGTACTAATTCCGAGGTCAAGAAATTAAATGAATATGGCTGGCGACGCGTAATGCTTCGAGACGTGCGCGAGCGTCTATTGTTATCTCGTTTTATTTATTACGCATAATGCTCGATATAGAACGAAGAGTATTGTTTACAGAAAATGCATTCAATTTATTATGTTTTATCTTTGGTTAAAAATATAAACATTGCGACTCAGTATTGTCGGCTTGCAGCTGACTTTCGGACATGAGTCAGAAGTTAACTAAAGTGATTCCTGAATACTACAAATATACAGGATACTCATATCATAAAAATTGCAAATTCGGGAATTGAAACACCAAGTTGGACAGCATACCTAGAGGATGAAGGAAGAAGAAAAAAAGATGTAGAAAGAAGGAATATGCGCAGCAGCAAAGTCTTAAATAAACAATTCTGAGCAATAACTTTCAGGTAAGTACGAGTAGTACCATTCACCCATATAACTATAAGGGGGGTTTGCCAATTAGTGGTGTTCAAAAACGCTATATGGCAATAGCGCGCTACAGACTATTTGCTATAATAAAATAGTGTGCTATTTTACACGCTATAGTTATAACGAACTGGGCGTACGCGACTGACGCGATAAAAACGCGGTGAATATTTTTGAATCACGCTTAGGACAGATAGCGCACTGTGTTAAGACAGCGCGCTTTATATGTACAGCGCGTTGTTTTATTTTCTTGATCTTGAATACGTTATAGAATATTCGATACGTAAAATAATATCTATCGAAATAAAATGGAGAAGTAAAGAAAAGTTAATGAACTTTTCCTAATATTTTCCAGGCTTAGGATAATAGATTTTTGTGTACTAATTTATATAGGATAGGGTTATATTTCTTTTATTATTAATTTCTTACAGCAGTTTTCATGGAACAGAATTGTTGATGTTGTGTATGCTTATTATTGACGTCATCAAATGTCACGTATGTTAATATTTTAATTTTACGACATTTTAATACACGTATATTGTTAGCGTATCTAAAACAAATAAATATTATAATCAACGCGTTACGATCGATAGCGCGCGAATTCACGCGATGATTGCCACCCGGCTCGCCACGCCCGCGCTATGTCATTGTTCGCGCGATTATCCTCGCTACTCGTTATTTTTAATGGCGCTATTTTTATAGCGTCAAGTTGGAGCCGACATAGCGTACGCTATACGTTGCTTGCATATAGCGCGCTATTTAATCGCGCTAGACGCTATATTAACCACCACTAATGCCAATGCCACTCATCCAATATATTTGCCTAATGTACAATTTGATCAAAGAAATTGGATAATTTCATCTTTACGTTTTTGATTTTATATGATCAAAGATTTTCATCATATGAGCCGAAGGACGTCCCCTGCTGAACACAGGCCGTAGATTTCCACAATGTGTCGTAATTTTGGGGGGAATTTGCCAATACTCACCACGCTTGGCTGGCGGATTGGTGAGCGTTTAGCTACTAACCCACAAAAGGGACGCTGCTGCTCATTTAGGGCCCTTAGGCACCCTTAACAACATCCATGGGAGGAGATGTCATGGTGCTATATTCTTAATCCACATGAAAATACTAAGTTTGAAAAAAGAAATGTCATTGCGTACCGTGACAAGGTGCAGCTAGTTTGAAATAAAATAGTATGACGTTAGTATGTATCCCCGATGTTTAAGAATAAAAACACCGAAGGGACATCCCTGAAGAAAGATAATAGCGACGAATAGTTAGAGTAGCCCGCCATTCTGTTAAACATAATTCTACCAATAAAATAAAATCGTACATAAAGACAGCAGGGCCGGACTCGGCGAAATCATATTAACTCTGTACATAGGCTGCACTAAAAGTATCGGGAATGGAATATTTCCACTGTTCCTGTCATATTAAAATCTTTTTAATTGAAAACTCCTTGGTTTTACAAATCGAATACCATTTATTTATTTAAAAAAAGATTCACGGTCTTGTCACAAGGTTTTGTCAAACTTGTTTAGTCGTTGAGAAAATGGAATTATAATATAATAATAATAATAATAATTTCGGCCGAATGAAGTCCACTGCTGGACACAGGCCTCCCCCAAAGATCACCACAACCACCGATATGGATGTGTTGTGGGCTCATTGGGGGGTATTGCCATAATCGCCACGCTTGGCAGGCGCAGGCTAATCCCTTAGTCGACTTTTACGACACCCATGGGAGGAAATGGGGTGGTGGCATTCTGAGCCGGCACCACACGGCATATGGAATTGACTCGAGAAAATTCAAGAGCGATGATTTATTATGACTTTCGAAGTGGTTTAACACAAAAACAGTGTGTTGACCGGATGATTTCTGCATTTGGTGATGAAGCCCCATCCAAAACCACAATTTATCGCTGGTTTGCTGAATTTCAACGTGGACGTGTCAAGCTCAGTGAGGATCCTCGTCAAGGTCGTCCAAAAACTGCAGTCACCCAAGAAAACGTTGATGCTGTGCGTAAGCTGATTGAGGAAGATCGACATGTGACATACCGCGAAATTCAGGCAACTTTAGACATTGGCATGAGTCAAATACAAATAATCTTGCATGAACAATTAGGTGTAAAAAAGTTGTTTTCCCGATGGATACCGCATTTGCTATGTGAAGAGCAAAAAGCGGCTCGCGTTACTTGGTGCGTCAGAACTCTCGAAAGATTCCACGCAGGATCCTCAAATGCTGTATACAACATCGTATCAGGTGACGAACCCTGGATATATGCGTACGAACCCGAAACAAAAAACCAGTCACGAGTTTGGGTGTTCGAAAATGAGTTAAAGCCAACAAAAATTGTTCGTTCACGGAGTGTTGCAAAAAAAATGGTGGCCACGTTTGTCTCCAAAACCGGCCATGTTACGACTATTCCTCTTGAGGGACAAAGAACGGTTAATGCAGAATGGTATGCTAGCATTTGTTTGCCACAGGTCGTTTCTGAACTCCGTAGAGAGAACTGCAACCGCCGCATCATCCTCCATCACGACAATGCGAGTTCTCACACCGCGCACAGAACAAAAGAGTTTTTAGAGCAAGAAAACATAGAATTATTAGACCATCCGCCGTACAGCCCCGACCTAAGCCCTAATGATTTCTATACTTTCCCTAAAATAAAGAATAAATTGCGTGGACAGAGATTTTCATCACCTAAAGAAGCTGTGGACGCCTACAAAACGGCCATTTTGGAGACCCCAACTTCCGAATGGAATGGTTGCTTCAATGATTGGTTCCATCGTATGGAAAAATGTGTCAAATTTCGCGGAGAATACTTCGAAAAGCAATAAATACATTTTTAAATAGTAATGTTGTGTCACTTCCTTGATTCCCGAAATTTTCAGTGCCGCCCTCGTATAACAGAATCAGGAATGCAACGAGAGTTTTAGAAAAACAAACAAACTTCTTATTTACGCGAACCCTACTCTCCCGGGTTGGATGTGCCCGGCGGGCGTGTACTTAAATGTGTGTGTTGCTGAGGTGAGCCCTAAGCTAGTAATCCTGTTGTCAATCCTGATGGCACGTGACGAGACGTGGGTTTACGAGTTTGACATGCAAACTAGTCAACAAGCTCCGGAGCCGGCGCCTTCCAACTGAACCGAAACCGAGAAAACCACGCCAAAGTCGATCAAAAGTCAAAGTCATGTTGACTGTTTTCTTTGACTATCACTGTATTGTGCGCTCGGAATTCATGCCGGAAGGTCAAACGGTAAATAAAGAATATTATTTGAGCGTTATGCGGCATTTAAGAGAGCAAATAAGAAAGAAAAAGGCCAGATTTGTGGAAAGAAAATTGTTGGATTTGCACCACGATAATGCGCCTTCACACACGGCTATCATTGTGAACGATTTTTTGACCAAACACTCAACAAATACCATCGAGCAACCACCATATTCACCACATAAGGCTCTAGCCGATTTCTTTCTTTTTCCTAAACTCAAATTACCACTTCATGGCACCCGTTTTCAATCGGTAGAAGACATAAAGGAGAATTCGCGGCGAGAACTGAACTCAATTCCGGAAACAGCGTTTAAAGAATGTTTTGATAATTGGATTATTCGTTGGCGTAAGTGTATCGTTTCTGAAAGAGCAAACTTTGAAGGTGATAAAATAAATTTGGATGAATAACAAACATTTTTTTCCCGTTATTTTCTTGACAGAGTAGTACATACAGGAGAAGCAAATATAATGCGTGAATTGTAATGAACAGGACTCAAAACAAGTGAAATGAGCCCATACTCAAAGGATTTATTAGTAGCCATTGAATATCCGGATTAGGAATATAGCACCACTCCATCTCCTCCTTATAAGGCGACTTAGGGACTCTCAACCGGAAAGATGGACAGCTGCGTACTTTCTGTAGTATAGTAGTCATACTGCGCTCACGAACCCACCCGCCAAGCATGGTGATTATTGGCAAATTTCCCTTAAAATGACAACACAATTGTGGCCATCTATGGGGAAAGCCGTTGTTCAGCAGTGGACGTCTTTTGGCTAGTATAATCATTTTCTATTGTGCGGTAGGGTTGTTGACACAGAATAGGGACTTACACTCAACTCGTGGGGGTTATCAAAAAATGACTAAGCGTGTATTCAGAGGATAAATAGGAGAAACAACTTTTGTCAAAAACTACAATACTATTCAGTTGTGAAGGGTGATTACAATTTCTCCTTTTTAACATTTTGGTTTTTAAATTATTTTATGAATGTACATGTACACATTAATCACATAATCTCCTGCCAAACTGCAGAACAGTTTGTCGGAAGTATTCTCGTGGATACACATCATCTTCCTGTGTAATAAAGTCAAAACAGAATTTATACAAACATCATTTAAAATTATTCTAAATTATCATTATTTTTTCAGTAATAATAATATATAAACATGCACAGTTTGGCTCAGTCGCAGAACGTCCACTTCGTAAAATGTCTACCTGACGTAAAATGTCAATTTCTTAGAATATCTCTTTCACAAAATCTCCCTTTCGTAGAATGTCTCTTTCGCAGAATGTCCATTTCGCAAATTATCCCTCTCGCAATATGGCTGCAGTTCCACAGAAGGGACACTGCCGCCCATCCCTCTGGTTTAGTGTCGTGCCTTTTACGACATCCATTAATGAAATGATTATTTTAAGCATTTTATGCCTAAACAACTAAAAGGATTGGTAAAAAAAATGCAACCTCTTTTCACGGAAACGTTTTTGTTACGGTCCTTATGTGATTTTAAAAACGTCGAGTGATTTTATTAAATTTATTTCCTTGATTTCCACAGTCTGTTTCCACGAGTATCTTTTTTGTGTTCCTACCTAGTCTGTGTTTCGATCTATCAAACGTGAAAGCTTTTTAACCGACTTCAAAAAGTAGGAGGTTGTCAACTCGATGCGTTTTTTTATGTACGTACAACGATTACTCCGAGATTTGTAGACCCTATTAAGAAATTATTTCAATAAACATGTTAATTGACTGCGCTTATCTAGATGATATCTTAATAGTTTCGATTCCTCCAGATTAGAGAACCGATTTGAGTCATTTTTATTTTTAGTGATAAATACTGATACCATATAGGAAAAAGTTCTTACATTTATTTACACTAAAAAGAAACAAATAAGACTTTTTAACAAAAAAATACCGACTTCGAAAACCCTATACGATATAAAAATATTAAAACCACTAAAAATAAAATAATAACTTTATTTATGAAGTTGGGCGGGGCCAGTTATGCCCCAACCATGGTTCATGCAGACCAACGAGAAGTTATATTTTATATCTGGCCCTGCGAAAGAGACATTCTGAGAAATGGTCTTTTTGCGTCCGGTAGACATTTAGCGAAGTGGACGTTCTACGACAGCCACAGAGTAAAGTAATAATATTAAAATTGAGCCCAGAGTTTGTCATAGAAAAGTTAGAGACGCAAGGTAGAAAGGTACGAAGGTACTTTTATTGAGATAGGTATGAAAACTACAATAAGCGGATATTGATTTATTTACTATAGAAATGTTGTAAGTCAACAAATTAGGTATATGAAAATCAAATCAACAAAAAGGCCTCTGTTCATATGTGGACGTCCTTTGGCTGATATGATGATGATGAAATCAACAAATCAAACAAAAATCATAACTCTTGCTTTGAGTGGCTAGTGAAAAATAGCTATGAAAGAAAATTAAACTGGTAAGAAAAACAATAGAAATATCTATTTCAATAGGTGTAAGTTTTTTTTATGAATTGTTGCAGTATTAAACCATTTCGTTCAAATTTGGTTAATAATTTTCTATAATTCTTGTTGAAGGGAAAAATTGTTACGTTTATTTTGTTTCATATTTTTAAATAGATTACTTATTATATATATATTCTCTTTTCCTAATTTATATACAAACGCGTATAATTTTGATTTCTTGGTATGCTACCTGATCTTAATACGACGATGCCAGTGCCTACCAATGCATTTGTAGTGAAGTGGCGCTGACCAGGTCATTGGGACGGATATTTTTAATATCGACTTCTATCCATTTCTGGACTGTCTGGTGTACGACTTAAAATATAAGACCAGGTGGAAGGAAATTGGTCAGCTGGCACTAGTGGTAACATACCGGTTATTCTAGCTATATTTCGCCATTCCCTTGTGCGTAATAATTCCTTTTATACATAATTATTTATCTGAATACCTTCATAATTATTGCTGGATTACCGATACATAAACCCATAATTTTCCTAGTGACTTAATTTAATAAAACGTTTTAACAATAAAAAAATACCGACTTCAAAACCCTTTTTTGGGGTCTGGGGCGGTCATCTTCGGAACCTAAGGGGGGCTCCAGAACCTCGTATGATCACACTAGAGCCGCCCACTGGTGCCACGCCTATAGGCACATCTCGGAGAGGGTGACTGTAAAGCGGTCACCCACCCGGGGGGATTGTAAAGGATCCCCCAAAGCGTCCCACGGCAGCGCGTGACCACATGCGTGCTACCGTCTTCTCTTGGGTCGCTTGGTGTGAGCGCGCAGATTCCCCAATCTACGCACCCGCGAACCCGACTTCAAAACCCTACACGATATAAACGACGGAAATAAATCGCCAAAAGCGGTACATGCTAAGGTGGTAACACTGATTCGTAATTTCATACTTTTTTAGAGAGTGTTTTGAACTTTGGTAGAAATTTAAAATAATATTTGTAACACAGTAAAAAAAACATTAGAAATATAAATAACAAAAATGTCTTACAGAAAAAATAAACGTATCAGTAATTTCGCGGCAAATAACATAACATCGTCCTATAACGTGGATTGGGATGTCGAGAAATATAGAGATGAACATGAGTGCGAGGAACACTGGCAATTACGGAAAGCTTTCATGGAAAAATGGAAAAACGATTACCCCGAAGAAAGACTAGTCTGTTTAGCTCGAATCTTTACTAATGTAGAATTTATGGGTTGCAGATACCCTCAACCGGTTATGCAGGAGATTGCTCAACTATCTTTTGAGGTAAACAATATTCTATTTAGAAGTAGTATCGTTCTGGAGGTGACGTCTAACCTCAAAAACAAGTTTTGTTTACTAATATAAAAAAAAACTTTCGTCTAAATTCCTATTATTGGGTTACTTAACCTGATCGGTAGATAATCAACGACTTTTTTATGTAATTGCTATTAATTTATTACATTACAGCCTTGTAATTGGCAGAATCATCGATATTACGATGTAGTCATTAAATTTAAAATGGATTGGATAAGCCAGTGGTTCTCTTCTCAGTAGCTCTTGTTGTAGTAGTTAGTGAGCTAGTAGTCGTATTGTAGAATCTTGCATGAAATACCTTCAACCAACTCTGCCTATATTTAATTTAATTTACATAATTTTTTGACATACAAGTACATTTTAGTACTGTTGTAATTTTTTATTTTTTGTGTACATGTATGTATAAATATTGTATATGACAGACTAACGTGCTGCTGGGGAGTTTGTTGCGCCGTTTCTTTGCCCCAGCTTAAACACTAGGAAGCGGTGAAGGGTGGGCTTAATGGGTGCTGTCTAATGTTGACATTCAAAAGAACTAATAATTTAGTCTATTTGAATAAATGATTATTTCATTTCATTTCATTTCCTATTGCCATCAACTTTTGGATATATATTTGGGTTTGATTCCCGCATGGAATCAATATTTGTATGAGCTGCTAGTAGTTGTTCCTGGTCTGGGTGTATTGTATGTGGAGTTTATTTTTGTCTGTAAATGCACCCATGAGGCATGTAATAAATAAATAAAATAATACAAACAGGATAGAGAGTACATAAGTACATATATGGCTGAAACAATAATACACAATTCGTACCCTTCGGCTACCCTGTCAAGTGGCTTGTGTTAACTACAACCCATTAAAGTAAGAGTAAGTGGGCATTTGGGTGCGCTTGTTTCAATGAAGACGTCATCCATTGCTTTTCAGCAAGATGGAGTTCAAGAGTGGAGCCATTCATGGACCCATTCATTAATAAACAAATTACAACATTTGCATAGCCTATCCAGTCTAAAATACACTAAATAATTTTAACTGGTCGGCTCCAGTGGGTGTGGATTAACATTCAAATCTGGGATGAACCCGTCCCATCAAAGACTTGACCGAAGTTTAACATGAACATTATTTTATTGATCCATTAGATGCCCCTGCTGTAGTTGCAATTAAACTAAAAAAATGGTTTTGGGTGCTTGTTTTGCATAATAAGTTTGCAGTTGTTGGATATGAAATGCTTTTACACTCTGGGTGACTATACCAGCCTCATGGGATCAATCATACTGTAGTATGAATGATAAATTGTGAATACTCTGGCACTCTTCAAATCAAGGCTGGTCAACAGTATATTAATATTGCCATTATGTAAATTTATGTTTGACAACAGCCTCATTCTCAGGACCCGATACTAATCACATTCCATCATTACATTAATTATATCCTTCGAGTTTTGGCGAATATCACACAGTGGCGATGATTATACACCCATAAGATAGTAAACCATATTCAATGGAACCTGACCAGACTGCCGCTGAGTACCAACTACTTCCTCAGGAAAGGGCAGAGGGGCACGCCTGATTCCTACTGGCTAGAACCACCAGAGTGGTCATCCTCGGCACCAATCTCAATCTAGAGCCACCCATGGGTGCCATGAATTCAAGTACATCTCGGAGGGGATGACTGCAAAGAGGCCAGCACCCCCAGGCACCTCTCGGGATTGTAAAGGATTCCCCCTAAGAATCGCTATGCGCTGTGATGTGCACACGGCGACACGTGACCACATGCACACCACCGTCTTCCCGGGGGGATTGTAGAGGATTCCCCCGAAGTCTCGCTATACGTTGTGCTGCACACACGGTGGCACGTCACCACATGCACACCACCGTCTTCCCGGGGTTCGCTCGGTATCAGCACGCAGATTCCCCAATAGGCGCGCTCGCGACCCCTAAGGCGGGGGCGCCATATAAAGACGACCAACACGCCCAACGTGTCCCCGTGTCAACGTGTCCCCACGTGTCCAACATGCCCGAGCACCCGGGCGTGTTGGACACGGGTGCCGCGGCGGTTGTTACCCCGGCTCCGTGTGAGGGCCGATCCCGCTGTGTGACCAGCTTCTGGAGTATAATGCTCTTACAGAAGGAGACCACAGCACACCAATTTTGCTGCTCTGCCAGTATAGCCGATACTACTGCTGGCAGAGAGAGATCTTGTCCGTTGAGATCGACCAGGATCCGCCGCTCGGCAGCCCACGGTACGGGCACTCTCCGAGCATGTGCTGTGCGGTATCCTGATCGTTCCCACAATGGTGGCACTGTACCGTGACCTTGTGTCCTAGCCTGTAAAAGTCCGCACCCTAACAACCGTGTCCGTTGAATAGCTGCGTCAGGCGGAATGTGATACGCTCGCTCCTTTGGAGCCAGGCTCCGAAGAGCGGCAAGACGGCCTCAACGGTGCGTTTTCGCGCGTACTCGGCAGCATTAGCCGCTCACGCCATAGCTCGAGTGCACGCCGCCGAGCCTGCCGTCTCAAACTTTCGAGCGCCCCTGAAGGCACGCCTTCGCCGTGAAGGCGTGCCTGGTGCCCGGGGCAGGAGCGTGTTTGGTGATACACCCACGCATCCTTCCCCGCCAAGATATAAAAGGCGGAAAGCGCGCCAACAGAGTTGCCGCCTCAAAGGGTACCGTTCTGTATCCTCGTGCGATCCGTATAGCCGCTCTACGCTGCAGACCGTGAATCTTGGTTCTGCAGCGCTGGACGCCCGAGAGTCGAGATGACCAAACAGGCGCTCGTCAGCGTAACGTCTAAACTGACACCAGCAGGGAGAACGACACGCAGGACCGCGACGAAGGCGAGGTTCCATAAAAGAGGACCGAGACCCGACCCCTGTGGGACCGTGATCGTGATCTCCCTCCGAGAAACTAAAATATGCTGTGATATACCAATTCAGCCTATTCTATTATAATGCTGGATGTAGGCCCCACCAATTTGGACCCTCGCCTACGACGCGGTCCTGCGTGTCGTTCTCCCCGCTGGCGTCAGCTTGGTCTGTTACGCTGACGACACTCTTGTGTTGGCCAGCGGGGAGTCCTTCGAGGGAACCATCCGGCTTGCCGAGAAAGCGGTGGCTATTGTCGTGGCCAAAATCCACGCTCTGGGTCTGCAGATAGCGCCTCACATATCCGAGGCGCTATGGTTCTACAAACTGCCGCGGAGTAGAGAACTACCCAGTTCGTGGATACGCGTTGGTGACGCGCAAATCAGGGTGGGCCAGTACATGAAGTACCTTGGGCTCACCCTGGACAGTCGTTGGGGCTTCGAAGAGCACTTCGCGTGCCTCGTCCCCCGAGTCTCAAAAGGAGCGAGCGCGTCACCTACCGTCTGACGCAGGTGTTCACCGGTCACGGTTGTTTCGGTGCATACCTGCACAGAATAGGACGCGAGGTTACGGCACAGTGCCACCATTGTGGAAGCGACCAGGATATCGCACAGCACACGCTCAAGGAGTGCCCTGCGTGGGCGGCCGAGTGGCGGATCCTGGTCGACCAGATCGGGCAAGATGGCTATGTTGGCAGAGCATGAAAATTGGAGTGCAGTGGTCTCCTTCTGCGAGAGCGTCATGCTGCAGAAGGAGACTGCAGAGCGGGATCGGGAGAGGGCCGATCCCACACGGAGAAGGACGAGACGGCGCCGGGGCAACAACCGTCCCGGCTCCTAAGTCCAACACGCCCGAGCCCCCTGCCGTCAATTCATGGTGGGGGGCCTCGGGGGTCGCGGGTGCGCAGATTGGGGAGTCTGCGTGCTCACACGACGAGCGACCCCCGGGAAGACGGTGGCGCGCACGTGGTCACGTGCCGCCGTGTGCGCAGCACAGCGCAAAGCGAGGCTTGGGGGGATCCTTTACAATCCTCCCCTTTTTACAGTCGCCTTCCCTCCGCTCGAGAGGGTGACCGCTTTACAGTCATCCCTTCCGAGATGTGCCTAAAGGCGTGGCACCAATGGGCGGCTCTAGTGTGATCTTACGATGACCTGGAGCCTCCCTTCGGTGCCGAAGATGACCGCTCTAGTGGTTTTAGCCGGTAGGAGTCCGGCATACCCCTTCGCCCTTCCCCGGGGTGAGGGAAGTTCCATGTAGAATTTCCACTGGACAACAATTTAAAAAAAAAGGGCCCCACCAAGTTATGCCTGTTGTGGCATGTCCCAGGTCCTAACCTGTGCAGTGACATGATACAATTAATATCATATTTCTAAATTCAAACATTCAGGTTGGTAAACAATACAGAGAACAGAAAAAAAGCAAACTACAGCGAACATTTGTTTCTGCCTCTGATGCTGCCCAGGACAGAGCAAAAGGCACGAAACGCATAGGTGGAGAAATTGTTGAAGACAAAACAAAATGCTCTAAAATATCATTTGTACCACAAGGACAGCAAGACACAAATGAGGATGACAAAATTGAGGTATCAGATGAGGAGGGAAGCAAAAGTGAGGTTTTGGATGAATATAATGTTATAGAGGGTAATGTAAATGTGGTTAGAGAAGAAATGGACACATCAACAGATGAAAAGAAAAATCATCAAATGGATACAGATGGATATATGAGTGAAATGATGAAAATAAAGTGTTTGGATGTAAGAGCATTCAGAGACACTATGTTTAAATCTATATATGGTAGTATGGTGCTTTTGATACGGCCATGGGCAAAGAAACTGTGGAATATGCAAAGTAAGATATTTTTTATAGAATTTCTCTAATTTCCTTATCCTGCAAGCTTTTCGCAACTGTGGGGAATCATGGATATCCCTTGCGCTGGGAAAGGCAGAAAGGTGTGCTGGATTGTCACTGGCTTAAACCATCATGGTGTTTCTTCAACCCACCTTGTGACTGACAAATTAAATGTGCTTACCCGCCAATGACGGCAATACATGCCAAAAATACGTTTCCAGGAATGTAAGCATGTAGGTTGGATACAAAATAATAATATATATTTAATAAATAAAATTTCCATTTAATTTGTTGCTTGGTGTGGAGGACAGGGCTTTTAGTTCCGACTGTGGTGGTCCAAAGGCTAAGTTGATCCATTACCTGGCATTTGCGTGTTTCCCTTCCACTTTAAACGCAATTTACTCTTCAAATATTGAATATGTATATATTTTTAACCAATTTCAAAAAGGAGAAGGTTCTCAATTCGATGCGTTATTTTTATGTATGTACACCGATTACTCCGAGAATTGGTGACCGATTTGAGCAATTCTTTTTTTAACTGGTGCAGAATGCTTTCGAGTTGGTCCCTTATAAATTTGATTACACTTGATTGAGTAGTTTTTTAACCAGCTTCAATAAACAGGTCTCAATGGTTTCGATTCCTCTGGGATCAGAAAACCGATTAGAGTCACTCTTATGTTTTGTGTTAGATACTGATACCTCATTGGAAAAAGTTCTTTCATTTATTTACACTAAAAAGAAAGAAAAAAAAATTCTATTCTTGACCGTGTTTGTTTATCTGTTTTTCAAAGATATGACAGTCGTTACCGGCTTGCTTCGGAAGGCGTAAATAAGAATATAAGAAATAAATAAAGAAAGTAAGGGGTTAGAAAAAAAAAACCTTAAAAAAATAGGCCTTCTTAGCCTTCTAACCTAAATTATCCGAGTCGGTCTTTAGGGAGATAACCCCATAGACTTGTAGTTTTAACATCTTCTGCGTATTGATCAACTTAGCGATTTGATGAAATATCTGTTATCATCATTTCTCTGCGACTAATTATATATTATTGCCTATGTATGTATTAATATATACGTAGGTATATCTATAGATTATATTATATTAACGATTTGAAACGTCTTGCTTAAATTGCCTTTCGTTATTTGACTGCTCACAGTTACTGTTTTTGCACCACCATGTTTTGTCTCTGCATCACCCTAAGGTCGATTGATATAAATTCCTAATGGCATTAAGTCCATCTCTTCAGTGCACTGCAAACAATCAAAAATACCAAACAATAACTGTTTTTATTTTTACTATTTTAATCAATATTTCTATCCTATTATTTAACTTCCAGCCAGCTGTCAAGTTTGTGGAGTCAGCTTAACAAACGGCTATCAGGACGGATGTTACTCCATCTGTATCAACGGGAAGCTACTGGCGCAAGCTACTGGTGACAGTAAGATACTAGCTAAGAATATAGCTGAGAATTTAGCATGGGAGGTAAATGTTAATCTTCTTCTTTATATAATAGGTGTAAGTGACATCGTAACGAAAACTGATACCATGGATTGAGTACATGATTCTGGAACTCTTGCGGTAGTATTTTGCGTCAGTCTTTTCATGAATTTCCAGAAATTATATCCAGTTTATTTAACTGATTTCTGTATAAAATAATAGTTTTTCTATCCTAATTGCCGTGTGGTGCCGGCTCAGAATACGAGGGCGGCACTGAAAATTTCGGGAATCAAGGAAGTGACACAACATTACTGTTTAAAAATGTATTTATTGCTTTTCGAAGTATTCTCCGCGAAAATTGACACATTTTTCCATACGATGGAACCAATCATTGAAGCAACCATTCCATTCGGAAGTTGGGGGCTCCAAAATGGCCGTTTTGTAGGCGTCCACAGCTTCTTTAGGTGATGAAAATCTCTGTCCACGCAATTTATTCTTTATTTTAGGGAAAGTATAGAAATCATTAGGGCTTAGGTCGGGGCTGTACGGCGGATGGTCTAATAATTCTATGTTTTCTTGCTCTAAAAACTCTTTTGTTCTGTGCGCGGTGTGAGAACTCGCATTGTCGTGATGGAGGATGATGCGGCGGTTGCAGTTCTCTCTACGGAGTTCAGAAACGACCTGTGGCAAACAAATGCTAGCATACCATTCTGCATTAACCGTTCTTTGTCCCTCAAGAGGAATAGTCGTAACATGGCCGGTTTTGGAGACAAACGTGGCCACCATTTTTTTTGCAACACTCCGTGAACGAACAATTTTTGTTGGCTTTAACTCATTTTCGAACACCCAAACTCGTGACTGGTTTTTTGTTTCGGGTTCGTACGCATATATCCAGGATTCGTCACCTGATACGATGTTGTATACAGCATTTGAGGATCCTGCGTGGAATCTTTCGAGAGTTCTGACGCACCAAGTAACGCAAGCCGCTTTTTGCTCTTCATATAGCAAATGCGGTATCCATCGGGAAAACAACTTTTTTACACCTAATTGTTCATGCAAGACTATTTGTATTTGACTCATGCCAATGTCTAAAGTTGCCTGAATTTCGCGGTATGTCACATGTCGATCTTCCTCAATCAACTTACGCACAGCATCAACGTTTTCTTGGGTGACTGCAGTTTGGACAGACTGGCAGGCAGACTGGACGACCTTGACGAGGATCATCACTGAGCTTGACACGTCCACGTTGAACTTCAGCAAACCAGCGATAAATTGTGGTTTTGGATGGGGCTTCATCACCAAATGCAGAAATCATCCGGTCAACACACTGTTTTTGTGTTAAACCACTTCGAAAGTCATAATAAATCATCGCTCTTGAATTTTCTCGACTCAATTCCATTTTCTCAACGACTAAACAAGTTTGACAAAACCTTGTGATAAGACCGTGAATCTTTTTTTAAATAAATAAATGGTATTCGATTTGTAAAACCAAGGAGTTTTCAATTAAAAAGATTTTAATATGACAGGAACAGTGGAAATATTCCATTCCCGATACTTTTAGTGCAGCCTATGTACCACCACCCCATCTCCTCCCGTGGGTGTCGTAAAAGGGATTAGCCGGAGGATGGGTAGCAGCGTCCTTTGAGTACATTAACAACTCAATTGCGATCGCCAACCCGTCTGCCAAGCGTGGCGCTCATGGCAAAACCCCCCAATGAGCCCACAACACACCCATATCGGTCGTTGTGGCGATCTTTGGGGGAGGCCTGTGACGAGCAGGGTATGCATGCTGTATAATAAATATATATAGTAGCATTTATTGTATCTATACATACATAAACAGCAACCTAACCATCAACTTTTAATTTTGATTTTAAAGGTTACTTGTACTTCTATGCATTGATACATGCATTTTTATGTACTATTAAACAAATCATATTATTATTTTGTAACATACTTTATGTAATACGCTTTTATTGGAGTAATATAAATAATCCGAATAATTACAGATCGTATGTTTGTTTCTCTTATCATTTTAGAAGATGCTGTCATTTACCCTCTTTTTCTATTCGATATACATCATATCGTTCGTAAGGAGTAAACTCTAGTCGTGCGTCGGAGCTGACACACACACACACTTTTTTGTTTGTTTATCCTCTGTGTGCTCTATACCATTCGCCGGCAACTGTAAATTTTACACAGATTGTACCATATAATTCTAGCCTCTAATCATTTGTTTCCATGTCCACAGAGGCTAAGCAAAGAAGTCATCAGTGTGGTCATAAAAGAGCAGTTCTTAGCGCAAGGTGACGCCCGCATCAGCGTCAGCGATGTATCTGGAAAGAAGAAAGATGATGTATTTGGTACGCCCGTGGAAAACAGTGTTGCTACGAAGTAAGTTTATTGTTTCTTAGTAGATAATTATGCCGTTTGGATTCTTTATGGTGTCCGGATTAAGAATATAAATAAGTTGGAAACAAGAAGAAACCTGGCTCTTGTCACTTACATATTTAATTTATTGCGTGGTAGCATAATTAATCCTGACATTTTAAAGGTAGTAGAGCTTAGCGTGCCGGATAATTACATGAAGCGGCGACGTCGTCCGCCTTTGTTAGCGATACCAAGCTGCAAGACTAACTTATTAGCCAAAGCACCAATGACGCGCGCCCTACGCACACTCAATGAAGTGGCTGACAGGGTAGATATTTTTTCTTGCTCTAGGAGTGAATTTACAAAGATAACTTTAGAAATAATATGTTATTGTCAAACTATAGAATAGAAGATAATGTATAATGGCTATAGAAGATATAAGGACCACGCTAACGCATTGGGTAAGCCTGTAAAGTTGGTGATGTTGTTTTTCAAATAAATAAATAAATAAAAAATAAATATAATTTTTTAATTTTTTTTTTAATTTAATTTATTTTATATTTCAGACTAAAGTCCATTATTGTTAGTATACAAACATTCACCTAAAAACTAATGTTAGTACTTACTCTAGAACCACCTAATTTTCAGCCGAATACTCAAACGCCACTCAACGCTAAGTCTCAACCATTCGAGAAACCTGTTTTTGGTACAAAACCGGGAGGCTCAAACTGTTTAAGCGGGGACCCAACGCCAAATGGCGTCCGAGTATTCGGCCGTATAACTCTAAAACTTATCATTTACACCACCGGAGTGTGCAGACGCATCCAATGTCCCACTATCGGGCTATCCCATCTGTCCGCTATAGTGCCTAGAATGCCGTTGGGACTGATTCGTACCCTATGCAAAATGGACGCGCATCGCTTACGCATAATGGCGTTGAACCCGTCAATTCGCGCCTCTGTGAACATTGTAGACGCACTGCAGTAGCGGGGTAGCCCCATCAGCACTCTGAAAGCATTATTGTATTGAACGCGCAGAGCGCTGTATGCCCTCTGCGTATAGTCCACCCACAGGCTGCACGTGTAAAAGGACTGACAGTAAGCTTTAAATAGCGTAACCTTTACATGTTTTGTACATCGCGCAAACCTGCGGAACAACATATTGCATCGAACAGACAACGCTCTGCGCTCACGTTCAATATCTACATTATCACGTAGATCTTCGGTAACCCAGTGGCCCAGATACTTGAATTTTGTGACCTGCTTTAGAGGAATCCCGCAAAGTTTAACCTGGGGTCCATTAGGGTAGAATTTAGCACCAGCTTTAAATACAAGTAATTCACTCTTCTTAACATTGTATCTGAGCCCATGAGCCTCCGCATATTCTTCACACACTTGAAGCAGTCTCATCATAGCATTTATCGATGGACTCAGCAACACCATATCATCTGCGTAACTAATATTGTTAACGCATACGCCATCCACGTGACAGCCTAGATAGGTGTTGCCGAGTTCAATGATCAACCGGATAATGTACAGGCTAAAGAGGCGTGGGGAAGTTAGGCCACCCTGTCTCACCCCGCACTCCAGCCTGTAGATATCCGAGAATGAGCCTGCCCACCGAACACGATTGGTCTGATTATTGTACCAGTATCTTAGTAAATAAACTACTTCATCGGCCACTTCTGTGTCATCCGCAAGCTTCTGCCATAGCAATTCATATGACACCAGGTCGAACGCTTTGGATATGTCCAGGAAACACGCATTCACAGGAGTTTTTCTAGACGTATAATACTGAACCGTATGTTTAAGAGACAGTACGGCACTTTCTGTTGACAAATGTGGTCTAAATCCAAACTGTGCATCATGCAAATCAATGCGATTTGCCATATGTCTATCAAGTAGACCGTCCAGCACCTTGGCCATGACAGTAGCAAGCGATATAGGCCTATAGTTCGTAAGATCTGAAGTGTCACCTGTCTTATCTTTAATAATTGGCACGACTATAGTTTTGATAAGATCTTCGGGAAGGTGAGAGTGACTAAGGCAGAGAGAATAAAAAAATGCCAGAACCCTCGGGAGGTGAACTCCAGCATGTTGCAGGTGCTCAATACCAAGATAATCGTGTCCTGGAGATTTTCCGTTTCCCATGTTCTTAATCACAGAAGTGACATCCTCGGTCGAAAACCTAACACTCACCGTCCCGGAGCGATGTCCAGCATCGATCTCCTGCGATGCCCGACCAAGAGGAGACTGTACCTTAAAACTATTTACAAAAGCATTTGCTATGGCAGTAGGGTCATGTTGTCCCGCCACACTCACTGGGAGACTCGGCTTAGGAGTTAGCCTATTTGTATTCTTCCAGAACTTACTAAATTTTTTAGTTGAATGGTGCCCCGCTATGATATCCATTTTGATTTGGTTTTGATTATTCTGGCACCATTTTAATTTAGATTTAAAGATTTTTCTTGTCTCATTCATTTTTTCATATAAAGATCCCGATGTCGGTTTATCATACATGTTCCAAACTTGAAAAGCAAGTCGAGCCTCCCCATGAGCCTGCTTAACATGCTTGTTCCACCCAATTACACGTTTACGTCTTTTTACACCCCCTCCCACATTACTAGTACACTGGGACGCTTCTGAAAGTATACACACGATATCACCATACAAATGATCTAGCAAAACTTTGTGGCTGCTATCTGCACACATTCCGTTAGCGCATTCTCTAAATTCTTTTGGAAAATCTATATTTCTTAGTTTCACATGACACATTTCATGGTAATTCATTATTTCACAAGCGTCCCGCTCGCCCCATTTCACTTTATTGTTGACATAAGTTGGCTTAACCACTGTAGGACTCAACAAGCTGAAATTGCACTCGAATTGTATTGGCATGTGATCCGACCAGTATGTGTTATATAGCACTGTAGCACTAACTAGCAGTCGCCTCGCGGCCTCTGTCACTACACAGTGGTCGAGCCAGCGACAGCACCCATGGGCGTCACTCACATATGTGTACGTACCTCGCGGCAGTAAGTCCAATGACCAACGCCGCTCCTCACAGAAATTCCTCAATTCGATATCGAATAGCTCACCTGGGTGCGCATTAAAATCACCTAACATAATCACAGATTGCACATTACTATTTTCTATTATTGCATTCATTTCACTGAGACAATCTGTGAACTCAATAAGATTATCACTTGAATCTGTTGGCATATACACAGAGAATATTATCATAGAACGATCCCGAGACACGACGTTAATTGCTACGAGGCGATCGCTATTACAATGTATCACCGTAACCGATGAAAATAGGCTTTTTTTCCACAGTAAGGCTACTCCTCCATGTGGCCTGCCTCTAAGTACACCAGTAGAAGTGTCCACTGCTGAATTCCCAGTGAAAGAGAACTCGTCATCTATTTGCCCCAAAAAAGCAATATCATGGGGCAAAAGCCACGTTTCTTGGAGCGCAATAACGTCACCCGCTACACACAGTCGCTTCACGCAGTCCACCGATCTTGTAATACTTTTACAATTAAATGTTACCAATTTAGTTGTATTATCCATTAAGATTTTTTGATACTATCAATTTTCAGAGCATTTTCTCTGCCTGTTTTCTTCTTAGAAAATTCAAAGAATTTGCGATACGATATATCTTCTGGCCAAAAGTCGGCATCCATGAGGAATTCCAATTTATGTTTTGGTACAAATATCTTGTATGCATCATATTTTTTTGCCACTTTCATCGTCATTTTTTCTATATCGACATGTATTTTGGCTTTATTTTGTATATACTCTGTAATATCATGGTCTGTAACTTCTTTGTCAACATTGTAAATATACATAGTGATTATTTCATTAACTGCCTTAAATTTTCCTTGTGAATCCAAGACTGCTTTTCCTTTATTTCCCACAAACCGGCTTTTCCTCTTCTTATTTTGTACTAAGGTCCACTCGCCCTCACGCACAATTTCAGCAACTGTTTTTATTTTTGGCTCTAAAATTGGTTCGACAACCGGGGCGTCAGTATAGCATCAGTCCCATCTCCTCCCGTGGATGTCGTGAAAGGCGACTAAGGGACTCGAAACTAGAGGGATGGGCAGCAGTGGACGTACTTTGACTGATGTCATGATGACTTATAGCTTTCTTATTTTTGGAGTGAAAAGTTCTTTTAGCGCGGTACGCATATTTTAAGATGAGATAAAATCTCTGGACTCGCGGCACCGTTACGAGACAGTTAGTTTGGCGTTTCGCCCTCGGGATCGCATTAACCCTAGTACATATCTAAAAAATGTGTAACGCGCCAAAATAAGTTTTCACTTCTGTCGGCATTTCCGGAGTGCAAGCCGTATATTTCTTTTACATTTATTACAGGCATTGGTCTTACCATCAACTCAACAATTTTTTTACAAATTCAGAATATAGCTTTCTTATTATACAGACCTGAGATGAGCAAACAAACAAAGCCATTCGCTTAGTGGTAAGCGTTATGCCTGTCCATAACAATTGTAATGCTCTGCGCTGATGACATGCGTCTCGGCGCACCTGCCTTGCTCAATGAGCCGCCACGGAGAGAGACGAATGGGGAACTTCCGATAAAACGCAGAAGACCTCAGTAAAAGTTCCTCAGTAAGGGTTCGACTTGTTCATACTGCTCCATCTTATGAGACTGCTAACTTACGACTGACATGTGATCTCCGTTTTATTTATGGGCTTCTCGCAGGCACTTCCGAGAAGTGTGGCTGCTTAACTGGACATTTCTAGCGAAGCCAAAAGCCTCCAGCTAAGTTAAAAATTAATATTATAATCTAAGCAACTTGCGCTAAGGGCGCACCCTGCGGGACACAGTCCTCGGCTTAGGGCGTTGCTGGGGATAAAAGCTATTGTTTTGGGGACAGCTGGATCGGTTTTATTTGATTTGTATTAGGGGACGTTTAAATCTACAAACTCGGCACGGGCCGGTGCGAGCAAGGGACGGGGGCGGAGAAGTATTTCCTACTTGAACGGAGTGCTATTGTCGCGGTGATGGGCCTCCGCGACGTCGGTGAAGCAGGCATCCTCGTCGGATGTCGTCGGGCCAGGGCGGTAAACCGGTCTGGTGTTGAGCCAACGTGACAGCGCTAGTCTCTTTATGTTATCTAACGTGATTTTTTCGTCCGGGTCGATCAGTGTGTGCCTTGGGCGGCGGACGCTACTGATACGGGAGCGTCGTAATCGGCGGCCGATACCACAAGGCGGTTCGGGTGGGACAGGGCAGAATCGAAAAAGCGTTTGAACGCTTGTTTCATGAATTGCCTGATGGTAGGCAATTTAAGATCGAGATGGAGTTGATCGTTACGCATGTACCAAGGCGCTCCAGTGGCCCTGCGCATGAAACGGTTTTGGAGGACTTGGTATCTACGGAGTGGATAGGATCCAGCGGGTGCAAACACTAAGCTGGCATGGGTCATAATTGGGCGAATGCACGTGTAAATTCTCACCTTATTTCTAAGGGATAATTTACTGCGAGCATTAAGCAGGCAGCGGAGGTGACCGAGCGCAAAGGTGGTGCGGCTATGCACCGTTTTTGTATGCTTATGGAAGGATAGAATTGATTGGCCTAACATCGTGATCGGTCTGAAGCGAGCTTGTTCCTCTCCTGACTTGCAGTACAGGACTGCGTTACTTTTGGAGGGGTTAACTTTGATCCGTAGACGTTGGCTGTGACTTTTCCTGTGTCGTGGGCACAGTTCATCATCATCGTCATACCAACCAAAAGACGTCCACTGCTGAACAAAGGCCTCCTCCATACATTTCCAAAATTGTGTTGTTATTTTTGGGAAAATTTACCAGTACTCACCACGCTTGGCAGACGGGTTGGTGAGCACAGACTGTCTGCTGTTCCGCAGAAGCGATGCTGCTGTCCATCCCTCTGGATAAGTCCCTTGGTCGCCTTTTACGACATCCATGGGCGGAGATGGAGTATTGCTATGTTCTTAATCCAAACACCACACGATGGGCCATCAGAATGTATTAAATAACTTTCCAGAATGATGAAGATGATGGGTTGGAAAGGCGGTGGACTGGGCGTCGACGCGCAAGGCATAGAAGAACCTATTAAACCTAACTTACAATTGGTGAGTATTGATCACATGTGTACTTGAGTATCAACTAATCAACAACGGAGCTATTGTAGGACACAGCTTGGTCCAGAGGGGATTGGGAGAGCGCCAATCCCGCACGGACTGGATGAGACAGCGCTGGGGTAACAACCGCGCCGGCTCCCAGGTCCAACACACCTGAGCCCCTGTCGTCGCGACATGGTGGCCTCGGCGGTCGTGGTCGCACGAATTGGGGAATCTGCACGTGGCCATGTGCAGCCATGTACGCAGCACAATGCACATCGTGGCTTGAGGGGATCCTTTACAATCCTCCCCAAGAAGTGCCTGGGGGCGATCTTTTTACAATCGCCTTCTCTCTGCTAGAGGGGATGACCCAAAGAGAAAACCACTTGAGAGCCGATGAGCTGATTTCTTCTAGGCACACGATACACTACAGCGGGCCGGGGGGACTGAGAAAAATCCCTTAGTGCTGTACGCGACTGCGTATGCGACTATGGGATTACTCAAAGATGGGCAGCAGCGTCCTTTGAGTACATTAACAACTAACTCAACTGCTATCGCCAACCCGCCTGCCAAGCATGGCGATTATGACAAAAACCCCCCAATGAGTACACAACAGACGCAGACTGGTCGTTGTGACGCTCTTTGAGGAAGGCCTGTGTCCAGCAGTGGACTTCATTTGGCTGAGATGATAATGATGATGAACCCCATGTGGAAAACATATCACAGCACTGTGTGATGGACTAGAGCCTTGCATTCGATCGCACCTCACAGGAGTTGAAGGCGTTGTCTATATTAAGGTTGACAGCTAACGCCACCCCACCTCGCCGGGACTGTGCCTGCTCCGACAGCGAGCGGCCGCGAAGAATCACCAAATGACTCAGACTTCATCCGCCATGGGAAGGGGGCATGCCGGACTCTTACCGGCTAAAACCCCACGGTGTCCTTCCACTTACCTCTGGCTGGGGCTGAGGTTTTCGCCTTCTCAGTATTAGACCGCACCCCCGGTGTCATACCCTGACTACTGTAATGTTGGTGAAGCCTCATCATATCAGCAAAATACTGAAAAAGCCGAACAAAGGCGTCCCCCAAAGATTTCCACAAAGACCAGTTACATGCCGCCCACAACCAACGACATTCTTCACCAGGTTGCATTTTTAGCAAACAAATAAATAAATAACATTTATATTGAAAATGATAAATAGTATGTATTATATGTAGTATATTTTAAACCTACGTATTTGACCGTATCTATATATTTGTATGTAGATTTTTATATATGTGTATCTTACTATTAAATTTGTGTAATATATCTTTATTTGTACCTCTTTTCGATGCATTTCTTTTTAACCCAAAAGTTGACTGGTAGAGAATGGCATATAAAGAAAAGAAAGAATAAGTTTTTATTTCTACGCGCAATTGACACACACAACACTTAACACAAGACTTAAAACTAGACTTTCTTCAGCCTAAATAATAATAACATTATAAAAAAACAGAAATATAAAAAATTGTAGCACGGATTTTAAATAAAACTTCTCAGTCCGTAAGAAATTAGATCTCTGATAATCCAGTTTATAAAGTCAATGGATCTGTATTTTCTGTGGTTGTGGTTTCTCGATGTAATAAAAAAAGAAAAACAGTAGTATGTCTAAGTAATCTGTGCAACCAAACAACAACAAATAGGTTACAGTTATACACAACAAATGAAATAAATTAAGTTAAGTTTGTTTTAAAAAAAGTTTTTAGTTTTTTTTTTTGCATTTAGTCCGCCTTGTGTACCATCATTGTGGATAGAAGTATAAATAAATAAATTATTTAATATTCAGGTGAATCGGGCGGGTCTCGGTAGCGCAGGGGGCGTGCGTATGCTCCGACGGGCTGCACAAAATCTGATGCAGCGCTACATCGCGTCCGATACTTTGGACCTTGACCTTGTGTTCAGTAGTGATTTCGCCAAAGAAGAACGAGCTCTATTGCATCAGTGCGCTCAGAAAATGGGACTCGCGTCTCGAAGTTACGGAGAAGGAGAGGAAAGGTTAGTTGATCTGATTATTGTTAATGGCGTCACATTCGGCGCAGTGGGTAGTCGCTTGACTTTCCGCGATATCAAACTGAAAACACTGTTTTTATTTTATATAGGCCCTAATAGTCACTTAAGAAACAATTAAAATCATAATAAAAAATAAGTCAATAATTAAGGTGCGGGTTCGGAAAAGTTGATCATGAAGGAATCTCTTTAAAAAAAATTGATATTGCAATTGAACACGTCAGGTATGTGAAGTGGACTATACGTGAAATACATACACACAATAATAAACACGATTGCTTCTGTAATACACAATCAGAAATTAATAATAATTAACGCACTGGTAACACTGGTTCGAGTCAACGAAGTTCTTACATTTACAAAATATAGAACAAACTAAATTATATTAAAATCAACAATGTTTAATGCGCTCATCGATTTTTTAGAATAGAAGTTTTGGCCCTTTTTTTCGATCTTAAGCTATCGATTTCAAAGTAGATATTATACCAATATCGCACATCCCTACATTAACAGAAAACCACACAACGTTCCTTTCGAACCAAAAATGTACGTAGTAGATATTTAGTTTTTGTGTAATAATATATATTTTCTTTATATTACACTGGTATTTAGTGTATAATAATTTTTAAGTATTACAAATATGGTATAGTTTGAGCGATAAGTGGTAGGCGGTAATTCGTTACGTGTATTGAAATTCCTATTCGGAATGTAATCCGAAACCACTGCGTTTTGTTAATTCAATGCGTTTTAATATCAATGTTATTTTAAAACATTTAACTTCTGAACCCAGGCTTCTAAAAACCCAATGATTTTATAATAAAGCCTTATAAATGTACTTATAATGAACGTAAATTTTTACTGCAACATAGCTTCATTATTAGTGGGTCCAATTTCACCATTCACCCTTTAGCAGTCTAGATTGTCATAGAATGTCACGTCTGTAAGCAGGCCAAGGAATTTGGACGATCTATCATACTATATTGGTGACAAAGGCGGCGGATTTGCCCTCTTTTTCTAACTTGTGACATTGTCGATTGGACCTCGCCCACACTTGTTTGTCTAGTTAACCTAAGTTCATATAAAATTGAAATGAAAACCTTTCTTTACAGATTCCTGGTCGTGAAAAAGAAGCTGAATCCTTTCTCCCTTGCCCGAGCAATTATCGAAAAGGGCGGTATAACGCCGAAATACCAAGTTTTTATACCGGCAGGTCTTCTACAGAACAACTAAATTGTATAGTAGATTTGTAGTTAATATTAAAATATTGATAAGTTTATTTAAGTTTTAATAACCTATATTGTTTTATTTCATACACCACTGAGACCAAAGTAGTCCGTTGCAGCTGTCGCCGCGTACTTAATACTTAATACGTAAGGCCATTACGAGAGCGTAAATTAATACGTCACTGTGATTAGCATTGATCGCGGGCGCGCAGATTGGGGAGTCTGCATGCTTATACCGAGCGACCCCCGAAAAGACCGCTGCGGGTGACCGCTTTACAGTCACCCTCAGAGATGTGCCTATAGGCTTGGCGGGTGGTGGTGGGTGGCTCTAGTGTGATCTGGAGCCCCCCTTAGATGCAGAAGATGACCGCTCCGGTGGGTTTAGCCGGTAGGATTCCGTCATGCCCCTCTGCCCATCCTCTGGTCGGAGGAAGTACATGATATATTTCAAACGGGTTAAATACAAAGGCTATGCAATGTACATACACGATCGGGGTCTTCCTCTATAACTTATGTGCAGTAATTCTTTCTTTTTTAATCTGGTCGCTGACTGTTCTCTGGTAAAACTCGAATGTCTGGTTGATCTGGTTCCGTGTGGTCCCGACAAAAAATATACGAACCCTCTCCACCCATGGGTGCTATAAAAGACGACTAAGGATTGATTTCAAGAGGATGGGCAGCGTCCTCCCGAATGCTAATAACGAAATACTGCGATCACCAATCTGCCTGCCAAATGTGGTAACTATGGCAATATCTATGACTGCTCACTTGTACTGATCATTGAAATGCTCATGTTCAGCAGTGGACGTATATGGGATATCTTTTTTTTTCTTTTTTGTAAAAAGTATATGGGCTGATATATCTTTTTTTTTCTGTAAATGCACCCACGCCATAGGAGAAACGCTAGTGTGGGGCAACGTTTTTATTAAATAAAAAAATACACCCAGACCCGGAACAACTACCTGCAGATCGTAGAAATATATGTTCCGTGCGGGAATCAAACCCGCGACCCGGAGCGCAGCAGTCGACTGTATCAACCACTGCACCAACCGTGCCGTCATAATTCATAGTGTCTGTGGCTGGTAGATAAAGCATCATCATAATATTGGCCAAAGGACGTCCATTACTGAACAGAGGCCTCCTCCCCTATAGATTTTCACAATTGTGTCGTCATTTTAGGGGGAATTTACCAGTACTCACCATGCTTGGCAGGCAGGTTGCTGACCGCAGAATGGCTACTGTTCTACAGAAAAGACGCTGCTGCCCATCTCTCTGGTTTAGTCTTATATTCTTAATCCGGACACCCTATGCCTACGAAAATGTCATTGAATTAATTTGTCGATTAAATCCAGTCTGCAATGGTCCGTACACAATATTTTAAAGAGATGACTGTATAATGTGGTAGCAAAGCCTAAACGATGATACATATGTAGCCAATGATAGTCATATTAACTGCCAGTCCATATTAACTGTCGCGCAAAACTCAGTCTTGCTGTAGGTAGGTATAACTTAGCTAAAGCTATAAGACTACACACCTTTTTTTTTATTGATGTCCAGTGGAAATTCTACATGGTACTTCCTTCACCCCGGGGAAGGGCGAAGGGGTATGCCGGACTCCTACCGGCTAAAATCACTGGCACTGGATGCCACGCCTATTTGCACACCTCGGAGAGGGCGACTGTAATGCGGTCACCCCCCGGGGGAATTTTAAGGATCCACCGAAGCGTCCCTGTGCGCTGTACTATGTGCACACGGCAGAGCGCGCGCAACGTGCGTGCCACGCCTACACTTGACCTACTATTGATAACAATCCTCCTACCCTCATGCTGAATAACAGATACAATCTAATACCTATTTAGTATTCTGAAATCGTAAATGTCTTCAGATCAGATATTCCGAAAATAGGGGGCCAATCGAAACATTTCAGTATAAATAACCAGAAAAAATTTCAACTCTACATCATTCCGTGTACTGTTACCGATACACCCACCATTTAATAAACTTTTTAAAATGAACTCTCAATTGGCAACAGTGTTGATGGCATACTGCCTAATTCACTTTTTAAGTGGCGCCGATGGTTCCTTTATAAAGCCTAATAATGTACCAAGAGTTGGAAGAAGTAATGAAGAAATTACTCCATTCGATCAAGGAAGCATGGGTTATGTTATCAAAACTGACAAGAATGTACCACGCATAGGTAGAAGAAACTATGACTCAGTAAGTTGCTCCATTATTAAGTGGTTATACCTTATGTTATTCCATAGTTCATCATTTCCGATCACAATATAAAACTGATCAACCACCTGCAAGCAACTCTCGTGTCTTGACAAAACTACATTAGCATACATATATGCATGCTGAAAACGGTAGCCTTCATCTAGACCTCTACAATGGGTTTATTGTACGAGACGGTTGTCTTAAAGGAATATTACCTACCACCAGGCTATTCCTACCTTTCCCGACAGCGTTTGTTTTATAACGCGGCTAAAGGGCGGCCAGCAGAATACTCCTTGATGCAAATATTAGGTACAGCACCTAATACGTTTACCAATCCAATAATATATAATATTTGCTGAGCTTCTTAGCCATAGAAATAACGGTAAAAACCAATTCGGTATTCGCTAAGACATGATTGAAGCTACTCAAGGACAAGTTACAGACGGTGAGCCATGAGGACGAGTCTTAGCGAATACCAAATTGGGTAATTGCACTGCTGATTCTCACATGTTTGTTAGTCCCCTGGCACTTTACGCCCAGCTAACCTAACTTACGTAGGTAAGTGTGCTTCCCGAATTAATTATGCTGTGCCCAACAGGGCCCATAATTGGTCTATAGATATAAACCTACCATCTGTTTTTTTTTTTTAATAATTTACTTATGGAATGCAATAAAGAATTGAATTGAATTCATAAGATGTTTTTTCTGCAGGAAAACCGTTATGACATCCCTAAATTTTACCAGCTGCTTTCGGAAAACTATGATGTATACGGTAAGCGTATCTGTAACTGCAACTTAATTTATAGACATAATAAAATAGTGCCCTTTTTAGGGGTTATAGAGATAGCTTTTAAAAAAATAGTTGTAAATACTATATTTTTGCATTAACAATAAGTAAAGTAGCAATTCGAGCACAATTTTTAACAGTATATTACAGCAGCGCGCGTTTTTACTTGTGTGCGTTTTCGTAATAAAATAATGAAAAAGTTTTGTTTGTGCTCGAATAGCCTTTTCTACCATTCAATAGAATTACAAAAATATCGGTATATACAACATTTTTAAACTTTCCCTATAACCTTTAATTTTATTTTTCACCCGGCAGATATATGTTATGCACTTCTAGCGCCCCGGGGAATGGATTGTATATCTTCTCCGTGGGATCAACTAATTGGAACCGTGCAACTTAAATTCTACGTTTCATAAATGCAAGAAATTAGTTAATTTTAAATAAAAATATTTGACGAAAGAGAGTGGTAATTTTTGAAACCTAGAGAGGGTGGAGGGATGGTTTCCGGAATCCCGTAAATAATCACACTGGAGTCGCCCGATGGTGCCATGCCTATAAGTACATCTCGAAGGGGGTAATTGTAATAAAGCAGTCACCCACTAGCAGAGGGGAGGCAACTAGAACTAAAGAAAAAAAGACTAGTGGTGGGGGGGATTTTAAAGGATCCTCGCTGTACGCTGTGTTACGGCCTTCCCGGGGTTCACTCGGTATGAGCACGCAGATTCCCCAATTTGCGCAACCCCGAGACCCCCACCCTAATGCAATGGCATGGGATCAGAAGGATGTTGGATATGGTCACCAAGGCAGTTGTCGACACGGCACTGACTCCTACCCTCTGCGAGACCACTGACACATTCTGCAGCATGATGCTCTTGCAGACCACTGCACTCCGATTTTCATGCTCTGCCAGCATGTACACATCCCTCTATCCGGCTGATTGACCCCGTGAAATAGAGTTCACAATTTTTTATGGCCCTATAAACATAATACTTGTAATCTTACTCACTCTCTTTTTCACGTCGTGGTCAGATCTGCCTTCCATGTCTTTCGCATCCGCTTGATGCCCTTGGTTTTTAACCGACTTCAAAACTGCGCTTATCTAGATGATGTCTTAACAGTTTCCATTCCTCTGATATCATAGAACCGATTTGAGTCATTCTTACTTTTAGTGTTAAATACTGATACCAAATTGGAAAAAGTTCTTTGTAATCATTATTTTTGTAATGGCTATGTTTAACGAATTATTAAATTTATTTTATCAGATAACGATATATCTGAAAGTGACCAAATTTTAAAATATGTTGCGTCATGTCAAATCTTACTAATGGATAATATTAAGATTTGACATGATATGGATCTTAATACTTGAGCCTAATTTTGAATATATGATATAAGGAGTCTCATTTTTGCAAAATAAAATCAATTTTCTTCGTCCATGACGTTGAAGTTGAAGCTTGCCAGTGCAAGCGCCCCCCAAAATGACGACACACGGATTGTAACCGGTCGTCTTGTGGGGAAGCAGTACAGCAGTGGGCGTTTCTTCGCCATGAACTGCACCACCATTTAACATTACAATATTTTGGTAGTAAATCGCACCATCTGCCAAGCGTGGCGATTATGGCAAAACCCCCCAATCAGCCTACAACACACCCATATCGGTCGTTATGGTGATCTTCGGGGGATGCTTGTGTCCAGCAATGGACTATATTTGGCCGAACTGATGATGAAATTGCAGCGCTCACATCCAGTTGCACTCACTGATGTTAAGGAACGCTGAGCGCGGTCAGCCTACGGATGGGTAACTGGTATTTAAAATCGTCGGCGGTGCTGGTTGTTGCCATTAAATGCTAGTTGCAGACGTTATATAAAACCAAGTCAAAGGCCTTTGGGCTGTTTGAATAACTCGGACACAAGGTTGGCCCCTAACCAAACGATAGAAAGTAAATTATTATTTCATATGTTATTAATAAATAAATTAAACATAATCTATATTATTTCCAGGTGAAGAACAAGAATTTCAGATGCCAATTGAAGCCTACTACCCGAAACATTCAGATAACATGAAACGATAAAGAAGACCAACAATATAATTAAAGAACATATTGAGATGTCAACATTTACGAGTCACTGATTCTAGTCCTAATTAAGTTAAATAAACGATAATAAGCATGCAGCAATCTCTTTTAAAGGTTCCGAAAGTCCGAGGGAAAAAACGGCGGGACCCTTATGGGACCACTATAGTGTGTCTGTCTGTCTATCCGTCTGTCACAGCAAATTTTTCTCCGAATCTACCGGACCGAATAAGTTGAAATTTGGTACACATATGAATGTAACGTAAAAAATGAATATTGAATATAAATTTTATATTACATATATGATAGCATACATATAAATATAATAACACTTTTGGGGGGTAATATAGAAATATTAAGAATGACGTTTTGCAAACTGTACCGTGTATTATGCAGTTTCGGCCTTACCAAAAACGTCCACTAACAATTATTTACATACACAACAACGTAAATCTAGAATGCATTAACACATTTAAACTACTAGGGTTAAATATTGACACTTATTTAAACTGGAAATCTCACATACAATATTTACGTGGAAAATTATTTAGATTTACATATGCATTATACCAGCTAAAAATATCGACAGATATAAAATCAGCCACTATTGCATATTACGCCTACGCATATTCTTGTCTTAGATATGGCATAGTATTATGGGGAAACAGTACAGACAATGAAGTGCTTTTTAAATTACAAAAAAAATGTATACGAATTCTTGCTAATGTAGGAGGAATGGATAGTTGCAGGCCATACTTTCGTAATTTAGGCATCCTTACTCTAACATCACTGTACATTCTCGAAATCTGTTTATTTTCCAAAAAACACAAACATCTGTACTCCCAGAGAAAAGATCAATATTCACAATCACGTAATTTAAGACATCAAAATAATCTGTCCCTTCCCATCTCAAGTCTAACAATATTCCACTCTGGCCCGTATTCAATGTCTATAAAAATATATAACAAAATACCCCAGGAAATAAAAGACACGTTAAATTACAACGTCTTTAAAGTAAAATTAAATAAATACTTAAAGCAAAAATCCTATTACACTTTGCAAGAGTTTTTTGAAGACAAGACAAAATTTGTATCATGTGATTAAACAAATTCTATACGTACTAAGTAAATAATATTAATATAATATAATAAGAATGATCAGATTTCGCTTTATTAATAATATAATATTAAAATCTACAAGATGTATCAAAAATTTATAATTAATATAAATAACCGCTTAATAATCGCCATAACCTTTAATAAGTATGATTAATCTCTTCCTTTTAATATTTTAAGCAAACGAAAATACTATTGTTATTGTATAGTAAAATTGCTGCGGCCTAACAGGGTTTCATATTGATACGCATCTAATTTACTGTTAACATATGAATGCAATAAAGATTTGAGTTTGAGTTTATTATGTTAAATAGATGGGCTTGTTGTAAGGGTCTCAAATATATTTATTTTATAATTTTAAAATAAACAGTTTTCAACTACTCAGCCTATAATTTTGAAATAAATATATATATAATAGTTCTTTACTTATAGATAACAGGAAAACCTATAAGAAGTCCATGATCTTCAAATAACATGGTAAATCCTTCCATATTGTGCGTACAAACTTACATTAGCGGTTGGAATGTATGGGAGAACATGTTTTCAACTACAATGTTAAGTTTGTTTTTCAGATAAATTATTGGTACTATTCTAAACGAATAGTACTAAACTATACTACCTTAACTAGGTCAGGCATCTGCCACTTCTCGTACCTAAAGATAACATATTATATTTATAAATGATATTAAATATTGTTTACAAAATTCCAAATTACTTCTATATGCAGACGACTTAAAGGTTTTAAAAAAAATTACTAATATCCATAATTGTTTTGAGTTCCAGCATGATCTTGATCGTTTCTCAAGCTATTGCTCATCTAACAAACTATGTCTTAACCTGCCTAAGAGTCAAAGTTTAACGTTTACAAAAAAGTAAAACATTATACGTTTTAATTACCGACTTTCTAATAGCATTATAAGTGAAGTTACTAGTCCACGTGATCTTTTTGTAGAACTGGACTCTAAACTTCATCTAGATAGCCATGTAGAAAACATTGTTAATAAGGTGTGCCAAATGTTTGGATTTGTGATGAAAGCTTCTAGAGAATTTCATCGTCTCTCTACTTTTCTATACCTATACAAATCCATAGTCAGGCCGAAATTGGAATAAGCTGTAATGATCTGGAATCCTTATTAAGTATATAAAATATAATGAAATTATAGAACTCGTGCAACGTAAATACCTTCGTGCTATGCAATATACTTAGATGTTTTCATCAAAATGCATGTGTCCAGATGCTTCTTAAAAAATACGATTTCCTTACTTTAAAACCAAGACGCACGCTCCTTGAAATGATGACTCTGTTCAGTATATGCCGCAACAAGTTTGACTGCCCTGACTTGGTGAATAGTTTATGCTACCTGGTTTCCTCGAATAGATAATTGGCGGAAGGTGCGCACTAGGCGCCCTCTTTGCTACCAGCGTTTGTAAAACAAATTCCGGTGTGCGCTCACCGCTACACCGCTTAGTCGACACATACAACAAGAAATTTTGGGCAATTGAAGTATTATTTCTACACAAAAAAAAATAACACAATTGAAATTCTAAAAGATCAGCAGTAGGCTCTGTATGTTCCATGATACTTGTATGATACATCACACATACATGAAGTGTGGTTGTTCTTGTTATTTGCTTTTTTCTTTTAGTTGCATACTTTTGTTTCTATTTACCTTTCATTTTGCTTCATAAAGTAAAGTTGCTTAGACAACAGTTAACTTCTGTTAACAGCTTAAATTCTATAAAGTAATCTGCGGAAAATGTAGTGGGTAGTATATTTATTTAGTCTAATTTTAAACCCATTGTATAAGACATAATATACTACTGTTTGTTTTCCCTTAAAATGAATAAACATATTCATCGTACGGAACCCTCTCTACACGAGTTCAACTCGCACATATCCGGTTTTTTACATTTATGTTGGTACCTTTTGGTAGTTTTACGCAACTATTTACTCTTAAACTTACCATCGATTAATAATCGGGACAAATATTTGTATAACCTACAGATAGTTGTTCCGGGTCTGGGTGTTGCATGTGAAATGTATGTGTAAACTGTTCCCACGATACCGGATCCTATAAAAAAACATGCGCAGCTCGTAAACGTCCACTTTTGAACGTGGAACTTACTCTGGCCTTCCCCTAGAGTCTAGACCGCTACAGAACCCAATGTGGGGGAGACCAAGATACCGCACAGCAAACGTCCTGGTCAATTAGATCGAACAAGACCAGCCCGTGCATGGGTGTGTGCACTGCAGTCTCTTGGCGACCGTTTGGGGCGGTTGTTCACTAGCGGTGTCCGTCACAGCGTATTGTCGCCTGGCTGGAAGGAAGTAAATATTGGTTGTTTTGAGGAAGGAAAGAAGGGCCGCGGCGTCTCCCTCGGCGCACCGTCCCATTTCCCTGCTCGACAAGGCTTCATAGCTATTAAATTCTACTAATTGCCCAAATACTCGTTATTGAGCACCTGTCGCATATTGGTTGACAGCCTAAATGGATTCTGGTAGCGACGGTGCGGTTTCTTAACGGCGTGGGCTGCAGATCTAACTCTACTTGACAACTTGACAATATGCCCCACTGCAATTTGGCGTCTATAGTTATCCCAAGGAAAACCGTTGATTCAACAGGGTCCAGCTCTATTCCGTTCAGTAGTACATTGGTATGTAACTGTCTGACACTGATAACGGACTGATTAGGCACTGAACATTTTACAAATTTAGTTTTTTTCTCGTTAACGAGAAGATTGTTTACATTAAACCAACGGACAACTTTGGAGATTGCATCGTTAATTTCGTCAAAACTCTATGTTTGTCGCTTGATTTTAAAAATAAGCGACGTATCATCCGCGTACAACACCTCATGATTATATTCATTAGTATAAATGAGGAACAGAAAGGGAACTAGAATTGATCCTTGTGGAATGCCCATGGTGACCGAAGATCCTGGAGATCTCTTACTATTAACATCAACCTTCTGAATTCTATTGTTTAAGCATGAAGTCACAAGGTCAAGAGCCTTATCCCTTAATCCATAATGGTACAATTTCCTTATGAGCGTATCGTGATGTTCGCAATCGAAGGCCTTCGGACAAGTCACAGAATATACCAAGAGCGTGCGAGTTCTCCCAGGCCATGATTTTCAGCAATTCCACGCCCGCATCTGTAGTTAAACAAACAATCCTTGGTAAAACCGAACTGTTTTTTGTGAAGCAAATCATGCTAAGTCGTTGGTGTGTGTCTCAACATTTGGTTCAAAACATTCTTTACATAAGCTTTACTCAGCGTAGGCAGTATCGAAATTGACCGAAAGTTTGTGGGATCTGATGTGCTACCAGATTTAAACAGTGGAATTACTTTACTGTGTTTCATCAGGTCAGGAAATGCACCAGATGCGACACATGAATTAAATACAGTTGCTAAATAAGGAGTTGCTAAATTTGCCGTGTGGTGCCGGCTCAGAATACCACCACCCCCTCTCCTCTCGTGGGTGTCGTAAAAGTCGACTAAGAGATTAGCCGGAGGATGGGCAGCAGCATCCTTCGAGTAAATTAACAACTCAACTGCGATCGCCAACCCGTCTGCCAGGCGTGGCGATTTTGGCAAAACCCCCCAATGAGCCCACAACACACCCATATCGGTCGTTGTGGTGATTTTTGGGGGAGGCCTGTGTCCAGCAGTGGACTTCATTCGGCCGAAATGATGAAATAAGGAGATGTTAGATCAATTATTTATGAGACGGTCTTAACTGACAAACTCCATAGATCTGCAGTTTTTTTCACGTCTAGACTTTTGAAAGATTCTATTATGTATTTTGCATTAACAACTGAAAATTCAAAATTTCTGTCACATACACACACTATACACACACACATATACGGTACTGTACATTATTTGAGTATGGAGTAAGCAGAAGAGGTAGACGACAACAGACCTTTAATTGTTAATAGGATATAGGAAGACATAGGAGGATCTAGGAGATAGGAATATTTGTGAAAAATGACTCAAACTCTGTTGAGGTAGCAATATTAATCAATTTAGGTATATTTATTTTAGTTTATAAGTGTATAGAATTAACACAGGAACAGGCACGTTTAAAAGTTTTTGAATAATCTGTAACATATTCATGTAATTTCTTTAAAAAACATACCTACCTACCCAGTCTGCAGTGGTGCGTACACAATATTTAAAAAAGATGACATTGAACAAGGTGGTGGCAGAAGTCTTAACGATGATACATATCTAGCTGAATAAACTGATTTAGACGGCGGGAATAGTTTTAGTTTTGTTGTTTTTTCAAAACATCTGTCACATACACACACACATCAGACTGTGTCACTCACAAACGCCCACTGCTGAACATGGGCTCCCAATCAACACTACAATGAGCAGTCTATTACCAATCAGATTGGTGCTGGATGCTCCTGGATGTCTTGATTTCAACTCTTATTCACCTTTTACGATATAAGTTAAAGTGCCCATAGCAGTGTAGGCATATGTGCCGTGGGAGTGGCCCGATCGAGCTCGGAGAAGGAGGACACGGAGCCGGGTTAATAACGCGTGTCGTATTTATGTTGCGCGGGGCCCTGGAGGTCGCGAGCGCGCCTATTGGGGAATCTGCGTACTCATACTGCGTGACCCCTTTTTTTTTTCTTTTTTCTTTTTTTTTTTTATTGATCCGGTGGAAATACCTCATGTACTTCCTTCGCCCTGGGAAAGGGCGAAGGGGCATGCCGGACTCCTACCGGCTAAAACCACCGGAGTGATCATCGTCGGCACCGAAGGGAGGCTCCAGGAACTCGAAAGATCTCCATCTAGAGCCACCCATTGGTGTAACGCCTTTAGGCACATCTCGGAGGGGATGACTGTAAAGCGGTCATCCCCTCCAGTGGAGGGAAAGCGACTGTAAAGAGGCCGCCCCCCCAGGCATCTCTCGAGGGGATTGTAAGATTCCCCCGAAGCCACACTATGCACTGTCGGTACGTGACCACATGCACACCGCTGTCTTCCCGGGTGTCGCTCGGTATGAGCGCGCAGATTTCCCAATAAGCGCGCTCGCGACCCCCAAGGCCCCCTGTCATATAAAGACGACAGGGGGCGCAGGCGTGTTGGACACGGGCACCGCGGCGGTTGTTACCCCGGGTCCGTGTCCTCCTCCTCCGAGCGGGATCGGCCCCCTCCCGATCCCGCTCTGCGACCTCGTTCTGGAGCATTACGCTCTCACAGAAGGAGACCACAGCACTCCAATTTTCATGCTCTGCCAGCATAGCCGACACTACTGCTGGCAAAGAGAGATCTTGCCCGATCCGATCGACCAGGATCCGCCGCTCGGCAGTCCACGCAGGGCACTCTCCGAGCGTGTGCTGTGCGGTATCCTGATCGTCTCCACAGTGGTGGCACTGTGCCGTGACCTCGCGTCCTATCCTGTGCAAGTACGCACCGAAACAACCGTGTCCGGTGAATACCTGCGTCAGGCGGAATGTGACGCGCTCGCTCATTTGGAGCCAGGCTCCGAAGAGCGGCAAGACAGCCTCGACGACGACTGCGTGACCCCTGGGAAGACGGCGGTGTGCATGGTGTCACGAGCCGCCGTGTGCGCAGCGCAGCGCATAGCGAGGCCTCGGGGAATATATTACAGTCCCCTCGAGAGGTGCCTGGGCGGTGGCCTCTTTACAGTCGCCTTTCCTTCGCTAGAGGGGTGACCGCTTTACAGTCACCCTGCAATTACCACTTCGGTGGTTTTACCCGGTAGAAGTCGATGAGGTATATGACTAGTTTTTGCTACTTGGGCCATCGACTCTTTAATGTAACCTAACCTAAGCCCTTAGTCGCCTTTGAGTACACCCATGAGTGGAGGGGTTATCGATTCTTTGCCGGAAACCAAATGGTTCTTCAACTAAGTTAAAATGTCAGTAGATTTACGTACCGTCAATAAAGCAAAGGGTGAGTTTTCCGACTCAAAACCTGTAGACCGGTATTCCGAAGCCTTAGCCATGGGGATATTGCTACCGATTCTACTTTTATATATTTAAATAACTAACTAACTTTATTAGGTGAAATTAACCATCAGTATCATATCATTTGCTCAACGGATGCCTAGGTAAAATGATACTCAAAAAGTCGTCATAGATGAAGTGTAACTAGACAAAACCAGTTTTAAAGTAGTGTGGCGTAGTGAGCTCACTTTGGTTAACCCCTACCGTATATATCTCTCACGTGGTGTCATCTTGCCCAGTATTTTTTTTAAGATCCATGAAGTTTGACCAGCATGGTCCAATGTATAAAGGATGCCTGCACTTACGTAGACCTACTATTGACGACAATCCTACCCTCATGCTGAATAACAGATACAATCTAATACCTATTTAGTATTCTGAAATCGTAAATGTCTTTAGATCAGATCTTTTGAAAATAGGGGACCAATCGAAACATTTCACTATAAATAACCAGAAAAATTCAACTCTACATCATTCAGTTTACTGTTACCGATACAGCCACCATTGAATAAACTTTTTAAAATGAACTCTCAATTGGCAACTGTGTTGATGGCATACTGCCTAATTCACTTTTTAAGTGGCGCCGATGGTTCCTTTATAAAGCCTAATAATGTACCAAGAGTTGGAAGAAGTAATGAAGAAATTATTCCATTCGATCAAGGAAGCATGGGTTATGTTATCAAAACTAACAAGAATATACCGCGCATGGGTAGAAGAAACTATGACTCAGTAAGTTGCTCCATTATTGAGTGGTTATACCTTTTGTTATTCCATAGTTCATCATTTCACAATATAAAACCGATCAAGTGCAAGCAATCTCGTGTCTTGATAAAGCTACATTAGCATACATACATGCATGCTGAGAACGGTAGTCTTCATCTAGACGTCTACAATGAACCGTTTTATAGGAATACTACCTACCACCAGGCTATTCCTACCTTTCCCGAAGGCGTTTTAAAACGCGGCTAAAGGGTTAGGACAAAAGGGTGGCCAGCAGAATACTTCTTGATGCAAATATTAGGTACAGCACCTAATGCGTTTACAATCCAATAATATACATAATGTTTGATAAGCTTCTTAGCCATTAATTAATTTGACTTGATGTCAGCCTCTCTTATTATTCACAAAAATCACCAAGACTTGATTATCCTACATTTGTAAGAGCTACGCTCACTATCAACACGTCGATGGCCTGATGGCAGTAAACCCTGACCATCAACGTTTAGATGAACCGATTACATTAGCTCTATTAGTCAATTTACTTTACGTTGGTTACTTATCGTCACAACCCATGATTGGCGAGCGTCTAAATTCTGTAGTGCAATTACCTAAGCTCAAACATCCATACATATTTGAAATAACGGTAAAAACCCAACTTGGTATTCGCTAAGACATGATTGAAGCTATACAAGGACACGTTACAGACTGTGAGTGAGTGTGGACGAGTCTTAGCGAATACCAAATTGTGTAGTCACCGTTGTATCAATTCTGTACTCAAGGATGCTTAGGGAATTGCACTGCTGATTCTCACATGTTTGTTAGTCCCCTGTCTTCTTTACGCCCAACTAGCTAACTTACGTAAGTGTGGATCAAAGTGTGCTTTCTGAATTCATAAGATTTTTTTTCTCCAGGAAAACCGTTATGACATCCCTAAATTTTATCAGCTGCCTTCGGAAAACTATGATGTATACGGAGGTAAGTGTATCTGTAACTGCAACTTTATTGAAATACATAATAATATTAATACATAATAATAATAGTGAAGAAATTTTATAGGGATAGTGTTTATAAAAAAAATCGTTGTAAATTCTTTATTTATTATTAGCATTAAAAATAAGTGAAGTAGCAATTCGAGCACTTTTTTTAAACCGTTTATTACAGCGGTGCGCGTTTTTATTTGTGTGCATTTTCATAATAAAATAACAACAAGTTTGCCCCCAAAAAGCTAATGAAAGACAAAGTGGTAAATTGTTTATTTGTATTATTTCCGAGAGCTATGCTTGGTATTTCTCTACGAGATTGAATGGAAAGGAATGCGGAGATCCGTAGAAGAACTAATGTTGCCGTTATTGCTGAAAGGATTAGTAAACTGAAGTGGCAATGGGCAGGGCACATTGCTCGTAGAACTGATGGCCGTTAGGGCAAAAAGGTTCTCGAGTGGAGACCGTGCATCGGAAAACGCAGCGCGGGACGACCTCCAACACGGTGAACAGATGACCCGGTGAAGGCCGCTGGAAGTCGTTGAATGTGGGCGGTATGTAACTGCTCGTTGTTTAAATCTAAGCGGGAGGCATTTGTTCAGCAGTGGACGTGGTTTGGCTGATATGAGATGATTGATGATGATGATTATTTCCAGGTGAAGAACAAGAATTCCATCAGATGCCAATTGAAGCCTACTACTCGAAATATTCAGATAACTTGAAACGATAAAGAAGACCATAATGAAACATATTGAGATGCCAACATTTACGAGTTACTGATTCTAGTCCTAATTAAGTTAAATAAACGATAATAAGCAAGCAGCAATCTCTGTTTTTCTTTTATGTTGGTAACTTTTTAAGTTTTACGTTTAACTTGGTAAGTTTTACGAAACTATTTACACTTAAACTTCAAGGGGCCATGCCCCCTCCCCCTCCCCAAACTGTGAGATGCAGTTGACCTAGTGGCAACAATGCCACAGTATGTAAGGCGAACTCATCATCACATAGCGTCATTCGTTAGTATGTATGAGGCTTTGTGGTTTTGTAGTTAGAGGTCGACCAAGGAATCTGGCTCATATCCAGAGAAGGAAGCGTGCTAGTTCCAGAAGTCAATTACACCGATTTGACGTATCCATGCCCGGGCCAGGCGCTTCTGGCGTACAGCAGTGAACTGGTTTTTGGAGGAGATCGTCCGGTACACCGCACGCCGACACCGACATTTTGTTATAGCCGGAGAGACTGCTGAGCTGCTGTTGCATATCTGGAGACCCTACCATATGATAGTCGGCAAGTTGCGCCCATGGGTCCTCCAGGGATGACTGAAACCGTGGGCCCAGATTTGCCAGAGAGAATAGTCTTCTCTCCGTCAGAGCTGTGAAAGTGTGCCCTAAGTGGCTGAGGTGGCAAGCTCGACGACGCATACTTGAGAAGTGGTGACTTGTGTCGTCATTTTAGAGAGAATTTGCCGTTACTCACTACGCGTGGCAGGCAGGTTGCGCGTGAGCGAGCGGGTAAGCGCAGTGTGGTTACTGTTCTACAGAAAGGACGATGGTGCCCATCCCTCTGGTTCAGATCCCTTAGTCGCCTTATATGACATCCACGGCCGGATATGGAGTGGTGCTATATTCTTAAATACGGACACCTCATGGACAAAATATATGATAGCAAAAGATAACTAGTTTTTAAAAAAAACTTGCGTTTAAGGTTACACGTCTGAATGAAAAAACGGGGGAACCCTTGTAGGATCACTTGTGTGTTTGTCTGTCTGTCTGTCCATCTGTCACAACCGAAGACAGTCAATTTGCTCCGAATCTATGGGCCCGAATCATGCGTGCTTTTAGTAGTTGTCACAATCTTTGGAGGAGTATGTGGTGGTTTTAGTCGGCAGATAAAAATCTAGCAGGCTCTTCACCTTCCCCGGGCGAAACAAGTCCATTGAGTCCATGAAGATTCACCAAGAAATAAAAGTCCTGCTACCGAACACTGTCTCGCTACGACGGTCAATAAACAAGCAATAATACAATGTATAATGGAACGTAAAATCTTCTATACATCTGTCAATGTCAAACCTTATAACCCAATCAGTTGAAAAATCTTTAGGCATGTGTCGTCTATCTCTTTCACACATGAGTAAAATGTAATATTTTGCCTCTACTTACCTCAATCAATTCCGTCATCAAGAATTATCCGTTTTATTCTTCAATTTCTTCCACGAAATTTGTGGAAGAAATTACGCTATTTATTTTGGAAAGTAACATCGAAATTTCTTGTGTTTATTTAAATAAGACAAAATGGTGGTAACTGCGGACATCCGTTTACCTGAAGAATCCGAATTGAGCGTACCCGAGATCAATTTATCGTCAGCAACTTTGTTCGCTGGTTCGTTTCATTTAGGAAAATATTGTGAACAAGCTAATAATGTAAGTATAAATGTTATTTTATTTATTAAACTTAAAATGTTACGGTGTTCCTGCTATGTGTTTATATTTATTTTGTCTTGAGAGTTCAATTGATTGCATAATCAAACTTTAATGAGGTTATGTTTTGATAGCTTTTAGGATAAAAATATATTTCCCAATCATCTTATTTACTGCAGCCCTATTAAATATATTTTTTAACATCATTTATTAAATCCGGACAGAGCTAATAATATAGCATTACTCGCATCTCCTGTCGTTATTCGTAAAAAGCGACTAAGGGACTCTAAACCAGTGGGCATTGCAGCCAGCAGCTGTGAAACAGTAGCTTCAGTAGTAGCGGTACTGGCAAATTCCCCCCAACGTGGATGACACAATTGTGAAATATACGGTTGGTGCAGTGGCTGATACAGTCGGCTGCTGCGCTCCGCGTCGTGGGTTCGATTCCCGCACGGAACAAATATTTGTATGATCTGCAGGTAGTTGTTCCGGGTCTGGGTGTTATTGTATGTGGAATTCATGTCTGTAAACGCACCCACGACACAGGTGAAATCCTTGTGAGGGCAAGGGTTAAAAAAATCATTGGGAGGCCTTTGTTGAGCTCCTACAGCTGATATACTGATGATTATGATTATGCATAGGTCATCAAAATAATAATTATTAATCTAAATAAAGGGACTATTTTCACAAACGCTATTATTTATCAGACACACTTCAACACTGTCTTGGGATATTGTAGGATGTTCCTACATCATACAATGCTTGAAAACTGTTCTAATTACTGTTAAAGTTATCAAAGTAATAGGTTGTGTTTATTCAACTAAATGAACGTATGAACAGTGTTATTAATGATGAGATTCAATGTCAGGTATGATGATTGCAGTGTCATCCTAAACAAAATGCATAGATTTTTTGTATTTCTTGGTAGGTAGGTGATGTAAAAAATGAAAGTAAAGGCCCCAGCATGCTGCCTTGTAGTACACCAAGCCTGTTTCTTGAATAGAGTGACCTATACGAGGTAAACTAATGCTTTTCATTAATCCTCGCTACTTCGACGCATTGTTGTCGACCGCTAAAATTGCTATGTAGCAAGTCTAGGGTCAGTGCTCTAATATCATAAGCTTCACATTTTTCTAGCAAGATTTGGTGATGCACAAAGTCAAACGCCCTGCTCATGGAAAAGAAATTGAACGTTTACAACTATGCATACTCAAAATCAGCTTCTTAATCCTGCCTAGTGAGATAAGGTCCAGGTTTGACGAAGATGCATGAAAAGCTTAGTTACTGTCATGAATGTTTTTCGTAGAGCCTTCTGTTGAAGCATAGCATCTACGCGTGCGCCATAGGTTTCTTTTTCGCGGGCCAGTACAATGGCGCAACTTCAACGTACTGCAGCCATTGCAGTTACCATTCGAGCCATATGTGGGTGGGCATTATCATGCATAAATCTTGATCCATTTGCAATCATTTTGGTAGGACTATAGATTCCACTACCTCATCACAATATTTAGCAGCAGTTCAATTACCGTGTACCCAAAGGTGGTCAGTTCTCCCGTCTAGGCGTATACCATGCTGGTTGCACCTTGATATGGATAAACTTCCCTATTCCCGATTAACCCCGATAAACTTCCCGATTTCACAGGCGATTCTCACGTCCAGGTGTTCGTCAAAAACGTATTCTTCGTGAATCGGGATGGAAACCCAACGGCTCCATATCAGACAAACATACAACTCAGTATAGCCCGTGCATCAGACGACAGTCAAGCCAAGAACCAAGTATTGTAGTGCTTAAAAATAGTCTCTTCTTCATCTTCAGGAGTTCATGCTATGCCGTTTGGAGGAGAATGACCCGCGGAAATGTATCAAGGAAGGCAAGGCGGTGACTGCTTGCACCATGGAATTCTTCCGTAAGGTGAAGCAGACTTGCCTGAATGAGTTCAACCAGTACTCCCAATGTATTGATAAAAGCTCTGGAGATTATAGTTTGAAGCAGTAAGTCGTTCTGTATTTTCTGACTAGATTTAGTATACTGTGTTTAAACTGTGTCCATTCTCAGTGTGGTGTCTGGATTATGAATATAGGCACCACACCCATCTCCTCCCGTGAATGTCGTAAAAGGCGACTAAGGGACTAACTGTTAAAATAAAACCGCTGTGGCCCGTCTTCTTAACCATCCCTTAGTCAGTTTCTACAATGCCTACAGGTGAAAAGACGATTGCCCATATTCACCGGAAACTAGTTGTTACTATAGTCAAGAATGACCTTGTTCCAGATGCCGCAACACTCAAGGTGTCTTCGACAAGTGCGTGCTGGAGAAGATGAACATCGACCGTCCCGCCTTTGGGTACTTCTGTGAGGCTCGCGTGCATGACTCTAAGAGGTATGTTTGCTTGATCTGAAGCTCCCACTGCTAAGCCACTCTTAAAATGGAGACTCACACATTGATCGCAGTATCAGCCCAGTCGCAACGCTGCTTAAAAGTCAATTTTAAATTTTCTTACAGGCCAAAGCCATTGGAGGAACCGAAGGCGGTCTACCCGGATGCCACTCCGGCTTTACCGGAAGACACCGAGAAGAAACCAGCAAGATTCGGCTCACGATTCTACTGGATGACCGAGTAAACGGCGGTGGCCGTGCGAGCGAGATTGGTAGAAGGTGGTTATGTGTGTGGGAAAGAGACGGGATGACGTCTGTTTATAAATGGGAGGTTATTATGGAAACTACTTGTGGTCACGCAATTATTTGTGTCCTGCCTGAGGATTACTATAATGTAAATACTTAAATTATAATGCAAAATCATAAAAAGGAATTCTATAAATACCTAAAAGCAATAATAATTGTTTAGGTAGCTACTTATATAAGTTATTTGAAAATGTAGAAATTTTCCAAATGGTCCTCACTTACGATCCGTTCTGCTTCTTTTACACGCAATAACGTAGTCTTAAGAAGTAAGGCATTGGACGAATTACATTAATCTGCCGGCAATTAACACGCGAGGGGTTAAGCATTAACATAAAATGTAATTATTTAATTTATAAGTTAACAGTGTTTACCAGTCAATATATCATGGTACACAGTGATTTGTCTAATGTTTTACTTTATAAATCAAATGCTATTATCGATTGTAGAGTAATAAATGTTGAAATTTACAATTTGTTTATTTTTCCCACTAGTTCTTTGGAGACTATTTTATATGAACTTCTGTTTGCTATATGCAAAATTAAATATATCAGTAATTAGCCCTGACGATAACAGTTTTTTTGTGCGTAAGTAAATTCCTATGGGCGGAGGAAATCCAGGAGAAGCGTACTGGACCGTAGAGGCTAGAACCCTAGAGCGTTCCTTCGACCTAAAGGTACTCTGTGGACCTACCTATCGCTGGGGGTGCGTGTGTCACTCGTACATTCGCTGCAAACCCAGTCTGTTCTAGTTTAGTTCATGTCTCGCCCGTCGCTTGGTCTGACAGGCCTATTGCCTGTGCGGCGGATCCTGGTCGATCGGATCGGGCAAGATCTCTCTCTGCCAGCAGTAGTGTCGGCTATGTTGGCAGAGCACGAAAATTGGAATGCAGTGGTCTCCTTCTGTGAGAGCGTCATGCTCCAGAAGGAGACCGCAGAGCGGGATCGGGAGAGGGCCGATCCCGCTCGAAGAAGAAGGAGACGGCGCCGGGGTAACAACCGCCCTGGCGCCTAATTCCGATACGCCTGAAAACCCCTGCCGTTGCTATAAGGTGGGGGACCTCTGGGTTCGCGGGTGCGTAGATTGGGGAATCTGCGTGCCCACACCAAGCGACCCAAGAGAAGACGGTAGCACGCATGTGGTCACGCGCTGCCGTGGGACGCTTTGGGGGATCCTTTACAATCCCCCTGGGGGGGTGACCGCTTTACAGTCACCCTCTCCGAGATGTGCCAATAGGCGTGGCACCAGTGGGTGGCTCTAGTGTGATCATACGAGGACCTGGAGCCTCCCTTGGGTGCCGAAGATGACCGCTCCAGTGGTTTTAGCCGGTAGGAGTCCGGCATACCCCTTCGTCCTTCCCCGGGGCGAAGGAAGTTCATGATGAATTTCCACTGGGCACCAATAAAAAAAAAAAAAAAAAAGGCCTATTGCCTGTGCGACTTCGCCAGCTCCATATCCCTATACGATTTGCGCACAGAACAAAACACGCCGCGCCGCTGCCCTCGCGTCCACGCCGCGCATCCTGCATGCTTATGGTCAGGCAACGGACTACCCAAAAATCGTCGCCCACTTTTAATTAGATTTATTTAGATTATGACAGCACGGTTGGTGCAGTGGCTGATACAGTCGGCTGCTGTGCCCAGGGTGGGTACGATTCCCGCACGGAACAAATATTTGTATGATCTGCAAGTTAAAAAACTAAAAAAATCTCGATTAAGACTTACAAGCTGAACAATTTTATGTATGACTACTACATACCAACAGAATAGAATAACGATTCTATTTAAGCCCTAATACACACGTCATACGGAAATAACGGAAGGTATTTCCTCTATAAAGAAAAAAATATTAGTAGGTAAGGATTTCTACAGGGTCAGCAACGCGCGAGTGAGGTTTCTGATGTTGCAACTTTGCAAGCGTCCATATGTTACGGTAGTGTATTATAATATCTGTGGTTACGGCAACTGCTTACAATCCGCCTGATGTGTACCTAATGGTTGTTTGCCACCTTAGTGTTATAAAAGTAAGCCTCCCAACCAGAGTATTTTCCAAAGATATTGGAAGAAAGGGTTTATCAACAAGAAAAATCGCGAAGTCGAATCTAGAGTATTTTTTACTAGTCTTGGTAAAATTATTAAGTACAGAGATTACTATATAACTGATACTGTTTTCGTCTACGGATACTGTAATGCTGGTTAAAATGGCGGCATGCCAAATAGGCAGCTGGGGTAGCAGCTAGGTCTCAAACCGCATTTTGCTACAAACAAAAATTCGACAAACGCTACGGCGCGCATATCACGGATTCTACAATACGATACGACTTCGAACATTTAAAATTTAAGAATATATATATACTATTCAATAATAATACTAGTATTGCGTATAATGGAACGAAGGTGCAAGATGTCAAAATTGACATTTACATACACTAAAGTAAAACGTTTCAGGTACCTAGTTATGGCTCAGTCAGTCAGTTTTATTAAATGATTTTCTACCTTCTCTTACATAACAGTAATTTGTATAGCTGTCTCTATCTAACAGGATTTATAAAGCTTTTTGTTGATTTCGAAATGAATGAACCTAAATTACAAACCTTGAAAATCTTGAAACGCGTGAGTGTCATTGAGTGTCGATGATCGATTGAATCAATAAATATTATTAAAAATAAATCTTCATAACAACTAAATTACATAAAAACACTACAACTGTTTAGTTAGCCATCGTTCTGGATGAAAACAATTCAATGAACTGAAAACTAACTTGAAATGATGTGAAAACACGTTTCACTATAGGCTACAAATGTTATGATATTGTGTTTTACTTGATAAATAATGAGTGATTTGTGCGATGATCAGTTTATGCACGATAATAATTACACAAATACGTATAGCTTGTGGGGAAATTCGAAGTATTACGATATAAAAAATCTTTCTCCGCAAAACTATTCCGCTAATCGTATTGGTACTATTGGAAGTGAGATCCGTCAGGAGTTTAAGGCATCGCGATGGTCATCGAGCCCGAGCGAGGGGCAGGCCCCGGATCCCCCAGACAGCCGAAACAGAAGGACAGTCGAAAAAGAATCGTTGTATGAGGACCCAGATACATTTTACAAGGACATGAGGTAAGTTTGTTTTTGTTTATGTTTGTGTGTAAATCAATATTTTTGTGTCCCCAGATTTGTATAATATATGGTGTTATTTCAACTAAGCTAACAGGGATCCTTTCAGAATATCAACTTTGGGTAAATAATATTGAAGTTAAATTATTGCATTTAAAAAGGTTAAATGTAGGTTACACTGCAGATCATCATCATCATTTCGGCCGCATAAAGTCCACTGCTGAACACAGGCCTCCCCAAAGATCGCCACACCAAGCTGTCTGCGTGTGTACTCATTGGGGGGTTTTGCCATAATCGCCACACTTGACAGGCTGTGATCGCAGTTGAGTTGTTAATGTACTCAAAGGACGTTGCTACCCATCCTCTGGATAATCCCATAGTCGCCTTTTATGACACCCACAGGCTGAGATGGGTTGGTGCTCCTCATAGCTGGCACCACACATGTGTGACTAAAAATAAACCATCAGATCAAATCCCATCATGATATTATCAAAAAGCTACACCCATAACATAGAAACAGCATAAAACATTTATTGTATTTAGGGGATTTAATTTTATTGTAATTAATCACCATTTTGTGTCGGTAAAGATTATACAGAGACATTAAATATTATAGTGAGCTTTTATCAATATATGTCTTAGGGTAGTATACCACTTGTTTTATATCTTTGTCCTAGATTTGGTAAATTTTCTTTGACTTATGTGACATATAACTCATTCAATATCTTTGTGCAAGATCTCATGTTTGACAAGTGCAGTCTTCAGTTCTTGTTTTCATACTCATTAAATACCTATTTAGTTGTGTTTGTTTTGATTGAAATATCAATATCTTTTATCAAATACATGGTGTTGCTAATTCATTTGGTGATATCTTCCAATTTCATTATGTATATTCATCATATCAGCCACAAGACGTCCACTGCTGAACAAAGGCCTCCCCCTTAGATTTCCACAACGAGCGGTCACATGCCGCTCTCATCCAACGACTCCCAGCGACCTTCACCAGGTTGTCTGTCCACCTCGTTGGAGGTCGTCCCACGCTGCGTTTTCCGGTGCGCGGTCTCCATTCGAGAACCTTTGTGCCCAACGGCCATCAGTTCTACGAGCAATGTGCCCTGCCCATTGCCACTTCAGTTTACTAATCCTTTCAGCTATGTCGACAACTTTAGTTCTTCTACGGATCTACTCATTTCTGATTCGATCTCATAGAGAAATACCAAGCATAGCTCTCTCCATAGCTCGCTGAGTGACCTTGAGCTTTCTTATGAGGCCCATTGTGAGTGACCACGTCTCTGTTCCATATGTCATCCCTGGTAACACACACCGGTTAAAGACTTGCGTCTTGAGGCATTGCGGTATTGGTGACGAAAAGACGTTGCGAAGTTTCCCGAACGCTGCCCAGCCGAGTCGGATTCGACGATTGACCTCTTTCTCGAAGTTGGACCTACCTAACTGGACAGTTTGTCCTAGGTAGACATACTCGTCAACAACTTCGAGAACAGAGCTCCCAACGGATATTGGGATGGGCACGACATGGGCATTTGACATGACTTTTGTCTTGCCCATGTTCATTTTAAGGCCCACCTGTTGGGAAACTCTGTTGAGATCATCGAGCATTGTGCTGAGCTCTTGCAGCGATTCTGCCATGACTACGATGTCATCGGCAAATCGAAGGTGAGTGATATACTCGCCATTGATGTTAATGCCGAATCCTTTCCACTCCAGTAGCTTGAAGGCATCCTCCATTGCAGCATTATGTTTATTGGACAAACATATTGGATGAGTTGCATACAACCTCCACCTACACAAGCATGTTTGTGTATTTAAAACACTTTAGTAATGTACTGATAGATATTCCTATGGAGAAAAACTAGCAAGTTATTCTGTGAACTCAGTAGATGTAGCAGTTATGATACATAAGATTCTTCCTTAGATATAAGTTAAGCCTGAGCCATGTAATATGTTTATTTAATAAGTTTAAAATGTGGACTGCCGCACAGCAGACACAATTGAAAATCTCACCAGGTGATGGTCACATTCAAAGAGTTAAGCAGTAAAATACTGCTAAATAAAGATAAGATAAAATATAGTTTATTCAAAATAGACTCCTCCTCTATCTCCTCCCTTGGACGTTGTAACAGCCAACTAAGGGACTGTTATCCAGAGGGATGGGCAGCAGCATCCTTTCTGTGAAACTGCAACCATACTGCGCTCACCAACCCGCCTGTCAAGTATGGTGAGTACTGACAAATTGACCCCTTAAAATGATGACGCAATTGTGGAGATCATGGGAGGCCTTGTTGAGCAGTGGACATCCTTTAGCTGACATGATGATGATGATTTCCAGATAAATGGCTCCCATTTACAAGTGTAACATTGATTCACATTGATTAGCTTTCTTTTCATTTTAAGTGAGGAGAGCCCTAACAGGGGCCCTAATTTCGACTGGACTCAGTTCTACTGGCACAAGGCTACTGAAAAGCTCCAGGAGTCTATGTGGGACGCTGGCCAGGGTACAAGCAGCAAGAGTAAGAAGCCAGCAGGGGTGGGACCCAACAAGATCCAGAAGAAAATTGATAAGATGTTGGCTAAACCTGTCAAAATGACCAAGGCTGAGAGGTAACAGATTTTTTAAAGAATGTTTATTTTTGTTACTAATTTTATTCATATATGGCAGTTAAATTATTGAGCACTGAATTAGAACAACAAATAAAATGATGTAAATAGTGAATTTTATTTTACTTACAAAATATCTTAAGAGTGTTTACCAACTCACAGAGTTAAAATGTCCCTGACTGCATACTTACTTTTTTTCGTACATTATATGCGAACTGTATTGTTCTTTCTGAGAAAAAATATTCTTCCGCCATCCTTGGTGAATAAATATAGGAATGTATTTGTTTTATCTATGTAGAATCTTAAATATCAATTGTATTTTCGAAGTTTAATTTAGTTGATAATTTCGTATGTACTATATATTTTATCTAAATCATATTGCAACATCAATTTTTGATGTTGCGATATCATATCATGCTGCTGCAGTTAGCACCTTTTAAAACTATAATAATTATCAGTCCATTACTGTTCCACTGCCAGGCACAGGCCTTTTCTAACTATGTCAAAGGCTAGGCTTTAATCCACCATGCTGGCCTAGTGCGAGTTGATGGACTACACATACCATTGAGAATATTATGGAGCTCTCTCAGGTGTGCAGGTTTCCTCAAGATGATTTTCCATAATTAAATGAACCATAATGTATGTTATTATAAATTAATAGTTCAATAATACCCTTAAAGAAATTATAGGGTTACTTACACTTGCAGTGAGGAAACAGAGCATGGAAACTGTTTTTGTCTTAACAATGTTTATGTTGATTGCAGCATGATGCAGAAGATGGGGTGGCAGGGTGGAGCTCTCGGCAGGACTGGCGATGGTATTGTTGAGCCAATCGCTCCCAATGCTGTTTATGTGAGTGCTTCAATATTATATTGTTATCAAACTACTTTCTTTTCTCAACTTAAGCCAGGCATAGGTAGGAGGGATTGAATTGCAATGGCGTCCTAGGCCTAGTCTGACGTGCTGCTCTTTTCTTACAGGCTTTATAATTGATAAGGGTAGTAAAGTAGATGGCAAACCTGTTGATGATAATTTTTTTCCCTTTGTCAACGTGGACTACCTCTGTACCAAGTTCATGGGGATACTATATCTAACGTCACTATTTTTATACTTTACAAATGTTACCGGGATTAAGCCTGAATCTGCAACTGGGCATTATAGAGTGGAGACGGATGTGTGTGCAGCACAGCTAGTAGCACATCGCGTAGCGGGGGATTCTTAACAATCCTTAACAATCCCTCGGAGGCTAACCAGAGGAGCGTCTCTTTACAGTCTGCTCGCCTCCGCTAGGCGGGATTACCTCTTTACGGTCACCCCCTCTTAGATGTGCCTATAGGCGTGCCGCCAACAGACGGTTTTGGAACTTCGTTCTAGTAATCCCGCTTGCCTCTTTCTTTTCTCTTGTCTTTAATTTGCCTCTTTCTTGTTTTTGTTTTAAGCCAGTAGGGTATGATATGCCCTTCGCCGCTCTCAAGGGCGTTGGACTATGCGTGCGCACTACCACCGCAGTGAAAAAACGGCTACCGATTATATTATGCAATTTTCTAGAACAATATAATATTAGTTAATATTATATATAATATGATTGTAAATCATGAATTACAATTACAGGCGAAAACGAAGATAGGGTTTGGCCAAAACCACATCCAACTTATAAAACCTCCGAAAAATAAGAAAGCGGACGCTAAACAGTTTTTTGATATGAACATCCTTCTCAACATATACGAATTCATTAAAAACAACGCTGAAATCGAACTGCTCTTTGACAAGAAGCTGAAGAAGGATGAAAGGAAGCGTATACATCATCTTGTTGAGTTCAAATTGAAAGCCGATGACTTGGCATCAGTAGATTACGACAGTACCGCTCAAATGGACCTGATTTTGCAGATCAATGACATTAATTGTTATATTTTGAACACGCTGAGCTCGGGAGCACAATCCAACCGGTGAGTGTATTTACGTTTTATCTCTCCGTTCGGTGTCTAGGTTAAGAATATACTGAAGCCTCCCTTAGGTGCCGAAGATGACCGCCCCAGTGGTTTTAGCCGGTAGGAGTCCGACATACCCCTTCGCCCTTCCCCGGGGCGAAGGAAGTTCATGAAGAATTTCCACTGGGCATCAATAAAAAAAGGTTAAGAATTATAGCACCTGCCCTCCCATGGATGTCCTAAAAGGCGACTAAGAGATAAGACCAGAGGGTGGGGCAAAAGCATCTCTTCGGTGGAACACCTCCGAACTCTTATGCCAAGCGTGGTGACTACTGGCAAGATATATCCTATGACGACACAAAAAGAACAACCGGCCCCCGGTGTTGAAATCTATCGGGAATTATTTGTTCAGTGGTGGACGTCCTTTGGCTGATATGATGATACAGCTGCGCAATATACCGCAGGCTCTGTAGTGCTCCGTCTCAGGCTCCGTTTCGAGGCCCCGGGGGCCCTCCCACGGGAGGAGATGGAGTGGATGGATTTACTGTCTTGTATAATTATAAATATATATGATTGTCTTTCAGTCAACTCTGCCTCTACAAGGAAGCCCCACCGCAAGTTTTTCTAATCGTTCCAGATGATCTAAAAGATGAGGAGGAAGAGGAAGTGGTAACTGTTGAAATAGTTGAACCAAACAAAGAAGCAGAATTAGAAGTACAAGAACAAAAAGTTGAAGAAACTGCAAAAGATATAGAAGCAGAGATAGAAGAAGAAACAAATCCATTTTTGATCAGCATTACACGAAACTTAAAGAAGAAAACTGATTCAGAATGCCAAGAAGATGAAGAAATTGAAGAAAATCCAGGAGTTCCAGCAATACCAGAAGTTGTAGAAACCCCAGTTGCTGCTCTGCCGGAAATGTCGAAAATTCTTACCAGAATTGTGGAATATTTCACTGAGTTTGTCGAGGATACGAAATATTCGGAATTTAAGTTTTTGGGTCTGTTTACAGAAGAAGAGATCAGTGCAATAAATGAGTTTATGGAGCAAGCTATAAAGTTTTTGAGCCATGAAGGAGAATGTCGACTGGCGATCATTTTTGAGAAGATTGCGTTCGATATCAACGAAGACTGTACCGGTAATACAGTGTGAGTAAACTTCTTCACTTATTTCTCACTAGGTGTTCCTCGCGACTTCGTTCACGAGTGATCTTATTTACACCCTCAAGGGACTTGGTCTATAAAACACAATATGTCCTCTTCTATGACATAATGTAGCGCGCTCTGCAAAAATTTACTTGAATCTGTTCAGAAGTTTGAGCGTGATCTTCATCGATATTAGCGACTCGCCATCGCTTCGTTCACGTGATAAACAGCCATACGTATGTGAATGGATAATCAAAATTGGTCTAGTCATTTTCGAGACTGAACTTAAGATAATATAAAAAAAATACAAATATTGCTTGTTTAAGCTTAACAACCTACGTCGGTTTACTAACTTCTTGATCCTCACAGTCTGCTATTGTAGACAGCGGTTCCAATGCCGCAGTGATGTCTATAGACAAAACAAAAATGAATATAAAGATACACTAATAAAAGAAGTCGTCAAGTGCGTAGTGTAATTTTGAAACATTTTGAATTATTCTTTTAAAAAGATAACAATTTAAAATGTTTATCACTAAAACTAAACTATACATTAAATGAAAATGATGATAAGTATATTAAGACCAAGTAAAAATTGTTATATCGGCAGAAGCGATCATGTAGCTTTTCAAATTTATCTGTTACTTTAGCAGCTATAACGGGATAGCCGAGCGGATTGAAATATATCCGATGTTAAGTAACGCTTGCTGCGATCAGTCTTTAGCTAGGGACCATTCCTAACAAATTGAGACCCCTCCGTGCCTCGGAAAGCATGTTAAGCTGATGGTCGAGGTTGTCACATAAACAATAAGATAGTCATTACGGATAGTCAGAAGCTCAATTGTCTGTCAAAAACTGATCTAATCTAAGAATTCCGATAATGCCCAGTATCTAGATTGTCCTCCACAACTCTGATGGTAGTTGCTACATGTAAAATATCGATATTCAGCTGCATCTGGTTAGACTAGAAGCCGACTCCAACCTGGTTAGGGAAAGGCTCGGAGGACGATATCTGTTAATGTAGCAAATGATTAACTAGTCATCTGGTGATGTTGATTTTGTTTATTTTTTTGTTATGGGCCTAATGGGGGTCCTCCATTATTTGCTTTTGTAGGCTGGAAATTCGTTTTTTAATTTACTCAATATTTTCTATGAAAAATATAAACACGATTGGTTAGATATTTTAAACAATCCCCATTGGGTGCATGTATTTTTATTTCAAGTTTAAATATAATTGCGTGAATACAACGTACACTTTTGGTTACAAGACCACAATACTACATTTGTTACAGAAATAAACCTAAAAATACATTGTGTTGCTATCAATGATATTATACCATAGATATGTTACGTCCATATTAAATGACGCGCAAAATACAGTCTCGCCATAGGTATGCCTATATATTACCTATGTCGTAAGAAAGAAGATACAAAAACTACAAGAGTATAAGAGATAGCTATCTAGGCGAATTGATTACAAGGTGTTACAATTGGGGGAGCTTTGGTTCTTACTTTTGGCGCGCATGTAACATTTCTACATGCTCATTTTAATTTATATAATATCATTGGTTGCTATGTAATTGGCAAAATTTATTTTTTGAAATTTGGTTTTTATGGTTTCCATTTCAAAAACTGTTTACTAACGGATTGTTTTTTTTTTCAGGATATACAAGAGACCGGTCTGAAAGGATATCGTAAGCATTATCTTCCAACGATTTAAAAAATATAACTTTATTTTGTTTAGTGCAGAATTTGAGGTTAGCGTAGACCTGTGCGCTGGCTCTAAGCAATTTTTGTAAACGTTAACTCTTAGGGACTAATTACACTTGTCTTCATGAGAAAGCAATAAAAGGCGAATTGTTAAGTACGTTATCGGTGTCAAGTGTAAATCCTAATAACCTCGTTATAATTTAAGACTATACTCATTAACGTAATTCTTGCCTAAAAATTCCGGGACATTTTGTTGTAATATTATGCAAGGTGCTGATTTGATCTCCTCTAACCTATTATGATGTGAATCAGTCCTCAATTTTATACCCGAATCAGTGAAACTATAGTACCTTGATTCCACTAAAATATCCATTTAAGGTGTATCTGTTACGTAGTAGCTATCATCTAATCTGTATGGTACGGGGTAATGTGCAGATGCCTTTATTTTCTAACACTGAGCAATCCAAAACAGCTGGGGTCAATGCCCTCATGCGTCTACCATATGATCGGGTGGTAAGTAACATCTCCGCAGTACACGCACACATCAAGCAATACATATCTAGTTTAAGCGGATCTCTCATTGTAAGGAAAGCATACACAATGCCAGATCAGCTTATACTGGAAATGATCGCTTGATTTTTGCCGTGCGTACCGCATGCGTTTGCTAGCTTCAGGTGTTTTGGATAGACACTAATTACATTATCATGTGTTTTTATTTTTTGTATTAGTTTGGAAACCTTTTTAACAAGCTTTTATTTAACTTGCCCTGTTAGTATGGGTCAAATCTTGCAACTGAATTTTAAAACAGTTATCACCAACTGATTGATTGAGATTGGGCTGAAATTTTGCTTAAACGTTTAGTTTGGATGCCAATGCATGGTTACTTAAGTGACGTCATTCTAAATCCAATATGGCGGACTCTCAAGATGGCGGACCAGTTCTTTTTTTGCACCCCCATTATATGGGTATCTAATGAAAGCGTTTGTTGAGAAGAATACGAAAATAATTAATTTATTAATTAAATAGCTAGTTTAAAAAGTATTTTTTTTATAATATAAATTCATTTATATATAGGGTCTTACTTTAATAATGGAAAATATTTTAGGAGGTAAATCTATAGGTAGCAATGATGCGTTTTAGCAAAATAAATAAACGTAACATCAACCTTTATTTTATCAAATAGTACAGAGTAAGTAAATCTTTCGCTAGTCGAATATTTGAATATTGATTTATTTATTATTAGTAAGACCGATACTTGATATTTGAAATGAATTCTATACCATTCATAGAGCCTAGCCTTAAAATATTTTCCATTATTAAAGTAAGATCCTGTATAAATGGACATATATATAGAGTAGTAGTAATATAGATATATCAGTACTCTTCCGCATTGGAGTGTTGCAGATGATCAAATCGGTCCCTGTATAAACAGCAATGAAATTATATATGATAGTTATCAAGTTAACTAAAGGGGTATGCGTCTGAGCATACCACACGGTTCTCTCAAAAGGTCTACGTAGATCCAAGTTAGTGTTGTTTTGTTCGCTATCCTACCGCAACGATATAACTACCCCACATTTAAATTAGAGAACTGAAAATGTCTTCTTAAAATATGACTGGAATTATGTTAGAATGTGATTTTCCCAACAGTGAGAACTAGATAAAAAATACAATAAACGGTTACGCCCGCGCAGGTCATCGATGCCCGTACTAGGTGCACTTTTTCCGACTTGGGAATCGAATCCTGTCGCTCGGCAGCCGCACTGGCGATCATAAATGAGGCTAATTTACTATTTTGGTATTTTCGGAACTATAATTTAAGTTCTAGTGTGGGGGTACGCAGTACACGGGTAATTCTTATTACCCAAGGACCATGGGTTTCAAGTATGTACATAGGTAGCGAATCCGTGTCTCAACCTTTTCACTGCCACGGACGTGTTTACACGTCAAACCTGAAAAGCCAACGCTCCCACGACGTGATATCACGTCATATAATAATCTGTATTTTATATTAACAAGTACTCAACGATTTTTTTTTTGCTTTTTTGTATTAAGTGCCTGACAATTTAAACATTACCTTCCCCTAAACATAGATATTATTATTAATCATAGTTCAATTTAGAAATGTAAATGATAGTAAGTATATTATATTTTGGTGTCCGGGTGGCATTTTGTGCGTTGCGTGGTAGTCTAAAGGTTTGATAATTTAACTATAAATAATATTACGGCTCTAGTCCACGTTTGGAAATGACATGCTTTGACTTTCATTGCTCCTTTCGTATACGAGAGCCAACAAACGTCGTTAGTAAATTGTCAATATATTTCCTTCAAAATGCATGAAATGAATGCATAATTGAATATAGCCCCCTTAATATATACAATATGTAAGTGATAGCGTAACTAAAACTGGAAAGATAAAATAGGAAAGCGATTTATCTCGGAAATAATAGGATACAGTTCTTGGTCATTTTTGAGTACGCAATGTATCGTAAACAACGCGATCAGAACGCTATGTGATTATTGTACTATGATATGATATTATTATGCTAGTGCGAGTGATGACCTCATCCGTGGACTTTAGCGTAACAACAGCCGTTTAGTTTTTATGTATATTGCCGTTTTATGTGAAAATAAATAGTTTATTGTGTTTTATTCAAAATACCGTTAGGATAGACGAAAACAGTTATATTATACTGAAATCAGTCAAATAAACTGGAGAATTCATAAATATCTGACGTAAAATCATAACACTGTATTAGAGTTATTTACGATGTCACTTACATCAGGGGTGCAATTCCTTAAGCTCAAACATCCATACATCCATAAATACAGTGTCGAAATAATGGTGATAACCCGATTTGGTATTCGCTAACACTGGTCCTCATGGCTTACCTTTTGCCGCGTGTCCTTAAATAGCTTCAATCATGTCTTAGCGAATACCGAAATCGGTTTTACACCGTTATTTTGATTCTGTATTTAAGGACGTATGGATGTTTGAGCTTAAGGAATTGCACCCCTGTTATAATATAGGTAAAAGCAGCTGACTGGCTGACTGACATCAACTCGATGGCACGGTTGGTGCAGTGGTTGATACAGTCGACTGCTGCGATCCGAGTCGCGGGTTCGATTCCCACACGGAACTAATATTTGTACGATCTGCAGGTAGTTGTACCGGGTCTGGGTGTATTGTGTGTGGGATTTCTGTCTGTAAACGCACCCACGACGCAGGAGAAATCGTGTGGGGCAACGTTTTAATAGAAATAAAAAAACTCTCAGGGCTCAAACCTCTCCATCTCTGCGAGGCTCTGCATTTCCCACGTATACCTTTTCCACGTATATCTGTTATCATATTCCCCATATTCCCCGTTTTGTGTACATATGCACACGCGTTACAAGTTATGCTTCTTTGGGGTATCAATTTATTTTTATTTCACATGGAAGTTACGTAGGAAAATACCGGACAAGTGTAACCATTTTACTCTCCTCAAATACACTAAAAGAAGTATAACTTCAAGAATCTTGAAATGCTTTCTTAGTGCTTGTTTCCTTCGTAATAAGTATATAATCTTTATATAAACGACTGGACCGATTTTGATAAAATTTTGTGTGTATGTTTGAGCGGGTCCCTGGATGGTTTAGATACACAATTGGACCTGGTAGGTGGCGCCTGTGCGAAGCTGGGGCGGGCAGCTAGTCTAATATATAAATATCTCGTGTCACTGTGTTTGTGGTCACAGGCCTCCGAAACGGCTCGACCGATTTTAATGATTATATATTTGGTAGGTATGGAATAGGTCGTAAAGTATTTTTCAACCTCCCGTTTTTATAATCGCGATTTTGGTATATTTGTATGAACAATATCCACGATGTAGTTTTCCAAATTCCACGCGTGTGAAGCCGCGGGCAAAAGCTAGTTATATAATCAGCTCATTACTGTCCCACTGCTGGGCACGGGCCTTTTCTCACGATGAGTAAAGTTAGGCCTTAATCCACCACGCTTGCCTTTTTTTTTTTTTTTATTGGTACCCAGTGGAAATTCTTCATGAACTTCCTTCGCCCCGGAGAAGGGCGAAGGGGTATGCCAGACTCCTACCGGCTAAAACCACTGGAGCGGTCATCTTCGGCACCTAAGGGAGGCTCCAGGTCCTCGTATGATCACACCAGAGAGCTGCATGTACCTGCATTGCAAATTTCAGTTTGATATGTCCGGCGGTTTGAGCCCTGCGTTGATAAGTCCGTCGTTCAGTCAGCCATTCCTTACATATAGGATCCTACGAAAATAAAGAACTATATTTTAGGGGACAGACAGTAGGTTATAGGGACCGCGGTTTTCGTTTTTTTTTTTTTTAATATTTAACTATTCGAGCACTAAAAAATACACAATTTTATTACAGCAGTGCATGGTTTTATTTGGTTGCGTTGCCGCAATAAAGTTTATTTTTATTATTTTTGTCTAAAAAAATAATAAATTTTAACTTATTATTATTTATTAAATATTATAGTAGTACGTTATAAAGATCAACTGCATTAAAATTGAGGTACATTGGCGGCGAAAATCTTCCATCGACATTTTATTTAAAAATGCGTAGGACCACAGCTAGAGACCTTTTGGAAAAAGAATTTTAGGTCGCCTGGATTTCTGATATTTCCTATCCTATTGAAATTAGGACGGGACGCGGTATGTCTGGCATCTGTGAGCCGTTGCGTTTTACCTGTGCGCATCTCTGTATAGGTAAATTATGTATCTTGTAAAAGAATTTTGTTGTTTTTATTAATGTTTTATGCCCTTAGTAACATAGATTTATGCCGTGTGGTGCCGGCTACGAATAGCACCAACCCATCTCATTCCGTGGGTGTCGTAGAAGGCGACTAAGGGATTAGCCGGAGGATGGGCAGCAGCGTCCTTCGAATACAACTCAACTGCGATCGCCAACCCGCCTGCCAAGCGTGGCGATTATGGCAGAACCCCTCAATGAACACACAACACACCGATATCGGTCGTTGTGGTGATCTTTGTGGAAGGCCTGTGTTCAGCAGTGGACTTCATGCGGCCGAAATGATAATGAACATAAATTTATAGTTGAGGGGGACAAAACAAAACACAAAACTGAGGGTCTAACACGAATATTTTGACGTATAGTATCGTAATCGTAACTTTAATGTGAGTGAATTTTGAATCGAAAGTACAACTATCCTTATAGCATTTTCGCTTAAATTTATACGACAAATCAATTCGTATCGTATATAGGTATGAAAAAGTATTCAGTTTAAATTAAAAAATTGGTGCGATCAAGTATTTTCAATTCAAAATCCACCCACATCAATAGAGGTGGTCATTATTTCAATAGCGGATAATGTAATGCATTATTATTACGCACATTAAAACAAATTATTGAGCAACGAATTATCCTGTTGTCGGTTTTTCGTTATTGTTATCGACAACACCAAGGCAGTGCGCGCACACTCGCAGCTAATGTCGCACCTGGCGAATAAGGAAGCATTATGCGCAACCAATAAGTGAGAGATATGGTGCTATTCAAATACGACTTACTTCACATTGCTAAATAATTACAAATCATACGATTATAGTCCTTAAATGCACCTCATAAGGTTCACTTTTATTTTTATCGTTGTCTGTTATCTTAATGTCGTGAGTCACATGTTTTTTTTTACGATTTTATGCTTTACTCATTTGGAATAATTTCGATTTTAATATTTAACTGAAGCAATAACTAAACAACGGATAACGAAACTCTGACAACAGTGAGACAATAATGTAATGCGAGTTGCAACTAATGTAAATGTTATTGTTATTGTTGTCATTGCGATCACGAACACGATTGTCATTATCTGCTGTCGCTGTCCGGTGATAGTTGAAAAGTTTAGTTTGGTGTTTTAGATTATTGTAATTACTAAATTATTTTAGTATAGTATATAGTAAGTGTTTTAAATTATTTTAAGTAATTACTAAGTAATGTAAAAACTATATATAAACAAGCTACACATAATTCATTATAATGTTGCAAAACCGCAAAACGACTCAACAGCAGGATAACAGGATAACTGACAGCAGTTTATAATAACAGTTGTTGTAAAATAACACAGCAGTGTAAAAATGTAGCCGTTATTGTCATCTCTGCACATTAACGTTATGAGTACGTTACCAAACCACAAAAAAAAGATTTCAAAATGTGTAATTTTCACCAGCACAGAGAGGATGCGCACAGGTAAACGCATCGACCCGCAGGTTCCAGCCGTACCGCTACGTGGCTGCAATAACAAAAGAAATTTAATATCAAAATACCACCCGCCCAAAAAAAATTTTTTTCACGACGTTGCTCTCCTACACTAGGAGCAATCAACTTCAAAGTGTCTTGAGCTATGATCGTGTACTAGAGTTATGCTCGTGTGTAGCCAATATACGTCATGCGGTTTTTTTTAATAGAGGCAATGAATGTATTAAACTACGTATCTTCCTCGAATATCGTGTTAACTCTTTCCTTACGGAGTTTAGTGTAGACTATTAACAGATGTAATAAACCGTGACACGTGTTTCTTGGTTTTATTTTTAGAACTTTGTAATGGCTGACCATTCTAAATGCACCTGCAGCACATGCGCAGCACAGCACAGTAGCATGATTGAGATTCCTGACTGATGTAACTATTTATTGTTTTGAAGCGCTCGCGCAGCCGGTGGCATTCGGTAAGCGATCGGTTAGGTTAAGCAACGTTCATCGAGGTCGGTCTATGGATGGCTGACCGCATAGTGCATGCACATACCATTCGAAACGGCGTCTCGGTGCTTCGGAAGGCACGTAACAGTTTCGGCACGGGTTGTTATTTGACGGCAATCGTTATCGGAGGCCTTTGACCTTAAAGATCTCTGACACAAGGTTAGCCACTAACCAAAGGAAATAGAAAGCATATTAATTACTTTTAATCGTAGCAACACCAAAGGTTTTTACTGGTACTTACAGTTACAAGCATAAAATAATGTTATGCTGCCTTACGCAACTATACGTCGTTACTGTAGATGTGCTGTAGTTAGTCGAAATAATTAGTTAATTATAGGACATATTATGTTTAAAGCCAAAGGAACTTACACCAGTTAACACGCGTCGCCTTTCGTTTCGTTTGTTACGACTCTGGCTTCGACATTAATTTTTTAGAAGGCAAAAGCTATTGATTTCACAACTGTGTCATCATTTAGGGGGGTATTTACCAATACTCACCACGCTTGGTAGGCGGGTTGGTGAGCGCAGTATGGCTACCGTTTCACAGAAGGGACGCTGCTGCCCATCCCTCTGGTTTAGATTCCCTTAGTCGCCTTTTACGACATCCACGGGAGGAAATGGAGTGGTGCTATATTCTTAATCCGGACACCACACGGATATCCGGACACCACACGGATAATCCGGACACCACACGGATATACGGGTATATCAACGCAGGAGTTGCGTTAAATAAATACAAAATCAATCCAGTATTTGGGTGTATTGTACATTTACACAGAGATGATACATTTAGCGTACGTAGGTGAAGGTGTTTTGTGAAAAGAAAAGAGGCAGCGTAGTCAAACCGCCGAGCTATATAGCGTTGCCTTCTAAACGTCAAAATCTAAACTAATGTAAGTAGTTTACAGTACTACTCCGTTAGCGTATTTTCTAACGTAAACGTCATCGACTACGTTTATAGCTTCCAGAGGTTTATTGTCATGAATTGTTATTACAAATAAGTTTTATTCTAAGATCCGGCTGCAAGATTACTACGTTGATCGAGTATATAATCAAAATCAATTTTTTATATACAATTATAAAAGGGACAATATGTTTTCACCTGGTTGCATATTAAAATGTGCCCGCTAGTATTTAGAATTTAATTAATATTAATTGGCATTTTGGAAAAAAAATATTCGCTAGTTATTAAAATAAACTATACTCCACTTGACAGAAATATACGTAGAGAACTTGAATAGTGATAGTTGCCTTTGCGTACTTGGCCGCAACCTCTTCGCAGCCAGGTTTAAGCAGGTAATATTTTGTTACATTTATACGTTCATGACGTATATTCATAATTTATATATCATCAATATTAAACCTGATTTTTTTCTGTACATGATAAACTACCTCTGCCTATGTAAAAGTGGCTGCAAATAGGGGTCGCTAGCTGTTAAGGATTGTTTAGAGTGAATAAGAGTTAGCGCGCTACATCATTCGTTAGACAAGGATGGCGATAGCCAGCTGTGAGAGGATTTTGTCGATAGCTAGTGTTCTCAACCAACGGCGCAAACAGTAGTAGAAACGAATTTCGAATGTTCGCAAATTAATTAAGCTGTATGTAGAAATAATGACGTGGTGTACCAAATAATTTAGTTTCGAATCTACTATAAAAGTTAGAAGCAAGGCCCAGGAATTTGGCTTTGTACCCACAACATTGATAATCACGCATTCATATTGATCACTACTGCCAATTGCATTAATAGTTATGAGCAATAACATTATTGTTAGTGTCTATTTGATAGCATAGCCGTTATTGACATCTTAACGGCTATGCTATCGAATAAACACTAACAATAATGTTATTGTCCAGTCAAGTATCGATTGTTTGACTATTGATATTTCGACAAGACTAAAGGCAATCCCCAATCTTGGCTAAACGTGGACAAGTCGCTGAGTAAAAAGTATTTTCGCAAAAGAAATTAATGAATTCTAAAATAAATACTTTTGCAGCCGTCGTTGCCGGAAAGTATATGTAAAAAAGTCAGATTAATAAGTATCTAAACCGATTGCGCTTACAAGGCACCGCTATTTTTTTTGTTGCATGCCATTTTTTTTATTCATATCCACTAATATGACCTCATAATGTGTAACTATTTCATAAATCAATAAGGTAATATCATTAAAATAAATGCAAATATATGATTTTTGAAAAAATACACATAGTAAAGGTTCTTTGTAACGAGATTTCAATTTTACACATGCTAGATGTGGCACATTTATTTACTTTCCTGCAACCGTATTATAATATTTTGTTTCTCTTAGGTATGAAATATTAAAAAAGCAAACCATTGATAATTATAGTTTCTGTCCACTTTTAGCCTAAGCGCCCTAGCAAACAGAGCAATTCCCTTTGTGATGTCTACTATAACATCTTGCCCCTCTGTTTTCACGTAATATTTATATCGACAAATGAAAATGTCATCTCTTTAGTAATATTCGGCAGTCGTAAGGAAAGAGTTAACCTATTTATTTAAATATCCATGGGTGTAGCCGGGATAAACAAAACGTGTATAGATTATAAGTGGAAGACTAAAATATGGACTCGGTTCCATTTTATTAATATTTATTGTATAAGAAACAACGGGTGCGGCTATTTCGGAGCACGGCACTTCGTGGAACGTTATGATCTTGGTAACCGGTAGTACCAATTCGCAAAATAGGTAGATCGGCCAATTTTCGCCGAAGCCCTTAAAATTACAAAAGTTATTAATAATGTTCGAAAAAGCGTTAAAAATTGCAAAATATCTATCAATCCTGTGTTTGAAAAATTTGTTTATGCAACTTGCTGTAATATTTTCTAAATATTTCTGTTATGTGTCAAGTTAAATGCGTCTGTGTGGTGCCCGGATTTAAAATATAGCAATACTCCATCTCTTCTCGTGGATATCGTAAAAGGCGACTTAAGGAACCTAAACCAGAAATATGGGCCGCAGACTTTCTTCTGTGTAACAGTAGCCATACTGCGCTTGCTGACCCGCCTGCCAAACGTGGTGAGTATAGGCAAATCCCCCCTAAAGACGAGACACGGTGTATAATCGTTCGTCCATGGGGGATGCTTTTGTTCAGCAGTGTACGTTCTTTGGCTGATATGATGATATGAAAAATACTTCAACTTCAATCAAATACAAAATAATTGCTTCACTAAAAGAAACTTCTAATTTTCTTGATTATCTTCAGCGAAATAAGGCCGATCTTTAACCACCTCCTTTGTCTCTACAAGTAAGCTCGCCAATTTTGTGAGATAAAATTATAACGTTCAGTTGGATTCGCTTTTCAAATTAGGAATAGCTACAATTTCAATTTACAACTTGCAAGGTATAGAACGGTAATAAAACGTATCTTAACTAGACACTGGCAAAATGTTATACAATTGCCATATACAACAAACAAAAACCTATCGATTTGACATTAGCTATTGATCTGTCACTTAAATACGTAAATGTCAATTTTATTTCAATATCGTTTCTGTTACTTAGCGATTTGAGATGATAGTATTTTTTGATTTTGATTGTTGCCCGTATAACGTTTGTCGCGAGGATATAATTATCAGTCAGCGGAACAGGCGGTGCAATTTTGCGGGATGTCTTGGCGATATCTTAATATGGACATGCCATACAGACACCGCTGAGAACATTTTCTTCTTCTAATACAACTTTTATGTTTATATTTAGTAAAGTAATTATAATTGTTAGGTTAGTACATAGTATTAGGTCCGCCTTGTGATTCATAAATGTACGGTCAGCAATAAAAGTTGTTGAATGTTTTTTAAACATGCTATTAACTGGAAAACTAATTAATCCACAGTAAAAATATCCTAAGATCTGCATTTGGATATTTTTTGAATATTTTAAAGCTTTGATTTTGGCTTAATTCGTTTTTTTAATAATGCAATGTTTATAAATTAAAATGTAGACTACATTGAAGACTAAAATAAAATATTGAATTAACGCCTTGAGATAAAATAATCCATTTCTTAAATAGTAAAAGTGTTTAAGAAATGGATTATTTTAATAAGTCCCGGGGCTTATCCATACTAATCTAATGTTTAAGGTTGTTGATTTTTGTACCTACCTATTCAGATCAGCGATGATTATGTAGTTTGCTTACAATATACTTCATATTTATTGCTCCTCTACATGGTATCATCATAAGGTCTCGTGCCCGTTCTAGCTGATGCCCTAGCTTTATCGAACATGACTCGATTCAATCACGTTTAACCACGAAGATGTGCTGTTTTTATAATGTAAAGGCTCTTGTATGCAATAGCTCATGTTATGCTGGGTACAGACTGTCAACGGACGTTTTGATTGCTTTAGATAATTTAATGATGCTGGCCTTAATAAAATGTTAAATGGACTAACTAATGCAAAATATTGAATGGACTAACGAATGCAAAATGTTGAATGGACTAACGAATGCATTCGGACTTATGTACGAAGGCTAGAGCCTTGCCTCACAGACAGCGGGACGGGTGTGGTGCGAGACCACGGTGACAGCTATCATTATTTAGTATGCACTTAAATTCATGATTTTGCTTAAGAGTGTATTATTTGATTTTATTTATAGTGTATGTAAGTGACGAACGCTGTACAACTGCACGCCAGCCGCGGTTTCAGTACCATTTTCCGCTTTCTGTGTGACATAGTTTAATTAAGCGTCTCGCCGTCACCATACTGATTCTCGTTCTTCCATTCATTGGTCATATTTTGTACCTAGCAGTACCTGCGCATGAACGTACATTAATTTACCATACGATTTGTTTACCAAAGTACGTACGTTGGCAATGCGTAGGTCAACGCATTGCCTTTGCGTATAGGAGCCTTAAAACATAACCGTTTGACCGCCAAGCAATAGGTACCTGTTTAATGAGCGTTGCTATGTAATGTACTGACACGATTGACGTCGCTCTCCGCTTTCAGCCCGACGTCTCGTACACGTTCCAAGTAGTGGAGCGTTTACGAGGCTTCATGAGCGGGAAGGGGCAGAATTCGGCATTTCAAATTAGAACTTATTAAGTCAATTTGACTTTTGATTTTTGTTACTTTAGCTGACTGGCGGTCACTTGGTAGAAGTTTTATGTCAATAAATTGTAAGTAACTCTTTTATTAAATTTTATAAGTCTCAACGCTCTCGCAGCAAACACAAGCGGACTGTATTTTTTTCCTAGATTTGTAGAAGCATTGTGTGTCCCTTCAGGCCGCTGTGTGTAGCAAAAGTCTTAGGAATGTATGTATAATATATATAACGGCCAGTTCTAATAAACTATCTTTCGGCGATTTGCCTTACTAGAGATAGAAATAAGACGTAAGGTCTATAAGTCTATACGGCTACATTCACGTGCATATTCTGGGTATCCCCGGGTGTATAAAGCCGTATACACTTGTAAACATGATCGCTCATAAAACTATTATATGTCTTAAAGTAATTTCTTTCTATCTCTACCATTGATAGGTTAGAGTTGAAAAAAGTTCGCAGCTTATTGTGAGCAGTGGCCCGTGTTCGGCAAGCCTACATATTATACAGTATAAGAGCGTTTCAGTTATAGTTCTTACGGAATGTTAATGAGTAAAGTGGTCCGCACTTTTTGGGATCGTTTGTGTTATCGGTAGATAGTTTAGTTAAGTTTGATGGCGGCATCCTAAATAATATTTATCGGTAGTTTGATCTTGTAGAGGAAGGAAGACTTCCGTGTTTATTTATTCTTTACGCACAAACATGTAAAGAGACGAACTTAATTTCTTGGCATTTTTGACAGTCTACCTGGTAGGTGCATTATCGTAACTGTTGTGGCTCGTATTAATATCATTTTCATCATTTCAGCTGAAAATCGTCCAAAGATTAGCCGTCTCCCCAAAGATTACCACAACGACCGCTACGGATTTGTGTTGTGTGCTCATTGGGGGATTTTGCCATAATCGTCACGCTTGGCAGACGGGTTGGCGATCGCAGTTAAGTTATAAATGTACTTAGAGGATGCTGCTGCCCATCCTCCGGCTAATCCCTTGGTCGCCTTTTACGACACCCATGGGGTGGCATGGGGTGGTGGTATCCTCAGCTGGCACCACACGACATATTATTATGTCATATACTTGATACTGCTTGATCCTGTTTATTAAAACCCCAATGCAGTTTTTAGTCTGATAACTTTGCTTGTAACTTAAACATATTTTATAAGATGTGCCTGCCTACCTTATGGAGCTAACGTATATAACTTTTTTTTATTGGTGCCCAGTGGAAATTCTTCATGAACTTCATTCGCTCCGGGGAAGGGCGAAGGGGTATGCCGGACTCCTACCGGCTAAAACCACTGGGGCGGTCATCTTCGGCACCTAAGGGAGGCTCCTGGTCCTCGTATGATCACACTAGAGCGGCCCACTGCTGCCACGCCTATAGGCACATCTCGGAGAGGGTGACTGTAAAGTGGTCACACCCCGAGGGATTGTATAGGATCCCCCAAAGCGTCCCACGGTAGCGCGTGACCACATGAGTTCTACCGTCTTCTCTTGGGTCGCTTGGTGAGCACACAGATTCCAACTTATATACCTAATGGCTTTAAGAAATGGCGGAATTGACGTCTGACACTGTATTATGCCCGCGCGGCATTAGTGATGAAAATTGGCATTACCAATATGGGGATTATGTCAAATTTATATCGTCAGTAGGCAAACTACCGATAGATATATTATTGGAACCGGTAGTAAACCATCGGCTGTCCATTCTGTTGTGCGCGCCGACTAAAGTGATTATATTTTTGGTCCCACCCCGGCTACGCCTATTTTATTTTATAAGTTTAGGCCAGTCCGCAGAAAATGACGTTCTTATGAAGTTTGTATAAATAATTGTACTGCATTGACATTGATTTGAATTCATTCTATGTTGATTTTGAAGTAGAGATCTGATGAACGTATCTGTATCTTATTTTATACTGGGTGCTATTCTATCAATGAAATACTTAGATCTTAATAACACCATCCTAAGGCGTGTGTATGTGTGGGATGGGCTGGGCTAGCCTTGCGCCAACGTGCTATGGAAACTATAGATGGGTAACTCATCTATTTTAAACGAGGATGAGTGAGGGCCTCATTTTCCCTTGTGACGCCCTCACGAGGTGTACCTCGTTTGAGGTGAGGTGCGAGATAATGCTTAATGCGAGTCTGAATAACGATGGCTGTGACTCGCGAGGCGAGGGAGTGAGAAAGAATGTGTTTTGTTTGTTTGCCCATCGCCGAGTCGATAAGCGCGCGAGCCAAAGTTATATTTTCATTTTAATCTCATTCGCACAAATATATTTCGCCCGCTCACAATTTTGACAGTCACAACTCGCTTTGCGTATTTACAAAATTGAGGTGAATAAGCTAAATGAGTTGGTTCAAAGTGGAAATACGAGTAACTCTTTCAATTCGTCGCGACGAGGGACATAACTTAAAAGAGGAACCTCACGAGTGAGGGACCCACCACTAATGGAAACACTGCAGTCCGTAGCGGCGCAAGCTCGCCTATGGTGGCGTGTGCCTGCCCGTACACACGTAATAAATAACACACGCCGAGCACGTGGTATACGGGTGTATATGTGACCAGAATAGATTGTGCAATTTTTGAGGATTTCGCGCTATCCATAATTTTTTTACTTTTTTGTGGGAACTAAGCACTCGCGGACTTTAACCCAGGTTACTATGTAATCTAGATAGGATTGTTATCGTTACTCTTTTAGTTTAGACGGTCGACGCTCAAATTGTAAAACCGATATTTTTGTAACAGACTTGTACCACACTTTTTGAAATAAATATTAATTATTATTATTATCTTAATATGGACATGCCATACAATCTCAGTCGAGCATTATTTTTAACAAAGGATTTTTTACTGTTAGGGTATGCCTCATGGCATTTAGTCCTCGTGTACCATAAATGTACATAGTAGTTTAAATAACAGACTAAAAGTATTGAAGTAATCTTTACGACAACAAGAATTTGTTAAGTAAATTATAGTACAAAATCCCGGGTTTCTGGAAGAACGTTCTCCCAGCGGAAAGTGTTTTTGACGAATGTCTCAAAAACAGTTGGATACACAACTTTAAAACTTTTATACATAATTAAAGGACTTATTATCTACCAAAATCGAGTAATTCGACATTTTTCCGCTGGGACAGTCAGCATCATATATAAAGTGGCAGCCACGGTAACCAAATATTTAGAAACATCCAAAGTGATCACTGATAACCTGTCAACCATGGTCGTCTAATTGTTCAGGTCACCAATCGTGATCAAATATATCGGAACAACAAAAACGTCATTATATGAGGTCATTCAAACCGTCATTATTATGGTAACAAACAGAACGCCAATAGTTTCCAAGCAGCCAAGGTATTCAAAAATATGGAACACACTAGTGAACTGAACTATATCTTTACCACACAAGGTTCAATTTGTAATAATTTTAAATTAACACACCCAACCCGGTGCACATTACAATCTAAGTATGTTTTGTGTAAAATCGACATGGTTTGTCTTTTTTTTTTATTCTTTTTTTTATTGATCCGGTGGAAATACCTCATGTACTTCCTTCGCCCCGGGAAAGGGCGAAGAGGCATGCCGGACTCCTACCGGCTAAAACCACCGGAGTGATCATCGTCGGTACCGAAGGGAGGAAGGGAGGCTCCAGGAACTCGAAAGATCTCCATCTAGAGCCACCCGTTGGTGCCACGCCTTTAGGCACATCTCGAATTTCCACTGGGCACCAATAAAAAAAGAAATAAAAAAAAAAGGCTAGAGACATCCTGCGTGTACATAGGTACCATTGTATTGAATTTAAAGTGTCTAGGATCGTAAAATAATATTGTTTACAATCCTGTTTTAGTTCGCCGGGCTAATTATAAACATTGCCTGATTGTCGATTATTATAAATTCAGTTGGTGTTGTGTGAAAGGGGCTTTCGAACTATCAAACTAAAATTATTATGATAGTGGAATAAAATTCATTTCTAATTTTATTGAAACAGCAAATTACAAACTCTTTGCTTTGTGCCTTGCTTCTTAGCAGGCATTCTGTGGTGTAAACCATTTCCCTGAAGCCGTCGTCGATCTCGTATGTAACATCTACTATTATACATACTGATAATAAAATGAGGTTCACTTAGCATCTAAAATTATGACGTATACTTAAACTCGCTCGTTTTAAGAAAGAGTTTTTATTTCTCATTAAAAAAAAACAATTGGTACTGATGGGAACAAGTCGTCAGTCTTGTTACGCATTTATTTGCCAATTTCAAAATATAATCATAAAACAAAACACATGCCAATGACGTCACGCATGAAATGAAAGAGATAGGTGGTATAAGAAATATTTTTTATCCCTCCAATATTGTCAAATTCAATGTTGTGTTTAGATAAATGAGACGCTATGAGGTTAAGATAAAGTTCATTTTACTAGCGTGTTACATATTTTTGAATACCTTGGCTGCTTGGAAACTACTGGCGTTGTGCTTGTTACCATAATAATGACGGTTTGAATGACCTCATATAATGACGTTTTTGTTGTTCCGATATATTTGATCACGATTGGTGACCTGAACAATTAGACGACTATGGTTGACAGGATATCAGTGATCACTTTGGATGTTTCTAAATATTTGGTTACCGTGGCTGCCACTTTATATATGATGCTGACTGGACTACGCACACATAAGCCCACGTGTTTCAGTTTACAGAATTCGTGCATTTAAAAATGAACGCTTTCAAAATTGCACTAAAAACGAGATTAAGTAAGCAGTTCATAAGTTTTTTGTTAAGTTAAAATGATAAAAAGTGTGGAGCGTACGTTATGAATAAAATGAAATTTGAAAAAAAAAACTGAAAAAAAAAAAACAGTGCTATGTTAATTTGGTTTTTTTTGTCTATTGTATTTTTCTCTTCAACCTAAGTGACCTACGTCGTCATTCTTCAGTATGTTATAAATATCTTGCGTCTGGTTGGTTTTTCAATATTAGTGGAATGGTCAGATTTATTTTATACTACTTAGAATGAATTTAAATTAACATTTGAGGTCGCCTGGGCTGAAGTAGTCAAATGCTCGATTTTGTGTTTTTATGAAGGATTAACAATTTTTAAACCATGATTTCACAGCTTTTTCATATCGGGTGAAGGCCGTTGACTGCTGAACAAAGGCTTCCCCCATAGATTTCCACATTAATTGTGTCATTTTAGGGGAAAATTGTCAGTACTAACAACGGCAACCGGTTAGTGAGCGCAGTATGGCTACTGTTCCACTGAAGGGACGCTAGGGACTGCTACTTATTTCTCTGGTTTTGATCCCTCGTCGCCTTTTACGACATCCACGGGAGCAGATGGAGTGGTGCTAAATCGCAATTTTTATCCGGTCAGCATACTGAGCTCGGACACCACACGGACCTTTATAGTTATAGGTGTAGTTATAGGTACTACTCGTAGTAGAATGGACATCAAGAATAATAATCGTGTAAACAACTTCTGCGATATCGAATGTGAAACCACCACAGGCCCATCGCTTTTTCACATTAAAAATAACAATATATCGCATGGAGGTTTTGTTTGGCTGTCAAAAGTAATGTAATTTGTTCTAATAGCTTTACAATGTCGCCCAACAACTTTCCACAAAATCGAAAAAGCTGTAAAAATTATTTGTTTGATGGCTCTACTTTTGCTCGGAAGCCCCCGAGGTGTTGCTTAGTATTAATTAGTTCATGTTCATTTCGATCTGAGGACTGGCCTTGTATGTACATAAATGTAATTAATTTATTATTTAAGAAATATACACTATATTGTCAATATATATTGTTTTTATTTGTGTACTTAACAAAATCTTGACGGCACGTTTGTCGCAGTGAATAGTCGGTTGGCTTTGCGCACTATGCGACGCGGGTTCGATCCCCGCACGGAACAAATACTTGTATGATCTACAGATAGTTGATTCGGGTCTGGGTGTTAGTGCATCTGAGGTTTATGTCTGTAAATTACCTAGACAAACAAGACATCACAGTGTGGGGCTTCGTGTGAAAAAGAACCTACGGTGATTACCAGAAGTGAGCAGGGTAAATGATTAATATCTTCATAGTAAAAATATTTTGTGCATAGATAGAACTGAAAGTGTTTCAGTTATTGTAGTACGGCTATGCTAACGCCTGCATATTTAAAAAAAAAAACCTCATGTACTTCATCCGCCCTGGGAAGGGAGTTGGAATTTTTGTGCACAGATTAACAAATGGGACACTATGTCATGTGCGTTGTAGGCACTGGCGGCCAAAAAAATGCTGTGTGCCCAACATTGTTTAAATCCATGTAATACTATATAATACTTATTAATATATATTATATCTCGGTTGGAGCAGTGGCTGATACCGTCGGCTGCTGCGCTCCGAGTCGTGGGTTCGATTCCCGCACGGAACAAATATTTGTATGATCTGCAGGCAGTTGTTCCGGGTCTGGGTGTATTGTATGTAGAATTCATGTCTGTAAACGCACCCACGACATAGGAGAAATCCTAGTGTTATAAGGTACTAAGTTATAAAAAAAAACTTATGTAGTCATTATCATATGAGATACCAGATCAGTAAGGCTTTTTTAAAGAAGTGGAGAGACCGCCTAAGGTTGCAGTTTGTAACCAACTACGTCGTCGAGGGCGTCCTGCCGCTCTTTGGAGCCTGGTTCAAAAGCATCGAGCGAGATTCGCCTACCGCCTGACGCAGGTATACACCGGTCACGGTTGTTTGGTGCGTACCTGGGGTGCAATTCCTTAAGCTCAAACATCCATACATCCTTAAATACAGATTTGAAATAATGGTATAAAACCAATTTGGTATTCGCTAAGACATGATTGAAGCTATTCAAAGACATGTTGAAGAAGGTAAGCCATGAGGACCAGTCTTTGCGTTTACCAAATTGGGTTATCACAGTTATTTCAATTCTGTATTCAAGGATGTGTGGATGTTTGCGCTTGAAGAATTGCACCCCTGCACAGGATAGTACGCGAGGGCACGGCATAGTGCCATCAATCTGAAAACGACGGAGTATGCACAGCACACGCACACGCGAATCCTGGTTATCTTTCTGCGAGGGCGTCATGCTGAAGGAGACTGCAGAGCGGGATCGTGAGAAGCCAGATCCCGCTTGGAAAAGACGCTGAGGTAACAAGCGCTCTGGCGGCAATGTCCTACACGCCCCCTCGCCATGTCATTAGCATTTAACCTTTAATAGCATCCGTTTCCGCTGCTGCCCATCCTCCGAATAATATTATAGTCGCCTTTTACAACCCACCAAGTTTCTTTTTTGTTGGGCTTCTCGTATACCTTTTTGGGAAAAGTGGTTACTTTAACCGGTCGTTTCTGGCGAAGCCAAAAAAGGTCTCCAGCCAACGAGAATCAAACATACTCACTTTAATTGTAAATATCGACAATAAATAAAATATGACTTGTAACTGTATGCACTAATGTGGTTTTATTGGGCTGCATTTGTAGTTGTAACTAGCCGTGCCCCGCGGTTTCACCCGCCGTTTAATTTACAAGAAATTGTATAGATTTCTTATGAGGCCCATTGTGAGTGACCACGTCTCTGTTCCATATGTCATCACTGGTAACACACACTGGTTAAAGACTTACGTCTTGAGGCATTGCGGTATTGTTGACGAAAAGACGTTGCGAGGTTTCCCGAACGCTGCCCAGCCGAGTCGGATTCGACGATTGACCTCTTTCTCGAAGTTGGACCTACCTAACTGGACAGTTTGTCCTAGGTAGACATACTCGTCAACAACTTCGAGAACAGAGCTCCCAACGGATATTGGGGTGGGCACGACATGGACATTTGACATGACTTTTGTCTTGCCCATGTTCATTTTAAGGCCCACCTGTTGGGAAACTCAAAGCTCAAGGTCACTCAGCGAGCTATGGAGAGAGCTATGCTTGGTATTTCTCTACGAGATCGAATCAGAAATGAGGAGATCCGTAGAAGAACTAAAGTTGTCGACATAGCTGAAAGGATTAGTAAACTGAAGTGGCAATGGGCAGGGCACATTGCTCGTAGAAATGATGGCCGTTGGGGCACAAAGGTTCTCGAATGGAGACCGCGCACCGGAAAACGCAGCGTGGGACGACCTCCAACGAGGTGGACAGACGATCTGGTGAAGGTCGCTGGGAGTCGTTGGATGAGAGCGGCATGTGACCGCTCGTTGTGGAAATCTAAGGGGGAGGCCTTTGTTCAGCAGTGGACGTCCTGTGGCTGATATGATGATGATGATGTATAGATTTCGGCATAGGCAGTTGACATACTAGTGTATATATTGGATTTCATGAGTTGTATTTTTTCGCGGAACCCTAATTATTTTTCTAAAATAAAAGTGCCTAAGTTACGCCTTATAACATTAGCTATCTGCCAGTGATAGTCCCGTCAAAATCGGTCCAGCCGTTTCGGAGATTAGCTGGAACAGACAGACAATTTTTTTTTGTTTTTTGTTATACGTGCCGTGTATACTTTCATATGTATTTAGTAAAAAGCTGTTATTTTTACATTACAAACAGACACTCAAATTTTATTTATTTGTATAGATGAAAGGTTTGGGTAAACTGGATCTCCCTTTTTCCAATATCTTTGGCGCTCACCAACCCGCCTGCCAAGCGTGATAAGCATTGGTAAATTCTCTCCATAATGATGAAACAAATATGGATATCTATGGGGGGAGGCCTGTTTTGCAGTGGACGTCCGAGTCAAAGCCAAAGCTAATATGGTGATGAGAGAGGGAGGGATGGGCAGCAGCGTCCCTTCTGTGGAACAGCAGCCATTCTGCGTTCATCAACCCGCCTGCCAAGCGTAGTGAGTACTGGCAATTGCCCTAAAATAACAACACAATTGTTGTGAAAATTTATGGGTAGGGCTATCAGCAGTAGCTGTATTTTGGCTTATGATAATAAATAAATGCCCAGGTCTACTGGCAGAAATTTCTTTTTGAAATAAGCAGTACTTGTACTCAAGTGTCATTACATTTTGTAACCTACCCAATTCACTCTGTGTGTACATAAATTATAAAATAAATAAATAAAACAACTCATAGTAAATATGAACATATTTGATCTTTATTTACACATCGGATGACAAATACAATTTTCAGTCTATATCGTCTACACACGTAACATAAAGGCTCCTTCACACAATGGCGGATGGAGGCTAATTTGCTGATAACTTGAGCTGTAGCAAAAAAAATCCTAACAGACAAAACGAATACCAATTCTCTCGAAATTTCAAAAGGACGTACGGAAGCTGTGCTTGCAACCACCAGACTTGTCTCAAAATTAACCATTGTGTGAAGAACCTATAACAATACTTGCCGAACGCCGCCAATAGATGGCGGTTTTATCCAATAAACTTAACTACGGTATGCAAGAATACAAGATTGACTATAAATGAGAGTCATTCATTTATCATCTGATTTATCTTGCTTTGTCTTGCAAATGGTATAGCCTCAATTATCCAGCATGTATTGCTATTCAATTACTTTAAAGCGAGGTAAATGATAATATTTTGATTACCACCAGATTTTTTTAATAAAGACATTTTCACAATTGAACACGTTATTAGGAAAAAGAAATACTTTTAACTTGTAAAACCAACGCAATTTCATTTTATTTGATATATAAATATTTTCTACATTTATATATATTGTTACATCATTTTCATTGAAGCGCTATTGTATTAATAGTGATTCTTGCACAGCAAGGTGATCTCCCTTCGGGGACGAATGACGAATATGCGAGTCATGGGCGCAGAATGGGTAACAAGAATTGCTCGATGTTCAGAATGATACATTATATTTCATTATCAAAATATACTTTTAACGGACAAGATTACACGATGCATGCACGAGTCCACTTTCATATGCAAGACTCCACTTTCATAAGTAATAATCTTTTTTTATATACAAGAAACATCTCGCCTTTAATATTTCTCAAATTATTATCATTCACCTCGATTTAATCCTTTTACAGTACAAGATTAATCCTAACTTACAATAAATTTTAACTAAAATTGTTCATTGCGAACTAAATATTGCGTGTATTATTTATATATTTTTACTAAAATTATTACAATCTGGCATGTGTGTGTGTATATAAAAAAATAATTGAGTATATATATCATTTTACATCTAACGGCTCTAGTACCTTCCAAATAAGCAGCGCTTCGACGGCCCTCGTTTCATATACAATAAAGGATAATATTTAGTAACATATTAAAAATATGCATATTTGGCCAGTACTAGAGCCAGAATATTTCATAATGGCAAAATTACCTGTAAATTGGTCAGAGCCGCATTAGCCAATCGACAGGAGTTAACGGGTGAAAGCGAGAGCCATATGCGGAGGCGGGGGATAATAGGGTCACAGATATTGCCGAGTTGTAGAAGTCGCTCAAAAATGGTGAACTTTATTACAAGAGTATGTTATAGCCATCGCGTTTATTAAAAATCTATTTATAATTTCCATTTTTATGCAATGCAATAATCAATTTAATTTATTGAAAAAGTTGCTATGTAAGAATTACAAATCAAAAATAAAAACAACAGTGTATTAGAGCGTCGCGTGTTCTTTGTGTGAGAAAGGAAGTTATTTAGTGCCAGAATAAAAACTTTATTTATTTTTCTTTATTTTTGTGACAAAGGAAGTTTTTTAGTGCTAGAATAAAAACTTTATTTATTAAGTATTACAAAAAAAAGTAAATTACATTTTTTTTAATGAACGCAACCCCTATAACTTTCGGATTGTCCCCTTCAAATACAGTTCATATTTTACAAAACAAAGTACAGTCAGCGACATAAATCGCTGAACAATTAAAACATTTCAAGTCGTTAATTCTCTTTATTTTAGAAAGTTGGTGAACATTCTCATAACCAGATAATAGTAACATCTTGATTAAGAAAAAATATGAAACGAGAGAAATTTGGAAAAACTTAATTGTTCAGCGACTTATTTCGGTGACCGTAGAAAGGTCTGCGTCATAAACATGTAAACAATGTCATTCAATTTAGTGTGTGTGATGTACTTTTATTTTGTTAATAATTATCAGAAAAACAATTAGTTTTGAGCTTGGAAGTTTAACACCAGGTGGCGGAGTTGTTGTCAATTAAACAAAAGGTGGAAACTACGAGGCGTTTATCAGATTTCAGAATATTGGTAACTCTCTTTGACATTAATAAATTGGTATAGTTTAACCATAACCAATATTATAACCCAGTGTTTACATATTTCGGACGCGGACTCGACATAGATTACAAAATCATTTTATTTCATTTATTGTAAAACAAATATTGACTAGGGATAAATGTCTTAACATAAATTATCAGTCGCAATCTATAGGAATGGTAAATTATTGAAATATTATAAAAGATGTGATCTCATGTAAGCTGATTTGGGCAAGTGACTTTGTAACGAAAATATGAGACATTTCATGCCTGCTCGAATTAAATGGCTATAGGACCGGGGTGAGATATGACAGTAATGTTACATATTCGTAAAAGCGCAAGTGAACTTCAAGGTCAAGATCCCATCTGTGTCTCTTTACCAGTTACGCAATATTATGTTTTTTGCAGTAAAAAGAATATACTACTTAAATAAATTAAAAAGAGAATTTTAGAAAAAGGAGTTATTGAAATCTAGCCTGTAAACAGATACTTACAGAGCCTGATTTACCATAAAGGCTAAACAGGCTAGAGATTGGGGGTGCGAGATATTGAAGAGGCGACTAGATTTGTAGGCAACCAGAAAATATTTCCAGTTTAGGAGATGTGCCAGTTTGCCTTCGGAATGAGGTACGGATTTCAAAAGTTTGCCAAATACGAATCTTGAAGGCTGTAATGATGACGAAGTGCATTTGATGCGCCCCAGTTGTATCAGCCCAGAGGAGGCTCTAGCTCCAGTGCGATGGTCCTCGAGGTCCAGGAGCCCCCCTTCGGTGCCGAAAATGACCACTCGGGTGGTTTAAGCTGGTAGGAGTCCCGATGATATCCCTCCGGCCTTCCCCGGGCGGACTATTTCCACCGGGTGAAAAAATGGGGAAGCTCAAACCACATGTTTCCGAAGCCTGATTTCAAATCAGGCTTCGGAAACATGTGTATATTTTGTTTAAAGTAAATTTTTATGAGTTAAGATTTGAATCAATGTTCCTTCAAAAATTTCCTTTTTAATTTTGTTCAGTTAAGATATATTTTCTGTAACTTTTGTTCACATTGCGCGAATAACGCGTAAATAACCCCAGTTAGCGTCAGCTAGCTTAAAATTTATTGAGTGAGATTATCTATTAGCTAAGAATACAATTTTATTGGAAAACCGAAAATAACGGACCAATTTCGTTACCTAAAAATCCAAACATCGTTTGTTCTTATTGTATGTAGATCATTACATTTTTTCCCAAACTAACATTTTATTTTCATAAATCCATTTAACGATGATAAGAAATCTCCCAAAACATACCACACTTACTACTGCCAGTGTACATTCTATAATTCTACCAATACATTAAAAAAAGAAAATTTACATACATTTTTGGTAATGAACTTCAGTCACTCTTTTAAAGCAATTAATCGATATTACTTAATTTAAAACTAATTCACATAGGTATATGAAGAAATCAAAAATGTCTTTTTTTTATTTAATCTAGAAAAAAGCAGTCTATGATAATATCACTTAAACCAAGATATGGCAACACTAATTTTATTTTTATAAATGGCAAGGTGATAGTATAGTCGTTAGTATATTTTAATAGTTGTATATTTCGAAAACCGCTAAGCTAAGCTATAATAAAATATATGATTTTTTCATTTACATTTTGAACTGCGAATTGTATCTTCATATTTTATGGCTTATTAAAGGGATTTTACTGTTTAATTGAAACGCGTCAAGCGGAGATAATTTTTAGCCAAGATTTCCTAATTCAGGGACCCAAACATCAGCTTAGAACTTGCTGGGACAGAAGAATCTTGCATGTAAACGAAGTTAAAAAAGTTAATTTAAATTGAAAATTGACCATCATGTACATGAGCCTATCGAATAAGATGTCGAAGGTCTACCAATAAAATGATGACCTTGTTGATTGTATTAAAACAAAGTTGTCGACTATACTTTCACCTCAATTTCGGAAATCAAGTCTACGATTAGCGGATGTAAAATTAAAAATTAATCCTCGCTTCCATATGCTTTCACAAAAAATAAGGCCCTTATCTGGCCATCGAAAACTGCGATACCGCGCAACGGGGAATACGGACCCTGGTAAAGACTAGAATAGTACTTGGAAGGGAAATACAATTTTTCCATCTAAACATGATAAATGATTTTATGGCATTGGAATCCAGGGCCATGGATAGATGACAGCTTCTATTTTTTGTGCAAGCAATGATGTTGTTCAATTACAGTAATAAAAAAGTTACAACCTTTATCGTCAACATAGATATGTTCAGCCTTGTATGTATACTACATACATTTCATATATTTATTATAATAATAATTGAAAAACACTAAATATAAAACTACCTACAATTTAACATTAAGGGGGAAATTTTCTACCATTTCGTTATTGATTTTTTCTATATGGCAACACATGCAGTATAGCCATAAGATATATAGTAGTAATGATGTTTATGACTTGTATGGAAAAATTATAAATATACTATCTAACGCACGGCATGCGTTGCAGAGCCTTTTTTGCCTATATAAGAAGCCTTCAAGTGTCAAGAACAATTTCTCAAAGTTTCAACTCAATAGGATGAATGACGCTTCCATAGCGCATAGAGGACAAACAAACAGAAACATTCATTTTTATACATAACGATTTCGAATAGAGAGACTATGTAATAACTTTCAAGACAGGACTTTTACGGCGATGTCGGAATTAACATTTTGACTGCCACAGTTAGTTTAAGCCGAAAGTAGTCGGGAGCGACACCGGCATTGATGGCATAACATAGCGTTAATAGCTGACATGCGCGTTCTGTGCACTTTTAACGCTATGACGAATAAAGCGAACCAACTTTGGTACACAAAGAGGCTCTCATTACCTGGTGCTACCACACTGGTGGTGGTAATGAGAGCCTCTTTGTGTACCAGTTTCCTATTGCAAGAGGCCGGCTAGGTAGGTACCACCCCAGTCTGCGTGCTCACACCAAGCGACCCCCGGGAAGACGGTGGTGCGCACGTAGTCACGTGCCGCCGTGTGCGCAGCACAGCGCAAAGCGAGGCTTGGGGAGATCCTTTACAATCCTCCCCGAGAATTGCCTGAGGGGGCGACCTTTTTACAGTCGTCTTGCCTCCGCGAGAGTGGGTGACCACTTTACAGTCATCCCCTCCGTGATGTGCCTAAACGCGTCGTACCAGTGGGCAGCTCTAGTGTGATCTTACGAGGATCTGGAGCCCCCTTTCGGTGCCGAAGATGACCGCTCCAGTGGTTTTAGCCGGTAGGAGTCCGGCCTACCCCTTCGCCCTTCTCCGGGGCGGAGTATTTCCACCGGGTGAAAAAATGGAGAAGCTCAAACCCTTCAAATCAGGTCTCGGAAACATGTGTATATTTTGTTTAAAGTAAAATTTAGTTCCATGCAGAATTTCCACTGGACATCAATAAAAAAAGGTACCACCCCAGTACCAAATATTCATCGCATAGTATTTAAACTTTAGACATTTCTGTGTTCCGGTTAGAGGGGCACTGTAGCTATTAAAATTACTGGGCATTACCAAATAACTAATGTCTCCAGGCGACGAGCGCAGTGTGGTGCCACGCAGGGCTAATCCTGGTCAGCATTACAATTGTTATGGGCGGGCATGACTTTTACCACCAGGTTAATAATAGACTTACTAGTCTAGTCACCATGTTGTAGTTTTAATTTTTTATTTCTAATACCAATGAGTCCGACTGCACATGCAAAATTTTTTTGAACGGCTTTTCTTACTTCATACCTAATTTACCTCAATTATACGAGGCTTTCTCAATAAACCGGACATTACGAGTCAGTATTATCGTACACCATATTTCTCCGCTGGCAATTCATTATTAGTCTTAATATATCGCTAACTTATTTACACCACATTTTTGTATCGATACATACGATATATATATATATATATATACGATACATACGATATATATATATATATATATACGATACATACGATATATATATATATATATATACGATACATGTAGCCCTGACATTTCATTTCTGTCAAACAGTAATCTTCACCATATTTGTCCGCTGGAAAAGTCTTAATATATCGCTAACTTAGTTATGACACATTTTTGTATCGATACAAAAGCCTGGCATTTCCTTTCTGTCAAACAGTAATCTTCATATTTGTCCGCTGGAAAAGTCTTAATATATCGCTAACTTAGTTATGCCACATTTTTGTATCGATACAAAAGCCTGGCATTTCCTTTCTGTCAAACAGTAATCTTCACCATATTTCTCCTCTGGAAACGTCTTAATATATCGCTAACTTATTTACGCCACATTTTTGTATCGATACAAAAGCCTGGCGTTTCCTTTCTGTATAACAGGAATAGGGAGTATTATGGAACACATATACATACCAAGACTACTTCGGTAAGTATTTTGTCTACCGTTTTTTTGTAACTATATACGTAATTATAATAAAACAATTTTAAACGGATTAAATCGCGTGTATTATTGATTTTTGTTTTTCCTGACGTTTCGAACACTTTACTATGTAATATATGTATACGTAATTATTTAACTATACAATTTTTTATAAATTAAGACCGATCATGGGCTTCCTATTTCTTATCTAATACTATAACTGTCGGTATAGCTGCAAGTCTTCGACGAAAGAAAGAAATTTCTTTATAATAGTTGCCACACCACCAAATGGTTTACAAATCTCTAGTACATTTGAATACTACAAGCCACGATTATGAGTTTCGATAGTATAGGTATAAAAGCTATTTGACGGAAAATGTGTTATAAAGTTACTATAGTAGGTATTTGTTTTGTAAAAAATTGGACTGCACTGAAATGCGACGAGATTTAATCAATTCGATCAATACAAATATAATATTTATTGGGAATAGATTCATTTTCGTCTAATTCTAACATATTTAGACTTTGCAACCGTTTTTGAACAGCGAAAACACAATTTTTATTACTTCCGTCAAAAATCATAGAAATTGTGGATGCGTCAGTCCACGCAGCAGTTGAACTTGATTTCTTATTATATCAGTGCCTGAATAAAATAACTACCGACATATAAGGACACGACGGAACGAGAAAAACACGTTCTCGATATTTTATACAAATTATTTAAAAAACGGTTTCGTGTGATTCATCGTCATATCAGCAAAAGAACGTCCACTGCTGAACAAAGGCCTCCCCCCTCCCCCCCCCCCCCCTCCTCCACAGCGACCGGTTACATGCAGTGTGAAAATTTCGAAAAATTCAGCCGTTTATATTTATTATAATTGTCTTTTTCATTGCTACATATTCAAGGACATTCATGACATTAAATACATAAATCTGATGAGAAAAAAATTAAAAGAAAAAACAAACATTAAGTTTATGTATATATAGGAAACACCTTGGTCACCCTTGCGTGAGCGCATCCGCCTGGCGATAAACATAGTTACTTCGAGTAGTAAAATAGTAATAATCTATTGTCCCTCAATTCTTTAATTATAGTAAATAATTATGGGACAAGTAAAATATGATCGTCATATTTAAATATTATACCCTATGTCACTCCCACAAATAGGACGAATCTATCGACACTTCATATGTTAAAATCTATCAAGCCATTTAGGCTGCATAGACATACATACATACATACACACGAACACACGAAAGACATTACCCTTCAGAGGTAGTCGGGTAAAAATAGATCCATTAAGGTATTCTTTTTTTTATAGACATTTGGAATGAGAATAATTTACTGAATATCCTGGTTCAATATGTCAATCGTTTAACAAGTCACTCTGTACATTATTTCTCGAAGGTGTTTCTCTGTCAGTCCGCCATATCTCCCTTAATATTTTATCAATATTAATGATTGAGACATCGTTTTGAAGGTTATATTTCCCGCTAATGACATACCATAACAATATATACACCATTCGGTGTTTGATCACGATATTGTGCGAAAAATTCGCTTAGGTCAACTATTTATAATTATTTCAGCCATTTATATTGATGATCGAGGTGATAACATTTTGCGATTACATCACTATGTATAACCTTGTGACTGCTCCTGTAAGTTCCGCCTATCTGCCTTTTCGTGTCTTTATAAAAACAAAATGATGCCGGATGTAATCGCTTGGATTTCATAATATTTTGGCCGTGACTAAGAATAACACCACCCCATCTCATCCCGTGGGTGTCGTCATCACTACACATCTCATCCTATGGGATTAGACGGAGGATGGGCAGCAGCGTCCTTCGAGTACATTTCCAACTCAACCCACCTGCCAAGCATAGCAGCTATGGCAAAACCCCCAATGAGCACACGACACAAACCCATACTGGTCGTGGCGATCTTTGGGGGGGCCTGTGACCAGCACAGGTTATTTCAAAAGCTTTGTCCCACTCTCTTTGGTGGGTACAGTTTACGGACAACAATTCCACATGCACAAACACCCAGACCCGAACAACTATCTACAAATATATGTTCCGTGCGGGAGCCGAACCTGTGTTACGTACCGCAGAAAGCTAATCGCCCAGCCACTGCGCTAACGTGCCAAATTTGTTTTTATTGTTACCTAATATCGTCAAGTGATTGGTAGATCATATGCCATGAATACTGTCGATATATTTGACGACACGGTTGGTGCAGTGGCTGATACAGTCGACTGCTGCGCTCCGGGTCGTGGGTTCGATTCCCACACGGAATAAATATTTCTATGATCTGCAGGTAGTTGTTCCGGGTCTGGGTGTATTGTGTGTGAAATTTGTGTCTGTAAACGCACTCACGACACAGGAGAAATCCTAGTGTGGGGCAACGTTTTTTAAAAAAAAAAACAAAAATATTGCAAAAGATGCAACGGAGCAGGTGTTCTTTCAGTCGCTTTACAAAGAAATCCCCTATTGATTGTGCACCAACTGAAAAAGCCCGCTATCCATCCTCCTCAGCGTTCTCGTACAGCTTTAGTGGAGAGTCATACGTTTCACAGCTCCGCTCTACACATCTCTAGTGGGAACACAGCCTAACGTTAAGCAAACTGGTCTATCTTCGCGGTCGCAAGTTACAAACAGATCCACTAAGTCGTTAGTTAAAATCATATTATTCAGTCATCAATACTTTGGTATCATTTGTTACGGCAAGAGCGACATCTCGCTACGATCAGGTAAAAAAATATTATTTCAAGATTTAATTACATCTTCCACTAGTCTGTTTAGGTTAAAATAACCTTACTCTCTTGAGTTGAGTAAAATGGGACGTCATTGTCGTCAATTTTCTTAATAATCAATCACATATATAATAAAAAAAAAAAAACATTTTGTAACGTTGCTATGTGATTGGTTAATCTACGGGTTAAAAGTTAACACAGGCTTAACTTACAAATATAAATGTCATTTTGTTGTTACTACTGCATTATCCATATCACAACCAGATCGGTTATGACGTCAAAAATAAAACTTTCACCATACTTGTACGACCACGCCGTTCTTTGGAATAACCGTTTTGAAAAGTCCACAGGACGCGTTTAATCTGCAAAGAAACATAATGATCATTTTAACATCATCTTTTGGAATCCAAAATCAAAGCGGTTGGAATAGGGAATTGCACACTGCGGTCGCTCTAAGTGCGAACTACAGCTCCGCGATCGCTTGTGCTGCTTACTATCACGCCACGATGGCTCGAGCTGCGCATTATCATACTGCGATCGCTCGAGCTGCACACTGTCACACCGCGGTCGCTCTAAGTGCGAACTACAGCTCCGAGATCGCTTGTGCTGCTTACTATCACGCCACGATGGCTCGAGCTGCGCATTATCATACTGCGATCGCTCGAGCTGCACACTGTCACACCGCGGTCGCTCTAAGTGCGAACTACAGCTCCGAGATCGCTTGTGCTGCTTACTATCACGCCACGATGGCTCGAGCTGCGCATTATCATACTGCGATCGCTCGAGCTGCACACTGTCACACCGCGGTCGCTCTAAGTGCGAACTACAGCTCCGAGATCGCTTGTGCTGCTTACTATCACGCCACGATGGCTCGAGCTGCGCATTATCATACTGCGATCGCTCGAGCTGCACACTGTCACACCGCGGTCGCTCTAAGTGCGAACTACAGCTCCGAGATCGCTTGTGCTGCTTACTATCACGCCACGATGGCTCGAGCTGCGCATTATCATACTGCGATCGCTCGAGCTGCACACTGTCACACCGCGGTCGCTCTAAGTGCGAACTACAGCTCCGAGATCGCTTGTGCTGCTTACTATCACGCCACGATGGCTCGAGCTGCGCATTATCATACTGCGATCGCTCGAGCTGCACACTGTCACACCGCGGTCGCTCTAAGTGCGAACTACAGCTCCGAGATCGCTTGTGCTGCTTACTATCACGCCACGATGGCTCGAGCTGCGCATTATCATACTGCGATCGCTCGAGCTGCACACTGTCACACCGCGGTCGCTCTAAGTGCGAACTACAGCTCCGAGATCGCTTGTGCTGCTTACTATCACGCCACGATGGCTCGAGCTGCGCATTATCATACTGCGATCGCTCGAGCTGCACACTATTACACTGCGATCGTTCGAACTGCGCGCTATCACGCTGCGACCGGTTGAGCTGCGCACTCTGCGATCACTCAAGCTGCGCGCTATTACATTGCAATCGCGGACACCGTTAAGATACTGGGCAGAGCCCACTTCTGCGACGACAGCTACTAGTTGACATACTTCTTGCGATCGCGCGAGCTGCGCGCTATCACACCCCGACTGCTCGAACTGCACACTATCACACTGCGATCGTTCGAACTGCGCGCTATCACACTGCGACCGGTCCACTTTCGCACTATCACTTTACGACCGGTCGAGCTGCGCGCTACTACAATGCGATCGCTCGAGCTGCACATTACATCGCGGACACCGTTACATAGGCTGCACTAAAAGTATCGGGAATGGAATATTTCCACTGTTCCTGTCATATTAAATCTTTTTAATTGAAAACTCCTTGGTTTTACAAATCGAATACCATTTATTTATTTAAAAAAAGATTCACGGTCTTGTCACAAGGTTTTGTCAAACTTGTTTAGTCACTGAGAAAATGGAATTGACTCGAGAAAATTCAAGAGCGATGATTTATCATGACTTTCGAAGTGGTTTAACACAAAAACAGTGTGTTGACCGGATGATTTCTGCATTTGGTGATGAAGCCCCATCCAAAACCACAATTTATCGTTGGTTTGCTGAATTTCAACGCGGACGTGTCAAGCTCATGATGATCCTGATCCTCGTCAAGGTCGTCCAAAAACTGCAGTCACCCAAGAAAACGTTGATGCTGTGCGTAAGCTGATTGAGGAAGATCGACATGTGACATACCGCGAAATTCAGGCAACTTTAGACATTGGCATGAGTCAAATACAAATAATCTTGCATGAACAATTAGGTGTAAAAAAGTTGTTCTCCCGATGGATACCGCATTCGCTATGTGAAGAGCAAAAAGCGGCTCGCGTTACTTGGTGCGTCAGAACTCTCGAAAGATTCCACGCAGGATCCTCAAATGCTGTATACAACATCGTATCAGGTGACGAATCCTGGATATATGCGTACGAACCCGAAACAAAAAACCAGTCACGAGTTTGGGTGTTCGAAAATGAGTTAAAGCCAACAAAAATTGTTCGTTCACGGAGTGTTGCAAAAAAATGGTGGCCACGTTTGTCTCCAAAGCCGGCCATGTTACGACTATTCCTCTTGAGTGACAAAGAACGGTTAATGCAGAATGGTATGCTAGCATTTGTTTGCCACCGGTCGTTTCTGAACTCCGTAGAGAGAACTGCAACCGCCGCATCATCCTCCATCACGACAATGCGAGTTCTCACACCGCGCACAGAACAAAAGAGTTTTTAGAGCAAGAAAACATAGAATTATTAGACCATCCGCCGTACAGCCCCGACCTAAGCCCTAATGATTTCTATACTTTCCCTAAAATAAAGAATAAATTGCGTGGACAGAGATTTTCATCACCTAAAGAAGCTGTGGACGCCTACAAAACGGCCATTTTGGAGACCCCAACTTCCGAATGGAATGGTTGCTTCAATGATTGGTTTCATCGTATGGAAAAATGTGTCAAATTTCGCGGAGAATACTTCGAAAAGCAATAAATACATTTTTAAATAGTAATGTTGTGTCACTTCCTTGATTCCCGAAATTTTCAGTGCCGCCCTCGTACGACACTGGGCAGAGCCCACTGCTGCGACGCCAGCTACTAGTTGCCATACCTCGAATCTAACGTATCTTGGCAGCGAAAGCAGAGCCGGTGGCAGCAGCTCCAAGTAGAGCGCACAGGACCGCGCTGACGAGCGCACCGCCGTCCCCCGCGCTGCGCACGGCGGCGCCCCCCATGTAGGTCAGCGACAGGATCAGGCCGTGCGCTGTGCATCTGTGGAACAATCACGGATCGTCAGTTTAGAATCAACTTTTTTTCTTCTTTTTATTGATGTCCAGTGGAAATTATACATGGAACTTCCTTCACCCCGGGGAAGGGCGAAGGGGTATGCCGGACTCCTACCGGCTAAAACCACTGGAGCGGTCATCTTCGGCACCGAAGGGGGACTCTAGGTCCTCGTAAGGTCACACTAGAATCACCTCGTAAGATCAGACTAGAATCACCTAGCTTTGTTTTTACCGCTGTGGATATCCTTCATCATTTCGGCCGAATGAAGTCCACTGCTGGACACAGGCCTCCCCCAAAGATCACCACAACGACCGACATAGTTGTGTTGTGGGCTCATTGGGGGGTTTTGCCATAATCCCCACGTTTGGCGATCGCAGTCGAGTTGTCTCGAAGGATCCATCCTCCGGCTAATCCCTTAGTCGACTTTTACGACACCCACGGGAGGAAATGGGGTGGTGGTATTCTGAGCCGGCACCACAGGGCATATCCTTATATAACATTTAATACCCCAAGAGGGGCGAACGGTATGTCGGGCTCTTACCGGTTAAACCCATCTGGGCACGAAAAGGCCCCCTTTTGGTTCCTGGATCTCGAGAACGAACGCTTCGGAGCCGCCTATAGGCACATCGTACATTGTAGAGTTCCATTTAGGGCACTATTGTTAAACTAGGTTAAGACAATTTTGTGAATCTATTGATTTTAATGATTTCACCCTCTCTATAGTAAGAGCAATGAAAGGCAATAGATTGTGTATGGGTGTTGGCATAATCGCCACGCTTGGCAGGCGGGTTGGCGATCGCAGTTGAGTTGTTAATGTACTCAAAGGACACTGCTGCCCATCCTCCGGCGAATCCCATAGTCACCTTTTACGACACCCACGGGATGATATAGGTTGGTGCTATTCGTAGCCGGCACCACACGGCACACCGGTTTGCCGGTACACCGCCTTCGTTACTTATATTGCTCTCTCGCTCTGCGCTACGCGGAGTGAGAGAGACAGCAACAACTGTACTGACCTCAAGTTGTGTGGGTAAGAGTCAACAACGTTGAGTCCCACCGCGTAGAACACCAGCGTTATGAACAGCCGGTACACCGCCTCCACTACGTATAGCGCCGTCTCGCTCTGCGCTATGTAGATTAAGGGAGACAGCAACACGCATGCCGCGCAAACAGCCACTGGGAAATTAAAAACTTTGCGTAAGAATTTTGTATGCGTATAAGGTCCGTGTGGTGGTCAGATTAAGAACATAGCACCATTCTCGACCTCCCGTGGATGTCTAAAAAGGCATCTAAAGGATAAATATCAGTATATCAGCCAAAGAACATCCACTGCTGAACAAAGGCCTCCCCATCATAATTTCGAATAAAGTCCACTGCTGGACAAAGAGGCCACGATTTCCACAACGATCGATCTAGGTGTTGTGAGCTCATTGAGGGGTCTTGCCATACTCGCCACGCTTGGCAGGCGGGTTGGCAGAGTTGATACTTTACTCGACGGACGCTGCTGCCTATCCTCTGGCTAATCCCAGCCTTTTACGACACCCACGGGACGATCTCGTTGGTGCTATTCGTAGCCGGCACCACACGGATAACGGCCTCCGTATAGATTTCGACACTGGGTATATTGGGGGGGAATTTACCAGTAATCACCACGTATGGCAGGCGGGTTGGTGAGCACATAACAAACAGCTTCTGTGCTGCCCGTGTGTCTTGTTCAAAACCCAAAACAGTCACCTTTTAGGACATCCACGAGAGATGGAGAGGTGCTAAATTGTAAATCTACACACCACACGAAATATCTTAGCGGAAGCTTAGGCCAACTATATTATAGGGAATGTTGAAATGTTACGGTTTTTATTATTTTTACAGAGAGGCTAGTTTGACCAGAGGGTCTAGCACGAATATTTTGTCGTATAGTATCGTTATCGTAACATTAATGTGAGTCAATTTTGAATCGAAACCACAACTATCCTGTAGCATTTTCGTTTAAATTTATACGACAAATCAATGCATCTTAACATATATAAATTACGTGTCACGATGTTTGTCCGTTATGTACTCGTAAACTAATAAACCGATTTTAACACAAATTTTCACACTGTGTGTAGTTTTATCCAACTTAAAAGATAGGATAGTTTATATCTCAATTTATAATTGCAATATTATTTTATTGCGAATTATTTGTTTATTATCTGACAAAGAGTCATAATTATCTGTTAGTTCGATAAGATTGTAACAGATGGCGGTATAAGGTAATTAATTGACTGGATTTATGTGTAGGTAGGTGTCACTGCAATCGGGTTTGCATGTACCTGTCCGTGCGAAGCCCGGGCGGGCAGCTAGTATCATATATAGGTATGAATAAAGACTTCAGTTTAAATAAATATATTGTTATAGTACAAATTTAATGTAGACTGGTGCCTAAACTACGTTGAAGCCTGTATTTCAGGTCACCAGGCCTTCCACACCAGAACTCCAATTTCATAGTCCTTTCATAAACTGTGCCAAGCGAAAATTTTCCATTTTCTTGTTCTTCGTGTATCTGATTCTATCAAGTTGTTTTCTCTTGTTAGGGTTCTCTTTATGAATACTCTCCAATAAGTTGCTATAACTTTATCAGACACCGATATTGGTTGATTTTTTCCTTTATACCCAGTTATCATCTTGCACCCCATGAATGCGCACTTTCACTGCAGACAACATCTTGATATAACAATAAACTCGCTGTTTTAATTAAATATGTGTATGTATATATACATTTTGATAAATCGTCAATAATGGGTGTATCAAAGCCATAATATACATAATAATGTCTTAGGTTTTAGATTTTTGTTTTTCCTGACGTTTCGAATGCTTTGCAGCATTCGTGGTCGCAGGATGACTCTAAAATATACGCGATAGAATCCGTTTAAAAGTGTTTTATTATAATGTGTAATACTCGCGAAAACCTAAGACATTATTATGTACATTATGGCTTTGATACACCCTTTATTGACGATTTATCAAAATTTATTTTAAATTTTCATATTTTTGTTGCACATTGACACTTGACGTTGACAATGAATCAAATAATAATCAAAATAAAAATATGTGCGAATCAAGTATTTCCAACTCAAAATTCACGTCAAAATATTCGTGCTAGCCCCTCAGTACTCTACATATTTTGTGTAATTTTTTTAGATCTGTCAGTTATCTCAGTCACTCACCAGTGGGTCTCATGGCGTGTGGCAGTAACGCTAGCAACGCAGCGAGGAACATGGCATGCGACACGTAACTCTGTTCCGCAGTCATTCCTCCTAGCTTGGACGTCAAGTCTGCGTGGCGAGCACAGCCGCCCCGCATGCCTCTGATGATGGTACTGTTGAATACGCACCATTCGTCCAGTTCTCTGCCTACTTCCATGTCTGTGTCGATTATTCTGAGGACAATTTTTTTTAAATTATTATCTATGGAGTATGTATTTTTGTTTTCCGTGTGGTGCCGGCTACGATTAGCACCAATCCATCTCATCCCGTGGGTGTCGTAAAAGCCGACTAAGGGATTACATGGAGGATGGGCAGCAGCGTCCTTAGATGACATTGACAACTTAACTTCGATCGCCAACCCGCCTGCCAAGCGTGGCGATTATGGCAATACCCCCCAATGAGCACACAATACACCAATATCGATCGTTGTGGTGATCTTTGAGGGAGGCCTATGTCCAGCAGTGTACTTTATTGGGCCGAAATGATGATGATGTTTTTTTTATTAAACTTTTGAGTATGTCATATTTGGACAGCACCACGAAGTTTTTCAATATGGCGTAACATAGACTCTTTTTAAGTTGATGTTTCTTTTAGCGTGTTTCAAATTGTGAGCAGCGCGCGCATACTGTTACAAAAATCCGTCAGTATGAAATTGGCCGTCAAAAATATTAATTGATAGCGCATATTTATTTTACACAATGCTCGATGATCTCAACAGTTCCTCAACAGGTGGGCCTTAAAATGAACACGGGCAAGACGAAAGTCATGTCAAATGCCCATGTCGTGCCCATCCCAATATCCGTTGGGAGCTCTGTTGACGTCTCGAAGTTGTTGACGAGTATGTCTACCTGGGACAAACTGTCCAGTTAGGTAGTTCCAACTTTGAGAAAAAGGTAAATCGTCGTATCCGTCTCGGCTGGGCAGCGTTCGGGAAACTTCGCAACGTCTTTTCGTCACCAATACCGCAATGCCTCAAGACGCAAGTCTTTAACCAGTGTGTGTTACCAGTGATGACATATGGAACAGAGACGTAGTCACTCACTATGGGCCTCATAAGAAAGCTCAAGGTCACTCAGCGAGTTATATCTCTATGCTTGGTATTTCTCTACGAGATCGAATCAGAAATGAGGAGATTCGCAGAAGATATAAAGTTGTCGACATAGCTCGCTAACAAAACGTTTTAAGAGTGGGGCCCAGTCTAGGATTTCTCCTGTGTCGTGGGTGCGTTTACAAACACAAATTCCGCACACAACACACCCAGACCCGGAACAACTACCTGCAGATCGTACAAATATATATAAATAATGATAATCGAACCCCCACGTTTGCCGTGTGGTGCCGGCTCAGAATGCCACCACCCCATGTCCTCCCGTGGGTGTCGTAAAAGTCGACTAAGGGATTAGCCGGAGGATGGGCAGCAGCGTCCTTCGAGTACATTAACAACTCAACTGCGATCGCCAACCCGCCTGCCAAGCGTGGCGATTATGGCAAAACCCCCCCAATGTGCTCACAACACATCCATATCGGTGGTTGTGGTGATCTTTGGGGGAGGCCTGTGTCCAGCAGTGGACTTCATTCGGCCGAAATGATGAACCCCCACGACCCGGTGCGCGGCAGCCGACTGTATCAGCCACTGCACCAACCGTATGAAAACAGTACTTACGTGCTGTTAACAAAGAGGCACCCTTCAAACGTGGTGAAGGAAGTCTTGATGTTGGAGAGCGCCACGTTGTTGAAGGAACAGTTCTGGAACGCGACGTGCGACATCAACATGTCCCTCATGGTACACTTGTTGAATGTTACGTTGTAGTAAACGATGTTTTCTAACGTCGTGTTGTAGTGGTAGTCGGTGTAGGTGTCGTTGTCAACTGTACGTTTCGAAGCTTCGTATAGGTCGCTCTCCATTTTGACTATGGTCGCTGGGATGTAGGAGGCTAGGTAGTACTGTAAGAAATATTAAGTAATATTACAGATTATATATTTGTTCCGTGTGGTGTCCGAATTAAGAATATAGCACCACTCCATCTCTTCCCATGGATGTCGTATAAGACAACTAAAGGACAAATATCAGTATATCAGCCAAGAACATCCATTACTGAACAAAGGCCTCCCCATCATTAGTTAGAACTAGCTGGGTCCCGCGGTTTCACTCGCGTTTAATTTAAAAGAAATTTAGAGTACTTCGACATAGACACTTGACATAGAATATATGTATTGGATTTCAAGGGTTTTACATTTTTTGCGCGGAACCCTAAATTTTTTACTAAAATAAAAGTAGCCTAAGTTATTCCTTATAACATCAGCTATCTGCCAGTGAAGGTCCCGTCAAAATCGGTCCAGCCGTTTCAGAGATTACCCGGAACAAACAGACAGACAGAGAGACAAAAAAATTAAAAATTGTTTTTTTGTTATATGTACCGTATATACTTTCATATGCATTTAGTAAAAAGCTGTTATTTTGACATTACAAACAGACACTTCAATTTTATTTATTTGTATAGATAAAGTCCACTGCTGGACACAGAGGCAACCAACAATTTCCACAACGACCGGTCTGGGTGTGTTGTGTGCTCATTGAGGGGTCTTGCTATAATCGCCGCGCTTGACAGGCGGGTTGGCGATCGCAGTTGAGTTGTTAATGTACTGGATGGACTCTGGACCCCAAAAGGAGACTAAGGGATTCGAAACCAGCGGGATGGGCAGCAGCGTCCTTTCTTTCTAACGTAGCCATACTGCGCTCACCAACCCGCCTGCCAAGCGTGGTGAGTACTGGCAAATTCCCCCTAGAATGATGACAACTGTGATATCTATGGGGGAGGCTTTTGTTCAGCAATGGACGTATAAATGGCCGATGTGATGATGATGTATAGATTCTGTATTTTTTTTACCTGTATTGCCATAGCGAAGAGAAGCGTGCCGCCGAGCGAGAGCGTGGTACATCTGTACGCGCTCGAGAATAATTGGAAGAACGACTGCCAGAACTGTGGACAGATGCAATATAGGTTATATGAAAGATGGAACAGAAGCATTTTGAACCCCGACTCACACACATCTCGCTCACTTTGTATATTGGTTGACCCGGAGAAGACTCGAAGAATATAAGGTTTTAAAATGACATGGCCACTAACACTATTAGTAGAACTGAAAACGGGATATTTACCATGTTTTTTATTTCATCGAACAGAATGCTTGAATATTATTCTTTAAACCTTTTAAAGGCTAACTGACTGGCTACAAAAATTAAACTATAATGATACTGAAAACATCCTTATAATGACCTAAACACACAAGCACACACTCTCACACGCCCACACACTCTCAAACACATACCCACACACTCACGAACCCACACACCCTACACCCACACAATCACTCATACTACACACCCGCTAAGGTTCGTTTCGTATACTTTAACCTAGATTGAATCATGATAAATAAAACTATAAAATATCGTGCGATTCCTTACTACATTCTGTCAGCCGTGCTTAGTACATAATCTATAAAATGAAAATGTAAAGGAGTGGGGATCCTGGTGTCCTGAAACACAGGCCACGAGCCTAGCTTAGGCTCCAGCCTCCCACAATATATGCTTACCTGAATTGTGTATCATTGTCGAAACTGACCAATATAAAAAAAAATGTGTATTGTGGTGAGAATAAACGATTATATTAAACCCAAACATGACAACGTTAGAGTACGACATATTTGATTCGAGTTTCCGATATTTCGGCGCTGTTGCAACATGAGCCTCTGACAAGTCAAGGAAACTGGGGTCGAACGTACCATCTTCACGCTATGCCGTACGTGGTGCAGAGCAGGCGGCCGCCTCTTGCCCGGTAGCGTCAGCTCACCCAGCCGGTACTCAGGGTCTGCGGTGGCTCCCACGTGATCCTTCCCGCATATGCGGAGCTGATTACTGCTGTGTATACTCTGCCGAATAGATCAAGTCAAGTTTTAAAAAAAGTGTCCGGATTAAGAATACCTCTCTATCTCCTCCTGTGGATGTCGTAAAAGGCAACTAAACGACAAATATTAGTATATCATCCAAGAACATCCATTACTGAACAAAGGTCTCCCCATCATTATTTAGAATAAAGTCCACTGCTGGACACAGAGGCAACCAACGATTTCCACAGCGACCGATCTGGGTGTGTTGTGTGCTCATTGAGGGGTCTTGCTATAATCGCCGCGCTTGACAGGCGGGTTGGCGATCGCAGTTGAGTTGTTAATGTACTCGATGGACACTGCAGCGGGACGAGATGGGTTGGTGCCCTTCTGTACAACAATAGTCATACTGCGCTTACTAATCCGCCTGCCAAGCGCGGCGAGTATCGGCAACTTCCCCCCAAAATAACGAAACGCATGTGGGATTTTATGGTGGAGGCTTTTGTTCAGCAGTGGACGTATAAATGACCGATATGATGATAAAAAAAGAAGTAACGTGCGAGCGATACATCTGGTGTTGCAAGCGTTCAAGGTCACGGTAACTACTTACCATCAGGCGGGCCGTATGGTTTACCTCAGATATATAAAAAAACTAGCTGTTGCCCGCGATTTCACCCACGCTTTTATTTTTAATAATATACTCAGGAGAAAATATAAGTATAAATAGTATATATATTGGATTGCATTTCATGGGTTTTAATTTTTTTCGTGGAACCCCCATTTTTTTCTAAAATAGGAGTAGCTTAAGTTACTCCATATAACATCAGCTATCTACTAGTGAAAGTCCCGTCAAAATCGGTCCAGCCGTTTCGGAGATTAGCCGGAACAGACAGACATCAAAATAAATGTTTTTTTGTTATAAGTTCCATATACACTTTCGTTTGTTATTTAGACATTATTATTTGTATAGATTAAGATCCGACTAAGGTGTTTTTGCTACAATATTACTGCTATGACTAAACCTACTGCTTGAATTGTTTTATCTACGTATGATCTAATTAGGCTATATCCCAGGTCTGTTTAGAATGCAGACCGTCGGCCCAGTCTCTAAACCGAAACAGGCCCGAGACGGCGACGCGTGTTTTGCGCCTCCTCCTCCTCCTTTTGCATACGGCCGGCTAGGTCACATGGGAGACGGTGGCGCGCACGTGGTTCACGTGCCGCCGTGTGCGCAGCACAGCGCACAGCGAGGCTTGGGGGGATCCTTTACAATCCTCCCCGAGAAGTGCCTGGGGGGGGCGACCTTTTAACAGTCGCCTTCCCTCCGCTAGAGGGGGTGACCGATTTACAGTCATCCCTTCCGAGATGTGCCTAAAGGCGTGGCACCAATGGGCGGCTCTAGTGTGATCTTACGAGGACCTGGAGCCCCCCTTCAGTGCCGAAGATGACAGCTCCAGTGGTTTTAGCCGGTAGGAGTCCGGCATACCCCTTCGCCCTTCCCCGGGGTGAAGGAAGTTCAATGTAGAATTTCCACTGGACATCAATAAAAAAAAAAGGTCACATAGAGACGGGGTCTACCAAACAATGACGGACCGATACCTGCCGGGGACGCGGTCTAATGCAGACAAAGCATGCACCTCACCCCCGTGGCTAGAGGTAAGTTGAAGGACACTGTCGGGTTTTAACCGGTAAGAGTCCACCATGCCCCTCCAGTCCTCCCAAGTCAGAGGAAGTCCATATGGATTTCCCCACGGCAAAAAAAGGGTGGTTCAGAATATTTTATACCAAACTATTTTTAAATCGTGTCTAACAATTAAGCCTTTTAAAAACTTAAATGTAACTTTCGTAACAAACGAAATATATTTTATTAAGTTGGAATTTAAATTGGATATTTAAAGCTGGGTCACAACGACCGACTAGAACAAGGTACAGGAGAGACTGAGATGGTTGTCACGACGTGCTTCGACGAGGCGGGACTCGCTGGCGAGGACGGTACATCAATCTATTTGAAGGAGACTGCACGAGTCTCTTCTTGTTCTTCGTAATATATTTGTTTATTATTTATACTTAATGTACACTAGTGTACAAAGGTGGTCTTAATACCGTAGGCATTTACTGCCAGACAACCTTTCGGTGATGCAGAGAACAATAAGGTATATATAGTGTGAATTCATCGTCCGCATCGACGAGCACGCGCCTCGAGTAGCGGCGATTTAAAAAAAAACCAACCACCACCAACCGTGCCGTCAATTTGTGGCGATTGTTTGAGATACCAATAGTTACGTAGCGGTTTTGTCTGTTAGATAACATGGTTCCTCGGCAAGGTGTTAGGCTTTATAAGCGAAAAAACGATAAATGAGCTTCACGTATTTACCTACCCGTGTAAAGCTGGGGTGGGTAGCTAGCTTTTGATGAATTTTTATTTTGATATTTTATATCATACCTGGTACACCATCATAGCATCAACTTCTCTTCCAACATCTAGGAGATACCGCGGCGACTCCTGCGTCCAGATGAGACTCACCAGCGACGCCAGGATCGGCAGAGTGCATAGCAGGAGGTATCTGTAAGAGAAAGTACACCGATTTCAAATAAGTCTTCCAACACCACCCGCATCCAACGACTCCTTTCACCAGGTGGTCTATCCACCTCATTGGGGGTCGTCCCACGCTGCGATTTCCGGTGCGTGATCTCACTCTAGAACCTTTTTACCCCAACGGCCATCAGTTCTATGAACAATGTGCCCCGCTCATGGCCACTTATGCTTACTAACCCTTTCAGCTATTTCGGTAACTTTAGCCCATAATTTATTCAGTCTCAGGTGCCCACAAGACGATTTAAAAATAAAAATTGTCGCGCCAATCAGCTCTAATGGCCCAAAATTATAACCAGTTATCATTCTGTTTCGTATGTATCTTAGTAAAGGTGAGATTGGGGATCAAAGCGTATGCGAATTCCTTCATCGCACCTTCTTTCTTGAAGGAATCTGACAGAACAAAAGAAAAAAGTAAAGTTCGCACCGCATTGGTTATACAAGGAAAACTCAACGCAAATCATTTTTATTAAATCACTGCCGTGTGGTGCCCGCTAACATGCCGTGTCGTGCCGGCTAAGAATACCACCACCCCATCTCATGCTGTGGGTGTTATAAAAGGCGACTATGGGATTAGCCGGAGGATGGGCAGCAGCGTCCTTCAAGTACATTTATAACTCAACTGCGATCGCCAACCCGTCTGCCAAGCGTGGCGATTATGGCAAAACCCCGCAATAAGCTCACAACACAAAACCAAACCGGTCGTTGTGGCTGTCTATGGGGGAGGCTTCTGTCCAGCAGTGGACGTTTTTCGGCTGAAATGACTGCAAAGATCCTATCGCCACCGCACCAACGCATACGGAAATCACAGGCCTGTACAAAGGTCTCATAGAGTAAGCAAAACATTGGTCGTAGAACTGGTGGCTGTTGGGGTTAAAATGTTCTCGAGTGAAGACCGCGCACCGGAAAACGCAGCGTGCGTTGACGACCTCCAACGAGGTAGACAGACGACCTGGTGAAGGTCGCTGGCAGTCGTTGGATGCGTTTTATAACCGGCCATTGTGGAAATATATGAGAGGGCCCTTGTTCAGCAGTGGACGTCCTTACGAGCACCTAGGGTGAGTCTTAGGTTTTTTTTTTTTTTTTTATTGGTGCCCAGTGGATATTCTTCATGAACTTCCTTCGCCCCGGGGTCAGGGCAAAGGGGTATGCCGGACTCCTACCGGCTAAAACCACTGGAGCGGTCATCTTCGGCACCTAAGGGAGGCTCCAGGTCCTCGTATGATCACACTAGAGCCGCCCACTGGTGCCATGCCTATAGGCACATCTCGAAGAGGGTGACTGTAAAGCGGTCACCGCGGGGATTTTAAAAGATCCCCCAAAACGTCCCACGGCAGCGCGTGACCACATGTGTGCTACCGTCTTCTCTTGGGTCGCTTGGTGTGAGCACGCAGATTCCCCAATCTACGCACCCGCGAACCCAGAGTTCCCCCGCCTTGTAGCTACGGCAGGGGATGCCGGACTCCTACCGGCTAAAACCACTGGCGCGGTCATCTTCGGCACCTAAGGGAGGCTCCAGGTAGGGTGAGTCTTACCTATGCCAAGCGCTAAAATGCTCCTTGTTCTCAATGAGCGTGGATGCCCCGTTTTGTGGCAACACTGCGGCTGACAGCGCCGCAGCCAACAGCGAGCCGGCTGCCGCAGCGGCAGGCAGGACAGCAAGCCCATGTCTCCGACGAGCGCGCCACCACATCTCCCCCGCGTAGGTGTAGGACGTGGGGATGATGCCGCCTGAACCGATCGAGGAGCAGAACCTGGGAAAGATATTTAGTAATTTTGAGTTGGACTGATTCACTGATGGCAAGGTACTGTGTGGTACTGCCGTGTGGTGCCGGCTCAGAATACCACCACCCCATCTCCTCCCGTGGGTGTCGTACAAGTCGTCTAAGGGATTAGCAGGAGGATGGCCAGCAGCGTCCTTCGAGTACATTAACAACTCAACTGCGATCGCCAGCCCGTCTGCCAAGCGTGGAGATTATGGCGAAACCCCCCAATGAGCCCACCATACACCCAAATCGGTCATTGTCGTGATCTTTCGGGAAGGCCTGTGTCCAGCAGTGGACTTCATTTGGCCGAAATGATGAAGGTACTGTGGTTACAGCCAGAATTATAGTAAGAACGATCTGCAAATGTATCTTAAAACCAATACAATTACAATTTACAATATTTGATCGTGCTATTCATTCGATTACAATCTTCGATCAACAATACTACTCTATTAAGGATCAGTACAATAACATATCGGTCAAGTGGCCGCGATTGCATATACATTTATATTTATACATTTACATTTCTTAGTATTAAATATAGATAAATTTCAGTTGATTATAAACCTTAACACTCAAACATAAAACTTATTAACGTTTGCAATACATTTGTATTTATGATCTTCCGTCATCGGAGTAAAGGTAAAAGCAATAAATTATAAACTAAGCTTGAAAATTAAAAGACTTTTAAATAAGTACAAAAATAAAAATGATTATGTCAGCAACAAGCAATAAGATTGCCGTGTGGTGGCGGCTCAGAATGCCACCACCCCATTTCATCCCGTGGGTGTCGTTAAAGTCGACTAAGGGATTAACCGGAGGATGGGCAGCAGCGTCCTTCGAGTACATTAACAACTCAACTGCGATCGCCAACCCGTCTGCCAAGCGTGGCGATTATGGCAAGACCCCCCGATGAGCACACAACACACCATATCGGTCGTTGTGGTGATCTTTGGCGGAGGCCTGTGTCCAGCAGTGGATTTCATTCGGCCGATATGATGATGATGAAGCAATAAGATTTATTTATACCTAATTAATAAGGCATAAGGCTGAAAAGATATGTTGATGTTTGGTGCTGCCTCTATTTTGAAATTAGACGCAGTTCCTGGTATTTATCAGTCAATGTTTGACACAATAGTTGTCGCGTTACAAACATTGGTGAAACAAACGTAATAATTGTTAATTTATTTATATTTGACGTTAAATTCCGTTTATCTATACAAATAAATAAAATTGAAGTGTCTGTTTGTAAGTTTAAGTTTGTTTGTCACAATAGCATTTTTTTTTACTAAATGCATATAAAAGTATATACGGCATACATGTAACAAAAACACATTTTTTTTGTCTACCTGTCTGTCTGTTTGTTCCGGGTAATCTCCGAAACGGCTGGACCGGTTTTGCCGGGACTTTCACTGGCTAATAGCTGATGTGATGTATGTAACTATAAGGAATAACTATAGAAATAATGTAATCGAATATATCTACCTATATGCTTAAATAATAAAATATTCAATTTCTTTCAAATTAAACAGCGGGTGAAACCGCGGGGCGCGGCAGGTATTACATAAAAAACTACTTTTTTAGAACCTTATCGACAAAACGACATTCCTTTAGAAATCTTGGTTTTACAGTAGTTCTTTTTACAACTTATGAACTCGCACTGCGGCATTTTGTACGTCTTATTATTTGCTATGATTGGACCATACTAATATCAAATAACACCACAACATTATTTGTGTGCTCTTATTTTTGGGCCGTTTTTGAAGCGCTCATCGGAAATCTAGTACAATCGTTGATCGAAGATTACAATTGGTGTTATTCATTCTGTGCCGGTTTTAGCACTACCAGCGCCGTTGGTGCCACGCATTTAGGGACATCATGGAGGGGATGACTGTAAAGCGGTCACCCGCTCTAGCGGAGGGAAAGCGGCTGTAAATAGGTCACCCCTCATGTTTCTCGGGGAGGATTGTAAAAGATGCCTCGCTGTGCGCTGTGCTACGCACACGGCGGCACGTGTCCACGTCTTCCCAGGGGTCGGTCAGTGTGAAGGCTAAAAGGCTAGTAAATAAATTAGAATGAAGCTGAAGACACCATTACCATTTTGCTTCCGCAGTATAAATCGATCAGGTCGTAATCTTATTACCTGGCCATCATAAAGGTGCCGTATGTGGGCATGAAGGCGGCTATAGCTGCGAACACAGCGTTGACTGCAAGGCACGACACCAGGGTACGTCGCCGACCCAGCCGCTCGGATAGAGCGCCCCAGCCCACCGCGCCGAAGGAGCCGCCTACTAGACTGATCATCACTGCAAAACAAATGGTTTAATTACTGGTACTGCCATGCTGGTATGCCGTATGGTGGCAACAAATACCACCAACCCATCTCATCCCGTGGGTGTCGCAAAGGCAACTATGGGTTTTTTTATTTAAATAAACTTTGCCCCACACTAGGATTTCTCCTGTGTCGTGGGTGCGTTTACAGATATGAATTCCACACACAATACACCCAGACCCGAACAACTACCTGCAGATCATACAAATATTTGTTCCGTGTGGGAATCGAACCCACGACCCGGAGCGCAGCAGCCGACTGTATCAGCCACTGCACCAACCGTGCCGTCAATTAGCAGGAGGATGTGCAGCCGTGTGCTTCGAGTACATTAACAACTCAACTGCGATCGCCAACCCGCCTGCCAAGCGTGGCGATTATGGCTAAACCCCTCAATACACTAATATCGGTCGTTGTGGTAAGGCCTGTGTCCAGCAGTGGACTTTATTCGGCCGAAATTACCGGTACTGATCTTGAGCGCTGACCTTCATCTATAGAAGTAAACAGTATGAAGTAAGGCGCAAGGGGGTGGGGGGTGTGCGTCATTTGATTCATTCTACCAGAAGTCTCACGACAACTACTACTCTTCCAAGTAATTTTATTAACAGCAGTTGTTGTTAGTAAATTCTATTAAATAAAAAGCCAAGAATGTAAAATATTGTTTTAAATAGACAGAAAGGGAATAGTTCCCAATATGAATCAACTCAACATTATATACAAGGGTGAACCAAAAATATTCGTTTTTAGATTGATTACACTTTTAAGCTTATATAAAAGAGAATATATGAAAATAAAAACGAAATATTGCAGTGGCCCACAATGTTTTTAAATATATAATTAAACATTTTGATTTCAAACGAAACTTCTTATTTGACCTTTTTAACATTTCAAAACATTAAAAAATTATCGACCAACAATCCGACCCAAAATATAATGCTTTTTTTTTATGATGATGATGATGATGAACCATTGTGACTACGGTACTCACCAAGCCAGTTTTTCTCGTGGGGCAGAATGCACAGCTCTATCTCCGCCGAGGGCAATATGAACGGTATCGCGGAAAGCTCTAGTGAGGCACCCGCTATTGCCAGACCAACTGCCAGCATTATCCTGGCTTGTGACAGTCCCCAGCCAGCCTGAGAAAGTTTGAAATAAATTAGATTAATAGTATTAAGGTATATATATAAAAATCTATGTTAGTCTGTGTGTCACTTATAGACTCGAATACCTCTTGATCGAATGAGCTCGATCGATTGACAGATAAAAAATTGAATTGCAATCTAACAATAACTAAGCACACTTCCTCTCTCCTACTAAACTGCTGTGCCCGAAAGTGTTTATAATCGATCCGTATCCGTATCTGTTTTAACATTACATTATGAAATTAATATGTGGTGCCAGCTCAGAATACCACCACGCCATCTCCTACCGTGGGTGTCGTAAAAGTCGACTAAGGAATTAGCCGGAGGATGGGCAGCAGCGTTCTTCGAGTACATTAACAACTCAACTGCGATCGCCAACCCGTCTGCCAAGCGTGGCGATTATGGCAAAACCCCCCAATGAGCACACAACACACCCATATCGGTCATTGTGGTGATCTTTGGGGGAGGCCTGTGTCTAGCAGTGGACTTCATTCGGCCGAAATGATGATGATGATGATGAAATGAAAATGACATGAATAGAGAATTGAATTGAGCTCTAATTTATAACTCATGTTTGGCACATTATTGGAAAAAGGTTTAGAAAGTAGTAAGAGTATTTTTAATAGATGGCGCTAGCACTGCGCATAAAATCAATGTCAATATGTGTCCCTTATTGACTCGAATACCAAATACGTGATCGAATGAGCTCATTGATTGATAGATAAAAAGTTAATTTGCAGTCAAACATAATTAAAATCTTTTCCTCTCTCTTACTAAACTGTGCTGTGTCTGACAGGCTACATAATCGTAAACTGTAAACATTGTTATCGCATTGTAAACTGACTGACTGGCTATTAGAGCTTATCTCGATTTCCAAATAATGCCATGTTTAAAAACGAAAATGTTCAGATATTTATGGTGCTAATTGTACTAGTCAATAGTACAATCAAACAAGCCTTTAAATCGAAATGTTGAGCTTAGTCAGCATCATTTTTGACGCAACTAAGTTTGGTGTGATCAAAAACAATTTGTTACTAAAAAATATGCTAAACTGTATACTAAACTTCTGTTAGTTTTGAGGGTAGCCAAAAAATATAACAGACCATTGTATGTAAAGCCTTTGAAGTAAATTATCATATCAGCCATTTATACGTCCATTGCTGAACAAAGGCCTCCCCCAAAGATTTCCACAATTGTGTCGTCGTTTTGGGGGGTATTTGCCAGTACTCATCACGCTTGGCAGGCGGGTTGGTGAGCGCAGAATGTAGTCATACTGTGCCACAGAAGGGACGTTGCTGCACATCCCTCTGGTTTAGAGTCCCTTAATCGCCTCTTACGACATCCACGGGAGGAGATGGAGTGGTGCTATATTTTTAATCCAGACACCACTCACAGTGTCTTAATGTTTTTTAGTTTGGGACTTTATCATTTTAATAAGTAAATAATCAAAGTCAAAAAGGAGCACTAGGCGCCTTTTAAACAATTAAATTAAATGTTTTCATCATTTCGGCCGAATAATGAAAACACTGCCTGCCTGTGTCCAGACAGGCCTCTCCCAAAGATCGCCACAACGACTGGTTTTTTCGGTATGTTGTGTGCTCATTGGCGGATTTACCATAATCCACGCCATGCATGGTGATCGCAGTTGAATTATCAATGCACTCGAAGGACGCAGCTGCCTGCCCTTCGGCTAGTCCTATAGTCGCATTCTACGACATCCACGGGATGAGATGGGTTGGTGGTTTTCTTAGCCGGCACCACACGACATAAAGTATTAATCATCAATATTACAGTCAATGAGTCAGTGATGAGCGTAAATATATTTTATGGTATAAATTTTTGACACAGAACTTTTTAATATTTATGCTTTTTTCAACCCATCATCACCATATCAGCCAAAGGACGTCCACTGCTGAACAAAGACTTTCCCGATGACTTCCACAATGAGCAGTTACATGCCGTCCGCATCCAACGACTGCCAGCGACCTTCACCAGGTCGTCTGTCCACCTCGTTGGAGGTCGTCCCACGCTGCATTTTCCGGTGCGCGGTCTCCATTCGAGAACCTTTGTGCCCCAACGGCCATCAGTTCTACGAGCAATGTGCCCCGCCCATTGCCACTTCAGTTTACTAATCCTTCCAGCTATGTCGGCATCATATTCTAACATTCTCGATGTTATAATTTTATTATTGATAAATTGTTTTAGATGCCTAAAAATTTCGATTTATAGGCTTGTTAAACAGCCTACTCAAAGCCCTGAAAGAAAATGAAACTTATAAGTTATCTTCCCGAACAACTTCATTAGCTCGTAAAAAACCCAGTCTCGCAACGATTATGAGCAGCGACTGATATCCCTAATCTTACGAGACCTCTCTTTTTGGGTAATAGTTTATATAATCTACTTATTGAATTCTAATAGTAGGCTAAGAGTCTCACCTGTCGCAGCGCATCCTCGTGGAACTGCTCTAGCACACTAGAGTCGTTATAGTCGAGGAGTTCGCCGCTCTCATTCGCGTCGGCTGTGTGTTCCGGCGGGCTGGCGGCCATGTGGCTTGTGTTGCCTGGCTCGCCGCCACCACTTTCTGTGCCTAGGTAAACAGAATATATATACAGATAGGACATGTACTTATGTTGGAAGTCCAGTGTACATCTGGCATAGCCATGAAAATGCACAAACCATTGCATACATACACATCCGCCTGTAAATGTCCACTACCGAACATGGAATTCCGAATGATCACTACAATGAGTGATCATATTATTGGTCAGATATTGTCATAATCACCACGTTTGGCAGGCGGGTTGGTGATTATAGTGTTGTTATTAGCACACAGGAGGATGTTGCTGCCTATCTATCATCTTAACATCAACCCTTCCTTGCCTTTTACAACACCCATAGATGAAGAAGGGTGGCCTATTTTTTTTGCCAGGAGCCACCATACCACTGCCAGGAACACCTTCACGTTTCTGTTGTGAGCGAAAGTACGCCTTCATTATTTACTATGAGTTCGTTTAACGACGAAGCTGGTGACAAACAGATGGCGGGTTTTATACCGCCGTTGTCTTTTAGGTTATTAAAAGACGTCTTCAGGATTATCCGCTGTTTCGTTCGTCGTAGTACTACTAGCTTTAGCAACCTTCTAGCCAAGGCTATGGGCTACCATCCTTTAGTGAGAGGCCCTGTCCGATGGTGGGCTATAGACCTAGTGGAGAATCAGTAGCTTATCATCAAGCGTTTCTATCCTCACGTACCGCTAAGTCTATCTTCAGTGTACGTCATGGTGCCGAAGCTATGTTTGGAGGAGCCCTCAGAATCGGAGCGCGCGCGCACTAGGCACGCGTGCTCCTCCGCCATTTTGCGCGACGCGCGTCACGACTCTGCTAGTGCAAGCGAGATGCATCTGGAATTTTCGATGAATTAGTGATACGCAATGGACCCTGACAAAGCGAAGCAGCAGCAATGTGGCAGCTAATGCGATTAATGGTAATGTGTAATATATACTGGGTCACACATGAAGAAATTTAGAATCCTGTGGCTCAATAATAACAAAGAAAAATAAAAAGTGTATGCAGGGTCAACTGATTGCAGATCAATGTTCAGGCAATTTAAGGGTGCTACTGAGATTCACACTCTGGCATACCAAAGACCTCTATCCAAAACTTGACATAAATTGCATTAGTTGAAATTAAACTCATAAATCTAATGAAGTAAGTCAGTAGAATAAGGAAAAAAAAAATTGTTACAACTAACTTTAAAAATATTTGAGTCCTTATTCTGATTTGCCGTGTGGTGCCGGCTCAGAATGCCACCACCCCATCTCCTCCCATGGGTGTCGTAAAAGTCGACTAAGGGATTAGCCAGAGGATGGGCAGCAGCGTCCTTCGAATACATTAACAACTCAACTGCGATCGCCAACCCGCCTGCCAAGCGTGGCGATTATGGCAAAACCCCCCAACGAGCCCACAACACATCCATATCGTTGGTTGTGGTGATCTTTGGGGGAGGCCTGTGTCCAGCAGTGGACTTCATTCGGCCGAAATGATGATTCTGATTTGTGCCCTTTGTATTATAATTTAAAAATATAATTATTGGTCTGAGTTTATATATGACAGAATAGTTACACTTTTATCATTTGTGTTCCTAGAAAGTACTTGTGTTTAAACTATGTTAAAGTAAAGTGGCTAGTAAAATATTAGTTATTGAGTGCACAAGTGTAATTGTAAATATTATGTAATAAATAGAATGCTGTCAGTTTGTTATCTTTCTCAATACATTAACACAGCATTGCAGAATATAGATGGCTAGAAATCCTTCCTATTATTCATTAGAATAATTATTACATATTTGTTTTTATTATCATATATTATTGATGGCAGTAAAATCCAATTTTGTAATAAGTAAAGACTTTGTACGTAGGAAGAAAAAATTGTTTGTTATATAGTAATCTGTGTGTACAATGGTCAGTAAAAATATAATACATTATTATTCATCATCTGTTTCATTGTATCAGCCATTTATATGTCCATTGCTGAACAAAGGCCTCCCCCGTACATTTCCACAATTATGTCATCATTTTGGGGGGAATTTGCCAATATTCACCACGCTTGGCAGGTGTTTGTGAGCGCAGTATGGCTACTGTTCCACATAATGAACGCCGATGCCGATCAGCGTCATAATACTCCAGCTTACCAGTCCCTTTTTCGACATCCATGGGAGTGGTGCTATATTCTTAAACCGAACATCATATGGACATCATGTTTCTGTAATTTATATTTTATTCCGAATCTGAGTTGAAATGACAATTATAATTTATTAAAAAAGTCTAGGATTTAAATACTTAAAGGTAGAAATTAATGGTTAAAATTCAAGATGTCTTGAAATCTGATGATAAGCACAGACAATTCACAATAACTGTTTTATCATTTACAAAATTGAACTGCACTGATGTGAACAAAAATCATATCATAGCAAACTATTATTTATCAAAAGCAAATATCTGCACATACGCATATATTTACAAGCAAATAACACAGCAGTATAAAGCCATAACATTAAAATAGTCACATTTTATGACACAAAAAGCAAAGTTCTATAAATAAACCAGCTATATAAACAGTATTACATCTACTTTAAAATACTTCAGAGACAAAGGGTCTTACGCGTTATAGAATCACATCAATTTAATACAGGAAGACTAAATTAACACAAATTATTACAATCAACGCTTCAAATGCGAACAGTACCCACTCCCAATAAATTGTTGATAAACTTAACTTTAATTTAACACACGTTCTATTTATGAAACGGCGATAAGTTGATAACAAATAGTATGATTCTCATACAAAAATATTGTACATTATCGCTAAGTATTGACAAGTTTCTAAACACTACAAATAAATGAATATTAGAAACTTACGTTTTGAGAGCTAGAAAAATATAAATGTATTTCTTCAATCAGTTAATTAGCGAAAAAGACATTTCAAATCGCGATATTTTAATATTAAAAAACGAAACAAAAAAATATAAACAACCACGGCAAGGAACAAAATTTTATTGTTTTATTTGATAAACCCATCCAGTATACTATTCATAGAATACATTTACCTGTAGTCTTTGGTTATACCGATCAAATATAATCGGCGCGTGTGGAATTGTGGATTTCAAACTAGCACTCTATCTTTGTCTCATTGCCCTAAGAGTTGCTATAGAATAAGGAGATGGCTATACATAAATCTAGTCTAGTATTATCACGAAGATTTAATTTTGTAGGGTTATCTTAAAGAACGAATGATATCTATGATTGAATGAACTGATTTTAATAGCTACTAGTGCTGTAATTGATGTAATCAAATCATCTTATAGTAATACTAGGGTATTTTAAATGAACACTCACCAATAAATTGACAATGATGATGTTACACATATTCATTAAATTATACTTGGTAATTATGACAAGTAAACATTGATATAAAAAGGGGTGCCCTATTTACTGCAACAGGTGCAATTAGGAAATTCATACAAGGCAAAATGGTAAATGTCCAAAATACTAGGTAAGTGACAAATTGCCGTGTGGTGCCGGCTCAGACTGCCACCACCCCATCTCCTCCCATGGGTGTCGTAAAAGTCGACTAAGGGATTAGCCGGAGGATGGGCAGCAGCGTCCTTCGAGTATACTAACAACTCAACTGCGATCGCCAACCCGTCTGCCAAGCGTGGCGATTATGGCAAAACCCCTCAATGAGCCCACAACATATCCTTAACGGTCGTTGTTGTGATCTTTGGGGGAGGCCTGTGTCCAGCAGTGGACTTAATTCGGCCGAAATGATGACAAAATCCAGTTCATGTACACGCTTCTAATATTTTTTGAGAAACCCAAATCAAACAGTCAGTTGTGGCAGCTGATTGTTTAATTAATTTATACTAAAGACTGGAATGTGGTGCCGGCTCAGAATACCACCACCCCGTCTCCTCCTGTGGGTGTCGTAAAAGTCGACTAAGGGATTAGCCGGAGGATGGGCAGCAGCGTCCTTCGAGTACATTAACAACTCAACTGCGATCGCCAACCCGCCTGCCAAGCGTGGCGATTATAGCAAAACCCCCCAATGAGCCCACAACACACCCATATCGGTTATTTAGTGGTGATCTTTGGGGGAGGCCTATGTCCAGCAGTGGACTACATTCGGCCGAAATGACGAAAGACTGGAAACATGAAAAAATCTCCTTACGGCCGACATCTGCTAGCGCAGCAGCCTTTAGGAAAATATACATTATTTTATGGGTGTTCGGTTACTAAGTTCATTTAAATTTTGTACCAGATACTCCAAATTTCAACTAGAATAGAAGTGATTCAAGGTATACTATGCAGGATGTACAAAGCTATAGATATAATTAATTATGATAGTACATAAATAAATAGCATTAGTGATAATAGATAGATCACTTTTTGAAAGTATTATTGAATAATGTCCTCAAAATCGACCACACTACGAATCGAAACCACACAGTCGTGGATATCTATGGGGGAGGCCTTTGTTCAACAGTGAAAGATATTTGGTTTGTATGATGATGCAATAATACACAATTAAACAATGAGATGACAAACCTAAGTAACGCCTTGTGTTCTAAATTTAAACAGAAATTAACAAATAATTTAAAATAAAAAATATTTCTCATACATGCAATAAACAGCGCAGTACTAATATTTAAGCATCAAATAGCCTTGACTTCGTAATTAATTTCCATGTCTAATACAACAGTCAAAGAAATACTTATGAAGGTTAACTTTTATGGTTTCAATGTTACATTTTAGTAATAGTAGTAGTGAGTCAGTTAATTAACTTGAATATTTTCCAAATAGCCCAAATTAATCTGAAAGGTTAATAGCAATGGCATAGTTTTATCGTTCAGTACTTGAACTAGAAAATAGGCTAGTCAGTCGATATAATGATTTGGCAGAATTGGTTAAATTACCCTTTTTACGCAATTATATAAATAAATGAAAAAATGTGTAAGTATAATTTTGTAATCAAATATTGTTACACTTCATAGTCTCATAATCAAGAGAACTTACTTACTATTTTATACATAATATGCGTGACATTATGATATCAATGAATCTATTTTTTTAAACAAACACCTAATTCAACGGCTATTGATTACTACTAAGACTTACAATTTTGAAGCATTAAGCGAATTTGCGTCCTAATACTTTTCACTGGTAAATTAACAGTTAAAGCGGTGCCACACTGCTTTTCTCTAATTGTATGAAATATATTATACAAATTACATTGTGATTATGGCTCGTGTCGTGTGCAAAATTTGCAATAAATATTGATATATTTTAAAACCTGATACACTGTTTAGCACTCATTGTTATTAGTTTTTAATACAAACACCATAGTTTAGTAGTTTTACACCTAAAATATAGATAAAAACATATTTTGCAGTCTATATTAAACATTTTCGCAATTTTTGCGACACGAGTTCTGTTATTACAATAATGCTGTTTCGTACAGTCACACGTTAGGAGGAAACATGAAGTCGAATTCAAAGAACATTACACTGATTCACTCGTTTACACATTTACAATTGATCTAGTTCACTTTTTATCAATTGCAGCATAAAAGCGTTTGTGTGACTTCAAAATTATATATTCAGGTCCACTCATAAAATTGGTCTCATATGGGACACAATGAAATCTGTAGGGTTTAAGGTCAGGAAGGGGATGGGAAACCTTTTTAGGACACGACAGAAAGAGAGGCATAGTGAATATAGAAGTGATTTAAATGGGATAGAAGTCTTCGGATAAGGAAGATTTTGCTTTAAATATTTTATAATTAATTCTAAATGATTTTTAATACATTATGAGTAATACTTAGCTAGTGTTTATACGACACAACAAAATCGAAACAAGTTTTAGCTCAGATTGTTACAAAATGATATTACACATATTTTGAGAAATGCTTTGTTACTGAGATACGACACAATGAACCAAATAAAAAGTAACGGGACCTTTTACAAAAATATGTGCATTTTGGTTTTGTATACGAGTTGGATTTAAAACATTGGTTATAAATATCCGAAGATAATTTTCTTTTACAAAACATCTCAGGATACGGAAAGATCTCTTGTGTATCAGTCCTTATATTGATCGCTCATCCCTTCGTTTCACAGATATAATAGTAGCACATGCGCAGTACGATGATAAGTTATTTTAATAATCTGTGATGTTTCTATAAAAATCTTTTCTGAAACGTTATAAAAAAATGACATTAACGAATAGAGTTCTCAAAGTCTAACATTTAATCATCCAGTGAACGATGACAGCCAGAAGCGCTGTTTTGAGTCGACGATAAATAAATAATTATAATTTATTGCCCAAATTTTTTCGTTTATCTACATTACACAATATTATGTACTTATTAACGATAACTAGGTCTCAAGCAGTAGAACCAGTGAGCCCCAAGCTAGACTGTTAGGTTGTATCTTGAGGCACATGATTTATAAATAACATACATACAACTTAATACATTTCTTAAATTAAAACAGATAACAAAATTTAATTAATGTGTGGCCTCGGGTCTAACGTTTAGGTATGTAAATGTGTAATGTAAGTGTTTCTGCCAGGATATTGCAAAATAAATCAACTGTTCTGATTCTTCTTATCCTAATTTTGGCAACCATTTATTAACTAACCTTACAAATAAAAATTGAACAGTCTTTTACATCGCAGGCTTTGCAAATTTTACTGTGGGCGTTAATGAGTGAGAAGTCTCGTCTCGCTAGCATAGTTGTAAATTCAGGTGTTGGGATTTTAAGTTTTTATGTTGGAAATTTTGTTGTAGTCAGGCCTAGTCCTTACAGTTTTGTGAGTTTTGATATACGCAGATAGAATGAAGAGTTGTCGAACTCAAAGTACTGGAAATTCACGATTTGGGAGTAATTATTTTGATACCACTGTTTATATTTTAACCACGCTTAGCTATATGAGACGCCCGGTTTCGGTAGGAATAGAATAGAATATTTTTTTTCCCTCAAACATGTATGTACATACATGAATGTCATGCGCATGCAAGATAAGAAAAGAAGTTGAAATCTGTTCTAACATGTTTGCCACGTGCCATGGCGTGCAAATATTATATAATTACCTATATGTATGGCTTTTTATCATTATTATCAATATAAACGATTTAAAAATAATATAACATAATAAAATGTATACTTTATGATATGAATTATAATCCTTCTAATTCCAATATAATTCAAGAAACTAACTGTAAAATTTAATTAAAATAACTATGTCAATATAATGATGTCGATATAGAATGTCAATGTCATAAAGATAAACATAATGTCAAAAATGAATAATAAAATGAAACAGAGAAACGAAACATGTCAAATTAACGATTCTATTAGAAAGTCAGCTACACTATAGTAGGCATTATCTGTTAAAAATAAATTTACTTTACGCTTATATACTTCATTACTAAGTTCCTTCCAGCTATTTGGTAACTTATTGTAAACTAGTTTTTGCCCGCGGCTTCGCACGCGTGGAATTTAGAAATGTATATCATGCTATTGAAAACATGCAATTATGACCTGAGCTTTTATTAGGAACTTGTAATAGGTGTAGAGGGATCATGATATATTTCCGAATGACACGACTCATAAGCCTGCCGCATATTGCATCCAGCCCAGCCAGCTGAGTGCCAAACCATGCGCTTTTGTCCTTTGTTTCGAAATGCTTCCCACATGGCACTGGGTGTCGTCATCAACTTTCATAAAATGTAGCTTGCCCTTTTTCGCCCAGTATTAACAGTCCAATCACTCATTGTAGCCACGCCGCTCATTTTGTCATTTAAATTAGGGCTTTAAGCCGTGTGTTGTACCATACTTTTATAATATCAAGATAAATTTCGCGAGTACGGTCGCAACTGCCATGCTCCCATCCCACATACAGCGTACAGACCGAGTGAGCAGATCGCGCGCTTCAAGCGAGCATACAGCGTGCCGATTGCGAGCGATCTGCTTGCCGACACCACCACTGCCGCCCATTATACAGACACGCGTTTGACATCACTCACTATAATGTGCGCTGAGTGAACAGCAATAAGTTGAACCCTGACTGTCGGCGCTTAGAAGACCAACATGATGGCGAATAAATGTCGCAGATGACTGGGACTGTCGCTGACCTCCTCGAGAGTATCGTCCCAGTGTTTATCACCGTCAAGTAGATGGAGCGCTCTGTAGTCTGGGTGATATTTGGGAAATTTAACGGCATCAAAAGCACCGTGTGTAGTAAAATGCGCCTAAAATTGCACTTGCCATTATTTGGATGCACAGTGTAGACCTTACCCAATGCAGCGTCTTTCATAGCTCCCGAGAAACGGAAAACGGATTCTTTACGCCCACGCTGACGTCGATCAAACACACCTCTTTACTTCTCGTACGTATAACATTACGGCATCTTGCCATTCGTTCGAGATTTGGCGAACGAAGAGGATCCTCTTCGCACAGTTGAAAAAATACGAAAACCGTAGTTTGACGCGGATTTTCCAAGCGCTCTATGACATTTACAGAATTGAAATAAATTCGCTAGCCATTTTCTAGAGACGTCGCAGTGTAAATACTCTGCGAGCTCGATTGCGATTCACACAGGGTGTAAGTCTCTGAGGCTCGTGATGCAGCATGGCGCTTCCGATCGCTTGCGAGACGTGCTTCATTTCCTTCATTACTATCTTGTAATCGAGAGGCAGCAATGACAACTCGTTGGATACCTAACCGCGACTGGCGCTGCGTGCTGTTTTCTGCAGTTAAAGAGGAATATCTTTCAAAGCTCATGGGCTTTTAAGATGCAAAGGCTAACTCGATCTCTCAAAACAGCAGTTGATCGCGAGGCTCAGTTAGCTACTAAACGTGCACAGAGCACAGAGCATTGCACTGGAGCTTCGGAAGATATTGGTCTTCTTTCTAGGCGGCATGTAAAATTCCCTTTTGAGTCCGATATCAATGACAACCAAATCAAACAAAATTAATCAACACTGGTCCGTAAGAGTCGGCAATTGTTCAAATATTTCAGATATAAATAAAATATCGTAGGTAAAGTTAGTAAGTTGTTTATAAAAGTTTAATAACAACAAAGTCACGGACACTGACGGCACGGTTGGTACAGTGGCTGATACAGTCGGCTGCTGCGCTTCGGGTTGCGGGTTCGATTCCCGCACGGAATAAATATTTGTATGATCTGCAGGTTCCGGGTCTGGGTGTATTGTGTGTGAATTTGTGTTAGTAAACGCACCCATGACACAGGAAAAGCCCTACTGTGGTGCATCAATTTTAAAAAGAATATAAGTTAACATATGTAGCATCGTGTCGTGCCGGCTACGAATAGCATCAACCCATCTCATCCCGTGGGTGTCGTAAAAGTCGACTAAGGGATTAGTCGGAGGATGGGCAGCAGCGGCCTTCAAGTACATTAACAACTCAATTGCGATCGCCAACTCGCCTGCCAAGCGTGGCGATTATGGCAAAACCCCCCAATGAGCACACAATATACCGATATCGGTCGGTCTTTGAGGGAGGCCTGTGTCCAGCAGTGGATTTTATTCGGCCGAAATGATGAACATATGTAGGTAACGCTTGCGTGGATATCGCAACAATCGACATCGGTAGCGGTACCCTTTGGCGCATATTAGGAAAAGTATTACGTTTAATCTGAGATGACCCTTAACTTCACGTTTTGCCAACGAAGCCATACCGTGATGTAATTCGACAGTAACGCCATCTAGTTGGAAGAAAAACACAAGTATTTCAACTTTATAAATTTAATCATTATAAAACTAAGTAACCCAGAATATTACACAACAGAAATATTATCCTTTATTTAAGGATACCAACACAAATATTTTATCACTCTTTTTGGCTTAGCACAGCAGTTACGAAAATGCACAATGAGGCGTTCAAAAGAACCTTTGGCACCAAATTCAATCGTTTTTCTCTAATAAACACAAATACTTTATAAAACTAAGTCCATTTCATGATGACAATTTATGCGTAATATAAATGAAAACATTTGTCTGCCTGCCTTGAACCTATGATTTCTTATTTGCACCCGTCTCATAATAGCATATAATAAAATATCAACTACCGACCAGACAGAATATTTAATATAGAAATTGCTTTTCAAGAGAATAAAATTAATGCAAAACAAAATCCAAAAAGTAAGATGTTTTAATATAGAAATTGCTTTTCAAGAGAATAAAATTAATGCAAAACAAAATCCAAAAAGTAAGATGTAAGAGGTAGGTTTGATCCCGAGAATAAAGCAATGGCAACCCACGTGTTAGTTTAGCAGGCTACGTAACCAGTTGCGAGACGTAACGAAATAAGCTTTCTCATTCCTAAAATCTGTCGCTTATCTCCCTTTAGATATAGCGTGATGGTAATTTTTTTTTTGATAATTCTTATTACGTACTGATAACGAATGTGTTCACTTGTCTGGTTGTTTCATAATATTCTCTGTAAAACAACATTTTGTAGACATATTGTTATACAACTCACCTCCCATGTACAAAAGCGTGATGATTTGTATTCTATAGTCATCTTTGGACAGTAACGGACATTTTTGCCAAATTTCAACGAATTCTATAGTGTAGTTTTAGCGGTAACATCCAACATAGAAACAGACAAACAGACAGAAATTCTAAAAATTGCAGTTTTGGCATCAGTCTCGTTCCTGGACCATTTTCAAAAAATATTCATTGTACAGTTTTTGTCTCTCTAAGATTTTATTATAGTATATAGATTATCGGAGCCATGCAAATTGCCTCTGTTTCGGCGAACTAGAACTGCCATGCGCGGAAAATTTTAAATTTGCCAAAGTTTGCCATTTCTAAAATGTAGAGGGATGGCAATGTCAATCTTATAGCGTATGAAGTACGGCTTACAGCTATCTGTCATTTTCAATTTAAACATAGATCTGAGGCATCTTTTTTGAGCCTTAAATACATTTATATATATATATATATAAATACGACTTGTTTATCCGTTGAGTTGCCCCAAAAAAGGAAGGGGGTCTTACATTGTTTAGTGGGGTTAAAATATTAAATGGCGTTTCAGTATTCACGAAGTAACATAACTGCCAGTCCAGTTCCAAAAAAAATTGTTATATTTAATAGTTGTTTAACGTCAGTCGTGTTTCACATTGCGAAAAATGTTGACGTAATTGATAAATATTTCATTTGGTACGAGTGGTTTAATATAAAACTAATCAATAAAGTAAATATATACTCCCAATTTTCATTCTAGTTTATAATTTCAATAAAAGATAACATAAAAATGATTGTTATTGGAACTAAAATCGGCATATTTACCATGTTTTTTATTTCTCTTGAGTTCCAGATATTTCGGTGCTGTTGCAAGCGCCACGTTCACGGTAAACGAAAGTTTATCCGTGAATATGGCGCTTGGAAGTTCCAATAATAGTATCAGTGACCATGTCAGTTTAAAAACTTATATAAAAATGATTGTTTTAATAAGTATGTAACAATGTAAGTAGCGAGATTTGCCTGTTCTATAGTTATAGACTCTAAACTAAAGTTATGTTCGTGTACTCTTGGCGGTAAATACGAGCCCCGCTGAACGTTACCGATCGAAGTACGGCAAATTATCAACGTTCCAAAATACATTGCTACGTCTACGTACCGATCTGCGCGATACGTGACTACGGAACGAAAGGAACTGAAAGAGGAGGAATGACAAATTCGTTCAGAACTTACGTAAATGTAAATAGTTACTATACTCTTTGAAAGTACCACATCTGGTCACGGTACTTTGTGGTGGTGACGGCGCGAGACGCAATGTAGTAATTTGGAACGTTGATATTTTATATTCCAAAAATCACAGATTTTTTCACAGTGAAATTATTTATTCAGTCAAGTCTACTGTAAGTTATGTGTCAAATCAAATTGTCAATGTCAGCCTGTAAGGCTGTGACAATCATGTGACAATTGGCAATTTGACAACGCGGGAATACGCGGAAGCTAAACAAAAAACAAAGTATTTGATTTCTTGAATAAAATGTGCGGTTTGTATTCAGAGAATCCCCTAGCTGTACAAATCAAACTAATAAGAAAATATTTAAAGTTGAAAATAATAGCCGATAATGTGTCGTTTCGGGGTCACTGTAAAGAAAGAAACCATGTTTACGATCTGTTCAAACGCACAGTTGCTCATGGTGAATCGCATTCTGCGCTTATGATCGGACCTAGGGGAAGCGGTAAGACAACTGTAAGCATCTGATTCGAATACTAAATTCAGTGTTGGAGAAAAGTTGGTTTAACTATATGATTAATTGCCACCACCGTTGTCCGACGATAAACTGCATATGATACTTTTAAGCAGTGTCTCCGTTTAGTACTTAAACAACAAAAACTACGTACTATTTAACGTACTTAAAAAAACAGTTTATCTTTATGATTTAATATAGTAAGTATGTAAGACAGACTGCAATAGGCCTATAGAAAAGTGTGACCCAAAAATCTGGATTATCTGCAGTAATCATAAAAATATTGTTTCCTTTTTTTAAAAACGTTGCCCCACACTAGAATTTCTCCTGTGTCGTGGGTGGGTTTACAGACAAGAATTCCACATACAATACACCCAGACCCAGAACAACTACCTGCAGATCATACAAATATTTGTTCTGTGCGAGAATCGAACTCACGACCCGGAGCGCAGCAGCGAACTGTATCAGCCACTGCACTAACCGTGCCGTCGTTAGGTTATCGCCATAAACAATGATTTCGCCATTCTATAATTGCACTGGTGTTACTCCTAACACTTTGGTTCCAGGACCCTAAGCTGTACGGTTCTTACACTGTCAATATTGGCTGCATTTCAAATTCTCTTCAGAATATTTCATTTAAACCTGTTTAGTTTGAGCGAGCAGCACACACCACACACCACCATGCGGTGCTCTATCCATAATATACATATAAATACGTATCATATACGTATATATTTTGTAAGCAAGTTTAGCTAGTCTCGTAATACATTGTTTTTGATTTGCGCTGCGCCTGAGCATTTATACATCTATTACGAGACCTGAATATGCAAGTACATGTGTACTGTATGTGTGTACACAAGGTGTACTATGTATATCCTGGCAATGATACTGATACTTCCAAGTAAGGCTAACACTACATTCTATAGAGTTCTGTTCTTGCACTAATATCAATGAAATATTTAATAATAAGCTGTGTGTTGCCAGCTACAAATAACACCAACCCACCTCATCCCGTGGCTGTTGTAAAAGGTGACTATGGGATTAGCCGGAGGATAGGCAGCAGCATCCTTCAAGTACATTAACAACTCAACTGCAATCTCCAACCCACCTGCCAAGCGTGGCCATTATGGCAGAACCCCCCAATGAGCACACAATACACCCATATTGGTCATTATCTTTGGGGGAGGCTTGTGTTCAGCAGTGGACTTTATTCAGCCAAAATTATGATTATTTAATAATATATGTTGTCTGCATTTGTACTTGATTATGATTAGCGTCAGTTTAGTCACTGAACATTATGATATTAATTAATTATATTCCATAAAATAGTACTTCTTGGCTGCTATTTACTAGAGAAAGATAGTACTGCCTGGTTTTATCAGATTTTATGTTTGCAATGCGCATTGATTAATATAGATATAGATCTATGACCTCTTTATCTCTCCTACTGTAATGTGCCTGACAGGGTCCACAATAGATCTCATAAATTATGTTTACCACCTAAGAATACATTGTGGATATATGCAATAAATATATTGAGTATATTATCAATAAGGTTGAATTTTCTTAATAAATGGTATTGTTTTAGCTCATAAACTCAGTGATCCATCAAATCAGCAAGGAAGTAGATCTATCCAATGATGCAATCATAGTGAGGCTAAATGGTTTAATCCATCATGATGATAAATTAGCCCTTAAGTCCATCACCACTCAGGTAAACCTTCAACATTGCCATGTTTATTTTGTGTAAATCATCTGTGTGACATCAAAATCTGTGTGTGTTTTTTGTTTCAAAAGGTTCTTGATGCAATTTTATGCACCAATCATTGCAGGTATCAAAAATAGGTTTCATATTCATTAATATTTAATCTAACATTGCATAATTTTTTGTACTTTTAAAAACACATTACCCCACTCTAAGATTGCACCGGTATCGTGGATGCGTTTACAGACAAATTCCACACACACCCCAATCCAGAACAACTACCTGCAGAGCATGCAAATATAGGATCAATTCGGGAATCGAACCCGCAACTCGGAGTGAAGCTGCCGATTGTATCAGCCACTGCACCAACTGTGCCGTCAAAATGTAAAATGATAGTTATCATCATTTCGGCCGAATGAAGTTCACTGCTGGATACAGGCCTCCCCCAAAAATTAACACAATGACCGATATGGGTGTGTCACGCTTGGCAGACGGGTTGGCGATCGCAGTTGAGTTGTTAATGTACTCGAAGGATGCTGCTGCCCATCCTTCTGCTAATCCCTTAGTCGACTTTTACGACATCCACGGGAGGAAATGGGGTGGTGTATTCTGAGCCACCACACGGCATAATATAATTATATTAAACATCAAATCATAATTATACTAAATATAAAATCGCCTAGAAATCTAAAATGCTAATGTTTATAAAAACGACTTAAAATATAACCAATACTTGATTGTATCAAGGTGTGGTAGTCACAGTATATTTCGTGAAAATCCCTGTGACACAAAAGTGATACGTCCTCGCGCTGGGAAGGCCCGGTTGATAATATAGTTCGTTTGGCCTTTTAATAACAATGAATATAATGTATTTTATAAAATAAAATTTAGATTATATTTAAACAATAACTTAAGATTAATGTGTCAATTTTTAAATTTCTTAATAGGATTGCTAAACTATAAAAAACATACATATTTAACTGGAAGTTTGTTAAATTTTACATTATTTCAACATTATTTTTTCTACTATATTTTGTGTAGAAGTAAAAAAAAGTGATTTGGCATTATGCAAATAGACCATATGTTCATGTCAATAGCATTTTTTAAACTTGGAAATTGGTGATTTACCGTTATTCAAGAAATAATTTTAAAAATCCTTTTGCACGATGTGCAAGAGTAAGAGTTGTTCTATTAAAATCACACATAATTTCAATTAAATTATCTTTCGTGTTCTCACAATCAGAGAAAAAAATGTCGAATATAAGTCATTTGGCAGGACAGCCTCTTAAGTGGTCTACTGATTATTTATAAACTTTTACTTTACATCCATACTGAACACACTACGTCACTGCATTATGCATAATTGCGTCGGAAAATCTAGTTTGATTTCATCTTCATACTGGGACGCACAGTCTGCATGCTCACAGTCAGAGGTTCAGGAATGGTTGTGGAAATACTAGATTAGTGTTTACAGAACTTTGAGATATTTGTAGGATGGTTGTATGGTACAAATAATAAATGTATAGATCTAAAATTACAAACAAGTGCAATCAACATAATATGTCATACAAGATTTATCTGTGAAAATGTTCTGTTGAACTACATTGAACAAAGTATTTATATTTTCAATTAGCTGGGACCTACGGTTTCACCCGCGTTTAATTTAAAATAAATTTAGAGTACTTCGACATAAGCACTTGACATAGAATATATATATTGGTTTTCAAGGGTTTTATTTTTTTGCCCGGTACCCAAATTATTTTTCTAAAATAAAAGTAGCCTAAGTTATTCCTTATAACATCAGCTATCTGCCAGTGAAAGTCCCGTCAAAATCGGTCCAGCCGTTTCGGAGATTACCCGGAACAAACAGACAAAAATGTAAAAAATGTTTTTTTTGTTATATGTACCGTATATACTTTCATATGCATTTAGTAAAAATCTTTTATTTTGACATTACAAACAGACACTTCAATTTTATTTATTTGTATAGATGACCCCATCTCCTCCCGTGGGTGTCGTAAAAATCGACTAAGGGATTACCCGGAGGATGGGCAGCAGCGTCCTTCGATTACATTAACAACTCAACTGCGATCGCCAACCCGTCAGCCAAGCGTGGCGATTATGGCAAAACCCCCCAATGAGCCCACAACACACCCATATCGGTCGTTGTGATAATCTTTGGGGGAGGCCTGTGTCCAGCAGTGGACTTCATTCGGCCGAAATGATAATGATGATGTATAGATGTTTTCCAGATGCAACTTGAAAACGCAGTAGGCGACCGCGTCTTCGGTACTTTTGCTGAGAACCTAGCCTTCTTACTGAGCTGCTTACAAAGCGGTGCTGATCGTCGGTGCAAGAGTATGCTGTTTGTATTAGAAGAGTTTGACATGTTTTGTCATAGTGGACGCACTCAGACATTACTGTATAACTTGTTCGATATCACGCACAGCGAGCAGTCGCCCATGTGTGTGCTGGGTAAGTTATTATCAATCTAATTATTAACTCTGTAATTTTTGGTTTTCATTCGTACAAGATATGGGGCTGATCGGTATTTTACATGGAGTCATCCTCTTCGGCTTGGTTACAGATTTATTTAGTTTTTTGTAATATAAATCATACTATTCTTTTTTTTATAAACGTTGCCCCACACTAGAATCATTTCTCCTGTGTCGTGGGTGCGTTTGAAGACATAAATTCCACATACAATACACCCAGACCCGGAACAACTACCTGCAGATCATACAAATATTTGTTCCGTGCGGGAATCGAACCCACGACCCAGAGCGCAGCAGCCGACTGTATCACCCACTGCACCAACCGTGCCGTCTAATGCTGGATCCAGAAAATAAAGTAAATTCCAGTAATCACCACCATCACAATCAAATTTTTCAACACCAGTGGTGAGGGGTTGTACTAAAATATATGGCGAAATGAACTCTTGAACTCAATTATTGATTGTAAGAGTTTATGCAATAAGGCTTTCACACTGCCTTTCCACCAGAGATGTGCGAGGTAGCTAAGTGGTGAGCGAGGACAAAGCAGGTACGAAACTATGTGTCTATTTCCACCAAGTGTTGTAGCGGAGCGGGTAAGATGTGCTAGGAATACGAGCTTTGCGCGAGTTAGATGTGCAATGCGAGCTAGCGATGCAGTGCGGTGGGACCGTCCGCCGCGCGCCCTTCTTCGCCCTAATTCCAGCCACCTGCCGATTTCAATTTCTTTGCGCCTCAAAGGGCGGAGAGGCATGCCGGACTCCTACCGGCTAAAACCACTGGGGCGGTCATCTTCGTCAGGCGGTGGCTCCAGGTCCTCGCATAATCACACTAGTGCCGCCCACTGGTGCCACGCCTATAGGCACGTCCCGTGAGAGTGACTAAAGCGGTCACCCTCTGGGGGGATTGTAAAGGATCGCCGAAGCGTCCCTGTGCGCTGTGCTGAGCTGCGCACACGGCGGCGTGTGACCCCATGCGCGCCACTGTCTTCTCGTGGATCGCTCGGTATGGGCGCGCCGATTACCCAGTCTAAGCACCCGCGAACCCAGAGCCCCCCCGCCATATGGCGACAGCAGGGGGTTTCAGGCGTATATGAATTAGGCGCCAGGGTGGTTGTTACGCTTCGAACGTGTGCTGTGCGGTATCCTGTCGCTATCCCATTGGTGGTATTGTGCCGTGGCCTTGCGTCCTATCCTGTGCAGGTATGCACCGAAACAACCGTGTCCGGTGAACACCTCCAGCTGCAGGCGGTGACGCCATTTACGAAGTGTGCGCCGCCATATACGAAGTGCTGATATAGTTAAATTTTTTATTATTTATTTAATCAAGGCCCATATAAAACAAGCAATATAAGACTACAACTAACATAAACATATATAAACTCAAATTCACTACTACACGCGATGAGTCGGCGTCGTGGTGTGTCGCTCGGTGTCCGGTAGGGCTCTGAATCGCCGGAACACTACACTTCTCGGCCTAAACTATTCCTTCAGTCGACGACAGATGTTACGTCGGCACTCTCACCTCAAAGGAATTGGAATTCACATTGTGACGAGCCTCCAACCACTCGACCCCTGTCGTGAATTTGGTCTTCAATTTGTTGTACTCTACAAAATCCTCGACCTTTCTAGAGTAATGCAGCAGTGACACGCAGTACATGAGGTTTGCTTCATGAATCTCATCATTATCATCATATCAGGCAAAGGACGTCCTTTGCTGAACAAAGGCCTCCCCCTTAGATTTCCACAACGAGCGGTTTCATGCCTCTGTCATCCAATGACTCCCAGCGACCTTCACCAGGTTTGCCACACTTAAGGAAACATTCTTGCTGCCATTTTTTTAAGTTGCTCTGTAAAAGTAACCAACCCCCGGGAAGACGGCGGTCTGCACGTGGATACGTGCCGCCGTGTGCGCAGCACACCGCACAGTGAGGCTACTGAGGGATCATCTACAATCCCCCTGATATTTGCCTGGGGGCCGCCTTTTTACAGTCGCCTTGCCGCCACTATTGGGGATGGCCGCTTTACAGGCATTCCCTCCTAGATGTAGGAGCCAGAGGCATGCCCTTCCCCGGAGTGAAGGACGTACATGAACTATTACCACCAGGTAAAAAAAAACTTACAAGCAACCTAGCTAGTTGAAGGCACGGTTTGCATCATGGCTATAAACGATTGACTTCCCGCGCTCAGAGTCAAACCTCGCATGGAACAAATATAGATATGGTCTTATGTGTGTCTGTTCCACAGAAGGGATGCTGCTGCCCATCTCTCTGGTTTACAGTTTCTTAGTCGCCTTTCACGACACCCATGGTGCTATATTCTTAATCCGGACACCACAGTGTCACAGATGAAATCTGAAGGCGATTCTTCACGTTTTTTCAGGTGTAACAAACCGCTTGGATGTAATGGAGCTTTTAGAAAAACGCGTGAAGTCCCGCTTCTCGCATCGGCACATATTCATATTTCCTAACGAAGACGACCCACAGAGGGCGCCACACCATAAGTACAAAGAACTTCTGGCACAAATGCTTAGTATGCCGGTGAAATCAAAAACTGTTGCTACGCCGAAGAAGAAGGGGAGGGGTAGGAGGTCTACAGGTAAAGAGCTTCTATAAACTATGATTCCGACTTCTTTTGTTCCGTCTAGATTACTCTCGAATGACTCGGCACTCTCTCTGGCAGCCCCGTGTGCGGCCTATCCAGCTGGACAGTCATCTAGAGAGGCCACATTGCGCTACCGTTTCATACATTCTCATTCAATGTTTATGCCTGTTTAGCTTGGTTTATAGACTCAGTTAGATTCCGCTCCAGGTAATAACGGAAACTATCCGAAAGTTTTGGTTGCGGGTATGGAGCTCCGTAACATCCTTGCCTTCCCCGGGCCGGAGGAAGTTCATGATGGTTTCCACCTTTGCTAAAAAGAGGATAATGCGGTGTAAATATTAGTAAAGAATATCACTTATAAGTATCATAATAATGTCTTAGGTTTTCGCAAGTATTACACATTATAATAAAACACTTTTAAACGGATTCTACCGCGTATATTTTAGGATTTAGTTTTTCCTGACATTTCGAATAGTCATCCTGCGACCACGAATAATCTAAAATATACGCGATATATGTAGAATCTGTTTTAAAGTGTTTTATTATAAGTATCATCCAGATACACAATGTTAGCAGCCTTTTTTCTCCAATCCTTTTCCTATTACTGCGTTTTAGGTAGATAAGGGCAGTGCAGTTGCACAACTCTTACGCCTCAAACCCCCTGCCGCTGCTATAAGGTGGGGGACCTCTGGGTTCGTGGGTGCGTAGATTGGGGAATCTGCGTACCCGCACCAAGCGACCCAAGGGAAGACGGTAGCACGCATGTGGTTACGCGCTGCCGTGGGACGCTTTGGGGGATCCTTTACAATCTTCCCGGGGGTTGACCACTTTACAGTTACCCTCTTCGAGATGTGCCTATAGACGTGGCACCAGTGGGCGGCTCTAGTGTGATCTTACGAGGACCTGGAGCCGTCTTTCGGTGCCGAAGATGACCGCTCCAGTGGTTTTAGCCGGTAGGAGTCCGGCATACCCCTTCGCCCTTCCCCGGGGCGAAGGAATTCATGAAGAATTTCCACTGGGCACCAATAAAAAAAAAAAAAGAAAGTGCACAACTCTTATTTTACTATCTTCTTTTCTCCGCAGTGACCACACAAGACCTTATGGATGTAGACCAAGATAGCACCCAGCACTCACTACCACAACACATCCTCGCTCGCAACACGGATCTCCAATCGTTAGACACAGATTTCATACAGAATTGGAATGCGCACATAAACAACTTGACAAAAGATTCGAAAGTCATTGATTGTTTGGAGAAGCTGTGTTACTATACAGTCAATGAACAGATATTCAGGAATGTTCTGGTAAGTTAGTTGCTATTAGTAAGTTAGACGGAGTCCACGGGAGCCCGAATGATCCCGAATGTACAACCCGATGTGTAACCCGACCACACTGCAACAGTCTGCAGCAGTAGTTTCTGCGCGTTGCGGCAGTGGTGCAGGTTCCCTGGAGGGATTGATCCTTTTTTACAATTTAAATCACCTATAAAGACTTACAGGATAATTGCCTGGTATTCCACTTGTCCTTCGCTGTATCGCAGAGTAAACTAAACTGACTGTCGTTCCTTCGCGGCTACTATGGGCCGATCGATAATTTGTAGAAAGTTCCAGAATGTGCGCTGTCAAGAATTTTCCAGACTATGTGGTACCGCTACTAGACACCAGATAGCGCCACATAGAACTATCCCGAACATTCTGAAAGTTACTACAAAACGTAGTACAGCTACTAGATAACAGATGGCGTTACGTGTCTTGTTTACGAAGAACTATCCAGAATACTCCATGAGTTTCTACACGCCTTAGTATCGCTACTAAACACTAGACGGCGCCACGTTCCGCTATTGTTTATTGGATGGCGTAACAGCAGTTGTTTTTTAGTGTGGTGTTCCTCCATTGAAAGGGAGGATCCTCCGACCTGGGTGGTATGCCTGGCGGACCGAAGCCCAACGGTTAATGTAAGGCGTATGTATACATGCTTCCGTGATTTTGGATTCTTGAGGTCATAGGAGAGTTGTACTTAATGGTTCAGTAGATGTCGCTGTGAGTCCTTGTAGTTACAGTTACTTCGGTGTCGCCAAAAATGCACTGTTGTCAAAGTTGTCTAAAATTGTATAAATCATCATCATCATCATTTCGGCCTAATAAAGTCCACTGCTGGACACAGGCCTCCCTCAAAGATCACCACAACGACCGACATCGGTGTATTGTGTGCTCATTGGGGGGTTTTGCCATAATCGCCACGCTTGGCGATCGCAGTTGAGTTGTTAATGTACTCGAAGGACGCTGCTGCCCATCCTCCGGCTAATCCCTTAGTCGCCTTTTACGACACCCACGGGATGAGATGGGTTGGTGCTATTCGTAGCCGGCACCACACAGCACAAAAAAAAAGTTGAAACAATATTATATTTCATCCTCAAGGATAGTCAGCTCCAAGGAGGGATCTAGAAGACCCGCCGCATGGCTGTTTCTAAAGAAAATTTACTTCTAAAATAGTATTGTAGTAATTTGCCAGTGCAAAGTAGCTCGGATCTAAGTGCACGGAGTGCATCAGGCCAAGTTCGAGCAAATCAAGGCCGAACGTGTTGCGTGTGCTCTATTTATTGGAACCATTTTCGGCCCAGAGATAGCCCCGTGGCTATTTTCGTTTGGTTTTTAAAGAAATATCGTGATCATTCTTGCCAAGTTTGCATTAAAGATATGATCATTATTGAAACCTCTAAAACCTGCCAAGTTTGATCTGGAAGTTTAACAACTTCCACAAAAAAAAAAAACTATATATTTGAAGACACTGCGTAACTTGGCAATATTTATATATTTCAGACATGTTTTTTGGCATTTCGCACGGACGGAACCGCTTTTTTAGATGTGTGTTTTTAGTAGAATACATTTATTACTGGCATGATCATAAAACGCAGATGCCTGCTATTCGCACACCAAGAATGTGATATGATATGATATTTCGACGTTAAACAGGAGGTTGCTGTGTGTATTTAATTTTAAAATGCTTCTGTTGGATGAATGAATGACCGAATTGATAGTGTCGCCTGGCAGGATTGGTCTGTCATGCTCACTATAATGTCTTGCTGGCGGTGGCGTTGTGTATACTCGTTGGGTTCCCTACAATATAGTTGAGCTAAGTGATGCTAATACAGACGTCATGCTCGTGAACGGGTGTCGTTTGGCGGGACTGGTCAGCCGTTAACCGCCATGGCCAAATAAATTATTATTGTAGTATGTTCCATCTATACACATTAACCTACATTTTTCTAGTTATGTTTTAACATCATTTTGTATCAGTCAACATTGTCATCTCAATTATTTTAAAAGAGTATCCATGGAGTTTCTTGCTGGCTCTTCTCTGTATGATCAACTATTTCGAATTGTGCAACTTAGATTCTGACGTAATTGGTTTATGTGAAATAAAAAACTATGACATCAAATTGACAAAAAATTGCTTGAACTTCAACATAAGGTAGTTTGGAGACCCCTGATCTAGCCTATTTATAGCCAATTAAGTCTTCCATACACACTGCGTAAAGAAATACTAAATTGTTTTAATAATATTTTTTTCAGTTTGAATTAGTATCAAAATTATGCCTGGTAAAACCCTTCATAGAAGTATCAGATCTATCAGCAATCATAGATAAGACAGTCGCTCCGGAGCACAGAGTAAAGTTGCTGCAATCATTGTCTATACTCGAGTTGTCTCTGGTCATCGCTATGAAACACGGCATGGATATATTTGATGGGCAGCCTATGAACTTTGAAATGGTATTACATAGGTAAGGAATAAATATCATCACAGGGCCATGTGAAATATTTCCACGCACGTAACGGGATATTTTTATTCTTTGTGCCTATTTCCTCCCCTGGGTACACTGAGTAGTAGATAATAAATAATAATTAAAAATCCTAACTAAAATAAATAAATAAGTTTTTATCATCACATCACTTGTATACTTGTAGATTCATCGCTGGGTATTTCCCTGTATCATATTGTAAACTGAACCGTCCCTCCTTCCTTTGCCGCCGCTATATATATATATATGAGCCGATCGACATTGAATAGAACTTTCCAAAGTATCAGCTTTCTAGAAGTATCCAGACTGTGTGGTACCGCTACTAGACACCAGATAGCGCCACAAAGAACAATCCCGAACATTCTGGAAGTTACTACATACCGTAGTATAGCTACTAGATAAAAGATGGCGCCACGTGTCTTAGTAGCGCATAACTAACCAGAACATGAGTTGCTACATGTTGTATTACCGCTACTAAGCACCAGAATACGGCACCGCGTTTCGCTGTTATTGGACAGCGTAACAGTATATTTTTTTATACATTTCCAGGTACACGAAATTCGCGAACTCAAATTCCTCAACGCAGACAGTTCCTCGCCCGGTGATTTTAAAGGCATTTGAACATCTTCAGGAGTTGGAAATTATTATGCCAATCCGAACAACTGATTCAATATACAATGGTGCCGATACTACAGCGAGTAGGGTGCAGAAAGAATACAAACTATATACCCTGGCAGTACCCATTGAGGATATAGCCGATGCTGTAAAGAATTTCAAAGCGTTGCCAACTGAAATTCACCATTGGTATAATAACTCTGTAGTATGATTTTTTGTTTGTGGTAACATTGAAAGAGGAACCTACTTAAATAGGTGAATGTTGGTCACACTTCAATATACATTCGGTAACACAGTCTGTTGCGGTCCACCGCTGTGTGGACATTTACAAATGTGATTAAAAACACGTAATGTAATCTGAAACAGTATTTAAAATAAAATAAATTCTTTTATGTATATATCCGTTTTCCATATTACCTTAAATATGTATATGCATATGTAGAATGACCTCTGACAAACCAATCTTATATAATGTCTGACTTTAATTGTCCACGATATTTTGCATGGCGCCTTAGAGAATGCTGAAGAGAATGAAGGTATTAACAAAAAAACTCTTTCTATATATTTTTTGTCATTATTTTTAATAAATCAATTATTTCATTGCTTATATATAATACATCCAGTATTAGATAAAAAAATCTCGAGTGTGAGTTCACACGCGGCAGAAGTGGAACTTCGTATTTTGGTTAGTTTGTAAGAGAATGAGATGATTATACTATGGAGGTGGCAAACAGAGATAGAGAGAGAGCGAGCGATTGATCGACAATAGGGAATATGGAAACTATATAGAAACCTGTTTTATCTTTTTTATATATATTTGTTTTATATATTTGTTTTATATTGTTTTATATTTTAAAAAACGTTGCCCCACACTTGGATTTCTCCTGTGTCGTGGGTGCGTTTACAGAGATGAATTCCACATACACATATCTCATTCTCTCATAGTCTAAACCCTATAAATATATGTATAGTTGTCTCTTTCGTTACATAAAATCCAATTCACACCATCCCAAAAGAAGTTTCACTTCAAAATAATATCTACATGCATTGAGTAAAAAAAAATAGCGGACGCGACTGGCTGACCCATGTAAGTATTCCGCAACCACATTTGAAACGAGCGTTGGTGGCGCACAAAACTAAGAAACATTCATACCATCTGAATTTTACTTTGTGGTACGAACATCATCCATAGCATTTACTAAGGCGCCATTCAAAATAACATGGATTATTACGAGTAAATACGACCTTATATAAAAATATGCACGTTAAAATACCGAAGATTCGCTGTAGTTTTAATCGGTAATACAAGAAGTCTCCTTTTCTAGCAAATATTGTTCATCTGGGCCTTCCTCTCATCCACTCATTTATATTTAACAGTAGAAAAATGTGATTGACATTCAAAATTACGAAATCATCCACAATACAGTATCTCATTTTCATTTGCCCCAATTCGACCTCGCTCTTTTTTTTACTTTCGATAAGCAATGCGCATTCAGCCTTTGAAATAATAAACATCGTGTACCTAAAACTCCTGATTTATGTGTCTAAATTAAAAAGCTCTAGCACTCCAAGAATAGAAAAAAGCTGTACAGTGTTGTGTGGGAAATTGCTGGCGTGCGATTTCTTTGCGTGCCGAAAAGATCCCATTGATGTGTTGTTCTTTTTTAACGAAGCCATTTCCTGGGCATGTCTGAGAAACTGTAGGTAATTAATTCCTATTTGCGAAATAGTTTGATTTCAAAGTACCAACATCATCATTTCGGCCAAGTGAAGTCCACTGCTGGACACAGGCCTCCCCAAAGATCACCACAACGATCGATATGGGTGTGTTGTGGGCTCATTGGGGGGTTTTGCCATAATCGCCACGCTTGGCAGACGGGTTGGCGATCGCAGTTGAGTTGTTAATGTACTCGAAGGACGCTGCTGCCCATCCTACGGCTAATCCCTTAGTCGACTTTTACAACACCCACGGGAGGAAATGGGGTGGTGGTATTCTGAGCCGGCACCACACGGCTAAAGTACCTACATGTGTTAAAATATTACTGTGCTATTATGAAACATCTTTTAAATTCCAATGGATCATGAAGTGTGATCAGGACCTTAAAATGCGTGAGTTCTTAAAATTGTGTTTATGTATTTTTTAAGATGTCAATGAAATTAAACTTATTTATTTATTTGTACTTTGTTTTATTTATAATTATCTACTCTAATATTAGTAGCTTATCACAAAATAACAACTAGGTTTTATGTAACAAAAGACAACAATAATACAAGTACCAACTTTTCCACACAATTGTTTGCACCAGAACATCTCGTTCTGAAAATGATGAATTTAAAAAAGGAAATATAGAAATAACATGGTAACACACGCGGTAAGATGGCGGTCGCGTTACTTCCGTTTTTCAACACGTTTGTTTAATTTTAGATCCACAGAGTACTTGTTACTTATTCTTGTCGCTCTTCAATTAATTTAATTGTTAGATGTCGCAGATCTCCTTAATCTAACCATCTAATATTAGCACTAGCACTTCTCTCAATGTCATTCTTGTAATCTTCTTCATGAAACCTATACCTAAACCTATCCTGACTTGCATTAATTTCGCCCAAGTCTTGTAATTCCTTCGGCGTCAAATCCTTATATCTTTTCCCCTTTAACTCTTCAGGTATAACATGTACAATATTACTCTGGTCTTTTCTTTTTAAAGTCGCGTCATTAATTTCTTGGACCATGGCGTCTAGAGTTTTGTGGGTGTCGCTCTCTGTGTTGCCAGGTCTCTTATTCAAAAATCCCGTATTATTTAAGGATGTCGCAGTAGGTTCTTGGTTTTGGTCGCCGACGAATGCTTTGTTTGTAAACATTTGGAATATGCCTTTCCTTTTATTTGCCTGCAACAATCAAAAATATATTATTTTGTTAGTTCCTGCAACAATCAAAAATATATTATTTTGTTAGTTGTAGTATTCATACCAATCCGCGTGCCAAGCATTGTGAGTACTGGCAGTTTCGCCGCAATGACGGCACAATTGTGGAAATCTATGGGGGAGGCCTTTGTTCAGCAGTGGACGGCCTTTGGCTGATATTTTTTTCTTTTTTTTTAAAACCTTGCCCCACACTAGGATTTCTTCTGCGTCGTGGGTGCGTTTACAATCACAAATTCCACACACAATACACCCAGACCCGTAACAACTACCTGCAGATCGTACAAATATTTGTTCCTTGCGGGAATCGAACTCACGTGCCGTCAGTATGAGTTTTAGTAATATTTTGGGCTTTTTGAACTCTAGAGATTTCAGAGTTTCAACGAACTACAAATTCAATATCCGAGTTCTTATACAGAGTGTGGTAAAAGTAAATCCTTGCCAACTGGACTGGCAAAAACGATTTGCCCACACCTGGATTAGTCTACGCTACGCCACTGCCAAAACCGGTGCGGATTTGAGAAATTAATCAAAACTGTATAATAGTAACTGTTCGGGCGCCGTCGTCAACCATCGGGTCCACTGGCAAGTGCTGTTATTTGTTGTTATTTAATTATTATTTTAATAGTCTACACGCCCATACACAAACATTTTAATATCATTTTCATTTACACTAATTGCTAGCTTTTTAAAATAATAATACTTTGTTTGCCAGAAATTTTCAAATACCTACCTACAAAAGTAAATAATTTGATTATCATAAATATAATTATCACAAAGATTTCGGAACCCTGCATTAGCAAATGACCTCGCACTGCCTTTGTTAACACTTGGTATCGCTTCTCGTTGGCGTCCCTTTAGTGATTGAAGACCTCTATAACGCCCTTGAGTAAGCTCAAGGATCCCTGACTAGGAGTAAGCTGCTTGTCAGGGATCATATTTTTATTATAAAATATACATCTTTTTTACACAATTTCCCACACTACGTTATCTCCTATTCATGGGTACAGTTTACAGACGTAAATTGTGTCAAGTACGAAAACTTAAAGAAATGTATCTATATATCATATCAAGCTTTACATTTGCGAAATAGGTTGATAGATCTTAAAGAGGCTTTTCGCACAATTAGAGGTGTGTACAATTACGATCTTAGAAAGAAATAGAAGGAGATACCAATAAATCGTGGCTGCTCTCACGCTCCATCTTTGTCATTCTTCGTTAGACACATTTGATAGACTGGGCACATGCCTTTCTGCTGAGCTGTGATACGTACATATCATAAGTAAGTACTAGCCTCGTGCAACTTGTCGACGACGTAGCCGTGGCCGGTGTTGACGCCGATTTTGGCCATCTCTTCGATGCTGGTGGAGCGGTGGTATGGGCGGAGGGCGGAGACGGCGCGGGATATGCCCACCTGTAGAACAGAACGTTAAGGTTTTAGAGACCATGTTAGCTGAAGTACGTATGCCGCTGAACAAAGGCCTCCCCCATTAGGGTCACCGTTAGGTTCGAAATTTGAAAGGGCCAGACAAAACGCCGTGTGGTGCTGGCTCAGAATACCACCACCCTATTTCCTCCCGTGGGTGTCGTAAAAGTTGACTATGGGATTAGCCAGAGGATGAGCAGTAGCGTCCTTCGAGTACATTAACAACTCAACTGCGATCGTCAACCCGTCTGCCAAGCGTGGCGATTATGGCAAAACCCCCCAATCAGCCCACAGCACACTCATATCGGTTGTTGTGGTGATCTTTGGGGAGGCCTGTGTCCAGCAGTGGACTTCATTCGGCCGAAATGATGACAAAAAGCTGTACATTTCAAAATGAGTCCGGACAAGTTAAAAATTCTGACTAAGTCTAGGTATACGGCAGGCCGAAAGTCCGGATAAATTCGGATAGATGGTAACCTTATTCCCCATTTGGAACTGCCACTTTTAACTATTAGTGAGTCTAGTAAACCTTACTAATATAATCAAGATACTCAACCGGATTCAAGTGAGATCTTAAAAGTAAAAATTTGGCAAATATTTCAATAATACGCATAATCATCTCCAGTGACGTAAAAGGTGGCCAAGTGACCCTAAAACAAAGGGGTGGGCAGCAGCATCACTGCTCTGGAACCTAAACGTCCCTTCTGTGGAACACCGGCCATACTGCGCTCACCAACCCGCCTGTCAAGACTTGTGTTGAGTACTGGCAAATTTCCCCCAAATTATGAAACACGGTATGTATCCGGTCGTTATGGGGGAGGCCTTTGTTCAGCAGTGGATGTTTTTTGACTGATATAATAATGATAATGTTATAATGTGTAATTAAAGAAGAAACAAAATTTATAGTCCTGGTTTTTTTTACTGAAAATTATTATCTACTTTTTAGTTCAGTTATCTACAAAAGCGTGTTTTTTTTAACTATAATTTATTTTCAATTTTTAGTGCGGCTAACTTTTTTTGTTCTGCGCATGGCTGAATGTCCATGTTGCCTGTCCATAGTCTCAATAACTCCGAGTGGTAATTATTTACTCAAGAATCTTCCTTTCGACGTTTAAAAGTAAACAAATTCTCCCTCCATAACGGATAAAATCATCTGAAGAATGAGACGCTATACGAATCTCGTCGCACTCTTGCCGCGGAAAATTGAATCGACATCTTATGGAGGTATTATTTTTTGTGCAAGTTTTTTGTATATCGATGAAATTATAATTTTTGCCGGCGGGCTGATTAGCTAAAAACAGCAACAGCAGACGCGATAGCAGCTATCGCTCAGCCAAGGACCCACCGGTGGCAAGGCGTCAAAAAAATTGGTATTACGTAAGGTTGTAAAGTTGTAATTTTTTCTTCTTCATTCATCTATTTATTTAACTATTATGTTTCTAAGACGGAGACGCTTACAGTGAGCGCCGCGTCGCGCCGCCGTTTGTCGCGTATTGCCATTACCACCATAAACGCCATGAGCACTGACAGACCATAAGATTATTTTTTATTTAGTGATGGGCGGTCTCGTTTACCTACTCATTAGATTATTTAAATGCCAAATATGAAATTATTGTTAAATATATTCGATTTTATTCTTTATTTTTGCGCTTTGTGTAGTTCTTATTTGTATAATTATATTTGTTGATTTATTAGAAGGTATAATATGCAATATTTATGTTATATACTGTTTTTACACCCGTGAATCACCGAATCACCGAAGAGTCCAGTTGAAAACCAGCGCCAGGCTCTTGTCTGGCAAATGCTGAACTGGTTACCTGTTTGGCGCAACTGTGGGGCACACAACAAACTCTAGCCTAATATTGTTTTTTTTTTGTCTTGTTTATAACCCTGTCCAAATTTTGATCGTGTTTTTTTTTTAGTTTTATATTAAGTTTTATTACCGTTTGTGATGTCTCACTTTGCTGTCAAATAAAAAAAAAAATCTATCTAAGGCATCGCCCGCCTGTCGCTATTGTGGAAGATGCATAGTTACTAGCGCCGGTAGCCACCAGTGGAACTAAAAATAATGAACGTTTTTAATTCATTGATTGTCCGACAGAGGCGCGTCAGAGATCTTCGCCTGTTTAGTCGCTATCGGCAAATAGGTAATAAATACCAAATTGACGTTTGACAGCGGCGTTGGAGCAATTTACGCCTGTTGCAAAGCGTCTGCGACTTAGGTAATCAGCCCGCGGGTATCATGATGAAATGAAAAAATACTAATCCTGAGGATACTAGCGAGGATAATGGGACAAACTATTAAAATTATAGCATTGTCATCGGTCCTTGGTAAGTGTGAAGTGCGAAGTTTCAAATCAATCCGACCTTTTGAAGGGGATGAAAATCTGTTACATAGATATATACCAAGCTAATAAAAGCGTGTTAAATATCATAAATTGTTGATGGTTACCTGTCCATGTCTGATCCGATGCTCCGTGATATCGGCGCCGAGCAGCTCAGTGTACGGGTCCATTCGGATGGGCAATATCTTGTCTATGGCCCACAGTAACGTTATCGTCACTAAGATGCCCCACGTCATGAGGCACACACCGGTCAGAGACTGAACGCCGAGGAGGTACCAGCCGCCACCTGGGTGGTAAAACAAATATGAATTTTCAAAATTTCATGCTACTAAACCTTTTTTTTTTGCCGTGTGGTGCCGGCTCAGAATGCCACCACCCCATTTCCTCCCATGGGTGTCGTAAAAGTCGACTAAGGGATTAGCTAGAGGATGGGCAGCAGCGTCCTTCGAGTACATTAACAACTCAACTGCGATCGCCAACCCGCCTGCCAAGCGTGGCGATTATGGCAAAACCCCCCAATGTGCTCACAACACATCCATATCGGTGGTTGTGGTGATCTTTGGGGGAGGCCTGTGTCCAGCAGTGGACTTCATTCGGCCGAAATGATGAAACCTTTTTTTGGGAGTAATTTCCTACTGCATTCCAGTTTTCGTGCTCTGCCAACATAGCCGACACTACTGCTGGCAGAGGGAGATCTTGCCCGATCCGATCGACCAGGATCCGCCGCTCGGTGGCCCACGCAGGGCACGCCTCGAGCGTGTGCTGTGCGGTGTCCTGGTTGCTATTACAAAACGCTTTAAAATAGGATGTAATTTTCAAGGGGAACGATGGACGACGAATTTTCAATCTATCAATCAACTCCGCCTATTGCAGCCCACCGCTGGACAATCTTTTAACATGTCTCTACAGCACCCCTTTGCCTTCCGTCGTCTCGTTTAATTTAATCGAAATCAATTTTGTTTTGAAATACATTAAGCGCCTTCAATTGAACCAAATCATGATTTTGTTTGAAGAAATATTCGTATGATCTGCAGGTAGTTGTTCCGGGTCTGGATGTATTGTGTGTGGAATTTATGTCTGTTAACGCACCCACGACACAGGAGAAATCCTAGTGTGGGGCAATGTTAAAAAAAAGCTGGTATTACATATTTTTTGATCTAAAATTTGTAACATAAATTACCTTTGAACAGTCCGGACCTGCCGTTAGTCGTTTCCATGGGTATTGGGTTGTCAGCAAATAGTCCCACAGCTAGCACACCTGCAATAACAAAACCATGGCTGCTATTGACTTGCTGGCTATGTGGACCTTACTGAAGACGAGGTTAGCCGGTAAAGTGGACTAATCTGTGGAGAATTTGAAATGTCACTGAAGCAGATGTAAAGAAATACTTTTTACGATACCAATGGGGCGAAGAAGAGTTGTCTTGGCGGGAATTACTACAACTTTTCGAGTCTCTTACCCCAAAGTCCACAAGCTCCGTGCACAGCCGATGCCCCAACTGGGTCATCAACACCCATCATATCGAACAGTGGGGAACTGCCCGACGCTATAGCTGCGCCGATGAAGCCGATGAGCAGGGACTCCCATGCACGGTAGAGGAAGCACCCAGCTATTTAACACAGTGAAGAATATGAGGATTATAATTGAAGAAGACTTAATACGCAGCCAGAAATCCCTTAGGAATCCCGTTAGGAATTAAAAAAGTAGTTAATAAGATAGTTAAGGTGTTTTTTGCTTGCCGTCTTTCCTTGGAATACTATGCTCCAATCCTGTCTTAAAATAATCTTCAGGTAACTAGTAATTGGGATGTTTCTATACTAGGTTTTTTAGACTAGACATATCTATTTTAATTTACCCACGGCCCGATTTCTTATACTGACGATAATACATATACTTCTACACAAAACAATCACATCAATCTATCAACACAATCAAGATATACACACTACGACACAAGTCACGACTAAATCTTTGTTATGTCGATTATAATATATAATGGGTTCAATCAAAATCGAAAATAAAAGTAATATATATGTTTGACATAAACTAAAAAATCTATTACTATAAATTATAAATTATTATACCAGTGATTGAAACGAGTGATCCAAGAACACTGTTTATCAGTTCCATAACTTCTGCCTTGCCTTTGTTCTTCACGAGCGTGAAGCTGAAATTAAAAATAACAATGTCAAAAGAAATTTGAAATTAAATTAAAAAAATGTATCACCTTCCCAAACTTATTCCAAGTAGGTAGGGATAGGTTATTTATTAATTAAACATAATCTTTATTGTACACCACACTATATAAAGAAGAAAGGGCAAATATAAGAATACAATGGGCGGTCTTATCGCACAAGGCTATCTCTTCCAGACAACCTATGGATAAACTGAAGGTATGACTTGTGTTCCACAGAGGGGAGGGACGCTGTTACTCATCGCTCTGGTTTAGAGTTCCTTAGTTATCTTATACGATATCCACGGGAGGACATGGAGTAGTGATTTATTCTTAATCCGGACACCACGCGATGTCCGAAGACCGAACATCAGCGGAACTTTTTTCATTATTATTACATCATATAATAATGTGGTGCCGGATTAGGAATATAACACCACTCCATCTCCTCCCGTGGATGTCGTAAAAGGCGACTAAGGGAATCTAAACCAGGAAGATGGGCAGCAGCGTCGCTTCTGTGAAACGGTAGCCATACTGCGCTCACCAAGCCGCCTGCCAAGCGTGGTGAGTATTGGCAAATACCCCCCAAAATGATGACACGTTGTGAAAATCTATGGGGGAGGCCTTTGTTCAGCAGTGGACGTATGAATGGCCGATATGATGATGATGATGATGATATTAAAATACAGAATAAATAGATAATGAGCACTCGTAAACCACAAAGGTTTGAAATTAATGCTACAAGTAGTCTAATATCTAATAAAAAAAACTGAAAGTTGGTGAGTGCATTTCCAGGCTCGGTTCTCCTTTTTGAGAGATCATGAGATCATTGCTGCTACTATGCCTAAGGCCAACAGCATCCCACAGTTTTGAGGGGAGCCAATGCCCCACCCCCTGGATCCGCCCTTGGGGATGACGATCAGTGCTCAAGATCGGTACCAGTTACTACTACTTCATCTCCTAGTGACAGGTGGGAAAAATAAATAATTCATTTGCCCCCAGTAGAGGCGTAGCTCTAGTGGTGAATATACAGCGATGTAGTATTATGAATTCTTCACCAATGTCCTTAAGTGGACCACATTTTATATTTTATGTTTAATTAAATACTAAATGCACATAGAAAACAAGAAAAATGAATATGTATTATAATAATATAAGGTTATACCCTAAAGATCCAGATCAAACACAGTCACAATAGGTTTCGTATGTGTGCATAGCATAGGAAGATAGGTTACGGCAGACTGCTGCGTACCTACTGTGAAAGCGACCAGGTTAATGCATAGCACACGCTCGAGACGTGCCCTGCGTGGACTGCAGAGTGGCGCATCGTGGTCGATCTGATTGGGGATCTCTCTGCAGGCAGTAGTGTCTACTATGTTGGAAGAGCATGAAAATTGGAGTGGTCTGGTCGCTTGTGAGAGCGTCATGCTTCTGAAGGAGAACGGAGGCCTCAAAGCGGGATCGGGAGAGGGCCGATCTTGCACTGTGAAGGAGGAAATGGCCCTGGGGTAATAACCGTACCGGCGTGGCGCCCAGATCCGACATGCCTGAGCCCATGCCGTCGTTATAAGGCAGAGAGCCTCTGAGGTCGCGGGTGCGAAGATTCGGGAGTTTGCGAGCTCAAACCGAGTGACCGCTGGAAAAACGGCAGCGCGCAGCGAGGCTTCGGGGTAATCCTTTCTAATCCCTCCAGAGATGTGGTTTAAGGGGTGGCGTTTTTACGGTCGCCTCCCCACCGCTAGACAGGTTAACCACTTTACATACATGCCCTCCGAGATGTGCCTAAAGGGGAGGCACCAATGGACGGCTCTAGTGTGATTTTATCGAGGACCTGGAGCCCCGCTTTGGTGCCGAAGATGATCGCTCCGGTAGTTTTAGCTGGTAGGAGTCCGGCATGCTTCTCCACCAATCCCCGGGGCGGAGGAAGTGCATGATGTTATTCGAACGGGTAAAATAAAAAAGTGCATTACGCAATAGCTAACAAGAACCAAAGATAGTGAAGTCTACCCTCGTTGTATTTGTTTACCGGGAGGCTTATGTTAACCAGTGGACGTGGGCTGATGTGTGTAGCGGCAAGGTCTTCCTTTATTTAATTAATTATGGTGGTGGTGCCGACGGTGGTGGCAACTGGGAAAAAGCGATCCACGACACAGGAGAAACTCCACAGTGAGACATCGTTTTCAAGAAAAAAATATACTTACAGAAGACCGAAGCACCCACCGCCGAAGGAACCCATCATAGTCATGACTGCTGCTCGAGCTGCATACTGCCACTTGGCTCCGCTTACCTGTCACCAACCAATAAGAGCGTAGCAATTTACATTTCTTATGAGGAGCCAGATTGAAACCAGTGCTGCAAACTGACATCTTTATAAGCTGATTCAAGTTAATTATGCGGAGGGCCGGGTGTACCTCCCCCCTTCCCACCTTGCTACGTGTTTGGTAATAATAAAGTCAAATTGCAATCATCATATCAGCCAAAAGAGTTCCACTGCTGAACAAAAGCCTCTTGCGGGGAATCTAATGGCCCGATTAAGTTGAAATTTGGTACATTATGGATTTCTGCAACTCAAGCATGTGTAACGTAAATAAATGATTTTTTAATATGGGTCAGTTTTGGTGGACAATATAGAAAATTAAAGAATTAAGTTTTGCAAACTGTACCGTGTAACATATGAAATAGAAGGGCTTGTTGTGAGGGTGTCAAATTAAAATTGTTTAAAATATATCGTTTTAAAGTTATTTAAGAAAATAGACGAACATGACTATTCCCCCCGCACTTATCTCCGAAACTAATGAGCCTAAAATTAAAAAAGAAGATAATAGCTATAATATAATAGATATAAATTAAGATATAGGTAAAGCTATAGATTACAGGAATACCTATAAGAAGTCTATGGTATTAAAATAACATGATAAATCTTTCAATATTGTGGGTACAAACTTACGTTTGGGGTTGGATTGTATGGGAAAACTTTTTTTCAACAACGATGTGTTCTTGGGTTAAGTTATTGGTACAAGACCGAATTCAAGAATGGACAATATATTCAGCATTTTCAGAACTCTACACGCGAGTTGAAGTTATTTTTATTCATGGACACCATTTCTTTTTTAAATCGTTGCCCCACACTGGAATTTCTCCTGTGTCGTGGGTGTGTGTTATCCGTTTTTTTAGTAGGTATTGTGCGACGTCACTGCAGCTCTTTCGCTTGATGTTGCCGACTACCTACCTAAAGCGGTCAGCCGGCCACGTTCGTCATTTTCTTACTAGACGCATGTGGATATTATTACAACTAAGAGAATCCGTAAGTAATGAAATTATTGTAAAAATGACAACAAAAATACAATTGATTTGGTCCTAGTGGAATCTAAGTTTGTTTTTTGATCGAGTTAATTTATACTGATTTTCAGATCATTAAAATGAAAGGCCAAGTTGAGAAAAATCAGCATTTTCGACACCTTTTTGCTTTTAATCAAGGTTCTAAGTCCGCAAAAGATGCTCGCTCCTTTTGTGCTGTGCATGGAGAGGGTGCCATAGCTGAAAGAACCGCCAGTGATCGGTATGCCAAGTAAAAAAATGCAAATTGTGACCTCAAAGGCTGACCTCGTTCTGGCCTTTCAGTTAAATTCGATGAAGACCGATTAAACCAACTTTCAAAACACAAGGGAACTGGCAGAGAAAATTGTATGCTCGCACACTGCTATAGATTTTTTGTTTAAAACGGCGGGAACTTAGTTGGTAACCAATAAATTCTAGAAAAATCTGAAACATATCTATTTTTCTTTTATAAACCTAACATGATATACATTGTATGTAAACAAACGCTTCTGAGTACCGCGTCGTGTACAAAATCATGTATTCAAACCAACAATTAACTTGACATGCAACACAAATCGACGGTGATTTGTCTAATTTTTTAAAATGTCCCCATTTACTGACAATCTTGTTGAATGACATGGAAACGTGATTCGCATGAACATGGCAAGTTGTAGCATAAGTGGCCAGGTACACAAGACGGGTTTGAGCGCGAATAATATTGAAGTGTGTCTATAATAATTTGAAAATAAAAGTGCAGTTTGCCTTAAACTTGACATTGGCGAAATTGTGAAAGATAATCTACAGAAGCCATAATCTAAGAGAAGAAGAAGAAGTGCAGTTGGTAGTAGCAGTCGATATCACGTTTGTGTTGGAAAATAATTACAATACTTCCTTCCATCTATTATTTTGAAAGAACATCCATAGAGTTTGCTGCCTCCGTGTTTTCACAGGAGCTATAGTCGGGATCCGTGAAACTTTAATTCGTATCTATGTATCTATGACGGCATGGTTGGTGTAGTGGCTGATACAGTCAGCTGCTGCGCTCAGGGTCGTGGGTTCGATTCCCGCACGGAACAAATATTTGTATGATCTGCAGGTAGTTGTTCCGGGTCTGGGTGTATTGTATGTGGAATTCATGTCTGTAAACGCACCCACGACACAGGAGAAATCCTAGTGTGGGGCAACGTTTAAAAAAACTAAATACCTTTAAAAGACTTTTCTTTTTAATTTATATTTCCTGAGCCAATTTAATTCGAAATTCTGTGTCCTTTCCGCCTTTTGCTTCCCCTTAGCGGTGTCATTGGCTATCATGTTACGTAGCATATGTGCTATGTTGGTAGGCCCAGGCAAGAATACTAGGAGGGATCAAAAAGTAGTGAGAACGACATACTCCTTGGTAAGAAAAAAAATACTGGCAGGCATAGCTCAGATACATATTTGTATTATCAATAAAGAAGATATCTTCGATTCTCTTTTGTTTTTTTCTGAATGTAGTTATTGCGACCACGGGAGGAGATGGGGTGGTGGTATTCTGAGCCGGCACCACACGGCATAAATGATAATTAATGTAGAAAACAAATAATTTTACTCAGTATATTTAAGTTTTACATTTTTATTTTAAATTACGATTAAGCTCGGATTTCTTCGGAACCTTCCCAACCTTACAAGTTCAACGGCGTGACTGAGTCTGTCTCATCTACCCGGCACTAACATAACTATTCATTACTACTATTAACTATTCATTACTACAAATTGATTGTCCGCCCGTTTAACCTTCGCGACACATAATATATTTTAAAGGATCTTAGTAAATCACGTTTTAGTAGAAATGTTTCTTAAAAAAAAGATTATGAATTCAAAGTAGCGCGTGCGTCGCAAATACTTTATCAATGTATGAAACAGAGACGTGGTCACTCACAATGGGTCTCATAAGAAAGCTTAAGGTCACTTAGCGAGCTATGCTTGGTATTTCTCTACGAGATCGAATCAGAAATGAGGATATCTGTAGAAGAACTAAAGTTGCCGTTATAGCTGAAAGGATTGAAGTGGCAATGGGCGGGACACATAGCTCGTAGATTTGATGACCGTTGGGGTAATAAAGTTCTTGAATGGAGACCGCACACCGGAAAACGCAGCGTGGGACGACCTCCAACGAGGTGGACAGACGACCTGGTGAAGGTCGCTGGGAGTCGTTGGATGAGGGCGGCATGTGACCGCTCGTTAATCGTCCGAAGTCCTCTGACAGATGTGATGATGATGAGACGTGCTTTCTTTGTGGTGTGTGATGCGGGAAATGGTCAATTTTCATCTATTTTCTTAAATAACTTTAAAAAAATATATTTTAAAATTATAAATTAAATATATTTGAGACCCTCACAATAATCATTTAATATGTTACATGATACAGCATGCAAAACTTAATTTAAAAAAAAACTATATTGCCCCCCTGAAAAGTGACCCCTATATTCAAAATTAATTTATTTACGTTACACGTACGTGTTTAGGTCGCAGAAATTCATATGTGTGTAACAAATATCAACTTAATCGGTCCGGTAGATTCGGAGCAAATTGGCTGTGATAGACGGACAGACACACGAGTGATCCTATAAGGGTTCTGCCGTTTTTTCCTTTGGACGTTCGGAACCCTAAAATGGAATCTCTAATCTTTTTTTTTTTAAACGTTGCCCCACACTAGCATTGCTCCTGTTTCGTGGGTGCGTTTACAGACATGAATTCCACATACAATACACCCAGACCCGGAACAACTACCTGCAGATCATCCAAATATTTGTTCCGTGCGGGAATCGAACCCACGACCCAGAGCGCAGCAGCCGATTGTATCAGCCACTGCACCAACCGTGCCGTCCTCTAGATGACGAGTGTATTATGGTGTCACACAGGATTAGTCCTGGGTAGGAAGACAATTGTTATGGGCAGGCGTGTCGCTTACCACCAGGCGAATGACTTGCTAGACTTGTTACAAGCTTTTATAAAAAAAAATATCTACATGTATGGCACTTACTCCATACGTACTGCCAGAGTTGAAAGCCAGCCATCCCCACCATAGCACGAACGTTCCCATCACCGCGTTGACAGGGTTTCCCATAGGGAGAGGCGCAATACCGTGTGCGTAGCGCCCGAGTCGAGGGCCCAGCATGAGGGCTGATGCGAATGCCGATGCTCCACCTTGGGGAAGGAAATGCAGAACTATGTTATGATACTTTTTGTTAATCAGAGGAATGAGGTTCTGCAAGTAGGTACGATAAAAAAATCTGACGTACAAGAGTAATCTATACAAATAAATAAAATTGAAGTGTCTGTTTGTAACGTCAAAATAACAGCTTTTTACTAAATGCACATGAAAGTATATATAACAAAAAATCAATTTTTAAATTTTTTGTCTGTCTGTTTGTTCCGGGTAATCTCCGAAACGGCTGGACCGATTTTGACGGGATTTTCACTGGCAGATAGCTGATGTTATAAGAAATAACTTAGGCTACTTTTATTTTAGAAAAATTTAGGATTAGGGATCCACACAAAAAAAATAAAACCCTTGAAATCCAATATGTGGTGTATTCTATGTTAAGTATGTCTATTAAGTCTAAGTATTCTATGTCTATGTCGAAGTACTCCAAATATCTTTTTAAATTACACGCGGGTGAAACCGCGGGTCCCAGCTAGTTATAAATATTATACTTCTTCTTTTAAATTGGGAGTTTGGCTTCCGAAGTTGTACCCTCTTAACTTTGTTTTGTCGCCACGTTGGAAATGCTCGTGTATCGTTCAACGCTCCTGGGGATAGGGATGAAGGGTATGTCCAAAAATATTGGTAGAGAGTCGGACTCAATCTACTTGGTAATATGACCAAATTTTCGGCTACGAAGGCTTCGGGATCTCGAGAACGAACTATCCGGAGCCACCTATTAGCGCCACGTTAAAGGCATATTACGAAGGGGGTGACTGTCAAGATGTCCACTTCTCTAGTGGAGGGGAGGCAAGCGTAAAGCTGACACCCCCAGGCTCATCTCGGGGGTATTGTAAAAGATCCTCCGAAGCCTCGCTTCGCGCTGTGTTACTAATTCCTAGCCCACTGGCATACAGTACAAGATCGTGTTGAGAAAATACAAGGAGCAGTATCCTTTGAAGTAGAACCTTACCAATGAGATGTACAGGTCCTGACCCCGCAATGTCGACAGCACCCAGTTTGTTCAGGAAACCGTGAGAGCCCCACACCCAGCCAGCTGGCACGCAGTATACGATTGTGTTCAGGAGAGAGAAGAGGCAGTACGCTCTGAAGTTGCATCTGTGAAGGAAGGGGGTGATGTAGGCACTTGTTTTTGATGTGAAATGATATGTCATAAAAACGTTTTAACAAAAAAAATACCGACTTCATAAAGGAAAAAGAAAACCTTATGATGTCGGGCGGGGCCAGGTATGCCCCAACCATAGTTCATGCAGATCAACGAGAAGTTATATTTTATACCTGGCCCGACTTCCTAAAGTTTTTTTTATTTTCTGAAGTCGGTATTTTGTTTTTGTTAAAAAGTTTTATTTGTTTCTTTTTAGTGTAATTATATGTAAGAAAATTTTCCAATTTGGTATCAGTATTTAACACTAAAAATAAAAATGACTCAAATCGGTCTCTGATCCGAGAGGAATAGAAACTATTAAGACATCATCTAGATAAATAAGCGCAGTCAAATTAACCTGTTTATTGAAGCTATTTAAAAAACTACTCCATCAAATGTAATTAAATTTATATAAGACCAACTCGAAAGCATTCTGCACCAGTTAAAAAAATAATTGCTAGAATCGGTCGACAAATCTCGGAGTAATCAGTGTACATACATAAAAAAATAAAAATACGCATCGAATTGAGAACCTCCTCCTTTTCGAAGTCGGTAAAAATGGTATGTGTGTCGTGAAATGATACTTTTTTAACGTCAAAATAATAGAAGACGACACCCAACAACGCCTAGCTTTCACTGCTTCCTATTGTTTAAGGGTAAGGCATACCTGATGTCCGGTCCGGTCGGTTGGTGGTCAATGCCTAAATACGAAAGTCTTTGACCAGTGTGTGTTACCAGTGATGACATATTTATTTATTTATTTATTGGTATATATATATTGGTATAATTGTTATTGTACGAATTAATTGTGGGAGACTGGTGCCTAAACTAGGTTGAAGCCTGTATTTCAGGTCACCAGGCCTTCCACTCCAGGAGTCCAATTTCATAATCCTCTTATAAACTGTGTCAAGCGAATATTTTCCATTTTCTTGTTCTTCGTGTATCTGATTCTATCAAGTTGTTTTCTCTTGTTAGGGTTCTTGATGAATACTCTCCGATACGTTGCTATAATTTTATCAGACCCCGATACTGGTTGGGACAGAGATGTGGTCACTCACTATGGGCCTCATAAGAAAGCTCAAGGTCACTCAGCGAGCTATGGAGAGAGCTATGCTTGGTATTTCTCTACGAGATTGAATCAGAAATGGAGAGATCCGTAGAAGAACTAAAGTTGCCTATGTCGTCAAAAGGATAAGAAAACTGAAGAGGCAATAGGCTGGGCACATTGCTCTTAGAAATATGGCCTTTAGGGTAAAAAGGTTCTTGAGGTGAGACCACGCACGCACGCAGCGTGGGGCGACCTCTAATGAGGTGGACACACGACCTGGTGAAGGTCGCTCGGAGTCATTGGATGCGGGCGCCATGTAATCACTCGTTATGGAAATCTATGGCGAGGCCTTTGTTCAGCAGTGGGCGTCCTTTGATGATGATGACAGTTGGTGTAATAGCTAAGTCTTCAGCTTTCTGTGCTACGTGTGGTAAGTATGATCTCCGCACGGAACTAATATATGTACGATCTACAGATAGTTGTTTCGGGTCTGCGCATGTCAGATTTAAGTCTGTAAACTATGTCGACGATACTACAGAGAAACTTTTTTTTTTTATTGGTGTCCAGTGGAAATGCTTGATGGAACTTCCTTCGCCCCGAGGAAGGGCGAAGGGGTATGTTGGACTCCTACCGGCTAAAACCACTGGAGCGGTCATCTTCGGCACCGAAGGGGGGCTCTAGGTCCTCGTAAGATCACACTAGAGCCGCCCATTGGTGCCACGCCTTTAGGCACATCACGGAGTGACTGTAAAGCGGTCACCCCCTCTAGCGGAGGGAAGGCGACTGTAAAAAGGTCGCCCCCCAGGCGATTCTCGGGGAGGATTGTAAAGGATCCCCCCAAGCCTCGCTTTGCGCTGTACTGCGCACACGGCGGCACGTGACCACGTGCGCGCCATTGTCTTCCCGGGACAAGAGAGAACTTAGTGCGTGATATCGTATTTTTTTAAATGAGATCCCTAAGTAATTGTGCCTTTATTTATTACGGAACAGATTCCGCTATTCACCATGCCATCTAGAAGTAAACTTAACAGTTATGTGTGTTTTTTGGGTTTCATAAGGCCCCAATCTCAATTGGCTCCATACGTGGATGAAGACTTCCCTGATTATACTCACCTCTCAGCCATAGCGCCGCTGACGATCGTGGTAGCAGTGGTGGCAAAGGACAGTTGGAACAAAAACGACGCAAACACTGGACCCATGAGAGCGTCGCCTACTGGTGGGTCCACCAGGAAGTCTCCTACGCCAATGAACGGGTTGGAATACGTTCCCTCGCCGAAGGACATGCCGTAGCCGAAGATCCAGTAGGTTAGACCTATAGAGAAGGGCGTCTTGTGAGATTCATTATTATTATATTATAACGGGTCTAAGTGTAATCGTAACGAAAACTGATACCATGGATTCATTTCATGATTCTGGATCTCTCAGAGGTAGAACTTTTCCTCAGTCTTTTCATGAATTTTCTGATATTTCAACTGATTTCAGTTGTTTTTCGTCTATCCTAACGCTACAAATAAGCAAGAATAACAATGCAATAAACGATTTATTTTCACGTAAAGCTGCAATATAAGTAACTACTAAACGGCTGTTGTTTCGCTACAATATCATATTACAATAATCACGTGGCATTTTGATCGCGTTGTTTACTATTCATTGCGTGCTCAGTAATTGCAAAAAACAGTAACCTATTATTTCCGTGATAAATAGCTTTTTTATTTTGATTAAGGGTCTAAGTGTCACCTCTTCCCAAAGTTTACGGCAGGTTGTCATTTACACCCTGTATAGGAAATAATGAACGTTAAGGGAACAATTAATAGGTTAAAGGTTGTGTATCTTGTTTATTAAAAAACAAGCTGTAGGTGTTTTTTTACATTTATTTATTTATAAAGTATTCCGTGTGGTGTCCAGATTAAGAATATGGAACCATTCCATCGCTGCCCGGAGATGTCGTAAAAGCTGATTAACGGCCGAAATTAATGATCCATCTAATCCAAAATCTTCGGATTTTTTTTGTGTTAAATGTGATCGTAACAACAACGGACGAATACAAAATCTCAAATCTGAAGATTTCGGATTAGATTGATTATTAATTTCGGCCATAAGACACTCTAAACCACAAGGATGGATTTTTATAGCAGTGGAAGTATTAGAGAACAAAATAATACTTGTATATTTGTTTCATCATTCTATAACAATGCAGCAGAGGCACGTGTTCTTTCTTTGTGTGCGCTGTCGTGATAAAATTGAGGAAAAAGAAAGGCAATAGTATTTTGTTTAATGCTCCAATAGCAAATTGATTTTCTCATCATCATTTCAGCCGTAAAACTACCATTGTTCGAAATACGCCTCCGCCTAAGTTCTCCGCCAACGACCGGCGACCTGATTAGCTAAAAACAGCAACAGCAGACGCGATAGCAGCTATCGCGCAGCCAAGGAACCACCGGTGGCAAAGCGTCAATAAAATGGTATTACGTAAGGCATCGCCCGCCTGTCGCTATTGTGGAAGATGCATAGTTACTAGCGCCAGTAGCCACCAGTGGAACTAAAAAGAATGAAGGATTTTAATTCATTGATTGTCCGACAGAGGCGCGTCAGAGATCTTCGCCTGTTTAGTCGCTATCGGAAAATAGATAATACCAAATTGACGTTTGACAGCGGCGTTGGAGCAATTTACGCCTGTTGCAGAGCGTCTGCGATTTAGGTAATCAGTCCGCAGTTTGAGTTTCCGTTGTGTGCTCATTGAGGGGTTTTGCCATAATCGCCACGTTTGGCTGGCGGGTTGGCGATCGCAGTTGAGTTGTTATTATGGCACGGGAGGATTCTGCTGCCCATTCTGCTGATGTGAAGCCACAGTCGCCTTATACGACACCTATAAGTGAAGAGTGGTAAACAATTTTTTGCCGGGAACCATACGTCCAGCCACGTCTAATATATTAGCTGAACTAAAAGCTATTTTTCTGAATAAAATTAACTACCAAACAGACAAAAACAGTCATTATTATTGGAACTAAAAACGGGATATTTACCATGTTTTTTATTACTTTTGAGTTCCCGATATTTCGGCGCTGTTGCAAGCGCCATGTTCACGGATAAATATCGGGAACTCAAAAGTAATAAAAAACATGGTAAATATCCCGTTTTTAGTTCCAATAATAGTGTTAGTGACCATGTTAGTTTAAAAACTTATAAAAACAGTCATCTTTGAAATGAGGTCTACTTATTTTCAAGGCAACATCTCTAATTAATATATGTAACTATTATAACGATACATTGTCTTATTTATAACCATATGTCATGCACACACAACTATGTAAAACTACGACATTACCCATCATTTATTGTCAAAAGGCTCGTTTAACCTGCATCACCGAAGTACCTAGCTACTCTTTCGATTCGGGATTAGTGTAGTTACGAGTAGGTATGACCCCTTTAGAGTCACCCCCTGAGATCTTTCTATGGGCGTGGCACTAGTAGTCTAGTCCGTGTGTGTGTCGTACGTGGATCTGGAGCCCCCTTCGGTGCCGAAAATGACCGCTCCAGTAGTTTTAACTGCAGGAGTCCGGCATAACCCTTCGCCCTTCCTCGGCACGGCGGAAGTTCATGAATAATTTCCAACCAACGATTAAAAAAAGGTAGTAACTACCTTTTCTTAATGATCTCATGATTGGACTCATAAAAATCTTTGTGAAAGTTTTGTATCTTACCAGCATTGTGTTTAGTAATTTAGATAATCTCCACGTTAGGTTCTTCGTAAAAGGCGACTTTTACAACACTTATGGGGGAGATTGTAGTATACTCTTTGCCGGCAACCACAGATATGGGTTCATTGTATATTTTAAACTAACTTATCTTTGTAAGTATTGTGATAACTCACCACCCAAAGAGATGTCAGCCAAGTTCTTCATCATGATATTCGCTTCATTCTTTATAGATACTACTCCGGACTCCAACATTCCAAAACCTAGAAGAAAAAGTAGGCACGGTGAAACTATAAGGACAAGATGGCGCGCATTCTAAATTGAAACTACAAAGAGGTTGTTTTCGTTGCAGTCATTGGCCATTTCTTTTTCTTTTATATGCCGGATTTATTTAAGAGCTAACTACTAACAGCCATACACGTGCTTAAAAAACCTGTTGCGGTCTACTGCTGTTTTTATTTTTTATTAACGAATGGGTCCTATCTTGACCTTTTGGGCCATCTCGCGCATCTCTACGCCGCACAGTTTTCACGGTGGCCCGCCCGTGTTGATGTGGCCAAGTCTAACTAACTGCAGTCGTAAACTGTCATTTATGGTAAAAATTTACTGGGTATTAATTTAATTATTCTCTTCACCTTTATGTAGATGAATCAATCCACGATTCCCTACCCGAATCAGTAGAAAAAAGTACCTTGATCTTCATGAAAATATCTGTATATTTTATAACACAGAATCAATCCAAAACAGCTGGCGGTCAATGGCCTCATGCGCCTGTCATAATATGATCGGGCGGTAAGGTACCAAACATCTCCAGTGTCCGCCTCACGCTCGGTCATTGTACGAAACGGGTGGATATGTAAAGTGTTTTGGATAGATCTAATTACATTATCTCGTGTTATTTGTATCGATATGTGTTTGAATATTTTTTTTATTGTCATTCGGTTCAATGCTCTGCCTACCTTGAAGTGCACGTGATTAACCCGGATTCCTGTATAGATATAATAAAAATAAGATTAAAAAAACTAAAGCCTGACTATGAAAAAGCACAAAACAAGTTTCGAGGTAAATTCAAAAATATTTTTTTAATAAATAAATTTTTCTTTTTCATAGTCGGGTTTTAGTTTTTAATTTAATAAATTAATTTGGGGTTAGAGATCGTTGTTGGAAAAGTGTTTTAGCCAGATTGATTGGACTTAAAAATTACAAAGATAATGGTAAATTTTTGGAACAAACTCGATAAGATTTTTCATTGGATACCAAACACGATTTCTTATACTTTTTTTGTAGCAGTTTATGTCCATTATGAACTGCCATGTTGAATTTTATGTGACGTTATATTGCCATAACCTGCGGAAAAACACGACGCTTCCAACGACACCTCGTTTATCAAAATGTGACGAGTAGTTTAGGCGATCTGAGGGAACAGATAATTATACATACCGGTCAAAATCATAACCCTCCTTTTTGCTTCGCCGTATTCGGTTAAAAATAGAGTGCTAAGGGCTTGACTGGGCGGTACTACAGTCCTACCTATTTTTTTGAAAAAACTATAGGCTCTTTACCTATAGATTACAAGAAAACCTATAAGAAGTCTATGGTCTTAAAATAATATGGTAAATCTTAATATTATTGTGCGTACAAACTTACGTTTGCGGTTCGAATGTATGAGAAAACATGTTTTTCAACTACGATGTTAAGTTTGTTCTTGGTATAAGTTATTAGTACAAAGCCGAACCAACAAATATGCGAGATCAGTTTATACTGGATTTGTATACGGCACGGTTGGTGCGGTGGCTGATACAGTCGGCTGCTGCGCTCCGGGTCGTGGGTTCGATTCCCACACGGAACAAATATTTGTATGACCTGCAGGTAGTTGTTCCGGGTCTGGGTGTATTGTATGTGGAATTCATGTCTGTAAACGCACCCACGACACAGGAGAAATCCTAGTGTGCGGCAATGTTCTTTAGAAAAAAAAAAAGTATAGCTTGATGTGCAGCCGTGTATACAACCATTCGCTACTGTCACGGTCACCTAGAGCACGTGTAACGTGTAAGTGTACATCGGTGGCGCACAATACGTATTACTGTGTGATCCCCCTCCGCAAACGAAGTATGGTGCTGACTATCCACTTCCTTTATTTCTTTTTTGGTTAGTTAGTGATTAATCTGTCCTTTTTTTTTTTTTTTTTTTATTGGTGCCCAGTGGAAATTCTTCATGAACTTCCTTCGCCCCGGGGAAGGGCGAAGGGGTATGCCGGACTCCTACCGGCTAAAACCACTGGAGCGGTCCTCTTCGGCACCTAAGGGAGGCTCCAGGTCCTCGTATGATCACACTAGAGGATTAACCTAGAGTTGTTCAAATCGCCGAAAGGCTTCCGATTTAATGACAAGAACCGTTATTGAGCCATGGAGTGACCGCACAGAGCGCAGTGAGTGCAATACACGGTTGGTGCAGTGGCTGATAGAGTCGGCTGCTGCGCTCCGGCTCCTGGGTTCCACGAAACAAATATATGTATGATCTGCAGGTAGTTCTGGGTCTGGGTGGAATTTGTGTCTGTAAACCCACCCACGACACAGGAAAAATCCTAGTGAGGGGCAACGTTTTATTTAAAAAGAGTAAAGGTGAATTAGCTACAATACTATTTATTAATACTATCTCATTATCTCGAGAAATGTTATTTTGTCGTCTAGAGCAGGTGGGTCTGAATACTAGGCCGACTAGACGGCGCCGAGGTAACAACCGCCCCGGCGCCCAGGTCCAACACGCCTGAGCCCCCTGCCGTCAGTTCGTGGTGGGGGCTTCGGGGGTCACGGACGCGTAGATTGGGGAGTCTGCGTGCTCATACCGAGTGACCCCCGGGAAGACGGTGGCGCGCACGTGGTCACGTGCCACCGTGTGCGCAGCACAGCGCACAGCGAGACTTGGGGGGATCCTTTACAATCCTCCTCGAAGAGTTCCTGGGGGGCGGCCTTTTTACAGCCGCCTGCCCTCCGCTAGAGGACATGACCGCTTTACAGTCATCCCCTCTGAGATGTGCCTAAAGGCGTGGCACCAATGGGCGGCTCTAGTGTGATCTTACGAGGACCTGGAGCCCCCCTTCGGTGCCGAAGATGATCGCTCTAGTGGTTTGTTCCAGTAGGAGTCCGGCATACCCCTTCGCCCTTCCCCGTAGCGAAGGAAGTTTCATGTAGAATTTACACTGGACACCAATAAAAAAAAGGTCTAAATACTAAGCGAATGAGTAAATACAAGCTCCAGCTGAATAGTCCAAGCCTGAATATGTCATTCACCTTGAGCAACATATGTTAGGTATTAGCAACAAATTATCAGGTAATCATCAAGTTTACTGCCTTCAACTTTGTGTACTTAACCCATTTGAGGAAAAACTCACTCAAATAATATTGTATATGCTCTTTCCTTTACAAGATTATCCTTGTCCTAGTTAGGTTTGGCAGCTATTTGGAAGGTCAATACAGATTAAAAAAGTAATGTGATAAAAGTTATTTACAAATGTTTTTTTGTGGTTTTTTTGGTATATTCTTATTCAAGGGTGGTGATTACGGCAAAACCCCCTAATGAGTATACAGTATACACCCAAACCGATAGTTGTGGCCATCTTTGGGGAGGCCTATATATATATGTCTATCAGTGAACTCTTACCGGCTCAAACCACCAAGGTGTTTCTTCGACATACCTTACGCCAGGGGTGCGGGATTCACTCACACCCGCCCCCCCCCCAGTAGGTCATGGTCCACCATTTCAGGCGGGCCGCATTCCCCTGTGTCCTAGCCAGCCTCGATTTCTCTAGAGAGCGCGCAAGGAGCACGACGCGCCACTATTTCGGGCTTATATTTGATACCACACGGCCTTTTTCGCTTTTATTATTGGACGCCCGTTGGAAATACTTCATGTACTTCTTTAGCCAAACCGAGCGCGGTTAGTCCTTTGTCAACAGTGACATCTCGGTGCATATCTTCATCGGTATGGAGAAAATACTCTCTGAGACTATGCACCTCACGGTTATGGAGAGTCTTAATATTCAAAAAGCCTTGACCTCCACACTTGCGTGGGATGCACAGCCTCATTACCGAAGATCGAGGGTGATGCATCCGATTTGCGGTCAGTAACGAAGTTTCCTATCCAGAGCATCCATCTCCGTCTGGGTTCACTTGAGTATGCCAAAGGAGTACATCAAAACTGGCATGACCCCACCGTTGAAGGCGCGCACCTTATTGCCACGTTATAAAAAGCTTTTAACTACTTTCCTTAGGTGGCCAAAGAAGCGCTCCTGCACTAAATGCTTCATGTCAGCTTCGCCGATGCCCAGAGCCTCGGACATACACAAGTATTTGTACGACTGTTCCGTTGAGTGGTCTAAGGCGTCTAGACACACACAGAACAGAATCCAACAGTTGAATTCCCTCGGATTCCATAATCCTACCTCGTTTTACATGCATGGCCGCACATTTGTCCACACCAAATTCCAACCTGATAAAATTACAAAAAAATTCAGTAACTCTATCAGTTGGGGTCTGATAGGAGCGAGGACGAGTTTTAGGTCATCCATGTGCAGATGGGATAGTACCTGACCCACTGTCCGCAACAGGTAGCCTAGCCCTGATCCATCCTGCAATGCGCTGAGAGGAATCAGGGGCAGACAAAACCACAGGGGGCTCAGAGTATCGCCCTAGAATATTCCCCGCTCAATCCTGATCGTTTTGCCATTCCCCTGAATTTGTCGACATTCTGGATAGCTAAGGACGGTCCCCCCCATACACGACAGCAAGAAAGTGTGTAGAGTTGTATTTATTTTGTACAACTCCAGTACACTCATGAGCCATGTATGCTGCATCGAGTCGTAGGCCTTTTTCTAACCAATCCAACAAGTAGACAAATCTTTTCGGGAACGGCGAACCTGCTTGCTAATAGTCATGTCAATGAGGAGCAGCTCCTTAGTGCCGCGGGACCCATTCCTACATAAATTTTGAGAGGTAGACATGATGGCATTGTAAATATGGCCAGTAATTTTTGCTCTCAAAATGGATGTAAGAAGTTTATATACCGTTGGTAAAGAGGTGATCGGTCTATAGCTTTCCGTTTTATATTATTTTTGTTAATAATGGGATGAGTGCTCTACCACAGTGGAGTATTGAAGGTGACTAAATTGGGATACTGACCAGTATATTCGGCAGTGTTTATAAATTGATGAAGTTTAATTATTTAAATGTTTATTTACAAATAGGTACGCATCCGGGTGTTTTTATTTCAATAATGAGTGCAATGGTCGCCGTGTCACGGTGACCGTACCCGACCGAACGTTTTTATTAGGAAAACCCAGCTCTTGTGGTTTTAATATTAATTCTGTTATAATTATGAGGTGGATTTGGATGTTGACAAAATACTTATGTGGTCTATAACTTATAATATGTGGGAATATTAAATCTAGAAGGATAGTCTCTTGTGGACCGCTTTCGCAAACGCGTAACTTAAACATCTTTCATATGCGTAACCAGCGTATGTTTAGTTTCTCTGTCACACACATAAGCTTAAAGATAATGTTATTATAATGAGCCGTTTTCGTCACATCGCAAATCGTCTTTAGTGTTCACAAGAAAGTGCGGTTACATGCTGTTTGTCGTCATTAACACGCTTATTATTATTAGCGTGATATGTATCTATCGATCTACGTAACGGACTTTTTGAACTCGATTTTCATCCCCTTCGAAACGTCGGATTGATTTGAAACTTCGCACACATAACAAGAACCGATGACAATGCAAATTCGTTTAAAAAAACACACACACAATTTTTTTTAACACTCTGTTCTTATTTTAAACTTATTGAAAATTCTTTTTATTTTTTAGTTCGGTTATCTACAAAAGCGTGTGTTTTTTGTTTTTTTATACTATTATTTATTTTGGATGGAATTTGGCAGTATCCAACATATTTGGCAGACGGGTTCATCATCATCACCATCGTATCAGCCAAAAGAGGTCCACTGCTGAACAAAGGCCTCTCTATAGACGACTGTCTCGGCCTCTCTATATGTCGTGTCTCGTGATTTTGGAGGGAATTTGCCCACGCTTGGCAGGCGGGTTGATGAGTGCAGAATGACCACAAAGAGATTTCTGCTGCACCTTCTAGGTTATGTCGTAAAAGGTCCGTTAGTCGCCTTTTACGATATAAGCGAGGAGATGGAGTAGTGCTATATTCTTAATTCGGACACCATTATCATCCCTTGGGTGTCGTAAAAGGCGACTATGGGATTAGCCGGAGGATGGGCAGCAGTGTCCTTCGAATACATTAACAACTCAACTGCGATCGCCAACCTGCCTGCCAAGCGTGGCGATTATGGCAAAACCCCCCCCAATGAGCACACAACACACCCATATCGGTCGTTGTAGTAATCTTTGGGGGAGGACTGTGTCCAGCAGTGGACTTTATTTGGCCGAAATGATGCTGATATTCTTTTAATTAACCTAAATTAACCCTTTATTTATTGTATTTAATATCTTTCTTAGATAATTTTATCGGTTTTCATACTTAGGTATAACCGATACCGCTACAATGAGCGGTCATAGGGAATAAGAATCACCACGCTTGGCAGGCGGATTGGTGATCGCAACATGTTGCTATTAACACGTGGGAGGTTGCTGCTGCTCATCCCTGTTGACATCCCCCCATAGTCACTTTTTACGACACCTTTGGGGAAGAGGGATGCTCTATTCTATGCTGAGAACCACGTGCAGCCTATACTGCGTCCACCTAATTACAGACCGGCGCGGCAGCAATAGGGACGAGCCTAAAAATCTTAATTAAACATCTGTTTACTATCTAAGTATTCTTTTTTAGGGTTCCAAACGTCGGAATGAAATTTTCAGTTGGAATGTATGGGAGAACTTTTTTTTCAACTAAAAGTAAATTAAATTTATTCTTCTTATCCCAATTGGTACAAGACAAAATTTTACAAATTTAATAACAATTTCCCCCTTACCTACTATAAATAAATTTGTGTCAGATAAAAAAACATGATAGATAGCATATTCATCGTACGGAACAGCTTAATGCGAGATCAACTCGCCCGGTTTTTTTTAAATCATATACATAAGCTTTAGGTACCTGTTTGCATTGTAAAAATGATAAACGAATTCGTCAGAATCCAGTTGGTATCTTCCTGATCAATCTCGAAACTCTCCTGAAGGTTTACCGTCATGTTCGTTACGTTTGGGGATTGCAACCCCACGGGTCGGTTAGTAGTCCAGTTGGCATCCATTTTAAATGTCTTTGCCGGTTTATACTCGTAAAAGAAAAAAAACAGAAAAGATTTTTTTTACTGTGTGAAAATTTGTGTACCTTTCAGTGGTGAATAAAGGTTTTAATAGCACTATTACAATCGGGTCAATTTTGCATACCAGACCTTAATTTTTTTTTTACACATCAACCTTTTATTTCATTTCAAATTTAAAATATCTTTACCGCCTTTAATAGTTTGGTTCTTCTAATCGAATTTGCGCAACGACATTATGTGTAATGCCAAATGACATGCGTGTTTTCATTCGATCCTCTTTTATAAGAAGCGAGTCGATCGCGTGATCGCTGACGGTAAACAAATAAAGAATTGATGTGCTAATGTTTAAATGCAGATTAGTCGGTTAAGTCATGAATAAATAGCAATTTCCGGCATCTATTTAAGTTCATAATCGTTAATGCTGTGTCACAGCCCTAGCATGCACAGGATCCTTATTATTTAGCCTTTATATTGACCCGCTAGTATCCCTACTTCGCAAATATAAGCTTATTATTGTTATCTACACTGTATAATAATCCATAATACACACGTAAACATGTAAATATCATTTAATTTTGGCATTAACATATACATTATAATTTCTTGACATCGGTCCTATGTGTGAATTATATTATTTTATGGCATTCATATTGTTATGTATCTCTTTTTTTATACCACCAAGGTAGCAAACGAGCATAAGGCCTGCCTAACGGTAAGCGGTTACCGTAACTTATAAACGCTTGCAACACCAGAGGTAAAACTTGCGCGTTGGCGACCCTGTAAAAATCTTTTCACGGCCTTTTTGTGGAGCGCTATGCTGTAGTCTATATTATGCTGTTCACGGGTTTATATCCCCTGTAACCCGGTCTTTTGATAGGCTTACGCGGGGGGCAAAGGTCCAACACTCGGCAGCTCTTTCGATAATTTTAATCCAAAATGTAATGGAACACTAACCGGGGACAATGAGGCTGTGCTATGAAAGTGTAGTTTCGTTCGTAAAAACGGCGGTTTACTTAACTTACAAAAGATAAAGGAAAATATTATTATAAAAACTTGCGTGTACATACGTGTTACGCGTAAGTGAAACTTCTACAGGTTATCCTTAAATCATTGTATTTTAAATTAATTAAATAAGGTCCGTCTTAGATGAATTGTCACGTCAATAAAAAAAAGGTTCTCTTTCACAAAGGTAGGTTAAAAAAAATAAACACTACATAGTGCTTACTTCAATTTTCCTATGTGATCTTACGAGGACCTGGAGCCCCCCTTCGGTGCCGATGACCGCCCCATCTCCTCCCATGGGTGTCGTAAAAGTCGACTAAGGGATTAGCCGGAGGATGGGCAGCAGCGTCCTTCGAGTACATTAACAACTCAACTGCGATCGCCAACCCGCCTGCCAAGCGTGGCGATTATGGCAAAACCCCCCAATGAGCCCACAATACATCCATATCGGTGGTTGTGGTGATCTTTGGGTGAGGCCTGTGTCCAGCAGTGGACTTCATTCGGCCGAAATGATGAGTCCGGCATACCCCTTCGCCCTTCCCCGGGGTGAAGGAAGTTCCATGTAGAATTTCCACTGGACATCAATAAAAAAAAAAAAGGTTTTCCTGACTGATAGGCCCCCGATATAAAAGCCACATTATTGTATGCATATTTATTTTTGCAAGTACTTGTAGATAAAATAGAGTCAGTGTATGTACCTGTCTGCATGGTGAAAATGATGAACGATGACGTCAAAATCCAGTTGGTGTCCCCCAATCCTAACTCGAAGCTCTCCTGAAGGTTCACTGTCGTGGCCGTAAGGTTTGGGGATCGCAGCCCCACACGTGGGGTACTAGTCCAGTTGACATCCATCGTGAAAGCCGTTGCCAGTTTTTACAATAAAAAAAAAACACCTTTTTTTGCGATTGGAATTTCGCGGCGAAACTTTCAGAACCGTTAAATCTCTTTATATTGGTTCTTTCATCTCCCCCAATATTCTTTATTATTTAATTATCACTATACAAGTCTTGTTATAAAATTAGAAGAAAGTCATTAAAATAAATCCATTTTTGAAATCCGTTCTTTTTTATTATCAATTTTCACAAACGCGAGGTTATTTCATTTTTTCATTTTTTAAAGCACCTCGGCACATTACACGTCCAAAACGCTATAATGCCAAATGAAATGCGCGTTAGATATTATTCGATCCTCTTTTATAAGGAGCGTGCGAGTCGCTTGATGGGCTGCTGTTATCAAATAAAGAATTGATGTTGTCTTGTTTTTTTTAAACAGATTTGTGGCTACGCAATGAGGCTTTAGTAATTTTCTGCATTTCTATTATTTATAAACGTGTAAGCTGTATCGGCTTGTATAGCAATATATTATAGTCGTTGACATACCTACTCTGTACACCAGTTTTTATTTGTTATATTAGTTACTTTAAGTACAGGATATTTTGTGTCACAAGCACTATCTCTATAAAAAACCTTGGCGTGGTAGCTATGAGATATAAATATTTGGAAGTAAGACGTACAAGGATGCACTAATGTCTTACTGTAACTGTAGTTCATCTACCAAAGAGGTCATCTCACTTTTTCTCGAAAATTGTTCGCCATAAGTAGTGGGTTTTACGGGGCTCATGTTCAGAAGGAATCTTAAGTTTTACCGAGTCTCATTGTCGATCGGTGACATCAACGGCAGTGTAAATCCTGTTGTATGGAAAGCATAGGCTTTGAGCATCTATACATCTTTGAATACTGAGGTACAATTCCTTAAGCTCAAACATCCATACATCCTTGAATATACAATCGAAATGACGTTGTAAAACCAATTTGGTATTCGCTAAGACATGATTGAAGCTATTCAAGGACACGTTGCAAACGGTGAGCCATGAGGACCAGCCTTAGCGAATACCAAATTGGGTTATCACCATTATTACCATTTTGTATTCAAGGATGAATGGATGTTTGAGCTTATAGAATTGCACCCCAGAACTGAAATAACGGTGAGAACCAATATGGTATTAATTAAGACATCATTGAAGCTACAAAAGGATGCGTTGCAGACGGTGAGCCACGAGGACGAGTCTTAGGGAATATCCAACAAGTGCGTGTGGGTTGTCACCGTTTTTTTTTAAAAACGTTGCCCCACACTAGTATTTCTCCTGTGTCGTGGATGCGTTTACAGACATGAATTCCACATACAATACACCCAGACCCGGAACAACTACCTGCAGATCATACAAATATTTGTTCCGTGCGAGAATCGAACCCACGACCCGGAGCGCAGCAGCCGACTGTATCACCACTGCACCAACCGTGCCGATGATGTATGAATGTTAGAGCTTAGGGAAATACGCTGCAGTTCAGATCGATACTGTGTGAAACATCGAGTGGAAGCACAGCAGGGGTGCAATTCCTTAAGCTCAAACATCCGTACATCCTTGAATACAGAATTGAAATACGCCTTAAAACCAATTCGGTATTGGCTAAGACCTGATTGAAGCTATTCAAGGTCACGTTGCAGAAGGTAAGCCATGAAGACCAATCTTTGTGATTACCAAGTTGGGTTATTATCGTTATTTAAATTCTGTATTCAAGGATGTATGGATGTTTCAGCTTAGAGAATTGCACCCTAGCAAACGAGAAACGATGAAACTTTGCTTGCCTGTAAGTCTTCTACAGATTGTACTTCGGCGAGTGTGCGCGAGAGCGACATGAACAGTCCGATTGTTTAAAGAGTTTGGAGCGGACCAATCGCAGCGCCGAACGCGGCAAACGTGTAGAATAAATTAATAGTTATAAAGTATAATAGTTTTTTTTTTTTTTTTATACTATTACACTGGTGCACGGTTGGTGCAGGGGTGCAATTCTCTACCGAATTGGTTTTACACCGTTATTTCGATTCTATTTTCAAGGATGTATGGATGTTTGAGCTTCGAGAATTGCACTACTGTGGCTGATACAGTCGGCTGCTGAGCTCTGGGTCGTGAGTTCGATCCCCGCACGGAACAAATATTTGTATGATCTGCAGGTAGTTGTTCCGGGTCTGGGTGTATTGTATGTGGTATTCATATCTGTAAACGCACCCACGACACAGGAGAAATCCTAGTGTGGGGCAACGACTTAAAACAACATTTCGATTGTGAAAAGAAACTCGTACTAGGAGTCGTGGATCTCTTTGGGGTCGCGAACGCGCCGATTGGGGAATCTGCGTGCATATACCGAGCGACCCCCGCGAAGTCAGTCAGTGGCACGAGGCTTCGGGGGAAACCTTTACAATCCCCCCGAGGGGGGACAGGTTCAGGGGGCCATGCCCCACCCCCAAACTGTGGGATGCAGTTGTTGACCTTAGAGCTAGTAGCAACAATAGTCTCTGAAAATATTGGACTTAGACCCGAGGGCCCCCAGATTAAAATCCTGGATCCCCTCTGATCGTGGGGCATCAGCCACAGCTAAATGGTTTTAGGACTTTCCTAAATTATTGTAATTGTAGAATGAAAACACAGGTTGATGCACGTATTGTTTATTAGTATTACCTACGTCAAATACGTTGTGCTATTTAAAAAAGGTAACTCAGGCAATCCCAAATGTTCATCATCATCAATGCAGTGGAAAATTTTCCTCTGTTGGACACCGCTTCTCCAAAGATCGCCACACCAACCGGCTTGGGTTTATGCTGTTTGCTCATTGGGGGATTTGCCATAATCGCTACGCTAGGCGGGCGCGTTGGCGATCGCAGTTGAGTTGTAAATTTAGTCATAGGACGCTGCTGCCTATCATCTGGCTTTCATAGTCTTCCATAGTCGCTAGCTAGCTTTTACGACACCCACGAGAAGAGGTAGCGTGGTGTTGTTCTTAGCCGGCACTACACAGTCTCTATCTCAGTGGTCGGAACTGTACAACTCTGGTTCGGCTCTGGACACATATTTGAGTTGTAGTTGTGATTCCGTTCTGAAAATGTGTTAGAATCGGAACCGGAACCTAACCGGTGGTGTATATTCCTGGCCAAAGTATCTCCCGATGAACATCATCATCATCATAATCATATCACCTGAAGGACGGACAAACAAAGGCCTACCTCATCGATTTCCGCAACGCCCGCATTCAATGACTGTAATTAGTTTTCATTTCAATTCAGAAAATCGTTGTTACCGAGCTAATATATAAGAATAATATTATTTTCAACCGGTGCATAATTAAGGAAGTATATTCGTTTCACGACTTGCTCATAAAAGAACTGGAAAATACAATGATGTTCAAAATCACGTGGACAGCTAAGCGGTTTCAATTAGTGTACAAATTAACAAATACTAACTAGTTTACCTGAATATCGTCTAGTATTTGTAGACAGTTCACAATACAAACATAATTTTCTTCTACATATATGTATATAGAGTCTCAGTATAATGCGCTATGATCTCAACAGAGTTTTCCAACAGGGCCTTAGGATGAAGGGCAAGACGAAGGTCATGCACATGTCGTGCCCATCCAGTATCCGCTGGGAACTATGTTCTCGAAGTTGTTGACGAGTATGTCTATCTGTAAATAAGCGTCCAGTTAGGTGGGTCTAACTTCGGCTCGGCTCGGCAATGTTCGGGAAGCTTCGCAACGTCTTTTCGTTAACCTCAGTGCCTCAAGACGAAAGTTAATCCAGTGTTTGTGTATGTTACGAGCGATAACACATGGCACAGAGACGTGGTCACTCACTATGGGCCTCATAAGAAAGCTCAAGGTCACTCATTGAGCTATGGTGACAGCTATGTTTGGTACGACTACGAGATCGAATCAGGAGATCCGTAGAAGAAAAAACGTTTCAGACATGTAACTCAAAAAGGTTCTCGAGTGGAGACCGCGGTACCGGAAAACGCAGCGTGGGACGACCTCCAACGAGGTGGACAGACGAACTGGTGAAGGTAGCTGGGAGTCGTTCGATGCGGGCGGCATGTATCCGGTCGTTATGGAAATCTATGAGGAGGACTTTGTTCAGCAGTGAATGTCCATCGACTGATTACTGATTAGTATATTCGACAAAAATAGTGAACTTTACTTCAAGGGGAAAGTCAGTAGTTTATAGGGATCGCGGTTTTTTATAATCTATACAAGTAAATAAAACTGAAGTGTCTGTTTGTAATGTTAAAATAACAGATTTTTAACAAATGCATATAAGGTACTTACAACTTTATTTTTTAGTTTTGTTTGTGTATCTGTTTATTCCAGCTAATCTGCGAACCGGCTGGACAGGGACTTTCACCGGCAGATAACTGATGTTATAAGGAGTAACTTAGCTACTTTTATTATAGACAAAAAAGAACAAGATCAGCACTCTATAAAGTTTAGGTTGTGAGCTGTTATTTTCAATATTCTGACCCTCACATACATAATTTTGACCACGTTCTACGCTCGCTTGTAGGCCGCAAAATAATCATTGGCTCTGACGTTAATTTGTCATCATCACTCTAGTATGGCAAAGTACGGTCCATCGATTTTGAACGACGTTGTGTTGTCGAGGTTTTCATCGCCGAGATGAATCTATCAATACACAATACCGTCACAGTACAGATTTTCAAATTTGTGTCATATCAAATATCAGGTATTTGATATGACGACACAAATTTGAAAATCTGTGGGCCTTTGTTCAGCAGTGGACGTCTTTTGGCTGATATGATGATGATGATGATGGATATCACTACTACATACGTACCGACTCCCCTTTTACCTCTGAAGCAGTGTTCGAATACTACACATCGAACTCAAGTTTATATTTGCTTGCAAATTTCTGCTAAATTTTATAATGTTACAATAAGTAGGTCAATGTCAAATTCACGATAAGAGCCCGTTTTTATAAATGCGGTGTATTTTGTCACAAATAGTCACAACTAGTCTGTCCCTAATAGATTTCCAGTTCACCTTCTCGGTCATGCCTACAATAGTTTTAGGGACTCGAAGTTCGGGACTATATGCTGTCATGAAGCCGGTTTGAACTTTTTTATACTACCTAATAACCAGTCTTGTAAAGATAAAAGATAAAGATAAAAATATTTTTTATTCATGGTAAACCATTTATAGGCACTTATCGTTCCAAGGTGTAAATTTCCTATGGAGAAGAACGGGCAAGAAACTCCATGGTAACCCTTTTTAAATCATATTGGTACAATGTTCTACAATATTCTCAAAATGATGGTAATGTGAGGACAATGCAGGAGAAAAGAGTCTAAGCTTCTTAAAAAGTCTACACTAAACAAGCTTGGTTTTAATATTTACCAACGTTTTGGATTCAATTGTCATGACAGCATTAAGAAGACCAATCCTAACAGACGGCACTCGTAACAACACACCAAACAATTGTAATGCTACGTAAGACTACTCCTGAGTGGCACCATGCTGCCCTCGTCACCTCGAGATATTAGTTATTAGTCTCTTATGCCCAGTAATTTCAATTACGCAGTGCCCTTTAAACCGAAACTCAGTAATGTTTAAAGGCCAAACACTGCATGGCGACAAAATGTTTGGCACCACAGTGGTGTCTAACTTTAAGTTTTTTGTGCTGTGGTGGAAATTCATCACGAACTTCCTCCGCCCCAAGGAAGGGCGAAGGCGTATGCCTGTTATTTCGTGTGGTGTCTGGATTAAGAAGCTCTAATCCATCTCTTAATATTGATGTACTAAAAGTCAACTAAGGGCCTCTTAACTAGAGGGATGGGCAACAGCGTCCTTCTCTGGAACAGCAGCCATACTGCGCTCACCAACCTGTCAAGCGTGGTGAGTACTGGCAAATCCCCCAAAAATGACGTCATGGTAGCTTATGGAGGAAGCCTTTGTTCAGAAGTGGACGTTCTTTAGCCGACATGATGATAAGTTATGATGATACATATAAAAATAGTCAAATGGAGAATATCCACCACCACCACGATTAAAAATCTTCAAATAAACCTTTTTTTTTTCCCGGGAGGAGGGGGAAGCGGGCCATGCTCCCCCCCAACTGTGGGATGCAGTTGACGTTACACTTACTATAGCCTGACCAATACCGCTGTATGGCGCCTTAGTCATGCGAGCAGCAAGGTCGAGCAGCCGCCCATTTTGTCATTCCGCCGTTGTCACTCTCATTCCTTCCAACTCCCCGCCTCCCCGTGCATGTCTACGGCATGGTACAGCGGTATTGGTCAGGCTATAGCAACGAAGATGTATGAAAATTTTGACATAAGACAGAGGCCCAGTTTAGACTTACTAGCAACAAAGATCTATGAAAATCATTAAAATTCCAGATCCACCCTTCTTCTTCTTTAATTAAATCGTTGCCCCACACTAGGATTTCTCCTGTGTTATGTGTGCGTTTTCAGACATGAATTCCACATACAATACACCCAGACCCGGAACAATTACCTGCAGATCATACAAATATTTTTTCCGTGCGGGAATCGAACCCACAACCCGGAGCGCAGCAGCCGACTGTATCAGCCACTGCACCAACCGATGCCAATTTCATACTTACCGATCAGGTAACGAGTATCTCCTTAAAAAAAGAGATACCTGTGATCACGATACGAGAACACGAACATCACGGTTTGCATACGTGATTACGGTTACTGAACCAATAAGAGTAATTTAAATAGATATTAGATATCTAAATATCTAGGTGGTGCGTGAAATATCACGATCTGACTACAAAGGACCGATTAGATATTCAGGTAATGTAGATTTATAACATTATAGTTCGTGATGCCACCGCAGAAAAGTTCACTACAAGCTTAGAATCAGATTAGGAGATCCGTAGAAGAGCTAAAGTTGCCGACATAGGTGAAAGGATTACTAAGCTTAAGTGGCAATGGGTGGCACATTGCTTGTAAAGCTGATGGCCGATGGGAGAAAAGGTTCTTGAGTGAAGACCGCGCAACGGAAAACAGCACGGCAACGTGAGACGACTTCTAGCGAGATGGACAGACGAGCTGGTGAAGGTCACTGAGAGTAATTGGATGCATGCGGCATATGACCAGACATTGTGGAAATCTATGGGGGAGGTCTTTGTTCAGCAGTGGACGTCCCTCGGCTGATATGATAATAAAGATTAGAATAACAATACTGAAAAGGAATGTCACTTGCAATTAACCATTTGGACGGCGACGGATATGATACCATTCGCTAGGTGTTCCGATACCACTTGGGGGCATCCTTTACAATCCTCCGCGAGAAGTGCCTGGAGGGCGGCCTTTTTACAGTCGCCTTCCCTCCGCTATAGAGGGTGACCGTTTTACAGTCATCCCCTCCGAGATATGCCTAAAGGCGTGGCACCAATGGGCGGCTCTAGTGTGATCTTACGAGGACCTGGAGCCCCCTTTCAGTGCCGAAGATAACCACTCCAGTGGTTTAAGCTGGTAGGAGTCCAGCATAACCCTTCGCCCTTCCCCGGGGCGAATTTCCACTGGACATCAATAAAAAAAAAGGTGTTCCGATACTAGTTAACGTTGCTCCCGATTAATTAAGATGATTGTTCCGTGTAGTGTCCGGATTAAAAATATAGCACCTCTCCATCTCCTCCCGTGGATATCGTGAAAGGTGACTAAGGGACTCTAACTAGAAGGATGGGTAGCTGCGACCCTTGATAGTCTCCCCCATAGATTTCAACAAATGTGTCATAATTTCGGGGGAAAACAACCGTGTTTTTCAAAGCCCTTGTGAAACTGTGGCCATACTGCGTTCACCAACCCGTCTGCCGGGCATGGTGAGTACTGGCAAATTCTCTACTTTAACTAGAGGGGTGGGCAGCAGCGTCAGCGTCGTAACACTAGCATGTCCAAGGAGGGTTTGTGTCAGGCAGGCCGACTGTAAAACCCCTTTGGCAAAACAAAACAATATGATTAACATATTGCGCTGATCCCAGGCAGCTTCGGACCAGGGCACAAAGACTCATTTTACAGTCTCATTTATGGTAAATCTTTTTGGAGGGCTTTTGTACAAAACATTATGTTGTATTTAAATAGCATCGCTGAACCGACTTTTCTTTGGCCGTCTCTCGTACTATTACTGTTTAGTAGTTCATTAACGGCAATATGTAAATTTCAGCGCTTTATATTGATACAGCGCTTACATCCGCTTTGAACTAATCTAATTGATCATGCCGTTGGATAAGGTTGGTTTTGAGCGGTTTGTTGTTATTGTACTGTGCTTGAGTATGTAGTCGAAACCAAAAATAGTCTAGGTAGTATTTTTATAACAGATTTCTTGTTTGCTCTTGCTCCGTTGTTTCAATGACGTAGATGTGTCTTATCACCATTATCAGCTAGAGGAATAAAGGGATCTCCTATAGATTTACAGAGTTGTGTTATCATTTTGGGGCGAATTTACCAACATTCATCATGCTTGGAAGACGTTTTTTTTTACACTAGGATTTCTCCTGTATCCTGGTTGCGTTTACAGACATAAATTCCACATACAATACACCCAGACCCGGAACAACTACCTGCAGATCAGACAAATATTTTTTCCGTGCGGAGATCGAACCCACGACCCGGAGCGCAGCAGCCGACTGTATCAGCCACTGCACCAACCGTGCCGTTTTGGTGAGCGCAGAATGGTTACTGTTCCACATAACCGACGCCGTTGCCTATCATTCTGGTTTAAAGTCCCTTAGTCGGCTTTTACAACTTCCACGGGAGGAGGTGGAGTGGTGCTATATTCTAAATCCGTACACCACACGGATTACCTGTGAGTGTTTAATTACTGAACGCACACACAGTTTTTCCGTCAGCCGGAATGTGACGTGCTCGCTCGCTCCGAAGAGCGGCAAGACATCCTCAACTACGCACGTACTGTGGCAGCATGAGCCGCTCGCGCCATAGGTCGCGCCATAGCTCGAGTGCACGCCGCCGAGCCTGCCGCTTTAAACTTTCGAGCGTCTCTGAAGGCACGCCTTCACCGCACTGGCGGAGGGAGCGTGTTTGGTGATACACCCACGCATATCAAACGACTCCCCCGTAGAGGCTGTGAACTTCTTCCCATCTTCAAGTACCTTTATTTTTTTATTTTTTTATTGTTGACCTGTGGAAATTTATCATGAACTTCCTTCGCCCCGGGGAAGGGCGAAGGGGTATGCCGGACTCCTACCGGCTAAAACCACGGGGGCGGTCATCTTCGGAACCTAAGGGAGGTTCCAGGTCCTCGTATGATCACACTAGAGCTATCTTCATGTACCTACCCGTGTGAAACCGGGGCGAGTAGCTAGTGTATAAAGTAGTCGTACCCGCCTCTTGTTTGCGTAAGGTTTTGGGTTTGTTTCCAGGTCGGGAAAAATGTTATCGAGTTTCAGTTCGGTCGTTCTAAGAAGCAGCTTATAGTATCCTCTCTTCGTAGACCTTGTTAAAGGCGACTAAGAGGTTATATCAAGAGGATGTCCAGGATTAACTGTGCTGCTACCAACATTCTTCGATCACTAATCCGTTGCCAAATGTCTTAATTAGTACAATATTCCTCTACGACTACGGTTAATTTCAGGCGGTTGTGGCACGTGAAGGAGCATTCCCAGCAGTGGACCCAAATTTATCTTTTAACTATATTTTGTATTAAAAATAAAACACGGCACAGCCGCCGCAATGGCTATCCGATTAGCTTACTGCGTTAGGGGTCGCGGGCGCGATTCCCGCATGGAACACATAATCTGTATCGCCCAGATAGTCGTTGCGAGTTGGGGTGTTCTTGCATTTGAGATTTATGTATGCTGATGACATATGATACATTTATGTATTTAAGAGGTGGCAATATTTATTAGATGTAAAGTTGAACAGTTTAAAACTAAGCGCCAAAAATTGAATTTTAACATGAGAAACGAAGACGGACTGCGTAGCTTTTATCGTCAAAATAAAAATTTGCATAAGTGTTTTCTGTATGGCGCCAAAAATTGATAACAAAATTCCATAAGTATTTAAGAAAGATATGAGAGAATCATTACGACATTTCAAAAATAAGTTGAGATTATTTCTCATAAGAAAATGTTACTATTCGATTTCGGAATTTCTAAATTATCTCTTAATAAAATAGGCTGACATTGCTACCAAGTATCAATATACTGCTACTCATAATATGCCATGAAATGAAATAATATTTATTAAAGGACATGTGTAATTAATTAATTTTGACATCACATTATATTACCGCGACAATGTTGTATTTTCTGTAACGATTATGATTTGCTTGAAATTATAGGTGTGGTAATATTTCCATGACATTGCCGTAAGCTTCTTCATTTTAATTATGAATAACTTTATTGTAAATCATGCCAATAATTTGATTTAAGTGCGACATAATTGTGAATCAATACTTGCATGCTATACAATGGCTGAATGTACGGGGCATGTGTTTAGTTTTTGATCTTAGTACTACTTATATTCAGAGCAAATAAACTATATTACCTTTCAAAAAAATTAATAAACTGATATACCCACAGAAAATTACTCTTTCAATGCACATTAATCTTTTCGACGCTGCGCTATTATCGAATCGATTATACTACGATAGTGTAGCTAGCTACGCCGTAGGTTGTGCCTGTAATCTTTAAAACCGCGGCGGAGGTAGAAATGCCCATACAAACGTAATACCTAAGTCATTTCTAATTCAAAAATATTTGCACCATATTGTGCTATTATTCGAATTCGGATTATGTTAAATGAGTCTTTTATTCAAAATACGTACCCAAAATGAAATGTAAGCGCATTGCAATTTGCTAATTTTTACGTCATAATAAACGTGTTGTCATCACATTAGTTTCATATTAAAAACAATGATATTTAAAGTATTTTCCAGTGGGAACACAGATTACCTTGTCAATTTTACTACAACAACAATAAATGTATATATTTCATAAACTTTTCATTCATGATTTCTGATTCTACGGATCACTACAGGATTGTACCATTCTCCGAAAGGAAAGTTATGCTATCCTAATATTGTGCCATCTCTATTAGGTATCTTACTTCTTTAAAATGCTAACTCGGCATTTTTATAAACTTTTTTTATACTCTTGGTGGTGGAATTAACTTCTCTTTCATTATTAAATCAAATGTACAATTGGAAAATAGGTATGTATAGGTACATTAGGTACCCACGGCTATACATCAAGCTATAGAATACCAGTATAAGCTGATCTCGCTTTGTATTGGCTTGCGGTATGATGAGAGATCAGGGTAAACTAGTATTGCATAGCTTGATGTGTAGCCGTGTGTATTTAAGGTACAACATTATTTTTAATACCATAAAACGTGCTTAAAATTGTATTATTTTTTAGACGAGTAGCTACGTATACTATATAAATTCCCTACGTAGGTATTTTTAAATCTCTGGATATATTTTATAATAATCTTTTTTTATTCGTCTTACGAGTAGCGACATCTTGTATTTACTTTAGGATACTGTTAAAACACCACGAGTATAAGTATGTCAGTAACTTGCTATTGAATAATAGATGGCGCTACATTAATGTGTTAACTATTCAACATTAGATGGCAGCAGTAAGTTTAATATTCGTCGTTTTGGCGAAATATATTCATAATACATTACAAAATATACTCAGCTTTTTTGTAAGCCAAACTGCGACTGATAATAAGATATAAGATACAAAAATGGACTAGCTTGATTTTTCTGCGTCGAATGTTCAAACTTATTCTCTTTTCTCTTTCAAACGTCGAATATTACTTACCATATTTTCAGCCCATCTCTACGTCTACAGCTCAACTTGTGTTTTTAACCATATTATTTAATATATTTACATAATATTGTAAACCCACAAAGAATGGTCGTGGGGATTATTGCCATAATCACTCAATTTAGCAAACTGATTGGTGCCCGGTGTTGTCATCATTAAAGTTACGATGGCTTGGTTGAGACAAGGCTTCAGAGTCTTGGACATCGACGCAAAGTTGCAGACTTACCCAGTGTTTCATAGAATGCACTACGGTGAGTGCGCGTTATAATTGCAAAATTTTATTCCCCAAGCCCGGAATTGGTTTACCATGTATCCGGATTACCTAAGAACATAGCACCACTCCATCTCCTCACTCAGATGTTCTAAAAGGCGACTAAGGGACTCTAATCGAGAGGGATGGGCCAGTAGCATCTGGTCTGTAGAACAGTAGCCATACTGCGCTCATCAACCCACCTACCAAGCTTGATGAATATTAGCAAATTCGCCCCAAAATTACGACATAATTGTAGAAATCTATAGGGGAGGCCTTTGTTCAGCAAGTTCACGTTACGTTAGGCGCAGTGGTCAGTCGCTTGGCTTTCTGCTTACGCATCGCGGGTTCGATTCCATATGGAACAATCATCATGTGTATGGACTACAGATAGTTGAGGTGTTTTTATATTAGCAAAGATATTTGAAGAAATGCGATATGCCATGTAGTTAAAAATGTATGCGAGCCTAGAAATTCAGTTTTCCCCTACCATTCTTCATAAAAACACACTAATGCACACAGTTACAAGTTCTCATCCAATGAACTGAATTAACACAACATCTATATATTACTATCATAATATATAACTAGTGCTATCATATGGAATCCACATGAATCTAAGTATTCTCTCATGGTTGAGAAAATGCAGAATAAATTTACCCGGTACCTATATTTAAAGCAGTATGGAGTCTACCCCTTTTATCCACTTATGTATCCAACCCTTTTTGTAATAGGAATGGTTGGTTACTATAAGTTGGAGGTTAGACGAAACTTTGCTTTAGTAAAATATATATTTCTTGTGTTCCGTGGCAAACTAAATAACCCACAAATATTAGAATCGTTGGGTATGCTCATTCCTAACACCAAGCTGCGGCAGGGGCCGAGGAGGAAGCTGTTCAAAGTACCGGTAGCCCGCACAAACATTTTAAAATTTGCACCCATTGTTCGAGCAGCACGAATACTCAACACCATCTCGCTACGGCTTGATATTTTTACTTGCTCATTGGCAGAATTCGAGAAGGTGACGATTAGTTATCTGTCTTTTGTGTAACTACATTGTTGAATTGGGTTGAAACCTGTAATGACAATTGTAATTTGTGAAATAAATAAATAAATAAATAATAAATAAACATTATAATTGGCTACTCATACTAAAACACACCCACGACTTCAGTAGCGGATCCAGGAGGGGGGCTAAGGGGCTCCAGCCCCCACCAAAAGCATTTGGGTCTACCCCCAACAAATCTTAAATTAAACTTAATATTACCTTACCTTCTTCTAGTTACTATCTTTATTCTACTTCTTATCATAGTATAGTACAACAGTATAGTATAAATGGCCCAATGCAACCCCCCCCCCTCACCCCCGGATCCGCCCTTGGTTCCATCAGGTAGGTACATCCAACTTTTTAGTATTTACCTTGAAAGCCTACCATCAGCTGGATCAAGCCCCTCCCAAACCAAAATCCTGGATCCACTGCACGACTTTGTAGGCAGCTAATCATGCCAAGCGTACGGACTGCACACAGCGGCCGTACCACGCAACGCGTAAGTTTATTGGGAGTACCATTCGCTGGTTTTGTAGATAGAACCCTTTTGTTCTGAATAGAAATATAAGTTTGCGTGAATTCGGATAAATTTGACACCCTTTTTCACCCTATTAGGGATAGATTTTCTGTACAAGCTGGTGCCCGGTGCGATTCTATAGCTTCATTTGATGAGTTCACACGTGCAGTTGCACCTTTCGATGTTATTCTCGACCATAACGATAGATAATACACATAGCTGCCACGGCTGAGTTAGGGTAGTAGGCTGTAGCGCCTACCCTGGGCAAATAGGAGATGCTGTTATCCGCCAACAACAAACATAACCTATCTAATTATCTATGTAGGTAAATTTGATATTTAGAATGGAATAGAATAGAGTACTTTAATGTACACCATTTGGAACTTAAAAAGAAAACTTAAATATTAATACAATGTCCAATGGGCGGTCTTATCGCTAAAAGCTGAAAAAAGATCTTGGCTTGAACCCCTTAGCCTATGACCGTTCCAGTGGTTTTAGCCGGTAGGAGTCCGGCATACCCCTATTTTCTGTACAGTAAAATTTATTGTAATTTTAGCAAGAATATTTTATTTATTATTATTACCTTCGTCCGTGTGTCACTGCGAGGTGCCAACAGAAAACCAGCGCTGGGTGTTACACCCAGCACATGCTGAGTTGGTTACCCTTTCGGTATGGCCATGTTCGTCAGTGCACTTATTTTCAAATGTTATTTTTAATTTTATTGCAATTTTTGAAAGCTTATTTTAGCGCGGTACGCATATTTTTAGACGAGATAAAATCTCTGGACTCGTGACACCGTTACGAGACGCTATTTGAAGTGAAAACTTCTTATAGCGCGGTACGCATATTTTTAGATGTGATAAAATCTCTGGACTCGCGACCCCGTTACGAGATGCAGCTATAGTGTGTGTGTGTGTGTATATATGCATGTACATATATACAGACCACGAACGCGTCTAGATAAATAAAAACATAAAACATTTATTGCTATAAAATGTTCACTTCTGTCGGCACTCCCGGAGTGCAACCCGTATTTTTTTTTATTTTGTGCTGTAAACTATGTTATTGTGCTGAATTAAATGATTTCTATTATATTCTAAACACTGTCTCTAAGTGACGAGCGCAGCGGTGGTCTCATAAAGAGGTGCTAAAAAATGTGTGCAGCTAATCCGCGAGTGAATACCCCCAGCGATAGGTAGGTACGTTGAAGGAACACCGTGGACTTTTAGCCGGTAAGTACCACCCTTCCCACGGCGGAGGAATTCCGTGCGGTTTCCCCACTTTCAAAAATGGGGGCCTAGACAAGATGCAATCTACAATCTATATCACCCAGAGAAAACTGTTTAAACGTACGGAATTGTCATAAGCTTTCGAAAAAGATCGTTAAAGGCAGTAGGGAAAGGTGTCCTCGTTGTCACAAGTAGGTACTGGCTGTCACAAGGACAATATATTTTTATCCAAAAGTATTTATAAAACGCAACTATTGACATTTTGGAATGCACCCCAATCCCACCAACGTAAGAAAGTGTCATCGCCACCAGGCTCTTGCATCGAAGCGTACAGTGATACATGTTAAAGTACATTTGGTGAGTAAATTTCCCTCGATAATTTGATTTCATTTATTGCCTGTGTTCAGTTCTGGGTTTTGTTGTTTCAAATATATTATAAGTTGGAAATTAATAACTTTTAACGTAATAACGACGATTTCTTTTATTTGGAAACATTTAGAGGTTATTTTGTGTGTCCATATTTTATTTGCCTCTGGTATTAGTCGTCTCAATATTTATTGGACTAGTTGTCACTGTGACTACAAACCCCAGTAGATATTGTTAATATTTCATATTTCAAGTTACTTATATTATTTGTTTCATCTATAGCAAACATGCCTAGAAATCGAAAAAAGCTTACCGAACGAGGCCAGACTTCTGCCGAAGTCATGTTGCAAGCCGTAAATGTTGTATGGCCTAATAATTCTGTAAGAAGTGTTGCCAAAGATGTTAATATCAACTACAGTACACTACGCTACGCTATTATATATGACGGCACGGTTGGTGCAGTGGCTGATACTGTCGGCTGCTGTGCTCCGGGTCATGGGTTTGATTCCCGCACGGAACAAATATTTGTATGATCTGCAGGTAGTTGTTCTGGGTCTGGGGGTATTGTATGTGGAATTCATGTCTGTAAACGCACCCACGATACAGGAGAAATCCTAGTGTGGGGCTTAGTCTTTTTTTAAAACAATTAACAACAAAATTATAAAAAATATAAGGAGAATGAGAATATCTCCTCCGTTATCTGTAGAATATGTAAAAGTAAGGCAAGATATCAAAGACTATGAAGAAGAAAACTTGTCATAATATTTCCAAAGAGAAAGAGAGATATATATTTTGGACTGACTGCCATCGAAGTTCGTAAATTGGCGTACCAATATGATGTTGCTTTAAATCGCAAATTTCCGAAACGCGGTTAGTTAATAGCATGGCTTGCGAAGAATGGTTCAAGGTAAATCTCGGAATGATTGAGATGAAGAACTCAGCGATCGTCAGACAATCAACTCCAACTCCTGAAACCAGTGCAGTGACTCCTCCACCATTAGATTTACCAACTCCTGAAATTATACGACCATTCCCAAAGGCTTCAGCATAGAAAACGACTTTAAATCGAAGGAAAACGATAAGCGCAATTTCATCCGATACCGATAAAAAATGCGTTAGCAGAGCAACAAAAAATGAGAAATATTAGGCCAAAGAACCCTACAAAGAAGACAACTATAAAAATAAGAGACGGAAACGAGAGAGCAGCGATGAAGATGACGATTCCTAAAATACACGGTGTTTGATATGCCTTGAAACCTGGTCAAGCAGCAAACCGAATGAACAATGGGTTCAGTGTACAAAGTGCAAACTCTGGGCGCATGAAAAATGTGGTGGGAAGAGAGATTTATTTTATTGTTGCCCAAATTGTGCCTCTGATGATGATAATGTCGTCAACAATGATCTGTGACAACCAGGACCATCATCTGTGACAACCTAACCCAGATCGGGGGTAACTTGTCACGCTAGACTTGTCTTTTTGATCTCAAAATAATTCATAGAAGTTACTTAAATTTCTAAGTAATAAGTGCAATTAATAAAGGTTATGAGGCACGCCTTTTAAGTTTTGCGTTTGAAGAAAAAACACAACTAGAACCTTATAGTACTTTTTATTGTTTTTCAATGTATTTACCACGTAGCTTAATACACTTTTCCATTCGCAGAACCAGTTATTATAACATTTATTCCACTCTAAAGGGGGGGTGTTCAAAATGGCTGACTTGAAAGTGTCGACTGTTTCTTCACCGGACTGGAACCTTTGACCACGAAGACTTTTCTTAATTTTAGGAAATGTAAAGAAATCTTTAGGGCTTTGGTCAGGATTGTATGGAAGATGGTCAAGAATTTCTACTTCTTCCTGCTTCAAATACTCAATCGTTTGACGAGCGCTGTGTGAGCTTACGTTGTCGTGGTGCAGGATGATGCGTCGCTTTGAGTTAGATTTTCGAAGTTCGGCGATGACTTGTGGTAAAACAACTATGGTATACCACTCTGCGTTAACCGTTCTACGATCTTCAAGTGCAATAGTCGCAACATGGCCGGTTTTTCCAACGAACGTGGCCACCATCTTCTTTGAAGTGCTTCGAGAACGAACAACTTTAGTCGGCTTTGGCTCGTCTTGAAAGACCCAGATTGTAGATTGTTGTTTGGAATCAGGATGGTAGGCATAGATCCAAGATTCGTCACCACTGATGATGTCGTAGACGTGATTTGACTCTCCTCGGTTGAACCTTTGCAGAGTTTTCTTACACCATCTGACGCGGGCCACCTTGTGATCGTCGGAAAGCAGATGCGGTATCCAACGGCAAACTAGCTTTCTCACACCAAGCGCTTCATGCAAGATCTTCTGAATGGTTGTCCCCGAGATGCCTAATAGAGCCTCTATCTCTCGATACGTCACATGACGATCTTCGAGAATTAGTTGTCTCACAGTAATGATGTTATCTTCAGTGAAGGCGGATTTTGGGCGTCCTTCGCGAGATTTGTCACGTACACTAGTATGTCCACGCTGGAATTCTAAATACTAGCGTTCGACAGTCCGCAGACATGGGGTTTCATCACTGAACACAGATGTTAGCTCTTCAAACGATTGCACGAACATTTTCCTTAGAAAGATTCATTTTCGTACGTAACCTGACAGATTCCAATCGACGCTGTGACTAAACAATAGCATTAATCCTAATACTTTCAACTGTTTTGAGATTCAAAATTTAAACACATTCTCGAATCTACGAGTACAGAATAGTTCCAAACTCAAAATTGCCGGGAAATATGGAAACGACAGAACTTAAAAGGCATGCCTAGTAAAAGACTATATACCTATATGACTGACTTAGTTGAAAGGGTAATTTTATTTAAGTCCTTTCAATTAAAACATTTTTATTTCATTTTTGTGACAACTAGGAAACGGTTCCCCCACCGACACGTTTCTATTCATTGGTGATCGAGGATGGTCATCTTGTTAAGCGCTTTGATAACCATCACCAAGAAGCAGATCTAAGCCATAGTCCAGAAATTACCTAGGTACCCCTAGGATGAATAACCATTAACAAAAGCCTTAAAACCAAATAAAGTCAAGGTTAACCCTTATTGTAACAAATAAAACACCTTTTTATATTTAAATATTGTATTTGTTTAAACATATAAATCGTATTTATGACAGTAGTTAACAAGGCGCATCAGCGAGCGCTTATTTATTTAAATTATTTATCGGTAGCCATTTTTCGTCGCATTATACCAGATCATGATACGTATTTATTTGGATTAACATACCCTAAAATCAACCTAAACTATTTAGCATAAAGTCTAAATTTACTTACCTGAATTTGGCTATTGAAAGTCTTGAATACAGGCCATACCATAATGAACTTTGCGACGGGTAAAAATAAGGTTGATTATAGCATGGAGATTGAGCATAATAGGAATAACCTCCCCTCACCAAGAGGCGTGGTCCTCAACAGCGGACGAACGACGCACTGACATCAGTACACAACCGACATTCAGACGTTCCAAATACAAAATATCGAAAATCGCGCAGTGGCCAGTGTTTAGTGTATAGTGATGGAATCAGAAATAAACAAAATGCAAACCAAACTTCCTTCTAAGAACTTCTCAATCGAATCTATTGTTGGAATTACCGAACGGCGATCACCCGAAATCGATATCGAAAACAGCATATCCCAGGACTATTCCGGTACTAACGAGCATTCTGAAGACGAAGAACTGAAAGTTAGAGATGGGAAAATGGGTTACTATTTTCAACAGAATCGTGTACCGAATTTTCCATTTTTTATGTCCTATGATAAGAGGATGGGAGGCTTCCAGAGTGAACAAGGGGGTCAACAGGAGGAGCTAAAGAGGGCAAGTCCTGGGAGCGTGAGGAGTGAGGTGGATAGCGATGGCGTGGATGATAGGCAACACGGTGAGATATTGTTTAATTTTTTAATTATCCCCTTTTTCTTTTAGGTGCTAAGCTAATGACACTCTATAAATCCGATACGAGTCTCCGAGTAATTTTACGTTCCGATTATCTTGTAAAGTATTAGGGCGTCTATTTAAAAAAAAAAAAAACGTTTTTGTGTGTTTTCTGAATTTTTCATATTATCACTTACATCATCATATAAGGTTTATACCTATTGAAGTGATCTTAATGATCGTTTAATAATATTATTAATCGACAATTTAATCACTCGTTCAGCGATAAGAAAATCAAAGTAGTTTCTTCGTATTTCTCAAACGGATAATTATGCTATAAACTTTTTTCTTACCTGATACAATACTTATAAACGGATTAAATAACGTATACTATTGTTTTTTTCTTATTTCTAAATAAAGTTTGAGTGACAACACTTAGCCGACTAACACTACATTTTTTTTACATTTGAATTTAATTACTAATGTAATAAAATTAATAATAAATTAAATATCCTGAATTTTTACTGAAATATATACACATTAAATAGTATTACAGTTGCCATAATACTGTCCAGTAAGATTTATATGTAGTAAGCAATTATAAAATCAGAATTGTTGTTCCAAGATAACAAAAAAACTTAATTACTAAACGTCATATAAAAAATAGAACGCTTCTTTATCTAAAATGCCTTTTAACAGATATTTTACCTAAACATTTGTCCTAAACCGAATAAAAAACAGTTCTGTGATATTGTTACCGTTTGTTGTTGCTCAGCGGACCTTAAAAGCTAATAAAATCATAACTTTGTGTAGCGGTAAATTCTTAATGGTGGTAATTTGGTAATTTTGTGACAGAAAGCTGACCGATACTTAGTAGTCCGACGTCGCCGGTCTGCCCTTTGATGTTTTACAATTGAACTGTAAAGGTCTGTTTTGTAATATCATGGTTTTTGTTTTAGAACAAGTTAAAGGTATATTAGCGAAGTATTTGTTGAGAGGCAAGCGAAAAAAGGTTTCAAGGTGCATTGACTTATCGCCAACTTTCTTGTTTAGAATACCATAGAGTGTAACATTTCATATATCTAGTTTTACTTGGTCAACTTTTGAAGATCTTCATAATGAAATACAGGTTCAATATTCCTAAATTGCTTAACTGACACGCGATAACAAGATCTACTTAAATCATTGATGATGAAGAAGAAACTTGGCTATTGGTTGATTATTTGGCATCCATTTCAGAGCAATCAACCGAAAAATAAATGTAGGAAATTAGAAAATAGAAAAAAAAACAATTATATTTAAGGTTTGGTAGTTCCCGTCGCGATCAAATCCGTCGCCTTTTAAAAGTACGCTGACTTTGACAGTAAGACCAGGTAGTTTATATCTCTAGCTCCCTTAGTAGTACTTCATTGTGATACGATAAAACCTACAGGAGAAATATAATCCCTGCAAAGGAAAGATTAAGCAAGGAAAATCTGAAAAAATCTCAAGACTAAAACAAACTAATCAAGCACGATATTATTTAAAGTTCTGAATTAAAAAATAGTTTATACCGTCAATTAATGATCGCTTAATAATAATGATTATCCCATGTAATCGCCAGTAATCTGCAAATGGTTTTCGAATCCGCATAATTATACGTTCCCTCTCAAAATATCTGAATTGTCAACTAATATTTACACAATAAAAACTCAATTGGGGATCACTTTGTTTACAAAATAAAGCTATTAGAGAAAAGGGCAGAAAAAAGGGACCCATTTGTGCTGCACTGACAGTATAACACCCTTTTGTTTTTTTTATGGGGATCGATGTAAAAGATAGTGTCGTATTTTGATAGATTTGTTTTATTTCGATAGACGAATTCACGCTATAGTTTTTGAGTCTGAGGATTGAGAGGTACTTTAAAACATTAATTCGTATCTTTATACCTATTAATAAAAATAATAATAAAATAATTTATAATTAAGAGCAAAAAATGTTCGTTGTAAACCATTTTATAAGAAGAATAAAGCTTTCCCTCCGATTTTAGCAAATCGAGAACTACAACATATGTAAGAAGTTTATTTTTCTATTCGTTTTAAAAAGGATTACGTGTTGTATTTTAATACTGTCTGGTTGCTAGCAAATTTTGCCAGCAATTTTTTGAGAAGACGTTTTTAGCTTGGCCAGGAAGATCAGATTGTTGTGCAATTTCATTGGTTTGGCATAGGAGATAAGCTAACATTGCGTTTTTGATCACAATAAAGTTTTGACGGGTGATTTGACATATTTTGTATCGTGTACATTATCTGCAGCCATAAATATTAGGTCCTTACATATGAAATTGACGTTTTGTCGTTTGGTTACGAATTCCAAATTTAATTTCGAATTTAGTTATTCATTTGATTTCACGTGATTAAATTTTTCTTTGAAATCGGTCTGACCACAATATGGGAAGCTTAAAATCAAGCGTTATTATTTACGAATACGAGTTCCACCGGGTGGCACCAGCACTGCAGAAATAGTTCGAAGCATTAATGATGTGTCTCATACACACAGCTACTGCAGAAGAAAATACGGTACGTTTTTGGTTTCAACGTTTTCGTTCTAGAATTTTTGACCTACAGAACAAGCGCGGTGGCCGGAGACCCAAGTTAATAACGAAGAATTAAAAATAACCGTGGAAGCGGATCCATCGCAAACCACATCAGAGTTAGCGGCAGGCTTAGGTGTGAGATTTTTTTGGGAGGGTGACCTCTTTACAGAATCTTTCCCCCAATAGAGGGGGTGACTGCTTTACAGTCATCACCTCCGAGATGTGCCTAAAAGCGCGGCACCAATGGGTGGCTCTAGATGGAGATTATTCGAGTTTCTGGAGCCTCCCTACGGTGCCGAGATGACCACTCCGGTGGTTTTAGCCGGTAGGAGTCCGGCATGCCCCTCCGCCCTTTCCCGGGGCGGAGGAAGTGCATGATGTATTTCCACCGGTTCAATAAAAAATATAAATAAGGTGTGAGAGATAAAAAAAGTCTTAATTCACTTGAAAAAAATTGCAAAAGTGGAATAGCTCGAATAATGGGTACCGCATGAAGCCCACCAACAACTGCATGAATTGAGTGAAGCCCACAAACAAATTGCATGAATTGAGTGAAACCCACCAACAAACACGCGTCGTGTGCTGCTTTACATTACTCAACCGGCACAGTAATGAGACGATTTTGAACCGTTTCGTTACTTGTGATGAAAAATGTATCCTGTACGATAATCGGAAATGCGCATCACAATTGAGAACCCAGGAGAACCGGCCAAATCCTGTCCCAAGCGAAAGTTGACTCAGAAAAAGGTACCGGTGAGTGTTTGGTGGACCAGTGCTGGTGTCATCCACTACAGCTTCCTAAGATTTGGTCCGACCATTACGGCAGATTTGTATTGTCAACAATTTCAAACCATGATGGAAAAGCTAGTCGTTAAACAACCGATTGACTGATTTAACCCACTGCTGCTTCAGAACAGCACTAGACCACACACTGCACGCCAGATGGACGCTAAATTAGAGAAGTTGCGATTGGAATGTCTCCGATACCCACTAAACTCTCCGGACCTTGCTCCGGACTGGTTAGCACTTTTTCCGGAATTTGGACAACTGTCAGCAAGGAAAAAACCTATTCCGATGAGGCAGTCCAAACTGCCTTCAGTATTGATTCTAATTCCCACACTTTCTGCACAGGAATCAATGAACGACCTACGAAATGGCAAAAGCGCATTGATAGCAATAGTACCTACATACTTTGATTGATTAAATATATTATTTCATAGTTTATTTTCCGTTTTGTTTTTCTATATAAAACGCTAATTTCATATATTAGGATCCAATAAATCGCTCATGAAATATTTTATGTCTATTTTAGCCATTTCTTTCTTTATGAACCTACATACTTCTTTCTTTCTTGTACAGGAACTGTAAGTATTTGCATGTAATGCCATAAAAAGTTGTGCTAAAAGGTTTGCTTCTCAATTTAAAAAAAATGTATTGATATTTGAACAGTATTGTAACATCACCCTAATCAAATTATACACAGAAGAAACAACACAATTACTAGAGGCAAACACATTCTACAGTCAAAGAATAACTGAACGCTTTAATTTTGACAAATTATCGCTAAAACAGTAGCACTTTATTCAAATAGCTACTGTTCAACGAAAATGCGCTATTGTATGACACACTGTCACAGTGTGACGTCTGTCAAAATTGCCGCCAAAAACATGCCAGACTTTTGTAAAGAGTTCGCTCCTTTTTGTGCATGTTGGTACAATAAGGTATTGTCTTTGCTCAATTATGGAGTGGTGTATTGTGACCGCACTGAATGTTAAAATTTCTCTTTTATTACCATCGCTAGAGCGTTGTCATCGCTATTAACGTCTGGTTTTACTGCTTCCACATTTTTGGATGCGTAATGGTTCCAAGAATCAACTTTTTCATCTACGGCCGATTTGGTAGATTAATATTATTGAAATTGAGGACAAAAGACCTGCTCCTCACCCCCGGCTACCACGACAAAAGACAGGATTTTATAAATATTGTCATCATCATCCCGTAGTATTTTTACTACTCTTACTTATAGGTTTGTTCGGTTGCTTTTACACGTCATCACAATATTTCTAGTGAAAAGACTTCTTAGATTGAAATATTTTTATAGACTACCATTACGAAGTCAACGTAAAAATGAAAGAATTTTTATTCATGTAAACCATTTGCAATAACTTATGAATAGTACCTAAGAATTTAAATAGTTGCTGGGTTTCAAGTAGTCGTATTGAGTATCGGCAAGAAAATTCACGGAGTAGGTACCTACTTTCCTTTTTAAAATACATGCATAATGTAGGCATGTATGAGATAAATACATGCATACATAATATGTACAACTATAATCATTTTGCCTAACAATAAGATGAAGAGGGCATAGCAGTTAAAATATAACCCGACAAAGGACACCCGCGGGCTGATTACCTAAAAACAGCAACAGCAGACGCGATAGCAGCTATCGCGCAGCCAAGGATCCACCGGTGGCAAAGCGTCAAAAAAATTGGTATTACGTAAGGCATTGCCCGCTTGTCGCTGTTGTGGAAGATGCATAGTTACTAGCGCCAGTAGCCACCAGTGGAACTAAAACGAATGAACGTTTTTAATTCATTGATTGTCCGACAGAGACGCGTCAGAGATCTTCGCCTGTTTAGTCGCTATCGGCAAATAGGTAATACCAAATTGACGTTTGACAGCGGCGTTGGAGCAATTTACGCCTTTTGCAAAGCGTCTGCAACTTAGGTAATCAGCCCGCCGTTGCCGTGCATGACTCATACATCAGCTTGGCTCAGCTCAACCATAATTGCAAACCATGCAACACACTGCTACCCTCAACAAGACATTTTAGATAACTCTACTCGACTCTTACTGCCAGGCAACGTATATTAAAGTCTATAATTATTTAAGTTATACATTAGTGGCTGATGACTAGATACTTGTTGTTCACCATCACAATATTAAAAGCATGGTTGATGTTTTATTAATAATAAAATCATCATCATTTCGGCCGAATGAAGTCCACTGCTGGACACAGGCCTCCCCAAAGATCACCACAACGATCAATATGGGTGTGTTGTGGGCTCATTAGGGGGTTTTGCCATAATCGCCACGCTTGGCGGACGGGTTGGCGATCGCAGTTGAGTTGTCTATGTACTCGGAGGACGCTGCTGCCCATCCTACGGCTAATCCCTTAGTCGACTTTTACGACACCCACGGGAGGAGATGGGGGGGTGGTATTCTGAGCCGGCACCACACGCCTAAAATAGAGTGAATTAATAAACATGTAACAATTGTGTGATGTTTCTGCAACGAAGTATTTTGTAGATCTACTTACTTAGTCATAGTTTTTTTGTGTTTTTTTGTTGGCTGTAAGCAGCCTTTTAATTTACTGTAAAACTTATTTTGAATCCTTCTTCCAAACTTCACTTCAATTTTAATCTGTGATAAACTCCACAGTAGATTTTCGCATTCTGCGAAGTTAATACTTCTACCCAAGACCTAGTATCTATAGGCGGATAGTATTAAGCACAAACAAAAAATCTATTAGGTACTACCCCTTACGACCACATGCGCAGCATCATATGAAAGAAAGAGATGTCTATAGAGTATTGGTGACAGCAAAATAATCGAATGGCATCGTTTCGTACTGAAGTAACAACTTCACAATCCAGTTTCTGTTACAACTGTTAGCGTCGTGTGTTAACCAGATGGTTTTAGGTAAATATAGCTGTAGGTGCGCAACGCTTGGGGGTGACCACTTTACAGTCACCCTCTCCGAGATGTGCCTATAGGCGTGGCACCAGTGGGCGGCTCTGGTGTGATCATACGAGGACCTGGAGCCTCCCTTAGGTGCCGAAGATGACCGCTCCAGTGGTTTTAGCCGGTAGGAGTCCGGCATACCCCTTCGCCCTTCCCCGGGGCGAAGGAAGTTCATGAAGAATTTCCACTGCGCACCAATAAAAAAAATAAAAAAAAAAGGTGCGCAACGCTTCAAGACGTGCGCCAACGGTTAGTGCTTTCTCTTTTTATCACACGTAATGCTCGCGTTAGGATGACAGGTCTTTATTACTGGGAATTTGTTCAACTTAATAGGCTCTATCTATGTACGTAGGTATATCTTTGCCTACTACGACGACGGTTAGAATTTCTTTAACCACAAATCTTAACTCTTAACAAACTGTAAAATAAACTCTAACCAACTAGCACTGATTGACGGTTTACTTTTTCGATCCGAGGCAAAGGCAACAAACGAAGTTGATGTTAATTTGTTTTAATGGAGGCTTTTAGAAATTATTATTTTGACCCTAAGTCGATTCGCGAGCCATTGAGTGTAGATTTAAAGGCTAAAAGTAATATGTATAGTGATTTGAGCATCCATAATATTCCGCCTTCGTCCCCGAAGAGCAAGGGTATTTGTTTTGTTTTTTCAACTTAATAGGCTCTATCTATGTACTTAGGTATATCTTTGCCTACTACGATGACGGTTAGAATTTCTTTAACCACAAATCTTAACTCTTAACAAACTGTAAAATAAACTCTAACCAACTAGCACTGATACAGTGCGCACACTTAACAATATATCATGAAACTAGCAGGTCCGTGTATTAATAAACTGGTGCGCAGTAATAGGGTTCATGATGTTCAGTACCTACCTACTGCTAGTTATGGAAGATGAGCGCGCATGATTAAAAGTTTAAGGCGGAGGCACAGTGGGTGGTTGTTGTTGATCGAGAATATGAGGGTTTGTTGCCTATTTTGAATGTAACTATAGGAAATTGGTAAATGAAAGTAATGAGATTTAGTTAGATTTGGAATCAGTACCCAAGTCTTATCTAAAACCGATGTTGAGATAGGTATCTATACCTAGTTACAGTATTTTTTTAAACTATATGTTTAGTGTTATAATTAGAAAGAAAGAAGCAATTTATTTTGGCTTTGCATTATATCCAATTATCATAAATCAATAATTAAGTTACATGTTATAATAAAAAGTAATATAAGAATCATAAAAATAATTACAACAATTATAGACAAAGTTTAAAAACTGACATCGGATCCTTTTTTCGTAACTGCGTCCGTTGTCATATGTCAATAAAATATTTAAATAGATATTGAAGGATATAAGAATTTGCTAAAAGTTATCATTTGTATAACCCTTCAACTGCCTAGATCTAATTCAGATTCAGATTTAAAAACGAATAACCAATATACGGCCACAGTTATAAAAAGTTTCTCAATGTTCATTGTAAATTAAAACAATGTGAAATCATTTATATTCCACCAACGCTTACAAACCTAATAAACAGAATCTATGTCATAGATTACAACAAAATTGCAACATAATCTAGAACAAGGACCCACTGTAGCACCGACCTAATGTTCCCTACCCGTAAAGTGAGCTTTAACAAAGCTCATGAGCGAAAGAGACGGCAAACGATTATGAAGCCCCGCCCTGATTGGTGGGGATAAAAACGGGACGACGTTATTGGTCAAAGCATTATAGATTTTTATTGAGGCGGCGCGCCGTGCTACGAAAGCAAACTGACAGTTGACAGTTTACTTTTTCGATCCGAGGCAAAGGCAACAAACGAAGTTGATGTTAATTTGTTTTAATGGAGGCTTTTAGGAATTATTATTTTGACCCTAAGTCTATTCGCGAGCCATTGAGTGTAGATTTAAAGGCTAAAAGTAATATGTATAGTGATTTGAGCATCCGTAATACTCCGCCTTCGTCCCCAAAGAGCAAAGGTATGTGTTTTGTTTATAAAACCATTGTTATATTTATCAAGTCGTTGAGGTTATCGCCTTTCAGCGAACTGTTGCAAGCTGGCATTTAGTAAGAATTTTCACTAGACATAAGAGCTTATACCTACATATATATTAGAATATGAACGTGTTGTTTCTTACACCTACTGTTAATGGTTGATAGCTAGGAATATAAGGCATAATTATTCATTATTGTGATGCGTTTTAGCGCTTCTTCATACTAAACCTTTTCGACTTAAATCTCAAGACGCAATTGTTTTTATTGAGAGCCTTATTTAAAATATATGCTGCTTGAAAAATACTGTGACAAACATAAAAAAAGTGTATTGTTTGTATCCATGTACTGAGATTTGGGCAATATTTTATTGTATGGAGAAGCGATATCCCACCAAAGATTTTAATCGGCATCCCACCATAAAGTAGGTATTTATTTTCATGTATGTCACCATCATCATCATGATTTCAGCTGAAAATCGTCCACTGCTGGACAGACTTACCACAATGACCGGTAGATATGGGTTTGTGTTGTGTGCTCTTTGGGGGGTTTAGCCATAATCGCCTCGCTTGGCAGACGGGTTGGCAATCGCGGTCAAGTAATAAATGCACTCAAGACGCTGCTGCCCATCTTTTGGCTTATCCCTTAATCACCTTTTACGTACCCACGGGATGGGATGGGGTGGTGTACTCTTAGCCGGCACCACACGACAGTTGTATGTAGGTACCTATAATGGTTACACAGGTTTTATATTGTGGTGTCTGGAGTTTTACGGCACGAACACGCTTCTTCAGCACCAGCATGCGGGTTCAAACCAATGCTCGTGCCTTTGCCTTGCAGTGGGGGCAGCTCATCATCATTTCAGCCAAACGAAGTCCATTGCTGGACCTGGACACAAGCCTCCCCCAAAGATCGCCACAACGACCGTTCTGGGTATGTTCTGCGCTCATTGGGGTGGTTTTGCTATAATCGCGACGCTTGGCGGTCAGGTTGGCGATCGCAGTTGAGTTGTTAAAAAGCTCGAAGGATGCTGCTGCCCATGCTTCGGCTAGTCCCATAGTCGCCTTTTACGGCACCCACGGGATGAGATGGGTTGGCGCTATTTAATTTTCGGCCCCAGTTACAGACTGATATTAGGTATTATTTACTGGTTACGCTTTATGTTGCTCAATAATAGGTATTTAACAAGTATTTAATTTTCCAATTCTATGCCATCGCAAACGTTAAATGGCTTGTCTATGGAAAGCAAGTGTGTACTTCCCGCCACAACTTGACAGATACCCGCCATTATAATAACTGACTATAAATCCCGTAACATGTCTAGCGCACGTACCTACTGCAAAATAATGTGTCAATTTTATACAAATAGGGACTTTATATTGTTCAATAAGAGGCATTTAACAAGTATTTGACTTTACAATTCTATTTTCTCAAAACGATTTGGATAATTAGAGGTTATAGGAACTGGATACTTGGTTTTTGAAGTGAAACTTCTTTTGGGCCGGTGTGAATTGGATTTTATGAAACGAAAACGTGTAACGAAAGATAGACGACCATAAAGGTATTTATAGGGTTTGGGCTGTGAGAGAATGAGATAAAACACGTTTCTATATAGTTTCCCTATTGTCGATCAGTCGCTCTCTCTCTGTCTGTTTACCACCTCCATAGTGCATTCATCTCGTTCTCTTACAAATTAACCAAAATACAAAGTTTCACTTCTACCGTTGTGATTTTGAATTTTGAACTAGTGTAACAGACCGTGGGGTAAATTAAAACTCGGTTTCACAATTATATTGCAGGTGTATTTTAGGGCAGAGTTTCCACCTTACATTACTCGTTTACAGAATGATCCTTCATAATTTTTTTTTTTATTTTTTTTTTTTTTTTTGTTGGGCTTCTCGCATACATTTCTGGGAAATGTGGTTGCTTAACCGGTCATTGATCCTTCATAATGCAATGCTTCTACTTTTATACGGTTCATAAGCCGTTACAATACAATTCGAAAATAAAACTTAAGGTAGGTATATTTTAAAATGCTGGTTGCATTATTGTTATTTGAAAGACTAAATATAAACAAACTATTTGTAAAAGCATTAGATATTCAGTGATTATTTTATACACATGTTAATTAATATCTGACAATCTCATATGACGTCACTACTGGTAAACTTAAATATATGGACAATTAATGTAAATGATATATATAATAAATAGGTGATACTGATTTAGAACATCCATAGTCTAAATATAAATAAATATTCGGATGTGACGCATGTTGTGATGGCTTCACAAGGGGCGGTCATTAGTCGCTAACACTAGACACTTTTTTTTCAAATAAGTACCAATTTAGATAATTACCAACATGTTTCACATAATGCTACAGTTACGTACATTTTCATAAAAACGTGGTTTATTTTTGAGGTTTGTAGTCCTATGTCGGCCTTATAATACCGTAGCTCCTAATGTGTTCTTAAAATTATTATTATTATGACAGCAATAAACGATACAGCCTTCGTAATAATTCACAAAGGACCGACTAACGGAAGGTACATTTTTATAAACATACAAAATTTGGCAGGTAATGCTCAACTATAATAACATTGCAGCTAGCCTAACATTTTGCCAGACAAATGTAAGCCTTAAGATTAAATCATAAGATTTTAGTTCGTTTTCCGAACGGTAAATATAGCTTCGCCACAATTTTAAAGCAATTATTGCCTTTTTACAACTATCTTTGAGACTCGCCGACTCTTTGTTGCTGCCAATAAAATATTGAAAATATGAGTTTTGTCCGTTTGTTTGGGTTAAATATTTTTATTAGTCTATAATGTTATCTGTACAGTTAGGTTATCCGGTTTTCTTTCTGGCGAATAGTATTTGTTGCTATCTCGGAGTGTGCTAATTGCCTAATTAAGTTGTTACTTTGGCTTGTACTTTTTATATTTAATTATCGATGAAACATCCCTAATTATGAATCGTCGCTCTAGACGTGACACCTCGTAACTGCAATAATTGGCAATTTTACGTTTTAATGCAAAAATCCCATTTTTCTGGTGATACCTTATATGGACCTTAAGGCAGCTTAATTTACAAAAATATCTGACTCAGGTCAGTGGTCACTGGTCAGTGAACTCTCGTAACTAGCACTTTGTAGTTAGTCAAAACCGTCTTTTGGCTGTCCTGAAAAGTTGACAGGTTTGCATATCCTGCGAGGTATCACATCTCGTTCGTCGTTTCAGCCCAATAAAGTCCACTGCTGGACACAAGCCTAAAGATAGCCAGAACGACCGGTCTGGGCGTGTTGTGTGCTCATTGGGGGGTTTTGCCGTAATCGCCACGCTTGGCAGGCGGGTTGGCGATCGCAGTTGAGTTGTTAATGGACTCGAAGGACGCTGCTGCCCGTCCTCCAGTTAATCCCATAGTCGCCTTTTACGACATTCACGGGATGAGGTGGGTTGAAGCTATTCGTAGCCGGCACCCCACGGCCTATCTATCACATCTAGAGCGACGATGTCCTAATTACACTCTTGAATAGAACTTCCATAAATAAAATGCACATTTTAAATGATGGAGGCGCATACAGGACAATAATAACATACGATACTAAATATTGAATCAAATGAGAAGTCGTTCATATACCTAACATTTTAACTAAACAGTCAGCATAACAATTAACACACAGCGACAATAAATTAAATTAGCTCTAATTAATGTCACATAGAACTAACCACAGCTGCCATCGCAAACGTTAAATGGCTTGTCTATGGAAAGAAAGCGTGGGTGTACTTCCCGCCACAACTAGACAGATACCCGCCATTTTAATTACTGACTATAAATCCCGGAACATGTCTAGCGCACGTACAGCAAAATAATGTGTCAATTTTATACAAATAGGGCGACAGATGGCTTGTAAATTTTTAAATTGATAGGACTTGGTTAGCATTTTTCTGAATTATTTTAGTAGGCCTTATGTTGCCATGCTCCGATTAAAATGTAATAATAGGAAAGCGGTGATTGCAGAAAAAGGCAGCAAATATTTTTTGTACGAATGGATCAGTTGAAATAAGTGATATTTTTTCTTAATATCACTCAAATCTGTCCTAAACTGGCACGAATATTCATCATCATCATCATCATTTCAGCCGAATGAAGTCCACTGCTGGACACAGGCCTCCCCCAAAGATCATCACAATGACCGATATGGGTGTGTTGTGTTCTCATTGGGGGGGTGTTGCCATAATCGCCACGCTTGGCAGACGGGTTGGCGATCGCAGTTGAGTTGTTAATGTACTCGAAGGATGCTGCTGCCCATCCTTCCGGCTAATCCCTTAGTCGACTTTTACGTCACCCATAGGACGAGATGGGGTGATGGTTAATTGTAACTGCCTTCTACAAACCTCGGTTTTCCTATGACTGCGTTTTAACTGGAGCATAGCAGTATGGTTCCTGGCAATGGCCACCAACACTCTCCACCCGAGATCTATACCTACCTATAGGAGATAGGCAGCAGCGTCCTTTTGTGTCGTAAAACATACTGGGATCACGAAACCGCCTGCCTGCAAAGTTACTTTATAAAAAAACATACAACTGTGACGAAACGCGCAAGTCATTCGCCTGGCGGTAAGCGACATGAGTAGCCCATCACAATTGTCATGCTACCCAGGACTAATCCTGCGGGGCATCACGCTGCGCTCGTCACCTCGAGAGGTAAAGTTTTTAGTCTCTTATGCCCAGTAACTTCACTAGCTACAGTGCCCTTCTAACCAGAGCACAGTAATGTTTCAAGTTTAAACATTATAGCTTAGCGGCGAATATCTGGCTCTGGGGTGGTGCCTACCTAGCCGGCCTCTTGCAATAAGAGACCTACAAAAAGTAATCTAAGTTTTTTATTGTTATCATTGTCTATGTAAAAACTGGTGTCAGTTTTCTACACTTATTAATTATTAAGAGCCTGAGGTGTCCCACCGTAGGTAAAAGACCTCTCTACCCTCATTCCACTCGTCCCTGTCCATTGCTACGAAGGACCAGTCTCTTTGAAAGGAGTCCAGATCATCCAGCTCATGCCACCATCTTCGTCTAGGTCTGCCGCGTTTCCATTTACTGGGACCTATTAAGTTGTAAGTTTGGCCCATTGGTCGTCTGACATACGGCAGATGTGTCAGGCTCGGTTCCACTTAAACGTAGCGGATTTCGAAGTGATGTTTGATATTTTAGTTCTGGAACGGATTATTATGTTTCTGATCTATTGTTCTACTATTAAATAATAATAGCCTGTAACTGTCCCACTACATGGCAAAGGTTCTTCTCATACAAAGAAGGAAGGAGCAATGATCACCACACTCACATTTTTTTGTCGTTGGGAAGTCCTCCTGGCCTTCCTCAGTCAGTGATTGATTAAACAAAAAAGTATTTATTAAAAAAATTACATTGGAACAAGCCAAGTTTTGAAACCCGTTACCTAGTGCTAGAAGCGTGTCCATTAACCTCAAGGGCACTACGGTCTTACTGTTACTGACACATAATTATTTTCATTCCTAAACCAAACATCAAACTTCTAATAATCACACAATCCGTCATCACGACCCTGTGTACCAGGGGTCAACTTTGTAATATTTCTTGTCAATTGGGCTTAAACTGATTTTGTTTTTATTGCCAGCAGCTCCCCATTGCGATATTTATCTTCATTACAAAGACTAGTAGATACGGATTTTATCATGAAAATTGTGTAGGGGAGCGAGCCGGGGCTTAGGGGATGACACCGTGTAATTGGCTGTATATCGGATAATTGTCTTGCGAAAACTGGATCGTCGCTGTAAATTGTTTTAATTCCTTTGAGAATAAGTTTTGCTTATGCATAGAGTTTAGTGATTGATGATTGTAATAAAATATTTATAGGGCTTTTATCGTCAAGTTTTGAGATTTGCTTAGCGGATGATCTGTTAACGAGCACTATAATTATATGGCTAGGTTTTAAGGCTGAAGACTTACTAGATAGAATAACTGAATCTTGCTTTCCATACTACTTTGTGTACATTTTTACCTACATTTATCGTAAAGTAGACGGTATGTTAATTATTCGTGTTATGATTTCATGATACGAATTCGGCACAAATAAATAATGAGATAAAATCGCAAACATTCCAGAATCCAATAATACGTTAATATTGTTTTAATTCGAAATCAGTGGAACGATCAAACCAGCCAGTGTTCATAGACAATGAACGTATTAAGGGGAGCCATTCACGGCAATACAATTACCGGAGCGTGCCACGCACGGGGCGGCGGCAATTCTCGATAATCCAATTGTTAATGTATAGGCTATCGGTTTCCGCCTATTAAAGCGCCAGTTTGGTTCGCAAATTGAGCGGTGCCGCTATTAATTACCCGTTTAGTGTCGGTTTGTGAATGTGGAGCTTTATTGGCTTATTCTTTTGTTGAGTACCTATTGATATTGTTATAGTTTAAGTTGTGCCATAGGTTAATTTTGTTTTTAATGGATTAGATTCAATAATAGTTTGTTTATTTATTGGATAGATTTTAGACGATTAAGTTTGAATTTTTACACCCCTTATTAAACATTCGTTTTAATAAAATTTGCGTTTTAAATAGGTAATTTGAAATTATAGGAGAAACTACGATGATATTTCGAAAAGTGGAAACTTTTACCGTTTCTGAAAAAATCCCACAACGAACATCACAAAATTTATTTTTACGGCATAAAACACTTTTGGATACCACAAATTGGCTATGATCAGATAGCATTCAGCCAATTACAGTGCTGCTAGTGCTAATTATGCCAAAAAGTTTCGTATCGTATTAGGTATCATTTATTAGTCGAATGATTTGTGTACTGGTTTTGGTGTTGGCGTTAATAGATGGGACACGATACGTTTCATAACGTTTCAATAATGTTCTCAGGTTTTGTTGATACATTGTTTTATCGAGTATCCAAGGTTGCAAACATAAAGTTGTTAAGACACCGACGCGCCACGCAAAGAAACGCATTTTTTAATATTTAAAAAAAAGAACGTGTTTAGACATTTCGAAATTTGAAATTATATTCGTTGTTTCTGTAAAATTATATTTCTTTCACTTTACATTCATTATAGCTACCTCCTTCATAGAGTGCTACAGGCGCAATGGTGAAAACTTAAAGCTTCCTGTATTTAATTTACGTTTGACATATGCCTCATAATCATATTAGAATCAGCATATTACTGTCCCACTGCAGCTGGACACGGGTCTTTCCTCACATTGAGAAAGGTCAGCCCTTAGTCCACCACACTGGCCTAGTGTGGGTTGGCGGACTACACACACCATTGAGAACGTTTTGGATCGTTCTCCGGTGGCAGGTTTCCTCACGATGTTTTCCTTCACCGTTAAAGCAAGTGATAATCAAATTATTATCCACACACGAATCCGAAAAGTCAGAGGTGCGGGCCGGGACCGAACTCTCACCATTCTGTATGGAAGGCAAGCCTTCAACCACTTCAATCACTTAGGTTATCACTGCTCGCTCTAGTGTGATCTTACGAGGACCTGGAGCTCCCCTTCGGTCCCGAAGACGACAGCTCCAAAGGTTTTAGCCATTAGGAGTCCGGCATACTCCTTCGCCCTTCCCTGGGTTGAAGGAAGTTCTATGTAGAATTTCCACTGGACACCAATAAAAAATAAAAAAAAAGGTTATCACTGCTCTTTTCATACAGACATATTAGGTATATACATAAATATTATATATTATACTAGCTGGGACCCGCGGTTTCACCCGCGTTAAATTAAAATACATTTAGAGTACTTCGACATAGGCACTTGACATAGAATATATACATTGAATTTCAAGGGTTTTTTTTTACGCGGAACCCTAATTATTTTTCTTAAACAAAAGTAGCCTAAGTTATACCTTATAACATCAGCTATCTGCCAGTGAAGGTCCCGTCAAAATCGGTTCAGCCGTTTCGGAGATTACCCGGAACAAACAGACAGACAGACAAAAAAATTAAAAATTGCTTTTTTGTTATAGGTCCCGTATATACTTTCATATGCATTTAGTAAAAAGCTGTTATTTTGACATTACAAACAGACACTTCAATTTTATTTATTTGTATAGATTTATCTAAGTACAGCAGGATATCCTATTTAGTATAGTAATTTATATCCTACTTTTACATTAGGGAATGTACTCTAATAGATACCATAGTACCATAAGGAAAATTGTAAGAAAAGTGTCTCACGATAATTATCTCTGAACAGTGTAGCGTTGCCTTAAACCGTCATGACTGTTACAAGAATTGTGTGATCTACCCATTAGCGGCGTTTTGAAACAAAGATGCGGTTTCAAAATAATTTAACTAAACGACACGATTGGTGAATGATGACGTCATTAGACATAAGTTTGTAAAGTGTTCAATAATTTACTTGTTGTAAAAAAAATGAATTAGGATATATTGCGTTTTCGTAAATATATATTTCATTATGCCAAGACCAAAGTAGAAATTGAAAAAGCTTAAATGATACGTATAAGAAATTATGTGAAAAACTATTGACGCCGCTGTGGCCATTTTATGGCCTTCCTAAATATAAGTAAAACGGAAGCTTTTAAAACGGAAGCTTTTTAAATCTCAATCGTTTCCTCGTTCTTTTTTCGAAAAGACACACGCCATAAATGCGCAGCTGTGTACCATAGACGTCTTACTAAAGATGTTGTAACGTAAAAAGTTTGTACAACAACAAATTATTGTGAGGAAGCCACCGGCTAGACTATTGCAAATTGGTTTTTGAGTGTTCTGTCGCCACCCAGTATGGGAACGACTCAAGTGGTTGAGACGCCACGAATGACTATTTAAAAAAAATAAGAATCGTTTGGTCTGACACACTTATGAAAGCAATACATTTTCTCTAATGCGAAATTATCACAACTAAAGCTTTCGTAAAATTTATTATTAAATAAAATAAATGGTGAGCGCCGACGCATGTAAATTGCCTAATAACCCAAAAACATGTATTGAGCATCTCAATTTGCGTTAAACATAAGCGACAAAACGCTAATATAATTCCAAAGCGGAAATAAGAATGAACGTCTTAATCACGCCGCCATTAAAACAATACGTGACTTTTAAAAGCATTCAATTCTTTCTTCAAAACGGGTATGTCAATAGAACTCCCGTTTGCCGCGCCCTTTTAAATTTAGAACCACTTCAGCAACTAATCAGATTTGTAAAGTCGGCTTTTTAGTCGGACGAGTTATTTTTTTAAATTGAGCGGCGATCGACTGAGACGTTCGGCATCTTTGTGGTCTGTTTATATGAAATAGACAAACCGCGCATGGGAAAATATTTAATTAGACAATAGCTTATTTGTGTTTGTTCTGTGTTAATGTTACTCTTGAAACTCTGGGTGCGCACAATTAGCACCTATGGGCTACTGGTTCCCGAACGATGCGTTCGGTTATATCTTTTTTACTGTTTTACGACAAGTCAATTTCGGATCCAGGGAATAATTATATTTTTTAAACCATTGAGAATGTATATCTATCTATTTTTTTTATCGCGAAGTTGTATCTACTTTACTATTACTTTAAATATGCAGCATGTATCTACGCATTTACACTCAAATAAATTTTCTTACTTAATTTGTTCAGTCCATAGTACCAAAAATTCATAGCATAAGAAAATATAATACTTCCGATACTGAACTTCAAAACCCTTAGCAGCTCTTATAAAACAGAAGGACCAAGTGTCCTACCGCCTGATCAAGTAGCTAATGTCTAAAATGTCTAGACGTAACTGTAATTAAGATAATTGTAAAGCCAGCCGCTCTCGAGTGGTACTTACAACCCTTTAGAGCACGCAGAGATAACTAATAATCGGTCCTCAAAACCTATTAAGAGAATTTTTAACATGCATTGGTGCTTTTAATATGGCTTTATTTTGGCTTCTGTACGCTACAGCGGATAATATACTTTATGGCCCATCACTATATTCGTAAAAAAGAGTTTCGACAAAATAGTTCAGGCTAAATACTTGCATGCTTGTGCCCCGTCGCCGTTGGTCAGTGAGAAAATCGGTAACGCTGTGAATACTTGTTTGGAACCACTTAGTTCTCATTATAACTATGAACAAGGAATTGAACCATACGACGTTGCCGACATATTTTTTAGTTCTTTTCATTTTTGTGAAATGTTTTATTGAATATGTAAAGATTAATTAATCTGAACACCGTACAACGTTGCCTTATACTTGACATTGGCGAAATTGTGGAAGATACTCTACAGAAGCCATAACCTAAGAGAAGAAAAAGAACTATTAACAAGACAGGCATCTATGAGCTTTATTAACATACTTTTTTGTCCGCAGAGTCGTTAAGTCCACAGTCGGAACAAATGACAAACTCCAACCAAACGGCGCCAGATCCTAATATCAGGTAAGTCACACTGTTATGATAAGTAAAACACAATAATTAAGTATTGGTTTGGACCCATTCTGAAATAAAACTAAGTAGACATAAAACAACTAGCTTTTACCATTAAATAAGTGTTATTTTACATTCTTCTAATACCTCCAAGAATATGTATACAAAGTTTCATGCTGATCGGATAAGTAGTTTTCGCGGGAAAGCGTAACAAACAAAGTTAGATTCACATTTATAATATTAGTATGACATTTATCTTTCTACTCACCCAAAAATCCTCCCGTTAGAAACTCAATTACGATATCAAAATCGAAGTTTATTTTTTACAAGAATATGTTTTCTCCTGTAGGAGATACCGTACCGCCTTCACAAGGGAGCAACTGGCGAGATTAGAGAAGGAATTCATGAAAGAAAACTACGTGTCAAGGCCGCGACGATGCGAACTAGCGGCTCAGCTCCAACTGCCTGAATCCACTATTAAGGTAAGGTTCGAAAGCAAAGTAGTTTATGATGGAAACGTATGTTGAAACCTCATTAAAAAGTGTGTGTGTCAGCTCCAACGCGCGACTGGAGTTTACTCCGTAAGTACAATTGTCTCCGTGCCGTGCCGTGCCGGCTCAGAATACCACCACCCCATCTCCTCCCATGGGTGTCGTAAAAGTCGACTAAGGGATTAGCCGGAGGATGGGCAGCAGCGTCCTTCGAGTACATTAACAACTCAACTGCGATCGCCAACCCGTCTGCCAAGCGTGGCGATTATGGCAAAACCTCCCAATGAGCTCACAACACACCCATATCGGTCGTTGAGGTGATCTTTGGGGGAGGCCTGTGTCCAGTAGTGGACTTCATTCGGCTGAAATGATGATGGCAATTGTCTCAGTATAGGCAGTGAGGGTTAAAAAATTAAAAGCACGGATGTTCATATGTACGATATATATCGTACCTAGTAACTGCATCCACGTGTCCGTCGGATTTTCTTCCACCACTTAAACTAGATTTTTTCCATATTTCATATTTATTTATTTAATCACTCCACTGCGTCTTAATAATTAATTATAATTATAATATATATGTATATACTATATAATATCAATATTTATATCTAGGTATTAAATGAAATAATATAAACCTTTGACATTAAATGAAATGTGACACAAACATGACTTTAAGGCAGGTGCGTAGAAATGCGTAACGTATTTTAGTTAACGCTCGACAAAATTTCACTCATCATAATTTTTTCATACCAATGCCTTATATATACATCGATTCTTAAGGAGTAAACTCCAAAAATATGCCCTTAAAGTCCTTGGAGCCATTTCGTTTTGTTCATCATAATAACCATATCAGCCAAAGAACGTATACCGCTGAAGGTCTCCCCCTTAGATTTCTTCAACGGCCAGTTACATGCCATGTGTAGTATTTTTGGGCGGGATTTGCCAGTACTCACCACGCTTGGCAGGCGGGTTGATGAGTGCAGATAGAATGTGTGCTGTTCGACAAAAGGGACGTTGCTGCCAATACCTCCGGTTTAGAGTTCATTAGTCGCTTTTACGACATCTACGGGAGAAGATGGAGTGGTGCTATATTCTTAATCCAGATGCCACACTGATACAACTTAATGAGATGATACAGATATTATTGTGTAGAAACTTTGGGCGTCAGTTTTCAGTTCTTGACAGTCTACGACATGTTGCCGATATTACACAAGCGACGCGAACTACAGTAGCTATCGTTGTAAATAGTATAAAAATAACTATGGCATACTTGTAGTACAAACACCTTAACAATCACATATTCAGCATTCGTACTGACTCAACCAATTATACCCTATAGATTTCGCTAGAAATGTTTGCGAAACAAAGCCATGTAGGTAATTAAATTATGCTTTCAGTACGCCCCCTCAATGTGACACATACAAAACGGGCATTATTTCAGTGGTTCTTCATTCATACCACCCACGTTATGACCCGAATAAAATCGACCTCTTTGTTCAATTACTACGAAGTGGCAAATGTTTTCGTAACATCCAGACTGTCAATTGACAAGTAAGTGATTATTATTGACGACTACCAGATCACATGAACCGTGGTGACAGTGTGTCTTTTTGATTTTATTTAAGTAAGGAATAATAGGACGTTACCCTTGCCTATACACATTTGTACCTAATAAACATATTTTATCATCTTTAATGAGTTAATGACTTAATGCCGAAATGACAGACTAGGCAGTATGGTAAATAGACTACAGCCTGTCAAAATGAGTGAATGAAAACAAAATATAATGCCGAAAATGTCAAGTATTGTTCACTTAAAATAGTAAAAATACGGTTACCAATTGATAACACGTTAACAAGCGTCCATGACTACAGTGTATGATGCTTCAATAAACTTCAATTAGACCCACAATAATTTCCATAGACGAACGCTTTATGATGCTCGCTAATTCGCGAGAATGTATGTTCAAAAGTGCGAAGTATTGGGTGGTTTCAGTTGAGAATGAATTAACATGACTTTGAAAGAACAACTTATCGCTTGACTAAATGTAAAATAATGACTTGTATCTCATTGAAATTTGAATTATCATCGTCATAATCATATCAGCTGAAGCGTCCATTGCTGAACAAACGCATTCATTAATTCTATATAATAAAAAAAAGTTACTTTCTTTTCTTCTTCTTTTCTTTCTTATGTCGCAGATATTTAAAAGAAAAATAATAAAAAGAAATAAGATGGCTGGCGATAGGCGTAAAGCGCGTAGACGCCGATTAAACAGGCGAAGACATATACATAAGTATATACGATTCGGTGAATAGTTTCATAATAACCATCAACAGAACCATCAATCTGCAAGGTTGAGTGGCGGTCATGTTTTTTTTTGTACAACTTATTGACCAGACGAGCAAGTCATTCGCCTGGGGGTAAGTGACACGCCTGCCCGTATCAATTAGAATGCTACCCAGGACTATTCCTGCGAGGCATGACACTGTGCTCGTCACCTCGATACGCAAAGTTATTTAGTCTCCTATGCCCAGTAATTTCACTAGCCACAGTGCCTTTCTAACCGTAGCACAGTAATGTCTTAAGTGTAAACACTACTGCTTAGCGGCAAATATCCGGCACTCGGGTGGTACCTTACTAGCCGGCCTCTTGCAATAAGAGACCTACCACCAGTGCTTAGATGAATGATGACCGTTGTAGTATCTCTGAGAGCACGTTAAGCCATCGTTGGTCCGGGTTTGTCATCCGATATCTATAAAAGACATTAAAGTTAGTGAATCATATCGGTCATTTATACGTCCTTTGTTGAACAAACGCCTCCTCCATAGATTCCACAATTGTGTCATAATTTCGGGGGGTATTTGCCAATACTCACCACGCTTGGCAGACGGTTTGGTGAGCGCAGTATGGCTACCGGTTCACAAAAGGGACACTGCTGCCTATCCCTCTGGTTTAGATTTCTTTAGTCGCCTTTACGGCATCCACGGGAGGAGATGGTGTAATATTCTTAATCCGGACACCACACGGACTTTAAAGTTAGTAAAAGACAGAAAGTCCGACAACCGTTGTCACCTTAGAATATATAATTAGGTTGCGCACGTCAAACAGATGTGGCTTCATGTAAATTACTGATTTTCAATCGCATCAGATATGTGGACCCCCGCGTAAACGGGGCATAAGTAGGCAGACAGTGAAAATAACAATGTTTAACGTTTGAGTGATCGGCGCTTAAAATAATGGTTTTTTTTTTTGCTAGCACATAAGTAAGATAAATCCTTAAATTTTCACGTCAACGTATCTGCCAAATTATATAAACAACATACTTATAAAAAAGAAAATCTATTGTCCACGCATATTCGTTTACAATAAAAAGCTTTAATTATTAAATGCTTGTTTAAAAACTACACGCCAATTTAAATTTAAATTCCTTGGATCGGTCATAATGTCAATTATCACTTCCAATAAAAAAAAGAAAAACCGTAAAGAAAAAAAACATATGTTTTTTATGACTTCATTCGAGTTTTACATTCATGCTAATTTGTCGATAGACATTAAAAGAAGCCGACCGAGTTATTCGGTAGCTGTGTGCTGCTAATGAACATTAATGCGGGGAACGGAACGTTGGGTATTATAAAGTCACCATATTAGTACAGAGTCCCACTATAGCACATGGCGAATAGAATTTTGAGTACAAGTGTGACAACATAAAAAAAAAGTAGTGGGGTAGTTTCCTTTTGTAACACCTGCCTCATACTGTAGGTATAGCTAGAACGATAAATGTTATTTTATAGTTAGCTGTTTTACAGGTTTTTATACATACAGTTCCAAATATTTCATAACATTCAGTTAGATATATAGGCCACTAAAAAAAATACATTAGTTTACTTCCGTCTCCTCTTTTGCTAGAATACTTAGATAAGCGAATAAAAATATTTCTTACCCTTATTACATAACGGGTCTATAGAACACTTATTATAACCAAAAAAATTAAACAGCGTTTAAAATAAAGCAGAGCGAATAAAAACAACTTTAATGCTCCGCTAGCAACTTTAGTCGCGAGCTCTCGACCGTCATCATTAGTGAGTGAGTGAATAAAACACTTCATCGGTTGTCTATGGGCTCTGTTTTATGACGCGATAATACCAATTAAAAACTATTAAATTATACCTTTCGGCTACTATTTGATGAGTTTTATAGCACTGAATTTTTTACTCGCATGTTTGTTTATTGTGATTAATTTTTATTGTGGTCATAAATGCTGTGTAACGTGTCAATAAATGAATAGAGGTTTTGAATTCCCAGATTAGTGTTACGTAATGAACGGTTTAGATTGTCGTTGTCGGCGTCGATTGATCAAACTAAGTTTAAAGTCGCAAATGGTTTAGGAAATCTAACTATCAACTGTACAAATTCCGTACAGCGTCAAAAAATAACCTGCCTTAGTTTATTTTATAGTTACTTGAAATTTGTAAGTAGGTACAAATATATTTTTATTTGCATTTCAAGTTTGCTTTTCGTCTTTATATATACATTAAGCCAAGCCGTTGAGCCCCTTGTTTTATTATTTCTGCACAATAAAATGCAATAATCTTCTTGGAAGCGCTAAAGGAAAGTCGTTTTGTGCGAATGTTCGCGCGGTACCCGCCAATTAACACTTTGCGAACAAAGATGGCCGCCTTTTGGAGGGAAAGTCTTTGTGTACCTACATACATACATTGTAAGGGCGGCTATTATGTTGTGTTAAATGATTTTAGAAGGATAGAGCTGAGAAATAATTTAGGATTTCTTTTTGTTATTTGCAATACAAAATATTACATGAACATAAGTGTTTTTATTTGTTTTGGTAACACATTCTTCTCTTATATTTAAACATACCTAGAGGCAGTTTATTTTTTAAAGGTATTCTTGAGGCATTATTTGCTGGAGACATAAGCTTATTGGCTTATAAATAATACAATAACTATTACGATCACGAATCTAGAAAGCGGAAGGAAAAATGAAGTCACATTTATTATGTGTATATTATTTATACAATAGACACAAGATTTAAATGCGACAGGTACTTAAATTTAAGTGCTCGTTGATTGCTGGAATTACAGACACAATTGAAATTAACTATTTTATTATATTAGAGGATGTTTCTCTGAGGGACAAAAATGAAACTTATCACAGCATTGTGCCATTCATTATGATGACCTTCATCGTCCTTTTAAAATTAGTTACCTTTACGCCAATTTTTATGTCCTAATGACTTTAAGCGCACATTTTACTATGTATACACCACCACTCGGTTATACCAAAATTTGCAATTAATTAGCGACTAAGTGCGGAAAACCAACGCTCCTAATAGCTTTTTTTGTAGAGCTGTGTCATAGAGAAACTAGAGGTGGCAATGGCAAATGATAAAATAAAACGTTTATTATAGTTATTATAGTTCAGTTTAAAGAAGTAAATGCAACGAAATGTCCTCTTTTTGGCTACAAATAGCTGTAAGTTTATCAGTTTATGAAGTGAATGTGAAGATTTATAAACTTGATTGAAGTTTCCTTTTTATGTAAAGTATTGAATCTTATGTAAAGAGCATTATAGAATATCTACGCAGAAAAAACCTACAGATTGGAGACTTTAAAAAAGAGTATTTTTTTATTTTTATTTAAAATAGACGTTGCCCCACACTAGGATTTCTCCTGTGACGTGGGTGCGTTTACAGACATGAATTCCAGATACAATACACCCAGACCCGTAACAACTACCTGCAGATCATATAAATATTTGTTCCGTGCGGGAATCGAACCCACGACCCAGAGCGCAGCAGTCGACTGTATCAGCCACTGCACCAACCGTGCCGTCAATCAGTCTGGAACTCCATGGCTACTCTTTTTTTTTAAGGCGGCTGTGCGGTGTCGGGTAAGAATAGCTCCAACCCATCTCGTCCTGTGGGTGTCGTAAAACCGACTAAGGGATTAGCCGGAGGATGGGAAGCAGCGTCCTCCGAGTACATTTACAAATTAACTGCGATCGCCTACCCACCTGCCAAGCGGGGCGATTATGGCAAAACCACCCATTGAGCTACACAACACAAACCGGTGTTGTGGCGATCTTTGGGAGAGGCCTGTCCAGCAGTGGACGTTTTTTCGGCCGAAATGATGATGTAACCACTTGCCGGCTCTTTTCCAACCAATTGGAACCGTGCAACTTATTCTACGCGTCACAGGTTATTTAAAACAAATACTTTATTGGTTATTAAAATATACCGAAATAATAAAAGATCCGTTCCACGGTCTTATCTTTTAACATATCATTTCAAAACTTCATGTATAGTGTTAATAATGTTTTATTATCTCTATTAACACATTGTATAATGATGTTCAGTTTGAATCGCCGATTTCTATTTTATTACCAAATAACGTCTTAGCAAGATAATTAGCGAATTTCTATACATTCACGCTTATTTTGCTATATTGAATAAGCAGCCTTTGACGAGACTAGCGTGTCATTCGCTTGGTGGTAAGCGTCTTGTCTGACCATGACAATTTCAATGCTACCAGTCCTTATTTTAATTGGTGTCCAGTGGAAATTCTGCATGGACTTACTTCGCCCCGGAAAGGGCGAAGGGGTAACCGGACTCCTGCCGGTTAAAACAGCGGCACGTGACCACGTGGGCGCCGCCGTCTTCCCGGGGGTACCCAGGACTAGTCCTACGTGGCACTAAAATGCGCTCGACGCCTCAACACATTAGTTATTTTGTATATTATATCTCGAAATGTGACATTCTGACAGAAAGAGCTTTTACAATAAGTTGTCATTTCATATTTTGATAAAGAAACTGATTTTTTAGTAATTTGCGAGTGATTTCTGTCGAAAAATCTGGACAAGTGATAAGTCCTGTCAAAGTCGGTGGTAGGCCAAAAAGCCGGACATGCCCGGACGAACGGATATATGGGGAAACACTATACTTATGCCATTGAGATTATATGTACTACGTACTAGAGCAGACACCGCGAAGAAAGTTTTCGTCCCACGCTTTGCGGTCCAGTGGACCTCAACTTCTCTGACATATCTGACGCTTGTTGGGCGTCCGCGCCTCACCTCCCCCCGCATATGGTGCACGGAATTTGTCTGTCGTGTAGCCTGGAGTACGTAGTACATTATACCCCGATGACTTATGCCCAGTAGTATTCACTAAGTTTTTTTTATTCTTTAACATTTTTCTAATTACAACTTTTCTTTATTAACAGGTATGGTTTCAAAACCGAAGAATGAAGGACAAAAGGCAACGCATCGCCGTCGCATGGCCTTACGCAGCCGTTTATAGTGATCCGGCATTTGCCGCATCAATTCTCCAAGCCGCGGCCTCATCTGTGGGCCTACCTTACGGATATCCCTCCCCCGCACTAATGCCCCCATTCCACAACCCCCAGCTCTTGCCCGCAGGGTACCCTTACCCATACCCAACCTACCCCCGTTACCCCTACATTCCCCCTACGCCCCCTTCCCCCGTAAACGGCGAAGCGACATCACTAAGGCCTGCGTATTCGAATTTCAACTTAAACGTTGATAAATAATTTTGTATCCCAATTTTCCCGACGGGATCTTGGGTTTAAGAAGTACCCCAAATGGGTAGACATTATATCCAATTATTACTATATTGGGTGATGAAACTTTCTTATAATGATCGTATATGATGTGAATTAGGGACAGGACAAAGATTGAACCTAAGAAGTACCTGATTGTAACCCATTTGGGGTAACAATTATAAAATAATAATGTAAATACTTTACTGTTCTTTATTTATTAAATATTTTTGTGACGTTACTGAGAGTCTATCTGATTCTGAACGAATGAAATGTATGAATTCGTAATTTTAGTTTTGATGAGACGTGTAATTGTATTGTACAGTAATTTATAAGTTTTGGTGATTATTCATTCCATGTTAAATGCTCCATATTAGTAGTCTTGGTCAGTGGTAAGGTAGGTATATATTTTAAAAATCGAATTTAGTATATTATGTACCCATAGTTAAGCAATTCCGTATCATGTTGGATTCCTTTTATTAAAAAAAAAGAGCAAATGATTTTTCGTTTAAACATATAAAAAAAACATTGAAGTCGAAAATGTAAAAAAATATATGAAATGTGTATAAAGCCAAAGTAAATTAAATTGTAGTAAAAATAGTGCAATACACAAACTAGAATATAATGTCATTTTCTATCGGTTTACGTCATTGGCTAAAATGACAGTATTTTCTGGCATCGATTTTATAGACTTGCGACTAATCCTTGGGCAAAATTAAAAATGTCAATACCCCGTTTAAAAAAAATTATAACTGATGATATAGGTTGCATTCCTTTTAAAACTAATAACGCTAAATGAATTTGTGACAGTGGTTATAACAATGATATTATACCATAGATATGTTACGTCCATATTAAATGGCGCGCAAAATACAGTCTCGCTTGGACAACAACGTCGTGAGACAGAAGAAACAAAAACAAGCAGATTAAAAGAGATATCTATCTAGGCGAACCGATTGCAAGGTGCTACAATTGGGGGAGTTTTGGTTCTTACTTTTGGCGCGCATGTAACATATCTACTTCTTTTTAATATATAATATCATTGGGTGGTAGGTACTCCACCCGTTACACGTAGTTGGAACTCAGAAGTTTTTATCAAGTCTGATATCTTACTTCTAAGGCTATTGCCGATCCGGATATCATATCGTTGACATTGAATAACATCCATTTTGTTAATAAAATATGCCTGCGATTATTAGTCGCATGCCTTGACCAGACCTATTGTAAATGTTGTGTATATATTTAATCTTTATTTACTTAAGTGTTAGTGTTCATAGTAAATAGACAGTTGTTTAATTAATCTACTTAAAAATCTTAATGTATAAGAAACATTGTAAAAATTACATTTAAATAGGTTTAAAAGAAAAGAATAAATAAGAAAGTTATTATGTACATTTATTTTGTTGTTTTATTTTACCATAAAACTTTTTGGTAAAGTATATTGAGATAAAGTTATGATTGCGTGTAACCTGTAGGTACGCGAGGTTAAATTAACCTTTTAGTATATTAATATTTATTCATATTAAAAAGCTGAAACACCGCCATCGGTTAAATTGTTTTGAAACACTATACATTTTGTAACATAGTGTAATCACAGTTATTATGAGTATATATATTATTTTAGATTCTTAGAACCGGTGAAAATTGGCATCAGTGCATCTTTAACATATTCGTTTTGGTCTGATTCATTCATTACAATTTATCTTTTTATGATTTTATTATTGATGTATATTGTTTTATACCGTACAATTATACCTATGCACACTGGCAGAATCATTGTGACACGATGGAGCCATTAAACTAAAATTAGAATTGGACATATTATTAAAAACAGAATATAAATAAATTCATGCATAAAATAAATACTATACCTACCTAGTTATGTCACGAAATAAACTATGGTCAGTCACTTAAATGGCGGAATCTGTGTAAGCAGCCGTTACCTTCATCCAAAAAAAGGTCTGAGTTACTTACTCTCAAGTCACGCCATAAAAAAATTTACTTCCACAATACCTCCTCCTACTCTTACGGCCGAATACTGAAACGCCACTTAACATTAAGTTTAACTATTTAAGCCGCCCGGTTGCCTACCGAAAACGGCGTTCTCGAATAGTTAAAGCGGGACTTAATATAAAGTGGTGTTTAAGTATTGGGTCGTTATGTATGGTACAAAAATAGTTTCATAAAACTACAAAAAGCGAATAGATAAGCCTACCAAGCATAAGGTCCTTCCCGATAGGCAGCCGTCCAAGAAACATACATACAGACGGGGGAAATCAGATTTAGAGAAATGAAATAGCAAATAATTAGGGATAATGTAGCCCTATATAAAGGTGGAAAAGAAGGAAACTGTAATAACAACATCAACTTTGATTTTTTTAAAGTGATATTAGTAGATAGAGATTTGTCGATATGAATCTGTTCAGCCAATCACATTTTCACCATGTTTAGTGGGCGTAGAGGGAGACTAAATAACTTTTTGTTTTTTAAATTGACTTTATTGACTTTGTAGGCTAAAGCATTCTACACCATTTTCGGCCGAAATTAATAATCAATCTAATCCGAAATCATCAATTCAAGTTTTTGAAATTAATCCGTTGTTGTGTTACGATCACACTAACACAAAAACAGACATATTCGTAATCCAAAATCCAAAGATTTTGGATTAGATCGATTATTAATTTCGGCCGTTAGTTTACCTTTACACACACATTTTGATATTTTAACCATAATAAAAACTGGTTCGTCTGTCATAAAATTGCACAAATTGCTTTTTCTTCTTTGTGACAATAATAGTTATATATTGTTCTGTTAATTTACCCAAAGATAGACTACAAGGACTCGTACCTTTAAGCAAATTGCAAGTACGGAGGAGTGTGAGATTTGGTACAGTTAAAGTTCATTTTTAAAATTTATTTATTTATACTTCGATTAACACGGTTTAAAACAAAACCAATTACACTAATCAAAGTTATTTCATATGGAGGAGGAGTGCAGAAAGTTAAAATGTATGTATAATATGTGTTACAAATACAATAAATCTAATTTCGACGGCACGGTTGGTGCAGTGGCTGATACAGTCGGCTGCTGCGCACCGGGTCGCGGGTTCGATTCCCGCATGGAACAAATATTTGTACGATCTGCATGTGGTTGTTCCGGGTCTGGGTGTATTGTATGTGGAATTCATGTCTGTAAACGCACCCACGACACAGGGGAAATACTAGTGTGGGGCTATTTTTAAAAAAGCATGAAAAATAAATTAAAATTTTAACATATCACGGTCGAATTTCAAGCTTTGGGCGATCACTAGTAACATATAAAACGACGGTCGGGATGTTTAAATTCTTTCAAACTTTTTATATGATAGTTATTTAGTTCTCTCTCTACGCCGACGATAAATGGCAGAGCCAGGTACTAGTTGAACCACAGATATCTTATTTCCTAATTCTGTGAGTTGAACTCACGGTGACAACATGCAATAGAAGATGTTAGAATGTGACACTGTGCCTACCTTGTGGAAAAACAGCAAAATTGTATGTATTTAAGTAAAGTTCGAAGCTATAGATTGCATATTTTCGCTGACCAATATGTTTACGTAAAATGAACGTAAGACTCATCCATAAACCTGGATCCTCGTGGTGGTTCATTAATTCATCATCATCATCATCATTTCAGCCGAAATACGTCCACTACAGGAAAGGAGCCTCCGCCAAAGATTGTGACAACGACCGGTATGGGTTTGTGTTGTATACTCATTGGAGAGTTTTGCCATAATCGCCACGTTTGGATTGCACGCACGCATCGCACGGATTGGCGATCGCAGTTGAGATAAATGTACTCGAAGAACGCTGCTGCCCATTCTCCGTCTAATCCTATAGTCGCCTTTTACGACACCAACGGGATGAGATGGGGTTGTGGTCTAGTGGTATTCTTAACCAGCACCGCACGGATATTGCAATCATATAATTACTTAGTGATTATTTATAGTATCCGGAAAATGTTACTTATTAATGTGGATAAGTCGTCTTGTTCAGTTAGGTTAGCACGGCATCTAATGTGATCATACGAGGACCTGGACTCCCCCGTCAGCGCCGAAGATGACTTCTCCTATAGTTTTAGCTGGTAGGGTCCAGCATACCCCTTCGCCTTTCCCCGGAGCAAAAGAAGCTCATGATGAATTTTCAGAGGACGACCAATTAAAAAGGTTAGAACTGTGACCTCATAAAGCACGAGCTGAGCGAGCGCCAGAATATTGATATCTGATCATTTAGCTTCATTGGGTTGCCTAAATTAAACTATCGGCGGGCTGATAACGTGTCGCAGACGGGTTGCGACATGCGTAAATCGCGCAGACACCGCTCTCAAACGTCATTCTGGTATTACGTATTTGCCGATAGCGATAAACTGGCGAAGAACTCTGATGCACAGTGCGTAAACGATCTGCAGGTAGTTGCTCCAGGTCTGGGTGTATTGCACAAGATAGGACATGAGGCCACGGCACAATGCCACCATTGTGAAAGTGATCTGGACACCGCACAGCACACGGCAGTGGCGGATCCTGGTCGATCGGATCGGGCAAGATCTCTCTCTGCCAGCAGTAGTGTCGGCTATGTTGGCAGAGCACGAAAACTGGAATGCAGTGGTCTCCTTCTGTGAGAGTGTTATACTCCAGAAGGAGACCGCAGAGCGGGGTCAGGAGAGGGCCGATCACATTCGAAGAAGGAGGAGACGGCGCCGGGATAATAACCGCCCCAGCGCCTAATTCCCATACGCCCAAAACCCCCTGCCGTAGCTATAAGGCGGGACCTCTGGGTTCGCGGGTGCGTAGATTGCGGAATCTGCGTGCCCACACCGAGCGACCCAAGAGAAGATGGTAGCACGCATGTGGTCACGTGCTGCCGTGGGACGCTTTGGGGGATCCTTTACAATCCCCCGAGGGGGTGACCGCTTTACAGTCACCCTCTCAGGGATGTGCCTATAGGCGTGGCACCAGTGGGTGGCTCTAGTGTGATCATACGAGGACCTGGAGCCTCCCTTAGGTGCCGATGATGACCGCCCCAGTGGTTTAAGCCGGTAGGAGTCTGGCATACCCCTTCGCCCTTCCCCGGGGCGAAGGAAGTTCATGAAGAATTCCCACTGGGCACCAATAAAAAAGGTCTGGGTGTATTGTATGTGGAATTCATGTCTGTAAACGTACCCACTTATCTGAGGGGTTTTGGCGCTGGACGCTGAGATACAGGACTGCCCTGTCTTAGTACTAGTCACGTAGTATATGTGGACTAACCATGCCACTTATTGATGACCAACCTTCTTTTCATGGTGACCTTTTCTTGTAGATTCTCCACTCTGTGCTAAACTATCACGATGTTCCTAGCTTAGCCTTAGCTGGAATAGCAATATGCAGTATGACCGCTACTGGGTGCTGTGTGTATCTGTGTGTATGTTTATCAGGTACCTTATAAACTCTAGCGTATTTTTATCCTGCCTTCAACTAACCTTTATATACTGTTCAATAATCGGCCACCCATCAGCTCCGTCACACTAAATTACTTAATAAGACTCAGGTTACTGCCGATAGGGAGACGAACACGACACGGGAGCGACAGAGACGGATTAGTGTTAATACTTTTTAAAGTAAATAGAAAGAAATATAAGATAATACAATACAGCTTATTTACAGCGCTTATACGGGCGTATAAGCGCTGTATTTTGCTGCATTGGCTGGCGAGACCAGTCAACGCTTCTATTAAATTTGGAAAGAAGAATTCCCCAGTAACACTTTAACGGCTGTCATTTTGGATTTTTTTATAGTTTCCGTAATTCATTAACTGACCGTATGGTGCCGGAATCACCAATCATGCTCAGAATACCACCACCCCATCACCTCCCGTGGGTGTCGTAAAAGTCGACTAAGGGATTAGCCGGAGGATGGGCAGCAGCGTCCTTCGAGTACATTAACAACTCAACTGCAATCGCCAACCCGTCTGCCAAGCGTGGCGATTATGGCAAAACCCCCCAATGAGCCCACAACACACCTATATCGGTCATTGTTGTGATCTTTGGGGGACGCCTGTGTCCAGCGGTGGACTTCATTCAGCCAAAATGATGAATTCATTAACTGTCGAAAATGATAATCATTTAAACCCTAAATTTTCAGATTTAAGATTTTGAAATTCACCCGTTGTTGTATTATTTTCACATTTAACACAAAAAACTGATATATCCGTAATCCAAAGATTGAGATGATCCAAAGACTCGTGCGCACTCCCGCGAACGTTTCTATAATAACATTGCAATGCATGCATTAGCTAGTGTCATACAATTATTTTATGCGATAGGACTGGGGTGACTTTTCGGCATGTCATTTTGAGCTATTTGGCTAAGATTTCTACTCTATCTCCTCCTCCTCCTCAGTAAACGTCCAACACATCGCGGCAGAATGAGATGATGGATGATGAGATGAGCTTGATGCCTTTAGGGAAAATTTGCACGTACAAGGCACAAATTTAAAAAACTAATCTAGTATGCCTCATTAAAAAAAATATACCACTACTAGTGTATTATAATATCTGTGCCACTGATAATAAATTGCACTATTGCAACGTCGTAGCTAAGGTTACGAAGTTGCGGCTACGCCAGCTACGCTATTGTAGCAGGCAACAATAAGCTACGCATCGGAAATTATCGTGTGTGACGTGTTCTGGTCTGGCAAGGCTATTGTGTCAGTTACTTCCCTTCTTTTTTCTTTCCAGTTATGATTTGTTTTTATCATACAATATACTCTGTACACTTCATTCTTTGTTTTTTTTCGTGTGAAGGTTGAATTAAGAATATAATCATTCAACGTCCTCCCGTGTATTGTTGTTGTTGTTGATAGTGGAGTGGTACTATAATCTTAACCCGCCCACGGAAAACGTTTTGTATATTCACCCTGTGGAAATCCGTGAACTATTTCCGCCTCGGGTTAAAAGGGAAAGGTTTTCCTTTTCTATGTGCAATTATTATTAGGATTAAAGTTATCAAGTTCTAACATCCATGGCAAATGGCACCTCACTCCCTAATTATAGGATCTAATACTGCTCGGGGACTTAGGCAACATAATCAGTCCATTACGGTCTCGCTGCTGGGCACGGGCCTTTTCTCACGATGAGAAAGGTTAGGCCTTCCTCCAGCTGGCCTGGTGCGGGTTGGCAGACTACAAACCATTGAGATCCTTTTATTTCGGAGCCCTCTCAAGTGTGTAGGTTTCCTCACGATGTTTTTTTTCACTGCTAACGCAAGTGATAGTCAAATTCTCATTCGAACATGAATCTGGAAAGTCAGAGGTGCGGTCCGTGATCGAACTTAGACCCTTCTGGAAGGCAAGGATTTGAAGGCTTTGGAAGGCAAGCGTTCAACCACTAGGCATCACTGCTCTCGTGGGTCACGGGTGCGTAGATTGGGGAATCTGCGTGCTCACACCGAGCGACCTCCGGGAAGACGGCGGCGCGCGCGTGGTCACGTGCCGCCGTGTACGCAGCACAGCGCACAGCGAAGTATGGGGGGATCCTTTACAATCCTCCCCGAGAAGTGCCTGGAGGGCAACCTCACCATTGGGCGGCTCTAGTGTGATCTTACGAGGACCTAGAGCCCCCCTTCAGTGCCGATGATGCCCGCTCCAATGGTTTTAGTCGGTATGAGTCCGGCATACCCCTTCGCCCTTCCCCGGAGCGAAGGAAATTCATGGATATAAGAGCTTAAATAACTCATTTCTTGAGGTGACGAGCGTAATGCCACGCAGGCCTAGTTCTGGGTAGCATCACAACATTACAACAATCTTTTTTTTTCTTTTTTTTTTTAATCGTTGACCCCACTAGGATTTCTTCTGTGACGTGGGTGCGTTTACAGACATGAATTCCACATACAATACACCCAGACCCGGAACAATCTTGCAGGTAGTTACCTGCAGATCATAAAAATATTTGTTCCGTGCGGGAACTGAACCCACGACCCATAGCGCAGCAGCTGACTGTATCAGCCACTGCACCGACATGACAACCAACAAGACAAGCGTGACCAGTTATTTTTAACGAAACTTGGCTGTATAAAATTTAAATAAAGCTCATGGAGTAACATTTCCCTTCACCCACCCATCTACAGACCTGATGGCATCTCCTTTTGCATAAACATCAGCATTATATATCTACAATAGTATGACTGTAAAGTTAAATAATTATTTAAAAATGTAGGAAGCAATTTGACAAGCCTGTGGTTAAACAAAATGGAAATGGAATTTATAAATTAATTTTTGTCCAACACTTTACGTTCATCATCATAATTTCGGACGAATTTAGTCCACTGCTGGACACAGGCCTCCCCCAAACATCACCACAATGACCGATATGTATGTGTTGTGGGGTCATTGGGGGGTTTTGCCACAATCGCCACGCTTGGCAGACGGGTTGGCGATCGCAGTTGAGTTGTTGATGTACTCGAAGGACGCTGCTGCCCATCCTCCGGCTAATCCCTTAGTCGACTTTTACGGCACTCACGGGAGGAGATGGGGTGGTGGTATTCTGAGCCGGCACCGCACGGCACACATTACGTTACACTCAGGAAATGCGTTAGACTGTTGTTATATTATATAAATATAAATTGCCTTTTTACATATTTTATTGGAAGTATATTTTCCTTAATTACCTTCCTCCGTATGTCACTGCAGGGGTTCCAACAGAAAACCAGCGCTGGGTGTCTCGCGCCCAGCAAATGCTGAGTTGGTGACCTTTTCGGCACGGGCATGCTCAACGGCAATCAATACTGTCAATTAGTTGGTTAAGGGTAAACTTGTTTTATTTTCTTTATATAATTTGTTTAATGCTGTCACTATTTGCCGTACCGAATAAATGTATTTCTTTCTTTCCTTCGTAAAGTATGTTTTAGAAACCAACTAATTCCTTCATGCGGCTTATTGTCGCACCCATAATTCGTCCCTGTAGACACGACACGAGCCCGACGCGCAGGCCTGTGTGTGTGTTAATTAAATGACCGCACGTATCGGTGCCTTTAATGAGAGTGATGTATTGCTTACTTACCTGTAGTTTCTGTAGGCGTATAGGCACATTGGTTTTGGTCATAGAGTAGGAGGAATGGAATGCTAATTTGTTTTGACATAAGTTAGCATAGTTCTCGTCTTAACTGGTACAGTCAGAATTTTGTCGCAATCGACGGAGACCGATTTTCTTTTTGAAGGGAGTCTTAGTGACGTCACAGCGATTGTATAATGATGGACGTTTCGCCTCCAAATCATGTGTCTTATGTGAGACAAATACAAGTTTGAGCAGTCAATTCTTATTGCTTCAGTCAAGGGAATAATGTAAGAGCACCTATTAACGACCTATCAGAATACATACCTATCAGCGCCTTTTTAAAATTATTGATTGAAGTGGTCGTGTTGCAGTTAGAATAGTAGTAACTTACGAAAAAATGCAGATGTGTTAATACTGCAGGCATTGATGAATGAACAACGTAAACAGTAACTGAATCTTTCGGTGAAGGCGTCCTCAAATAGTACACGTTTCATACGGCCGAATACAGAAACACCAGTCAGTATTAGGTCCCACTTTAATTATCCGAGAAACCTGTATTTAGTAGGAAACCGGGTGGCTCAAATAGTTACAGCGGGACGTAATATTAACTGGCGTTTCAGTTTTCGGCCGATAGTGTCACGTTATACGTATAAGTTTACCTTTTTCTTACGGAAATCAAAAGATAGAGAGAAGAATGAACTAAATTTATTGAGAACATAACCGTCAATAACCTCAATCAATGGTTTGGTAATTGCATGTCGCAGTATTGTTAATGAAGTTCCCACTCAGCATGGTATTGTGGTGTAGCGTTAGCCGTAATACAGCGTTGGTTTTCAGCGTGAACACCTTTCAACTGACGGATACGAAGCCAATATATATATATAGTGTACCTACTAATTATAAATATAAAATAAAACAATCAGAAAAGAGGCATCAGAAATTAGGTAGTTTAAACTTGTTGTTGAATCTTTTGATGATCAAAAATCATATTTACTAATATTTTATATACGACTACCAACTGCTATTCATGATATTGTGCTTTGATTTGATTAAAATGTAATATTGAAATGTGGCAGTAATAGGAAAATATCTGTATTTTAATTCCTTATTACCGACTCATGAAGTGTTGAAATGTTTTTATTTTATTTTCATATACTCGTGGACTAATAAAATAATATGATTGAATCATATTTAATATGAGAAATTGACGTCATATATTAGGATGTACCGGTTATCGTAAATGTCAGCTGCATTCAAAGTCAAAGTCAAAGTCAAAGTTTTTTATTTCAAATAAACCAAATATTGGCACTTATGAAACGTCAGAATCTAAGTTGCACGGTTCCAAATAGTTGATCTCGTGGAGAAGAGCCGGCAAGAAACTCCATGGATACTCTTTTAAAATAATTGAGATTACAATGTTGATTGATACAAATTATTGTAATATATATACCGAGAAAAATGTAGGACAATGTGTAAAGATGGAACATACCACAATGAAATTATAATAATAAATTATTTGCCGTGGCAGTTAACGGCTGACCAGTCCCAACAAACGGCACTCGTTCACGAGCATGACGCATGCATCAGCATCGCTTGGCTCAACCATATTGTAGGGAACCGAACGACCCGATACACAACACCACCGCCAGCAAGACATTTTAGTGAGTATGACAGACCAATACAGCCAGGCAAAAGACAATCAATATAAGTACAAAAAATAACATCAATGGCTACATGATTCTCACACATTTACAGTTTCGTATGAATATTATAATATCATGTTACAAGAACAATATTAACAATAACTAATAGTCAATGTCATAATAGTAAATATAAGAAACTAACATTAATAGAAATGAAATTTTAAATGAATTTGTTCAAGATAATGTCAAGTTATTGAATATAAGTAAATAACATAAAAAGTTATGCAATTTCAACTGAGTCAAGTCAAATGTCAAGGTATATAATGTCAAGGTGTAAATATTTAAGTAAATAACTTAAAAAATACAATTTTAAATGGGTCATGTCAACTTATTTAACCTTAATAATATAATCAATTCCAATGTTTAAATATTAAACCCTTGATTGCAAGTTAAAACACTTGCAATCATATCCAATATAAGATGTATTCAAATAAATTATACAGCGCCAGAGGGTCGCAGTGTGCAGAAGGGAATCGTATGCCAGACATCTTTATCATCGATGTAATGTATTATGCTATAGTAGGCCTTCGACATTAAAACACGTTTAATCAAAGATTTGAACTGTAGTTCTGGCAAATCGGTAATACTAGAAGGAATTTTGTTGAAGAACCTAACACTGTTTCCGATAAACAACTTGCTGGTTTTACTAAGTCTAAAGCCAGGCAAGACAAGCTTGTTCTTACTGCGAGTATTTAAATTGTGCACGTCACTTTTTTTATTGAAACTAATAATGTTCTTGCGTATATACATGATATTTTGGTATATATATAAGGATGGTAAAGTAAGTATGTTTATCTCCTTAAATAGATCCCGAAGTGACTCACGAGAACCCAGATTATAAATAGATCGGACTGCTCTTTTCTGTAATATAAAAATTGATTCAACATCAGCAGCCGATCCCCACAATAAAATACCGTAGGACATAATACTGTGGAAGTAAGCAAAATATACCATTCTAGGTGTAGCCACATCTATCACCTGTCTAATTTTCCTAACAGCATATGCAGCAGAGCTAAGTTTTCCAGACAGTGCTTTTATATGGGGCCCCCATTGCAATTTGGAGTCTACTGTAACTCCCAAAAATACGGTTGATGGGACCAGATCTAATGCTCTACCGTCAAGTTTTACTTGTGTTCCTATATAGGCCACATTTGTCGTTGAAAACTTTATACATTTGGTTTTTTCTGCGTTTAGGAGAAGATTATTGGCTGAAAACCAATCAGATACCTTATGAAGTATATCATTGGGTTCTATAAGATACCTATCATTCCTATTTACTTTAAATATAAGTGACGTGTCATCAGCAAACAAGACTATGTTTGACATTGTATCGTTTATCATATATGGCAGGTCATTAATATAGACCAGAAACAGGAATGGCCCCAAAATGGATCCTTGAGGTTCTCCCATTTTAACTAGTGAGCCCGTGGATGTGACGTTATCAATCACTACTCTTTGATCCCGATTTATCAAATAGGAGGTTACAAGATCTATAGACCTACCTTGGATTCCATAGTATTTAAGTTTCAGAATGAGTGTGCGGTGGTCCACGCAGTCGAATGCTTTGGACAAATCGCAAAATACGCCCAAAGCATCATGCGCATCCTCCCAGGCCCCAAATACTGTTTTAATGAGAGTAGATCCAGCATCCTCTGTAGATCTCCCCCTTGTGAATCCGAACTGTTTGTCATGTAATATTTTATTCTTGTTAAAATGTTCCAACAATTGATTTAATATAATTTTCTCGAAGATTTTGCTTAAGGCTGGTAGCACGGATATTGGTCTATAGTTTGATGCATTATTTAGGCATCCGGCTTTAAACATGGGTACAATTTTACTAGATTTCATCAAATCGGGAAATATACCGTCCGCGATGCAAGCGTTAAATATTACAGCCAAAATTGGCGCGATGTTAGTTATTATAGATTCGACGGCTTTCGTCGACAATCCCCATAAGTCCTCTGTTTTTTTAACTGCTATAGTTTTAAAAGTTTTTATTATATCAGTATGTGTAACAAAACTGAATTCAAAAAAAGGTACGCGTAAATCGACATTTTTCTTTAAAAATGCTTCAGCTGCTACCGGAGACGATATAAGATGCTTAGTAGTCTCAATTGGAATATTCGTGAAAAAGTTTTCTAGGAAATTTGAGACTACAGTCTTATCTGAAACTAGTTTGTCATCTATATTTAAATTTATTCCACTGTCACTAAACCTACTATCACTAGTTTCAGCATTTATTATCTTCCATGTGGTTTTTATCTTATTATTCGACTCTTTTATTTGTTTACTAATATAAGCAACTTTTGCTTGCACACAAACCTTTTTAAATATTTTAGAATATTGTCTCACGTAGTTATGAAAAGCAATATTAGGTGTGTAGGACTTTTTGTCGTAAAGTTCATATAAGATATCCCTACTGCATCTTATTCCCTTAGTTGCCCATGCACTAAACGTTAACTTAGGTTTTAAATTTATTTTATTAACTTTGCAAGCTTTTTGAAACTCGTTACAAATGGCATTAAATAGGGTTCGGTACTGTTCATTGGGATTAACATGATCCGTCTTTAAATTTTGGAGTTTAGAATCTAGATTTTTACAAAAACAATCTAGGCTTTTTTTGGATAAATTTCTACAGTGTATTATTTTGTGCCCCTTAACTGATTTATACTGTAACTTAACAATTTGGCACTTATGATCCGAACGAATTCCACTAATTAGACTACTATTGCTTATTTTAAAATTGGTTATAATATTATCTATACACGTGGCCGAGGTGGGTGTCACTCTAGTCGGCTCAAAAAACAAAAAGCTTAAGTTAAATGACTTAAACAAGGATATAAAGTTACGTTTATCTGTGGTATCTATCAGAATGTCTATATTAAAATCACCACAAACTTATATCTTTTTATTCTTTTTTACTTTCCTAAGAGCATCCTCCATTATTAAAAGAAATTGAGATATATTAGAAGTAGGAGGCCTATATACACATAAAATGACAAACTCCTCCGTTTCTACACACGCGAGCTCACATACTCGTTCAACAGAGAGGTCGCAAATATCAAATCGCTCTTTACACTTTAGGTGTTGTTTTATCATGATTAACGAGCCCCCACCTTCTGCTGACACTCTATGGAACGAACTGGCTACTTTAAAATTATTGACACTAAATATCATTTTATCTGCCTTCAGCCAGGTTTCTGTTAAGCACAGAATATCAACATTATATTTCTCTGTGAATAATTCAACATCTAAGATTTTGCCAGAGAAGCGATTAATATTTTGATGTGTAAGTATTCAATAATTACTACCCTTCTCTGTTGTCAGACACTTAAGTTTAAATAAATGTTTTGGTTCGCCACCTTATTATTAGTACTATTACTAACTATGGTGGAGGTAATCGAAGACTTCGTCATACTGCTTATGACTGACTGAATATTATAAGCTACTAGCGTAGCAATTTGTCGTTTATATTTCAAAGGCAGATACACAGTATCGCCAGTCAATTTTAACCTACCAACAAAATTATTGGTGTCAAAAAATATAAATTTGTCACTATACTGACTTACTAATAAGTGCATATGCATATTTAGCATGTGAATAAAATTGTTTTGTTTTTCTGATAACTGTTCAAGATAGGGGAATGCACACAATATTATCTTATGACAGTTTAGTTTGAGCATCAAGGCAACACTGTCTGAGATGTCTGCTTTCTTAACATTTAGACTATTACCTACAAGTAATGTTATATTGGTAAATGGATTAAACTGTTTTTTCACAAGTGATGCTACTATTTGTTTATAAGTTGAGCCCGACATACAATTATTATATGCGGAATGACCCAGGCTGTTGCTTAATAAACCCCCAAGACCTTTGCCTGTGCTATCTGAATACATGATAGTCTGATAACAGTTTGTTTTATTTGTATTTGTACTGATATCCATGTCTATTAAATCACCTAAATAATGAGAAGGACTCCCTGTCAACATTGTAGAACTATCACACAGATAACTAGCCTGAGGCTGTACCTCTGGCATCCCTGGGGGAGATATTTTACTCTCGGACCCACACAAGGGGTTGCTGGTAAAGGAGTCCACTCTGTCTGCCTTATTATTACACAAAATAACAAGCTGATTTGCAGCAAGAATATGCTCCTCTATTTGTTTTTGTGATGTTACATATTTACAATATAGGGAGCTGAGTGACTGTTCTAAGATCTTAATTTCAGACTGTAAGCGCTGAGTGTCAATTTCATATATGTTTTTACTATCCTCTAATTTAATTTGATAGTTATTCAGTTTATTAATAAGAGCAACACGTTCCTTTCTTAACAAAGTATTTTTCCAGAAATGTTGTTGTTTTTTCTTTAGTCTATTACATTTCTTTAAGATTTTATTGAGTTTTATATATTTTTTAATTTTATTGTGACTTATGTTTTTAGTATGATTATAGTCCACAATAGAAGCCTGCTGGGTTAGGTCAATAGTAACTAAGGATTGTCCAGACTTAGGGTCTGAACTAGAATTAATTAATTCTTCATACAAATGTTGGGCTGCAGCAGCCTGAGTACAGTCCTTGTCATTCTGGAAGCTTAATATTTGAGAATTTGCAATAAACAATTCATCCTCCAGATCCCTAATCTTCCGCAAAGCCTCCTCATATAAACAACTACAATGACTGAAACTATCCGTGACCACCTGAAGCTTGTCCCTTTCATCAATTATATCTAGATGTAATTGATGTAATTCTACCAGCTCCCTTTTCAAGCTAGTGTTTTTGTCAACTATATTCTTAACTTCCTCTTCACTGTCGTCCCTTTCCTGTAGCAGTTGTTAACACTGTATGCGAGACTCTTTGAGCTCCTTTAGAGCCACACTTAACTTATGCTCCATCTCTTGGGCTGTGGCCTTACGGGTGAGCATCGGCATGGTCACAGGATTGAATCACTGGAAGTGAAAATAACAAACAGACAGAATAGCTTTGAACTTCAATTAACAAGACTGTTGATCGATGATTCTGATAGATGGAAATGGAAGTAAAGAAATGAAATGAAAGGAAGTGTAAGAATAAACCTAGCGAACAATAAGCGAGGTTGCAGTTACAAAAGACTTAAAAAGAATTACTATTAAATTACAATATGTACAGGATTTGAATATTTTTATTCTATTTGTTATATAATGTGGGTACTAGAAAATATTAACTCCTGTGATTTACTACTGATTTTACTCGTTTAATATGATAATCAAACTACAGTGTTATATTACATTCAGGATTTTAACTAATACAGGAAGAAAGTAACAACTTCGTATACAGCAAAACTTGTTTACAGTTTTTTTGTAAGTGTACTGTGCCAGTTTTCTGATTATAAATTCCTCGCATTTAACAAGATGTGTCAGTGTTATTCTTGATCTGGATATGTGCTTAAATGTAATAAAAAGAAAACAATACTCCCCGGTAAAACTGATGAATTCGAAGTTCAACCGTGACAGGTAACCGGCTCCAGTAATTATAGAAAAATACTATGTTGTACTGCAGGTTTTGGAGGGATAACAATAATCCCGAATACTTTACTTATGTTTATGAGTTTAACTATATAATTAGACAATAATATCTTATTAATACTAAAATAATATTTTATTAAATACAGAACAATTATTTTTGCTTTATCATTGCTAAGTAACATCTGAATAATGCCGTTTAATAGGTACTAATGATGGAAACACTTGCCGGCAAGAGAAGGGTTTGTCACAGGACGGTAGTCGTTGATGGTCGAAGTCAAAGGTTCGTCAGGAACCTGCCGGGGGTGCGGTCTAATACTGAAACAAAATATACAAAGCGAACACCTCATCCCCAACGAGAGGTACATGGAAGGACACCGTAAAGTTTTGGCCGGTAAGAGTCCGGCATGCCCCTCCGCCCATCCAAAGGTGAAGGCAGTCCATGAGGATTTCCCTACGAAAAAATGGGTTCGTAATGGACCCCAAGCAACTGAAACATATACATGTTGTGTGTGACTTAGACAGTATTCTCTCGTAGGAGAGGCACGAACATGACATGATGTCGGATAAAAAAAGCTAACATAAATGATATTATATATTAAAAGAAGTAGATATGTTACATGCGCGCCAAAAGTAAGAACCAAAACTCCCCCAATTGTAGCACCTCGCAATCAGTTTGCCCAAGACAGGACAACGAGCACACACTGTCACAATCTGTATTGTTTTATTAATTAAGTAATAACAATGCCGTCGTGTGTATAGAAAATGCACAACTATCAAGCAAAAATGAATAAAGAACAAGGGATGCCATACCACACGTGAATAACAAACTATATAAAATATTTTAATAAAAATACTATTCAAATTATCTATAGAATAATATTCTCGAACAAAACACAGGCCAAACAAAGAAAAGAGACAACACATATATTCTATAACAGGTGCGACAAAGACATCAAGTACACGTGTTGTCATTTTAGATAGCTATCTTTTTTACTCTCGTAGTTTTTGTATCTTATTTCTTACAGCACAGGTGTGTAGTTTTATGGGTTTATACCTACATACAGCGACACTGATTTTTACGCGCCATTTAATATGGACGTAACATATCTATGGTATAATATCAGTGGCTAGCATCGAAATTTTCAACAACAAGATAGGTACTGTTGTAGTAATGAGAGTTGTTAAACGTTGAAGTTATTAAACGGTACCAAGCTGTTGTAAAAGTAGTAATATGAAGAAAAACCCAAATTAATATTGTCAGCGAAAAAATACGAAGCAAAAGAAAATAATCCAGCCTTATAAAAATAACGTAATTGTGAGAAGAATTCCCGCCAATAATACTTCGATAACAAATATGGCGGACATACATCCACATACAGATAACTGGGTAATAAATGATATACGTATTATACTGAGAAATAGGACTGTGTGAGTTAGGGGGACCATATTGTCGCTGGACTTGCAATATTCACGAATTTATTTTGTTTGAGCTGGAATCGGAAAACATTGCTTAATGATGGAGTTGCTTATCATGCCTTTAAGCTAAAAAATCTGCGTTTCAGTATTATACATTACAACTTAGGCTGTTTTGGTCCTCGTGCAGCATTATAGTTGTTTTTTTTCAGAGATTTGAATTTCTTTTATTCTAATGATGGCTGTATGATGCCAAAAGAATGTTGGCAGCGGAATACTTTGGTTATCGGCGAGTAAGCGACTGGTTGTCGCGACTTCAGCACCAAGTATTATAATTCTATTATAGCGTAGTCTAATGATCGCATCTCATTTCTAGTGTGAGATAATTAGTATATAAAGTATAGTATATGCTTATACGGCTACGAATAGCACCAACCCATCTCATCCCGTCGGTGTCGTAAAAGGCGACTAAGGGATTAGACGGAGGATGGGCAGCAGCGTCCTTCAAATACATTAATAACTCAACTGCGATCGCCAACCCGTCTGCCAAGCGTGGCTATTATGGCAAAACCCCCCAATGAGCACACGACACACTGATATCGGTCGTTGTGATGGTCTTTGACGGAGGCCTGTGTCCAGCAGTGGACTTTATTCGTCCGAAATGATGATAGGGTTATTATATAATTATGTTGATTATTTATTGTATGAAGTATTTTTATGTTTTTTTATTTATGTACACACAATAATAGAAAAATACAGAATATTTAGGAAAAATTAAGTTTTAAGAAATTTTATATGTAAAAGTTAAAATTATTATATATGGTTGTATATATGTGCATATTATTAAAGTAATTTATAGAATATATTCCTTTTAGTATTATATTTAATTGTCTACAAACGCTATTGGATTGTATTAATATAATAAGTACACCACGGACTACCCCCTTTGTCTGATTCCATCTTCATTCCATTCAGCTAATAGCGATAAGACCACCCATTGTACAATTACTGTTAATAGAATGATTCCTGGTAGTTGTTTTGAAAATGTTGTACAATAAAGAATATTCTATTCTATTCTTATCTGGAAAATTCAAGAACTAACTGAAATTGCACTTGAATCTCACAAACAAGGTATAGACGTCGCGCCTAACATGCGCTATGTTGTGCTTGTATACGCTCTACTTTATGTAATTTTGGATTTCCAGAAACAAATTCATAGCAGTAGAGAAATCTATGTAGGTAGGTATATGAAAGTGACTGTAATATTTTCTAAGCTCCTGTTACTTAATTGAAATAAAAATAAACTGAGTAATAGCTACCTATCGTGTCTTGACATCAGTTAGATGCCTCTTACCATTATGCATGATAATAGATCACTTCCGGACTTGGAATGTCTCCGAAATATAATGTACCGTTGAAGTAAGCAGAACAAACACAATATAATTATCATTATATTGGAAACAAGATGTTAATATACTGCTAATTTTATTGGGATTATGCAGTTAGAAAAATAAAAAGTGTGTTGGGTTTTTACTTAAAAACAGTCTTCTGACAGCCACACTTAAATATCTTAATATACGTCCACTGCCGAACACGGGCCTCCCCCATAGATTTCCACAATTGTGTCATCATTTTGGGGGGATTTTGCCAGTACTCACCACGCTTGGCAGGCGGGTTGGTGAGCGCAGTATGGCTAATGTTCCACAGCAGGGCGGGTGCCCATCTCTCTGCTTTAGACTCTTAGTCGCCTTTTACGACATCCACGCGGGCTGGCTTTGTCATGCTTAGTTCGTGAGGGCCGGTTTAATTTCTACAAGTTACAAACTTCAGTTAACTATTCTGGGTCTAAATGGCTTGGTTATGTGAGATTTCTATCTTTAAACGCAAAAGATAAATGCAATTGTGAGAATGAAACAAAAGTGTCTTATTTTCTTATAAAACCATGGTCCCTCTACAACTCCCTGATGCCTACGCACAGTTATCATCTACATCTGACTGCTGCTATATTACTGATGCCTATCATACGCGTATTATTACACGGACTTTGTTATTTGTCGATATGTGTACCTATTTACTATTCATTGCTATTTTGCTCATCTAGTTGATTATTTTTATTCTGTCCCTCCATATTTATTACAGTTGGGATGAAGTTGTTTTTTTTTCTATTAATATTTATTTATGTAGGCTTTTTGTATGATACTTCTATGCTGATCTGGAAGATAAAAAAAATGATATTTAGAGACTTCACGAAATAGGTTTAATTGTCTAAAAAAGTCAGTAATTTATTGATACACAAATGTCGTGTATAAAGCCGTGTGGTGCCGGCTCAGAATACCACCACACCATTTCCTCCCGTGGGTGTCGCACTAGTCGACTAAGGGATTAGCCGGAGGATGGGCAATCGCGCGGGATCTCTTTGGTTCGCATATTTTTTTAGTTCCTAATATATTTTGGCATGAAGAGTTAGGCATACATTTTAATAGCTTAATAATACTTGACTTTATTTTTTGCCATACTGTTTAGATAGGCATAACTATCATTCGGATAAATATTTTTTCGATCAAATTTGAGTCGCAGAAAGTTATAAGGCATATTAATTATTACTTATGAAAATAAACACAGTTTAGTTCAATATAACTTGAGTACACTGTGAGAGCAGGTTAAGGTGCGACGGGGGTGGCCCTGGGGCCACCCTAAAGTCACGAATATGTTTATTTTACATACAAAAGTTATTTCACATAGCAAAAACAGTAAATTTACAAAACTTACCTTATCTCGAAGTGCATCGGTTTCATGATTGCGATTCTATATGTCTGTTTAGATATCAGTTCATGATTTTTTTATTATGCCTTAATATTGTTATGCGTTTATAATATTATGCTTTAAATTATATTAATATATACTTCTAAATCGTTATGCTTGCTTAGTAATTATGGTAAAAAATTATGACTAAACATGTATGCAAAATTATTATTATGCGCAACGATCAATAGGATATGTCATGGAATAAATGCAACAATGCTAAGATAAATGATTACATAACATTTTACGTGAATCAATAATTAACTTATTTTTGGCGTTCAAGCAAACTGTCGGTTACTATACACATAACTCATTAACGGACTCGATCACAGACACAATTAAAAATCTGTTGTCTGGTCAGAGCGCGGCTTGTGCCATTTGAGAGGATAAGAAGATTTTGAGTCGTGGGGAAATCTTAATGGACTTCCTCCGCACTGGGTATGGCCGCGCCCCCGGCAGGTATCAGACCGTCCAGAATGGCACGCGCAGAACACAGCACGCCGCCCTCTCAGGCTTGATTCTGTTCGGGCGACAGACTGCCACAAGTTCATTGCCCGCAGGCCGCAACTCAAGGAGGCCGGAGATAGGAAGACACCTTTTTCCGAAATCCTCCGCCTTGGGAAGGGCGGAGGGGTATGCCGGACTCTTACCGGCTAAAACCCCACGGTATCCTTCTACTTACCTCTAGCTGGTGCACGTTTTTTTAGCATTAGGCCGCGCCCCCAGCAGATATCAGCCCGTCACTGTTTGCGACCACTCTGTGCGACCTGGCTGGCCACACCTATCTTCAGAGAGGCGCGCGCAAAACACAGTACGTGCCGCCGGCTTGATTCTGTTCGGGCGATGGACTGCCCTTAGTTCGTCACCCGCAGGCCACCACTCATGGGGGCCAAGGATCGCTCAGCGCTTTCCGCAGGCGCCCGCACCCGGTGCTTTTTCTGCGGCGGGAATCAAAGGTTGTCTCCTGCCGTCCCCGTTCTTCCGCCTCCTTTGGTTGCATCACGTCCTCGCAGAAGGAGGCGACGGCGTCCCATGCGCTCTCGCTCCACAGTAGTTGGGCACAACAATTTAATACCATTTAAATGGCAGCATAATAATTTAAAACATTGAAAAAAAAAAAAAAAACTATAATTCTACAACATTTATCTTATGTATAGGCTTCACACTGTTAATCGGCCGCATCTTTTTAAACCGGCACCAACGGTATCAGTACCGAACTCAGCATAGACGGGAAAAGATTACGCTGATATCGTAAGTATATATGAAACTCTATAGAAGGGCTACACAATGCATAAAACACTTACCATAAAACGTTCCGCATAAAACTGAATAATCAAAATAATCGATAAGCAATCCTGGGCCATTGTGTGACCAAGTAATAAAAGTGTAAACTAGCACTGGCCCACAATAATAGCATTTCAGCAGCAACTAATGAAATATAAACTTCAAGAAGCCAGCTCTATTATTTAGCGCCTGATGGAGATACGACGTGAAAAATTGCTTCTAAACCGACGTCCGCCATAATGTCGAGTAGTAAAGACTATAGAATGAGTAGACATGGCAAAAAATAAAAAATATGATTAATTTATTTGTACCTTTGTGGTGCGTAATGAAAGGAAGTGGTGAACAAAGTAGTCCGTCATACTCTACCAGAAACTGGTGTGCAAATAGGGTAAGTAGGTACTACGACGAGTCTTAATATTAATGCGTTATTAAATAATCATAATTGTGAGTAAATGACGAAATAAAATACGACGGATTGCAAAATGAAATACAAATGTCAAATAAATAATATGATGGGATGGGGAGGAGAAGTTTTTAGGGTTTTTATTTATTGTTAGTTATTTAAGGCATACGTATTGTGTATATTTTTTTTTTGTTGTGTGTATATATAAGTTTTATCTTTAGTTATAATTGTATGTAGGTAGATATTAAAAATAAAATTATTATTTCCATATAATATTGTAACAGCCTAATAAACATTTATCAAATAAATAATAAAATATAGTCATTTACAATCATAATAGGCATGTCCAATGAATAACAGAAATTTCAATTAAAACAAAATGTCTATAAATAATAAAGATGCCTATATTATTAATCAAAAGTTATTCCGTCAGAAAGTCCGAAATATTGTAATAGCATTTTTCTAACAAAAACAATTTGAATCCTTTTTTAAACTAATTTATAGTTAGTTTCTTTAGATGGTCTGGTATGTGATTGTAGATTTTAGGGGCCATGCAGAATACACTTTTATACATCAGTGCTGTATTAGACATTACGCATAATCTACTAGTATCCCATCCACTACAATTGTTTACGTCAGATAGTTTATCAAATAGTTTAGGGTTACTTTTTACAAAAAAAATATGATGATTTTATTTTTATTTCTTGAATCCGTAGTTAGGGTAAATAACTATGTAACTCATTCCAGATAATTATGTATTGAGAATGAGGTCAATTAATTAATCTTGCGTACCTATATGTCTTCTTATGAAATTATAAAAGCTTGACGAAAAATAAATGTTCAATGGTCGTCTCTAATGCATTTGTTTCAGCGATTTGAAATTTGTTTTTCATTTTGTTTAGGTGACCCTAAAAAAAACCGACCCTAAAAATGTGATGTTGATACTTCCGGTCACTAAGATACCGAAATGGCTTTCTTAATAAATTCTTATAAAATAGGATCTAAAAAGCTGTTTTATTATAAATTCATTTTTAGTCAAATTCAAATTAATTTATTACACATAAAGTGGTATTCTATTACATTGATCAGCCTATTTTGTCTTAGGTAGACATGTGAAATTACGGTCAAAAATTATAACAAACATTAATATTAAATTAAAAGATCTTTTATCAATTAAATGAAACATTAATATTATGCGTAATTATATATTATTTATGTCAAGTCAATGTCAAATATGAAATAGTATTAAACAATAATAATTATTAAATAAATTGCCTATTTGATTATGTCTTTTTCAGTAGCCATACCTTTAATTTATTTTTAAATCTATTGACAGGAAGAACTTTAATGGACTCTGGTATTGCGTTATAGACTTGGACACATATGGAGTACGAGCTATTTTGGAAACGAGCGGTCGTCTGTGTTGTGCCGATAACCAGTTTGTCACCCTTTCTTGTGTTCCTAGGAAATATGTCTTTGCCGTGACAAACAGATCTTTCCGTTTTTATAAAGACACTTATCTCAAATATATACGTGTTGTCGCTATAATTAATTTACATCTTTATATTGTATAATTTTATTAGTTTGGTATAAATTGTAATAATATTAACGGGTAATTGTCATTTAAGTAAGGATATTTATTGATAGTTTGTAATAACGTCATGTCCGGTAAAAGTGGTAGGGTGACACTCAAACGCTTTATAAGTTCGATGAGGACTAAAGAGGAGTACTGTCGCAAAATATCCCCGTCCTGGAGGTTCACCGTATGCACGCTGGTCGCAACGGTGAAGCCTACGACATGGTCCTCGCCATATGCGAGAAGTCCACCGACAATGATCGGAAAATATTTAACATTAAGACCGTGTGCCACCTATCAGGCATAAAAATTGAGCCCCCCCACAGATATGGTCCTCCCGGGCAGTGTCATCGCTGCCAGCTTTACGGCCACGCGCAGCGACACTGCTACGCCAAACCTAGGTGCGTTAAGTGCCTAGGTGACCACAGCACCTCCGACTGCGATCGCCCCAAAGATCGCACGCTTTGCACAGAGCCTCCGAGTTGTGTGCTTTGCGGTGAGTCGGGTCATCCCGCGAATTATCGCGGATGCCCCAAAGCGCCGCGCGCTAACAACAAGGCAGCAAAGCGCAAAGCGGCTACCCAAGCCTTCGCGGCCGCCCATTACGCCTCTCAGGCCCCTCCCACGTCCCAACGACTCAGCCCTCAAAGGCCATCGCCGTGGAACGCGCTGAATCATCAGCAAGCGTTCCCCGCCCTGAGGCCTAGTTTACTGACCCAACAGGCGACCCAAGCGTCAGCGATTCCCTCGCTGATGACCGCCCCCCATACGGCACCGTACCTTCCCGTGCCGTACAACCAACCCGCACCACAAGTGCACTCTCAGAGGGCCGCCCCTCCCTCACCCCAATCCACACCCCATCTCAAAACCGACGACCTCTCTGTTTGCCTCGGTCTTCTCAACTCTGTCGACCCGAACAGAGTCGCCCAAATGGCCGCAGCCATTAGGGCAAACCAGGGCCAATACGGTCTCATGTTAGTACTCAGCGACTTCGCTGATGTCTCATCCGCCCTCCTCTCCTACCGCGTTCATCCGTAATGGATACACAAAACAGGTGCAGAACAAAACCCCGATCCCTTAAAATAGGCATCTTCAATGCCAACAGCATTAATGGCCAAAAAGACGAAATCGCCTTATTCCTCCGCGACCACCTTATTGACATTATGTTGATACAAGAGTCCTTTTTGAAACCCTCTCACAGGAACCCTAGAATTGCAAACTACGATATAGTGCGCAACGACAGGACCCGCTCCCGTGGAGGAGGCACTCTTATTTACTATAAGAGATCCCTTTATTGCATGCCCCTAGATACCCCGTCCCTTTCCAATTTAGAGGCATCTGTGTGCAGAATAGGCATGACAGGTCATCAACCGATCACTATAGTGTCGGCTTACCAATCCCCCAATACCCAAGACGATCCAATCCAATCGGATCTCGAAGCACTCTTCGATCTAGGCGACTCCGTCATAGTGGCGGGAGATCTGAATGCCAAACATGAGTCTTGGAACTGTCTCACCCACAACCACAGAGGAAGTAAATTATACTCCCTCAGTACCCTCCTAAATTTTGACATCATCGCCCCGATGTATCCCACTCACTACCCCAGCAATGTTAATCATCGCCCGGATATACTCGACATAGCACTTCTAATGAATGTCAACCTCAAGTTGCATTCCATTGAAGTACTACAAGAGCTAGACTCCGATCACCGTCCTGTGATCCTTCACCTCACCTCCCGCTTTGGCCCCACGGACACAGGGCTACCCCCTCAGACCATTGTGACGACGGACTGGAGGAAAGTTAGGCAACGCCTCAACGACCCCTCGTCCGCTCAGTTAGATAGTATTCCCGAATGCATAACGTCAGTCGCAGACACGCTAGGCGCGATCGACTCCCTCACCGGGCATGTACAGTCCGTCGTGGACGAGTGTTCACGGCGAGTTCCTGCGATGGAAGACCATCGCATGAAACTCCCTGACGATGTACGTGCACTGATGACGGAGAAGAACGCAGCCCTTAGAGCGTACTCATCTTTTCCCAGCGAACCCAATCGCCTCTTTATGCGCCACCTGCAGCGTGCTGTCAAGGAACGTATTAAGGAGTGCCGAGAGGCTAACTGGGATAAGATGTTAGGCGACTTAGAGCCAACCCACCTTGCGTTCTGGCATCTGCAACGGAAACTCAAATCCGAAACATCCAATGCTGTCCCCCCCCTCAACCGTCCCAACCAAAGGCCGGCCTTTGATGACGACGAAAAAGCCGAATGCCTAGCTGACAGTCTAGAAGCGCAATGTTCCCCAAGCACTCTACCTGTAGACCAAGCTCACCTCAAAAAGGTTGACGCTGAAGTCGAACGTAGAGCAGCTATTCCGCCTGCCGAGGACCCTGACGACCCCCTCCCTCCGGTCACGGCAGACGAGGTCAGAAATCTCGTGAAAAAGATTCACCCTCGCAAAGCCCCCGGCTCTGACGGTATCACCAACAAGGTGATTAAACTCTTCCCCGAACGTCTTATCGCCTTAATGACCGTCATCTTCAATGCGGCATTAAACAATAACCTCTTTCCGCATACGTGGAAACAGGCCACCGTTATCGGTATTCCCAAACCCGGTAAGCCCAAGTGCGAGCCTTCCAGCTATCGCCCCATAAGCCTTCTCAATTCTCTTGCGAAGATTTATGAGCGGATTATCTATTCCCGACTAAAGGATTTTGCCGATTCCAAGAAACTCATTCCCGACGAACAGTTTGGTTTTAGAACCAAACACTCGTGTGTACAACAAGTCCACCGACTAGTTGAACACATCACGTTCGGATTCTCACGCGGCATGATGACGGGAGTCCTCTTTTTCGATGTTGCGAAAGCATTTGACAAAGTCTGGCACAATGGCTTATTATATAAGTTGTATCAACTCGGAGTGCCTGACCGTCTCGTTTTCATCATACGAGACTTTTTGTCAAATCGCAGTTTCCGATATCGAATCACGGGCGCTCTCTCTTCCCCCCACCCCATTAGAGCCGGAGTCCCACAAGGATCCGTGCTAGCCCCACTATTGTTCACACTGTACACCAGTGACCTCCCCAAAAGACCTGCTAATACGACCCAATTAGCACTCTTCGCCGATGACACGGCCATTTTCTACTCTGGTTACGTTCCCGATAGTATAACTAAGATCCTCCAAACCACAGCCAACGTCTACGGTAAATGGTTTAGGAAATGGCGGATCGAAGTTAACCCTATCAAAAGTAAAGCCGTCCTATTTTGCAAATTAGGCGACGACCACCCACGCTTCAGGGAGATCTCGATGCTGGGCCAATCGGTTCCTTGGGAACCGCACGCCAAGTATCTTGGAGTTACCCTAGACAAAAAACTGACCTTCATTCCCCACACAAAGACGGTGCGTGCCCGCGCTGCCTTTGTGCTCGGTCGCCTTCACTATATTCTGAACGCTCGTAGTAAATTATCCCTTAGAAATAAGGTGAGAATTTACACCACATGCATTCGACCCATCATGACCTATGCCAGCCCAGTGTTCGCACACGCTGAATCATACCCACTCCGTAGATTCGAAACCCTCCAAACCCGTTTCATGCGCAAGGCCACCGGAGCGCCTCTGTACATGCGAAACGACCAACTCCATTTCGACCTTAACTTGCCGACCATCAGGCAATTTATGAAACAAGCGTCTAAACGCTATCTCGATTCTGCCCTGTCCCACCCAAATCCCCTTGTGGTATCAGCCGCCGATTACGAACCCTCCCGTATCAGTAGAGTACGCCGCCCGAGGCACGTTCTGGTCGATCCAGACGATAAAATCACGTTAGATCACATGAAGAGACTCGCGTTGTCTCGTTCACTAAACACCAGACCGTTGTACCACCCTCGCCGCCGAGGATGCCCGCCTCACCGACGTCGCGGAGGCCTATCGCCGCGTCACCTTCCCGTTCAAGTTAGCACTTCTCCCTCCCGTCTCTTGCTCGCGCCGGCCCGTGCCGAGCCTGTAGCTTTAAATGTCCCCTAATACAATCTAAATAATACCGATCCAGCTGTCCCCATAGCCGGAGGATGGGCAGCAGCATCCTTCGGGTAAATTAACAACTCAACTGCGATCGCCAACCCGCCTGCCAAGCGTGGCGATTATGGCAAAACCCCCCAATGAGCCCAGAACACATCCATATCGGTGGTTGTGGTGATCTTTGGGGGAGGCCTGTGTCCAGCAGTGGACTTCACTCGGCCGAAATGATTGTCCCCAAAACAATAGCTTGATATCCCCAGCAACACCCTAAGCCGAGGTCCGTGTCCCGCAGGGGGCGCCCTTAGCGAAAGTTGCTTAGTTTTTAATATTTAATTTAAGCCTGGCTGGAGGCCTCTTTTGGCTTCGCCAGCAAATGACCGGTTAAGCAACCACATTTCCCAGAAATGTATGCGAGAAGCCCAACAAAAAAAAAAAAAAAAAAAAAAAAAAAAAAAAAAAAAAAAAGAGGAGTTAGTATAGTTTCGGTTTCGGTTGAGAGAACAAGTGTTATCAGTCTATGTAACTATATTATGAGTGAGTGTTCTGCAAACAATTGTGTAATAATTATTATAAGTTTGTATATGAATGCAGTGAAGTGATTATGTATTAAATGATATTTATATGAAAGGAGACTGTTTTAATATAGAAAAGTGTAAAGTCTAACATCAGAAGTGGGATACAAAAATTCGCCCAAAATGCCACGAAGCCGCAAGCAGTTACGGAACAAAAAGAGCAAACGAAGGGTCTCAACTTCGAGTTCTAGCTCTTCTAGTTCCTCATCGACAAGCAGTAGCAGCTCGGATGAATATAGACATAGGAAATCGAGACTCACCAGGCGTGCGTCTCGCTCAGTAAGCCAGAACGTTATCTTATCTTCAGTGATTCCCGAATTTGATCCTTTAGTAGACGATATCCAAATGTGGGTTAATGTTGTGGAAGCCAATTCTCGTGCTTTCAGCTGGTCTGACCGTGTTTTACGATATCAAGCTTTGCAAAAATTGAGTAACACTGCTAAAACGTGGTATGACTCGCTTCAGAAAAATAAAACTCAGTGGACAACTTGGAAGTGGAAGGATTGGCGAAATACTCTCCTTGATACATTCCAAGTTAAGCGTAATATGTACAATTTGTTAAAAGACTTATTCCAAACAAAGCCTGCACATGGCCAATCGTTATACGAATTTTATTTTCAACAAAAGAGCAAGATTGATAAAATGAGACTGTCATTTTCTGAACAAGATATCATCTCTATAATCGTAGGGTCTATTGGCAATAAAAATATAAGTACCGCTGCTGATGCTGGCAATTTTAAATACTGTGATGACTTATCTTCATTCTTGCATGGAAAAATTCATTCTGAGTCTGACGAAAAGCCAATTCATAAACATAACAGTATACATAATAAAAATGTATCTCGTTTACCCTATAGTACTGATAGAAAGCCTGAGAGTTCTTCAAACTTTAATTCAGCTTCACTAAATAGTTTTAGTTCAAATATTACATGTTTTCGATGTGGCGAGCATGGTCATAAAAAGACTACCTGCAACCAAAAGGATAATGTAAAATGCAATTCATGTAACAGATTTGGCCATTTGGAACTCGCATGTAGGGCTAAGCCTAAAACTAAAGTTGAAAAGGATGGCGAGGTCAAGTTAATTATCGAGCCTACCCCCAAAGATAAGTTTTATAAAGATATTGAAATCAATGGATGTAAACAACGGGCTTTCATTGATATGGGTAGTGGTTGTTCTCTAATAACGACTTCCTTGATAAAAGAATTGAATCTTGTGCCCTTTTTGCTAAATTTGCCGGTTTTATTAACAGGATTTAAAATTGGTTCTTGCTCTCAAGTCACTCAGGGCGTACGCGTATGTCTTAAAGTTGATACAGCAACACTTGTGGTTGTCCTATATATTTTTGACGAATTATCGGGCACTCCTATTTTAATTGGTAGAAATTTCACTGAAGATGATACAATTATGTATACACGTGTAGGTAAGAGTTTATCTTTCCGCCCCGTAAGTGATGATCAGGTGGCTTTGATAGAATTGTCTTTGTTGCACTCTGATTCTATAGATCACATTTCTCTATTAAGTGAATTATTTTCAAAATACCCTCGTGTTATTTCAAAAGACTTAAAATCACTGGGGCAAACTTCTTGTGTAGAGTTGGACATCGAATTAACAACTAGTAAGCCTGTTTGCCATCGACCATATCGTATGTCGGAATCTGAAAAGTCGGCTTTAAGAGAAATTATTGATGAACTATTGAAAAACGGCATAATACAAGAAAGTAGTTCCCCTTATGCTAGTCCAGTATTGTTGGTTGATAAACCTTCAGGTGAGAAACGTATGTGTGTGGATTACAGGTCCTTAAATAAAGTCACTGTCAAAGAAAAATACCCAATGCCAATTGTAGAGGATCTCATAGATAAACTTAAAGGGTGTATATGTTACACCTCTTTGGATCTAAAAAGTGGCTACTACCAAATTAATGTAAATAAAAGTTCTATAGCTAAAACTGCTTTTATAACTCCCGATGGTCATTTTGAATTTAGAAGAATGCCATTTGGCCTTTGCAATGCACCATCAGTGTTTCAGAGATTAATGAACTCTGTCTTAGGGAAGTTGCGTTTCGATAAAGTAATCTGTTATATGGATGATCTATTGATAGGTACCGATTGTGTGGACGAAAACATTAGGCGATTAGAGAAAGTGTTACAAGCTTTGCAAAATAATGGGTTGACAATAAATTTGGATAAATGTCACTTCTTTCAGAGCTCTGTAAATTTTCTTGGTTATAATATTTCTGAAGACGGCATAAGTCCAGGGAAAAAGAAATTGAAGGCTGTAGAAGATTATCCTGAACCTAAAAATGTTCATCAAGTAAGGCAATTTTTAGGTCTCGTAAATTATTTTCGAAAATTCATAAAAGATTGTGCTATTATAACAAAACCATTGACAAAGCTCTTAAAAAAAGACGTTGTATGGGAATGGGGTTCAGAACAAATTCTAGCGGTCAGTAAATTAAAACACGAGTTATTGCACAATGCTTTATTAACCATTTTCGACCCTAAATTATCCACTAATCTGTATACAGATGCCAGTCGCGACGGTGTGGCTTGTATTTTGACTCAAGTGACTAACAAAGGAGAGAAACCTGTCCATTTTTACAGTAGACAGACCTCCGATGAAGAAAAACGGTATCATTCGTTTGAGTTGGAATTTTTGGCTATAGTTGTTGGGTTGCAAAAGTTCCGTCACTATTTATTGGGAATCTCCTTCAAAATATATACAGACTGTAACGCTGTCAAATATACCATAAATAAGCAAGAAATTAATTCTAGGATAGGGCGATGGGTTTTACTGACGCAGGAATTTACTTTTGATATAATACATAAACCGGGAATACAAATGCAGCATGTGGATGCATTAAGTAGAAACCCAGTCGTTGAACATCCTACTCCCATATGTAATGAAAGTGTGTTGGCTATTACTGAGGGTGACTGGTTACTATCAGTTCAATTGCAAGATACTAATATTTGCGCAATCAGAGAAATTTTAGAATCAGGTCAGGCCGAGCTTAATAAAAAGATATTTAACGAATACGAATTGGTAGGTAATAAAGTTTACCGGCGAACTGAATATGGCAGACGATGGGTCGTTCCTAAACAATGCATTTGGCAAATAATTAGAGCTAATCATGACGACTTGGGCCATTTTGCCGTAGATAAATCGATCGAAAGAATAAAGTCACACTATTGGTTTCCTAAGATAAGAAAAATTGTGTCAAAATACATTAAAAACTGTCTTAATTGTATTTACTCTAAAAGTGTCTATGGCAAAAAGGAAGGTAAATTGTTTTCAATACCTAAATATGCAAAACCATTTCATACGTTGCATATAGACCATTTAGGTCCTTTTATTAAAACTACGCATAATAATACCTACATCTTGGTGATTGTAGATTCTTTTACCAAATTTGTATTTATTTCGCCTGTTCGTAACACAAAAACTAAGGTCGTTATTAATGAATTGGATAAGATATTTAAAGTTTTTGGCAACCCCAGGCGCATTATATGTGATGCAGGAAGTTCTTTTACATCTAAATTATTTGTTAAGTACTGTAAAGACAAAAATGTAAGACAGCACGTTATAGCAACAGCCGTACCACGCTCAAACGGTCAAGTGGAGCGTTATAATCGCACCATTCTTGATGCATTGAGAAGTATGGGCGCTAGCACAGATTCCAATAAATGGGACACTCATATTACCAGCATTCAGCAAGGCATTAACAGTACCATTAACAAGACCACTTCAGCTATTCCCAGTGAAGTATTTTTCGGATATCGGCTTCAAACCGCCTCTGACAAATTAGTGGATGTTAACGAAGAACAACCTGTGGACGTCACGATGTTAAGAAATACGGTCAATAGTCGCATCAAGGCTAATGCAGATAAACAAAAGCAGGTGTTCGATTCCAAGCGAAAAGCGGCCCGAATTTACGATGTCGATGATTTGGTAGTCATAAGAATTCCTAGCCAATCAAACGAGGGGCAAAGTACCAAACTACTGCCATTATTCAAAGGACCTTTTCAAGTGACGGAAGTACTGGGCAACGATCGCTATAAGGTACAAGACATGCGAGGCGCTGAAAGGACCACTAAACGATATGAGGGCACCACTTGTGCTGAAAACATGAAACCTTGGATCAAACTGACTGACTTGGATAATAAAGGTTTAAAAATGACCTAGGATGTTGTCAGGTATTTAGTAATCAAGCCATATATTTTCACGCTTTTCCCCAAAATTCTATTGCTATTGTCTAGTGCATTTGCTTCAAACATATTTTGGTATTTGAACAATGAGATGGTGACAGTATTTATTCGTGTAAAATAAATCTGTTGCAATTGCGTTAGGGTTTGTGGTGATATGCAACTAGGGTTGGCCAAAGGTGACGCCTAGGGTAAGCTACAAATCCTAACTTTAATAGCTGACCGTTGATGGAACAGTTATAGTTGAATGAGTACCAAGGATGTTTGCGGGGCACTTTCTCAATTTAGTCTTCCATTTGCTGGCCGTTGATGGAATAGCAAAATGGAGGGCACTCACTATAAATATTAGATTTATACGTGTACTCATTATGTTTACTTTGTTCTCAGCAATTGCACCAGACTGGGACGCTATCCGGGGACGGATGCGTGTGCAGGAAGGCCGGATGTTGTCGCTATAATTAATTTACATCTTTATATTGTATAATTTTATTAGTTTGGTATAAATTGTAATAATATTAACGGGTAATTGTCATTTAAGTAAGGATATTTATTGATAGTTTGTAATAACGTCATGTCCGGTAAAAGTGGTAGGGTGACACTCAAACGCTTTATAAGTTCGATGAGGACTAAAGAGGAGTTAGTATAGTTTCGGTTTCGGTTGAGAGAACAAGTGTTATCAGTCTATGTAACTATATTATGAGTGAGTGTTCTGCAAACAATTGTGTAATAATAATTATAAGTTTGTATATGAATGAAGTGAAGTGATTATGTATTAAATGATATTTATATGAAAGGAGACTGTTTTAATATAGAAAAGTGTAAAGTCTAACATACGTTACATTACCTTGATAATGTGACAATTTGAGGCTTTTAAAAATACGTTTGCAAGACTCGTGGGCACCTATACCAATAATACCTATCACACATTTTTTCTCACAGGGAAATGCTTTATGTATAAGAACTAAGTACCTAATAGCATGAGCTTCTAACATCGTAAATAAACATAAATAATTGTATCCTTAGTACCTGGTTTGGTCTCAACATTAAACGGCATGTCTCTAACTACAAATAAGTATCCTAAAATTAAAACAAAACTGTCTAATTTCGTCACGGTTGTAATAGACGAGTCTTACGAATATTATTTTAGAAATAGTTTACGTTGCGTCGCGGCCCGGGTGGCGATGTCATCGGCTCCGACGGTAGCTGACGATTCGTCTCGCTGTTGAATGTTACAAACAATAACCCGATGCTATAAGGTGCTTAAATTGTCCTATGTTTTCCCAATACGTCATCATTTCAGCCGAAAAACGGCCACACTCGACAGAAGCCTCCCCCAAAAATTACCACAGCGACCGCAACCCATACGGGTTGGTGTTGTGTGCTCATTAGGGGGTGTTTCCATAGTCGCCACGCTTGGCAGACGAGTTGGCATCGCAGTTGTGTTATAAATGTACTCGAAGGATGGGAGGAGATGGGGTGGTGGCATTCTGAGCCATATATCACTTTTAATAAATTCATTCTATATACTTACGTACAGCATCTATACGTGCAACGTGCAGCCAACTTGCTCATAATAATACCTGAAATAATGATACGTGCAATACACAATTAAGCAACACCTTTGTATAGTGGAACATAAATGCATGCACCATAAATATATAAAATACTAATGTTAATATGCTCGACGTTTCCAACACTTTGCAGCGTCCGTGGTCACGAGCAGTCTGCTCTGATAGAATGAATTAATTAAATTTCCGTAAGTTATTTTCAATTCGATGGATGCTATTCGCGTAAACTTCAGAAAATGTCATATTCATCGCTTGTAGTCCAAATATTACATATTAATTTGTAAATTCTTTATTGTAACAGTTTGTAACCGTCTAATTCGTGAATGTTCTCTGTAACCAAGAGCCCTTGCACAGCTAAACTTACATCAACCAGCTTTGAGCTATTCAACTGATATATGTAGTTTTTTGTGAGTAATAAAAAGATAATAACGTAGGATCAAATTGAAAATGATGCATACGTTATGCTCGTGAACGAGTGCTGTCTGTTGGGGCTGGTCAGCTTAATACAGCCATGGCAATTTAATCATCAGCTTATAAAATATCAAAATCTGGCTTGTTTATTGTTAGACTTAAGGTGATTCAGACCCTTTTCTCCTACATTGTCCTCACATAACCTTAATTTCAAGAGCAATGTATTCAAATATTGTAACAAAACTATTTTGATTTAAAAAGAGTAACCATGGAGTTTCTTGCTCGTTCTTCTCCATAGGAAACCTACATGTTGGAACGCGGCAACTAGAGTCTGACTATTCATGAGTGCCTGTAATTGGTTTTATATGAATAAAAATATTTTTATCTTTATCTTTAAAAGATATCAATGAAAATAGTAAAAAATCAAGAAATACATATATTTATTTTACTGAAAACTATATAATACTCATATGATGAAAGAGAAATAATACAATTTGGGATCTTGGAGTCCATCTTGACAGTAAACTTGTCTTTTACGGTCCATTACGACTTTAACCAATCAAGCATTTGTTATGTTGCATTTGTACTGAGAGTCACTAGGGATTTCAAGCATCAGCAAAAATTAATAGCCATGACCAATAAATACAAAAGCTCAGAAATGCAAATGAGAGAGTACATGCTGGCTATGAATGAGCTGGTAGGCTCATGTACTTGTAACTATGAGCGCTCATCTATGTTGACCAACAATAGCTCATCAAACTTTAAGGTCTCACCGGCTTATCCATTGCCAGCTTGTGATTCTAGCATATTGCAGGGCTGTGATAGTCTGACTAGCACTCATAGTTACCTGAATCAGACTCATGAAAGAGTAAATACCCCCAATAGTGTTAACTATATTACAAAATCGAAACTTTTGATATTTAGTGATGAAATTGGTAAAGATATGGGCCAGTTGTTGTCACTTAAATGCAATAGACTATCGGTTACCAATTACTGTATGCCTGGTTTGAGCTATAGTAGCATATTGCAAAAAACGGTTAAACTCAATTATAGTAAAGACAGTTCTTTATTAATATTTATTGGAAATAGAGGTAATCTAAATAAAGAGGGGCTGTTAGAGTCCTATACAAAATTATCCAATCTCAATGTTAAAAACATAGTGATGTTCACATTTCCATATAGCAACAGTTTGCCACAGGAAGAAAATATAATTAGATATAAGCTCAATTTGGCATTGCATAACTTGACATATTGTAATGACAAATTTCACTTGATCGATTCTAACAATCATGTTAGTAAATATTTGTATTTGACTGAAGATAGATACTATCTTTCAAAATATTGTAAACGACAGATAGCTGTGTCGCTATCATATTATTTTGATATTACAGCCAAAAATTTGGCTAATAAACATGTTGCTTCTGTTGAGCAATTTATTGACATTGAAAATAACTTAGCCAACAACATGGCTATACATACTGACATACATAATAATTTAAATTAGATGTTAAGACAATGGAGGTAACCTCTTGCAATTATAAATATACTAAACATGGAAGCCCAAACTGTAACAAAGTAAATACATTTTGTAATTTTAATACTATCAACCTGGTCCATCAAAATATTCAAGGCATTATGTGCAAAGATTTAGAAGTTGAATTATTCATGAACTGCAATAACATTGATATTCTTTGTATTACCGAGCATTGGCTAAAAACCAGCAGTTTATGTTCAATTTCAATAGTCACCAGGTTGGCAATTCGTTCAGCAGAGAAAATGCTATACATGGTGGCTCATTAATCTTAATAAGTAACCAGATTAAATTTAAAGAACGTAAAGATATTGTGAGCCTCTCCATTGAACGAACAATAGAAATAGCCTGCATAGAATTGGAGCAGTTTATTGTATTGAGCGTATACAGACCGCCTTCCGCCTTATATGATAGTTTTGAATTAGTAATGGATGAAGTATTGCATAAAATTTGTAATTTGAACAAATCCATTATCACATGTGGTGATTTTAATGTCAACTTACTAGAAAATTCAAGTTTGAGTGTAAGAATTCAATGCCTATTCCAGTCATACAATCTAGTTAATTTGTTTCTGGAGCCTACCAGAATTACTCCAACTACAGCCACATGCTTAGATAATATTTACACCAATGTTATACCTCACTATAAGCAAGTTATTAACTTGTTGGACTCTGATCACTGTGGACAGCAGATTATTATTGTTGCAGAGCAAACAAAGAATGTGGCTAAGAAGGATATTACTGTTTATCCAAAAACCGCAGGTCGTTTGGAAAAATTTAGAAATAAACTAGGAAATAAATTACCATATTTATCATATTATGGTAATAATCCTAACAAATTATACACAGATTTTTTTAATCTGTACTGTAAAGAATTTAACTCTACTTTTATCCCCAAGACAATCACGGTTAATGGTTATCCTAACTTTAGTGAATGGGCTACTGTTGGAATTCACATAAGTAGAAAGAGACTATATGAACTATATAATGAACGAACATATATTAATAGTAACGAATTTAATCTTTATGTTAAAAGCTACTCTAAGTTATTCAAAAGAATTTGTTGTATAGCGAAATCCAATTATTTGAGTTCTAAAATTAAAAATAGTAATAATATTATTAAAATGACTTGGAATATTATTGGTAGTGAAACTGGAAAAGTTAATACCAGGGGCGGTGACTATAGCTTAACTATTAATGACAAAATTATTAATTCAGATATCCAAGTTGCTACCGCTTTTGAGAACTTTTTCACCGACATTCCCGTTTCAACTACTAAATGTTTGAACTCTTCCCCCACTGTTGCAGAAACTTTGCTCAAAAATAATGTTAGCACTTGCAATCATGCATTCAAATTTAATCATGTTAACTGTAGAGATATCATAAGAACCTTTAACACTCTGAATGTAAAAAAAACGACAGACTTGTGGGGAAATTCCGTCAGCGTGGTCAAATCCATCATTGATAAAGTTGCATCTCAATTGGCCGTAATTTTTAATAAATGTATTGACTGTGGGAAATTTCCTGATCTTATGAAAAATAGTAAGATAATTCCTTTATTTAAATCAGGTAGCACAACTGACCCTACTAATTTTAGACCTATTTCGGTGCTACCTACATTTAGCAAAATATACGAAAAGCTTATTTTGGATCAAATGCAAAGGCATTTTAATAAGTATCAGTTACTGCATTGCAAACAGTTTGGGTTCACCAAGGGTCGCTCAACAACTGATGCTGGTGTTGAACTTTTAGGACATATTTTCGGTGCTTGGGAGGATTCACACGATGCCCTGGGCATCTTTTGTGATTTGTCTAAGGCATTTGATTGTGTTCTTCACGAAATATTGATCAGGAAATTACTTCACTATGGTGTAAAAGACTCTGCACTGGATCTTCTTGTCTCATATTTAAGTAATAGGATTCAGAAAGTTGATGTTAACGGTAAGAGGTCTCCTGGGTCTGTGGTCACAATGGGAGTTCCGCAGGGCTCAATTCTTGGTCCATTTTTGTTTCTTATTTATATAAATGACCTACCTTATATCGTAAGGGACAATCACGAGATAGTGTTGTTTGCAGATGACACTTCACTTTTATTCAAACTCAAACGCCAACATCTGGCTACTGACGATGTAAATAGCGCTATCTCCAGAGTGGTCCACTGGTTTAATGTTAACAATTTACTCTTAAACGAGAAAAAAACGAAGTGCATTAAATTTACTACACCCAATGTTAGAATTGTAAAAACCAGTGTGCTAATGAATGGTGCGGAGTTGGATCTTGTGGACACAGCACTGTTTTTAGGTATCACTTTAGATTCTAAGCTGCAGTGGGGCCCACACATACTTAAATTGTCTAAAAGGCTTGGTTCTGCAGCATACGCGGTTATGAAAATTCGTAATTTAACAGACATAGAAACCGCCCGACTAGTATATTTTAGTTATTTCCATAGTGTAATGTCGTACGGTATTCTGTTGTGGGGGAATGCTGCCGACATTCAAACTATTTTTGTGCTACAAAAACGAGCCATTCGGTCAATCTATAAGTTAAGCCCGAAATATTCACTGAGGGAGAAATTTAAGGAGATTAATATAATGACGTTCCTATCTCAGTACATTTATGAAAATGTTTTGTATGTACATAAAAATATTAATCTCTTTGTGAAAAACAGTGATATCCATAGTATTAATACCAGGAACAAACATAAACTGGTTGTTCCTGCCACTAGGCTCCAGAAGATAACCAAATCATTTATATGTCAATCTGTGCGTTTTTACAATAAAATCCCAAGTCATATTCAAAAATTAAGTCTTAATAAATTCAAGTCCATTATAAAGCAGAAGCTGTGTAGAAAGGGTTTCTATAAAGTTACAGAGTATATGGACGACAAATATGCTTGGGATTGAGCTGCTCTAATTTTCATAGGCTTATACTGACATTCTTGGTTTATGTATTTATCAAATACAATTGCCATTTTTTTATGTTGAAATTTAAATTATGTAAATATTACCTTTAATGGATTATATTAATTCATATAATGACATTTGATTAATCTATTCTATTACTTCATATAATGACATTCAATTATTCTATATTTTTTAAATTACTTTAACGACTTGTTTATTTTTAAATATTCAATTTATTTTGATTTGTTACTCTACTGGCAGTGCGAGAACCATGTGGGTTGTTTTGTATTTTGTTTTATTGACGTGATAGTTGTCTGGCAGTTTAGGTATGTCATGCTCGCTCAAGTGTTCTGCTGATGGTGTCGTCGTGTATTGGGTCGCTAAGTTTCCCTGCAATATGGTTGAGCTAAGCGACGCTGATGCATACGTCATGCTCGTGAACGGGTGCCGTCTGTTGGGACTGGTCAGCCAAATGCAGCCATGACAACTGAATCAAAACCTTAAAAAAATACATTCAGGCTTGTTTTGTAGACTTTTTAAGAAGTTTAGACTCGTTTCTCCTACATTGTTTTCACATAACCTTGATTTTTACAACAATGTGCTCATAAAATATTGTAACATTTAATATGATTTAAAAAGAGTAACCATGGAGTTTCTTGCCCGTTCTTCTCCATAGGAAATCTACATCTTGGAACGCGGCAATTAAAGTCTCGACGATTCATAAGTGCCTGTATATGGTTTACATGAATAAAAATATTTTTTATCTTTTTTATCTTATCTTTATCAGTCTATTCTGTTACTTCTTTATAAGATCCTCGTGAAGTTAATACTTGAGTATGCTTCTAAAGCTTTGGAACCCTCATTATAAAGTCTGTGTTCGTGAAACCTAAAAAATGCAAAATACGTTTATTAATCACTTAATCTGAGGGTTTAACCTTGGTACTGAATCAGTGCCCAGGTTTCATAGGAGCGTTATGCAGAACGGGATTTGGTATTATATAAAACTATTAGGTACAGGGCATTTGGTTTCCCCTTATCTTGTTAGCAAAATAAATCCTGCTATAGTACTATAGTTCCTACTATATCTATATCTACGCATAAATAGCGCGCAAGATATCTTTCTTCCATATTGTTTTTTCACGAACAAATTACGGAACGAATATATTTATAAAAAGATAATGTTATCTGTATTTGTTATACTATATTAAATTATGAATATAATTTCAAAACTAATCAAGAGTTTTTAACTTTCTCTACCCAAGTTCAAAATCTGTATCAGAAATATTCTGTCATCAAAATACAAATTGTGCCTCTAAAATCTAAATTTGAATTAGTGAACTTAAATTATAATAAAACACTTTTAAACGGATTCTATCGCGTATATTTTGATTTTTGATTTTCCTGACGTCCAGTCATCCTGCGACCACGAATGCTGCAAAGTATTCGAAACGTCAGGAAAATCAAAAATCAAAATATACGCGATAGAATCCGTTTAAAAGTGTTTTATTATAATGTGTAATAATCGCGAAAATCTAAGACATTACTAGTGAACTTAATCCAAATTGAATATACTCTGGTATGTTCCTAATATAATTTATATGTATGGCAATCTTTGGAAACTGTTTCTGAATATTGTTTTGACTATATCTTCTATCTATGTCTGTTTGTTTCCCGAATAATGTCATATGTCAGTAATCAATAGGTAACACTGTTATGCTATCGATAAAAACACTACACTATTTTGAAAGAAAATATCATTTTAATGCCAATTCTAATTGTAACCACTCTGTGCGTAAAAGAAAAACTCATATAATTGTTCTAATATTGCAATTTCATTTCGCTTCTCAGTTAAACGCGTATCACATCAGATCCAAAACATCCTAAACACCTTCCATTAGTACTGAACTTACGACTGTTTTATCATAAACTATGCCGGCGCTTAAGACGTTTCGAATAATGCAGTAATAAAGAACGCGCCGCTAGCAATTTGTTTTGGCCAATCACAGCTTGCGTACTTTTTTTGAAACAACCAATGGCGGGACGTAGATAAAGGCCCGTTCCGCTCTCTCTAGCAAACTGTGCGGAAAGTCCCTAAGCATTTTCGCGTAAAATGTAGACGAAAAGTGTACACGGGATTTCGGACCGTATTGTATTGTATAATCAGCCATCATGGAAGCCGAAGCGATTCATGAATGTGTTTTGTAGTCGGAAAAGCTTAGTTCGCTTGCTTTTCCTCCGTGAGTCGGAGCGGGATCAAAATGGAGGAAAACGCGCATGGGAGCGAGAGGTAAATAGGTGGTGGTTAGGATGTTTCATGTATGGGTGTTGGTGAAGTAATTTCCCCACTTTTATTCGGCGTGCAGCGGCGGTAGTAACGATACAATGTAACTGATTCAGGCTCGCATTTTATTAGGTTTGTTTTATTTTTCAAAACGTTTTGCAATAATGTAGGTACAAGTAAAGCTTTCAAATAGACAATGATTTTGAGAATGAAGTTCTATTTGACTTCAGTTAATTTACTTCATTAATTTATTAATTAATCCGTGTGGTGGCCGGATTAAGAATATAGCACCACTCCATCTCCTCCCGTGGATGTCCTAAAAGGCGACCAAGGGATTGTAAACCAGAGGGATGGGCAGCAGCGTCCCTTCTGTGGAATTGCAGGAGTCACACTGCGCCCACCAACCCGCCTGCCAAGACTGGTGAGTATTGGCAAATACCCCCCAAAACGACGACACAATTGAGGAAATCTTTGGGGGAGGCACTTGTTCAGCAGTCGACGTATAAATGGCTGATATGATGATGATGAATTTACTTCATCATAATGTCGTGCTGTTTTTTTACAAGGGCCAGAAATAGGGAAGCATCGCGGTCTATGCCTTTAAACTTAATGATTACCTACACATTGCAAACTTAAGAGAATATCATTCTATTCGATATTGACCGGTAATATATTGTTAGTTAATATTAAATCATGTAAATTTTATCTTAGACTAGCTGGGAACCGAGGTTTCACCCGCCGTTCAATTTAAATTATATATAGGTATATTTTTAATTTTTACCGGCTCAGAATACCACCAACCCATCTCCTCCCGTGGGTGTCGTAACAGGCGTCTAAGGAATTAGCCGGAGGAAGGGCAGCAGCGTCATTCGAGCACATTAACAACTCAACTGCGATCCCCAACCCGTCTGCCAAGCGTGGCGATTATGGCAAAACCCCCCAATGAGCACACAACACACCCACATTCGGTCGTTGTGGTGATCTTTGGGGGGAGGCCTGTATCCAGCAGTGGACTTCATTCGGCCGAAATATATATAATTTGGAGTATTTTGGTATAGACACTTGACATAGAGTATGTATATACAAGGTCTTACTTTAATAGTCCACGATATTTTGGATGGTGCCTATGCCAATCCGAACGATATTGTAGGTATCACAAAAAAAATACTGTTGTACTTTTGTGTCAATTTTTTTTATGAATCACTCATTTCTTTACGTACTGGTTTTTATAATATACTCGTGCATCTAGTAAGAAAATAGAGGACCGTCCTTTTGCGGGCACGGCCGACTGATTAAGGTAAGAGGCAACGTCAAATGAAACAAGCGGATTGGTGTCGCATGAGAGAAAGAAAGAAAGAAACGGATTTATACCCCAAATTATCACCTTTAGCATTTACTAAGGCACCATGCAAAATATCGTGGATTATTAAAATAAGACCTTATATATTGGATTAAATGGGTTTTAATTATTTTGTGCGGAACCCTAATTATTTTACTAAAATAAAAGTAGCCTTAGTTATTCCTTATAACATCAGCTATCTGCCAGTGAAAGTCCCGTAAAAATCGGTCCAGCCTTTTCGGAGATTAGCGTGAACAAACAGACAGACAGACAGACAAAAAAAAAGCAATCGTCTTTATTGTTGTAGATACTGTATACAATTTCATATGCATTTAGTAAAAAGCTGTTATTTTGACATTACAAACAGACATTTCATTTTATTTATTTGTATAGATGTATTGATATCTAGGTATTTATATCAATAGAATCTTATAGCGAGTACGGGCTGTGCTATATAACGATTGTATTGTACAGCGAATAGTTTGCAAAGAAACTACAATGGCACATGTCATCATTACACGATCGTTAACAGTGCAAATTAGCGAATTTGTCGCACAAAGATAATACCTAGGTCTACAAAATTCTCTAGTGTGATTTTACAAGGACCTGGAGCCCCCTTCGGTCCCGCAGATGACAGCTCCAGTGGTTTTAGCCGGTGGGAGTCCGGCATACCCCTTCGCCCTTCCCCGGGGTGAAGGAAGTTCCATGTAAAATTTCCAATATCAATAAAAAAAAGGTCTACAACATTGTTGATGACTTGGTTAATATTATTCAAATCTGTACCCATCCTTATGTGTACCATATTATTTAGTCCGGGAAACAATTAAGAAATTACAATGTCGGAATATTTTTGTACGGTTAGCGACATAGTAAAGAACATTTTTTATTTTTCAAATTTGCGCGCGATTTCATTTTGCATCAAACCTATCTGTTATTTTTCTTGTAGCTATTATCTGTTCTTGTCACTGTTCCCTAACGTTTCAAAAATTAAGAGTACCTATTACAGATTTGAAAAAATTAAAATGTTCAGTGTCTTATTTCGCTGACACGTGCTTTTTATTGTACCTACTTGTAAACCAATAAAGTAAGTAAAAAAAAAATAAGGAGATAATATAATTTCCCTTTAAAAAAAATAAGTGTTTATAAATAACGTCAGAAATAACGAGATAGGTACTAAAGATTAAAGTTAGATTAATAAAAAAATAATTTATTTATCCGTAGGCAAATAATATAGTCTAGTTTATTTTAATAATATAGTTGAACTAATGCCAAGAGAAAATCTTTGCATTATATCTAATCATTAAGTATGACGACGAAGTGATACTAGTAGTAGAGATCCGAGATTATTTGTGGTTTCTGTCTGTTTAATAACACCGTTGAATAAAATTGAGTAGGTATATAGAATTCTATTCTTATTCTATTTTTTATTTTTAAATGTTTGACGTGAGTTTTTTTTCCGTGGTAATTGTATTCCATTTTGCCAGTGTCAAGTTAAGGACGTGAGAGTTATGACGATGCCAGGTTGGAAGAGCCTGGTAATGTTTCCCTAATCTATAATAGGTAGTACTCAATTGATATTGATAATTTATAATTGTTTGTCGGAACGGTGATGGCATTCGATACGTATTTAAGTTTATACACTTTGTTTAATAAAACATTATATAACAGTGGCCCACCAAGGCTTGACCAAATGTTTTGAACCATTTCCATGTGTAGGGTTTTATTTTTCAAAACAGTCTAGAAGTACACTCCACAAAAGTAAAACATATATTTTTAACGGTAAGATTGTTGCACTTGCTTATATTTAGACGAAAAAGATAGTACATGAATACTTACCTACATACTTTTCATATTTATATAATTAACGTCTATGTGATATTCTGTTTTAATATGACATGCTTTCAGAACGAAAGCAGATAATGCAAACTAGAAGACGCCATGTTGAATATATTATGCCAATAATTGAAAACTATTATTTTTGTGCCCAAGTATGAATAAATAATAGAATATGTTTCCTCAGTTCGTGGTATTATTTCCTTTTTATCGATTACCATACATCTTATGGCCGAAAACGAAACATCTCCTTTGTATCAACCAAGTTACGTATCAAGTCTGTTTAGACTTAACGGGTGTATAATAAAACAGTCGCTTCTACCGCCAGCTCACCGACAATGATAACAGTTTATCCGTAGCGTCTGTATCCGAACGATCCAGTGACGTACATTTTGGCGCGAAATCGGGCAAAATGGCTGACTATTTGCTCGGATAAATGACGGATTATAAACGAGATTGGACGTCGACTGGCAATATTTAAGCTCGCGAAATGTTAATACAAGGAATTGAGTAACAACAAAATATCTGAAGACTTCAAAATTTTCCTATATTTATGCAGGCGTAACGCTGCAAAAATCTACGCGTTTATTTATCTGAGAATCTTTTGATAATGTTACAGATCTACCTATCCTGTACCAGCTAGGTATATATCCTAAACATTCACATTCACAAAATAACTAAGTGGTGGTTAGATACCTCTAAAAACATACATTTTATGTTACTCAATTATTGCATAATGTGCTAATACATCTGCAACAGTCCTTATGGTGAGTTTTGTTGCCTCATAAGGCAAAGGAAAAGTAAAAATCCCTTAGGTACCATCACGAAAAAACTTGTCACACTAAACGCTTAATTAGAAGTTCATAGAACCGACAACTTTATGATGCATCGGAAAGAAATTGTAACAATTTCACCCAAAAACAATATTTCTTTCAACACTTTTACAACCTTTAGCTTAATGGATTATAAACAATGCGGCCGCCGAAAAAAAAACAAACAACGCGGGAAACGTTTTGACAGTTCGTGAAGCTAAGTTTATGGTTGCGTTCACAATTATGGTTTATAATTCTTGAAAAAAGGTTGGTGTACAATAATAGGCCGTTCCCCGCTGGGTAATGCTTGTTTATTTTGCTACCAGTAGCAAATGATTAGTTTCGGTCGCCATTTTAATGTGTAAATAATCTTGTTCGTTTTCTATTGAGATGTTTATTGCGCACAGCGGTGACGAATTACGTTCAGTTCGGTTCGGCATAAAGACATTTAAAATGTATAATGGTATGGTTATACATAAAACAAGGGCTGTTTTACAAAATTGTACCTATATAAGTCGCAATATTGTAACATTATTTATGTAGCCTGTATTTACTACCATCCTTCACTTTTTAGAAAACATAATTGACTGAGTACTTAATTCTGGAACTAAAAGGATAGCTATGCGAAGCCATCATAATTATGATGCCTCGTATACTGTCCTAAAATAAGTTACCTTCTTGCTTTCAGTTGCGATTAGTCAAACGATTGGATAGCATCTACCTGTAGGTGTAGGCTCTCGTTCTGGGTAAATATAGTTCATACACAGCTCCAGAGCATGCCGTGTGGTGCTAAGAATAGGACCAACCCGTCACATCCCGTGGATGTCGTAAAAGGCGACTATGGGATTAGCCGAAGGAAGGGCAGCAGCGTCCTTCAAGTACATCAACTCAACTGCGGTCGTTTTGGCGATCTTTCGGGAGGCCTTTGTCAGCAGTAGGGTTTATTCGGCTGAAATTATTATGATGACAGCTCCAGAGATTAAAATGAATGATCGGCCACCGTCTACAGTCTAACCTCTTGCACTCATGTTTTTAAGGTACATACAGAATCTAACCGCTGCGGTTGCTAAGGAGTTGACAAACCGAATAGATTGGGAATACGTAAGGGGTGAAGACAATTTTTTACATGTGTTTAACATTACCCATTTTTTTTACAACCCAATGACGGCACGTACACGTCATCGCCTGGTGGTAAGCGACTGCAATTCTAAAGTGCGACCGTCGAGATAATGCCTTCCTGAAACCTGTTAATTGGTTTAGTTGCTTATATATTAAAGATTAAATTTCATATATCATCATCATCATATCAGCCATAAGACGTCCACTGCTGAACAAAAGATCTCCCTCATAGATTTCCACAATTGTGTCGATCATTTTGGGGGGAATTTGCCAGTACTCACCACGCTCGGCAGGCGGTTTGGTGAGCGCAGTATGGCTACCGTTCCACAGAAAGGACGTTGCTGCCCATCCCTCTGGTTTACGCCTTTTACGACATCCACGGAAGGAGATGGAGTAGTGCTATATTCTTAATCCGGACACCACACGGACTAATTTCATATCTATACAAATAAATAAAATTGAAGTGTCTGTTTGTAATGTCAAAATAACAGCTTTTTACTAAATGCATATGAAAGTATGTACGTTACATATAACAAAAACACTATTTTTAAATTTTTTGTCTGTCTGTCTGTCCGTCTGTCTGTCTGTTTGTTCCGGGTAATCTCCGAAACGGCTGGACCGATTTTGACGGGACTTTCACTGGCAGATAGCTGATGTTATAAGGAATAACTTAGGCTACTTTTATTTTAGAAAAATAAATACCGTAAATAAAAATAATTACCGTGTAAAAAAATAAAACCCTTGAAATCCAATATATATATTCTATGTCAAGTGTCTATGTCGAAGTACTCTAAATTTCTTTAAATTAAACGCGAGTGAAACCGCGGGTCCCAGCTAGTATATAATATGATTTTAATAAAGACGCATATCCGCACAAGTTCGAATTATTTTATTGGAAATAATCATAATTTAAGTAAAAAATATTAAAATCATAATACGGCGAAGTACCAGGCGCGCATAGCGCAGTGCTGCACGTGAAGTGCTTGGAAAAAACAGGACAGCAACAGCTGAGACGGTGCTAGCGGCGCGGAGCTACGCAACGCGTGCGCCATACTACGTCACCTTTGCCGCTTGCCCCAAGTTATAAGCGCCAGCGAGAAGCGGGTAACTATTATTGTTTGTGGCTCAAGTATAATTTATAGCTGGCACTCAAAAAGTAATTCTTGCGTACGATAGAAAGAAATGTACCTCATACTAGTATACGTTAATAGCAGTAAATTCTGGTTAACACATTTGGTGGAAAAAATCTGTCGTCGACTGCGCCGGCAGTAACGCTATATTCAATACACCGCCACTATGCCATTAAACCGAACACCCCCTGCCTCACCCGCCCCGACGACGCCAGCTGCTGTATCTGAGAACATACGAAGTGCTGCAGTAACATTTGCTACAACAACCAATGTTTCACCATTGCAGCATTATGAGTCAGAGCCTGATCTCCACTCACTGGCGAGTAACGTTACAGAGCGGAAAAAACGAAAGTTTGACGAAGAGAATATCGACATGAAGTCGCTTATTAGGGAAATGTTTACATCATTCTCGAAAGAACAGGAAAAAAGATTTCTGGAACTTAGGACGAGTATGGATGTAATGTCAAGTAAATATGATGAATTTCTATTGAAGATCACCTCTTTGGAAAAGGAAAGAAAGGCAGATAAAATTCTGATCAAAGAGTTAGAGGAAAAGGTTGAATCATCTGAGCGTAAATCCCGTGGAACTGGGTTCGAAATCCGGAATATACCAAAGCAAGAAGGTGAGACTAAAGAAACCCTAGTTAATGAAGTTTTGCAACTGGGAAAGAGCTTAAATGTCGATATTGACTTTCATAATATAAAAGATATATACCGCTTAAGTTCAAAAGACGCCTCAAATCCGGTTGTTGTGGACCTCACTACAGTACTGTTGAAAGATAAAGTACTCAAAGCTGTCAAGACCTTCAACAAATCCAAAGTTAAAGGAGACAAGTTTAATACTACCCACTTGAACCCTAGATACCAGTTAAAACCACTTTACGTAGCGGAGACCCTAACTCATAGAACTCAGAAGCTGTACTTCCTAGCGAGACAATTTAAAAATAGTCATGGATACAAGTTTTGTTGGACTGCTAACGGAATCGTGTATCTCAAAAGAACCGAAGACTCGTCTCGCATTCGTATAAATCACGATACGGACCTAGAGAAGTTACGAAACGCAGTATGACTATCTTTTGTTACAACGAGAAACTGTACGCTGTTAATTGATTTTATTTTGCATGTTCTTTACTCATACAAAAATTTAAAACTTTGTTATATATATTGGATCACACTCTACAGGAATTGTATGGAGCATACTTTCAACTTTTCTTTTTTTGACAGACTGGCTAAACTAACATACAATCAGTTATGCACATACCAAATACCTCTACTAGACAATCTTTCAGTCACAGGCAGTCTACACATTATGACTCATACGAATAACACACAAATACTACTATACTACACATACTATATAAACATATATACAAATATGATTCATTTGGAATATTTTAAATACTATAAAGCTTACAATAGCATGTTTTTAAACCGGACTACTATTCATGACAAAATTACTAACTTGAATTTACATTCAACGATATAATTAATTTAACAGAAAACATTGACAAAGTATCAGTATCGCAATCGCAAACAGCAGATATCGAGGAATGCCATAGAATACTATCCCCGTGTTCAGAGCACCTACTTTTACTTACGCAGAATATTCGCAGTGTCAGTTGTAACATGCCAGGGTTGGAAGTTTTACTAGCAAGAATAAAACTTAAATGCGATATAATTATTTTGACAGAATGTTGGCTTTCTCGCTCCTCTGTAATCCCAAACATTGCAGGATACTCTCATGTGGGAACTAAAATAAACCTAAAACAAAATGATGGCGTGGTAATTTATTATGAAGAAAACCTTAGCCTAACTGTAGAAGAACCAGACATGCAAGAATGCAATTCTTTAATTGCCAAAATTGAGAATCGCATTGCTATACTTTCCTTATATCGTTCCCCATCATATCAAAATATTGATCAGTTTCTATCATCATTAGATAAAGTACTACAGACACTATCAGCTTTTGAACATATTATTGTAATGGGGGACATCAATATAGATATAAGCCCCAACAAAATCAACTTGAACGGGGAACGCTATCTCACTCTTGCTGCTACCCATGGCATCTTACCAGCTCACACCCTAATTACTCGTAGCAATAGTGATACTTGTTTGGATCATGCGTTAGTAAAAACAAGCTACTCCGTTAGCACTGTAGTACCATATTCAACGTTAACAGATCACTACCCAGTTTTATTGAATATGAATTTTAAAAAAAGCCCACGATTTGCAGTTACAACAATAACTAAAGTTGACCATATAGGCTTAGAACAAGACATTAAAAAAATTGATTTTGGCCCAATTTATAACTTAGCAGACCCAAATCTTTCCATGAATTACTTTACACATATTGTTCAATCTGCAATTATAAACAATTCTAAACAAATTTCTCTCTCTAAACGCCATAAAATAATAAAGCCATGGATTACGCAGGGATTGCTGCGATGTATCAGAAATAGGGATAGGTTGCATAAAAAGTCGACATGTTCACCAGAAAATGAGATAATAAAGTTAACATATACCCGCTATAGAAATTACTGCAATACGATACTAAAAAAAGTAAAAAGGACGTACGAAAAAAACCAACTCCTGGCTGCTAAACGTGACAATAAAAAACTGTGGAAAGCGATTAAAGAAATAACAAACACTTCTAAAATAAATAGTTATCCTAAAGAACTGCTGACGCTATCAAACACTCCTGAAAAATCACTGAACAAAGTAAATAGTTACTTTGCAAATGTAGGAAGTACACTAGCAAATAAAATATATCAGAAAAATACGCACACTCTAAACAACAACACACAAAAAATCAACAATACCAAAGCTAACGTCATCAACTCGTTTGTACTAATTGATACATCTGAAGAGGAAGTAGAACGTCTCATACTTGACTTAAAGACAGATTGTGCCAGTGGATGGGACAATATTAGCTCCAGGTTTCTTAAAACATATAAAAATAATTTAGTACCGCCCCTTACGAAAATTTTCAATGACTGTCTGCAAAAAGGAGAGTTCCCTGATTCCCTAAAAAAAGCAGTAATATGTCCAATCCATAAGAGTGGTGACAGAAGTCGTGTCGATAACTACCGGCCAATATCTATTCTGCCATCGTTATCGAAAATACTAGAAAGAATAATAAATGTTAGACTAACTAACTACATTGAAAGGAACAGATTGCTTTCCGATAACCAGTACGGATTTCGGCAAGGAAAGTCAACTGAGCAAGCCGTAAATAAGCTGATAGATTATATTTCAGCAAACTTAGACAGTCGGAAAAAATGTCTTACTATCTTTTTAGACTTGGCAAAGGCGTTTGACACGATTTCTGTTTCCATCCTACTGGAAAAACTCGAGAGGTTGGGAATTAGAGGAACGCAGCTAAAACTTTTTAAAAGCTACCTTACAGGGAGAACTCAGTCAGTCTGTATTGATGGTACGAGAAGCAATGATCTTGTGGTTACTCACGGAGTTCCGCAGGGCAGCATACTGGGACCTACATTATTTCTCGTTTATATTAACGAACTCACAAGTCTTAAACTTACCCAGGGCGAAATAATATCTTTCGCAGATGATACTGCTCTATTTTTTTCTGCCGATACATGGGATGAGGTCCTTGATGCTGCGCAATTGGGTTTTCGTATTGTGGGAGAGTGGCTTCAGAGCCACATTCTTACGTTAAATGTGGAAAAGACCAAATATATCTGTTTTGGTATAAGGAGTACAAACAGCGCTAGTATCTGCCGAGAAATCATATCGCATGAGTGTCAGTCTAGAAAAAACTGTCCGTGCCCACCATTAGAGCGGGTACACTTTATTAAATATCTTGGAGTTACCATAGATAGCAACCTTAGCTTCAAAGAGCATATAAGACTGCTATGCGGTAGACTACGGAAGTTGATCTATATTTTTAAAAATCTTAGGCACGTCTGCGGTCCTGAACTGCTAAAACAGATATATTATGCACTTTGCCAATCACTCGTAACGTATTGCTTATCATCTTGGGGAGGCGCATTGAAAACCATCCTAAAGCCTGTTGAGATCACCCAGCGTGCCATACTGAAGGTTAGTTTTTTCAAACCTATTTACTTCCCTACCGTGACATTGTATCAGATTTGTAGAGTTCTAACTGTTAGACAACTGTTTATTCTGAGTATGACTCTTCTACAGCATAGTAAACAGACGTATGATCCGTTGCTCTTACAAAAACGTAGGAGAGATATGGTTTGCGACAGACTGACTCTTTTTAAGACTAAATTTTGCCAACGTTTTGCGAATTTTATTGGACCCTTTATTTACAATAAAATGAATAGAACCTTAAATATATATCCTATGACAAAAATTCAAGTAAAAAAAAAAGTGCGTGAATACCTACAAAAACTTAATTATGAGGAGACTGAACTTCTACTGCATATGGCACAGTGATTATTATGACAAAAGGATGCATACAAATCATTCACACATAGCACATGTACAAATTCATTCCAAATGCTCAACACTATCATATGACAACTAACACTTACTAACACTTACTAACTCATACTCCCTCACATTACACACCCCTCTCACACTTCATTAACATACACAATCATCCCACACAAAGAGAGGACACACTAGCACCTTAGACATAAGTAATATTAAAAATAAAATTTACTGTTAAACTAAAACTAACAGGCTAACATTAGTTTGAATGGCTTAGACAATGTTGTTAATCGAGGGGATTAGCGCTGATAGCCGAAATACAGGCTTTGCTTAGTTCGGCTACAGATGCTTCATGTATTTTTGTAAAATTTTAACACATAGCCAAATAATATGTAGAAATTAATTGTAAAACTTTTTGTGAAATAAAGAAAGATTATTATTATTATAATGCAGTAACGTCAACACACAAAAATCTTAATTAGTTTAGGGCTAAATTAATTCTTTCATATAACAGAACCTAGACCAATTAATAGATGTCAGAAGGGCATTCTCTCGGCGGCTGCACTGTAACTTCTTTTTTTTTATTGGTTTCCAGTGGAAATTCTACATGAACTTCCTTCGCCCCGGGGAAGGGCGAAGGGGTATGCCGGACTCCTACCGGCTAAAACCACTGGAGCGGTCATCTTTGGCACCGAAGGGGGGCTCCAGGTCCTCGTAAGATCACACTAGAGCCGCCCGTTGGTGCCACGCCTTTAGGCACATCTCGAAGGGTATGACTGTAAAGTGGTCATCCCCTCTAGCGGAGGGCAGGCGGCACTTCTCGAGGATTGTAAAGGATCCCCAAAGCCTCGCTGTGCGTTGTGCTATGCACACGGCAACCACGTTCGCGCCACCGTCTTCCCGGGGGTCGCTCGGTGTGAGCACGCAGACTCCCCAATCTGCGCGCCCGCGACCCCCGAGGCCCCCCACCATGTAACGAGGCCGCACTGTACCTACAAATAGTCCTGCGTGACTAAATATTAATTATTTAGTTTCTTACACCCAATAATTTCACTAGCTACAGTACCCTTCGTACCGGCACACTGATAACCATTTCCAGAAACCATTACAACCAATATTGATTAAAACAAAAGAAATGGCCACGCAGCCCAATACACCGACCTCCAATACTGTCACCTACACGTATAAAAAAACGGCAAAGCAATAGTTTCCAAATAAAACATATATTAGGGGCCCTCCCCAGGGAACAATGCAACATTTTCCTGGGAAGAAATAGTGTAGATAGCCGGATGATTGGCCCGGTATATCCGTGATACCCGGGCCGGGTACAGGCAGTTTACGACCCTGCCGGATTAAAAAGTAAACGGGTAAAGGTGTTATTGCCCGGTCCACGTATTATTGTAGGTAAGGGGCGGGTTTGGGTTGTTCCTTCTGTTTTTTGTTTAATTTTGTGTGATTGAAGAAAATAGTGGAGGTAGTGTTTTAAGGTGGTTTGATGTCGATAAGAGTAGGTTTTATACGGTATTTAGGTTAGGTACGTCATTTGGAAAATGCGTAGGTATACGATATAAAACACATACTAGATACCTACATTAATAACATAAGTAGATGTGGTCTCCGGCATTCAATCGGTTCTCGAGAGTTTTGCATGAAATTATGTAATTTAGACGTACGTTGTTGGTGAAATCGAGGTATTTATATTACAATTATTTTATGTTTTAGTGTGATAAATAATCCTTGGTGTTTCTATCGTTAAATTCTTTTTCCTCAAAAAGCAATGATAAAAGCTTTGTAGTGTGTAACTCCGAAAACTCATCAATCAACACCTTTATTACTTTAATCCATAACAGAGGCGCCCCGAATCATAAATAAAAACAATAATCCCTCGCTGATATCAACTAATATAATAACAAGATTTAATTCATTTATTATTAAAATTTTCGTTACACCTCCCTCCGCTTCGGTCCCGCGACGCTCATGAAAATAAAATCATGGAGCTCTACCCGCGCGAATTGAATTCAAAATTGGAATCAAAAGACAATCCTTTTTTTCACTCTTTTTTTATTGCTACGAATGGCTATCGCGGAGTGGGGTCGCCAGTGTTAAATTTTATATGGGTAGTGAGGAGTTTTGGAGATCGGTAACAAAGAGGTTGGTACCTAAGTCTTCTTGGTTCTTGGATCAAAATGTGATGTTTAGTTAATGATGTGATGTGTTCATTGTTACAATGGCTGCCTATCACCAAGAAGTGGATGAAGGCAGGTGTCAGCATTAAAAAAAACGGTAGGTATCGGTCTATTCTCCAAGAAAATGTTTCTGCTCTGGAAATATTATATATACTTTTTTTTTATCTTTGCCCCACAGTAGGATTTCTCCTGTGGGTGTGGGTGGGTGAAGAGACATAAATTCCACACACAATACACTCAAACCCGGAACAACTACCTGCAGATTGTACAAATATTTGTTCCGTGCGGGAATCGAACCCACGACCCGGTGCGCAGCAGTCGACTGTATCAGCCACTACACCAACCGTGTCATCAAATTCTGTCATATCAGTTATGTGTTTGCTGATAAACACGTGATGTAAATACCTCCTCTTTTCACCCCAAGAGGAACGGATGAAACCAACAACGTCTTGAGACACCCAAACCTAACCAAACCTAAATACTGCCTAGGGTTGAAAACAGAAGGAGCGCATACATATCCTTAAAATAAACCAGAACTTCGTAGTAAACACTACAGAATAATGGAGCTAATTGAAATACTGATTTAAAATCTCGCTGACAACGTAATTGCTTGGTTGCTTGGTAAATAACGTATTACTGTTCTGCGCCCTTCTTGTTTACACTTAACATGTTGTTGGCAGGGAGGGTGCTGCCCTCTCTAATAGTGTGTATCATACGCGTGAATTAAGTTTCTAATTGTATTAATATAGTTTAATAATAGGGCTCGTGGTTAATGGGCACCGAAGAGAGAATGTAAGAGATTTTTTAGCAATATATAAATCAAAGAAAATTATTGATTTTGGTATCGTACAACAAAATAAAGGTAACAGGCATACAGAAATGCTTATTTTTTTTAGGTCAGAAATTAGATTATAATATTACGTATTAATTAAAGCTATTCGAATTCTTTTCGAATATGTATTTATACATTTATACATACTTATGAGGATATAACATTTATATGTACATTAAAACTAAATACATTGATATTGACTGACTATTTACCAATAAACTAAATAATAATAATAATAAAAAAACAAAAAGATGAGATATAAAAACTTGCACACACATTTAGGCGTCGAAGTACTCCTCCTCATCGCTGTCAGCTGATAATGTTCCTAGAAGGCTGGCAGCATTGCCACGTTGAATGGCAATGCTTATTCTTTGGCTAAAGAAAAGGCCAGTCCTCTGATCACGTGAAGTATCGACCAACCGTCTAGCTATATCTTTGAAAAGCAGACGTGCATTCGGACCCAAGCGTTTCGACCCCAAACGGCTCAAAACAATAACTACCTATTAGGTTATTGTATTGAGACGTAAATACTGATAAAAATAACTTCGGTAATTTCATTGAAATGAAAATAATAGTAAAATAATAATGATTTGATTGACTTATTTTTTATCTTTTTATTGACATCTTGACATTTAATTAGACTTTTTAAAAATTGAATTCTATATTTATGATAAAAAATATTTCGCGCGCCCGCGCGCCGGCCGGCCCGTGCCGAGCCTGTAGCTTTAAATGTCCCTTCATAATATCAGCCACGTCCACTGCTGAACAAAGGCCTCCCCCTTAGATTTACACTACGAGCGGTCACATGCCGCTCTCATCCAACGACTCCCAGCGACCTTCACCAGGTCGTCTGTCCACCTTGTTGGATGTCGTCCCACGGTGCGTTTTCCGGTGCGCGGTCTCCATTCGAGAAGCCTCTGCGCTACTGCTGCTACGCACACGGCGGCACGTGTCCACGTGCGTGCCACCGTCCTCCCGGGGGTCGCTCGGTGTGAGCACACAGACTCCCCAATCTGCGCGCCCGCGACCCCCGAGGCGAGACCCTACCATGTAGCGACGGCAGGGGGCTCAGGCGTGATGGACCCAGGAGCCGGGGCGGTTGTTACCCCAGCGCCGTCTCGTCCTTCTCCGGGCAGGATCGGCCCTCTCCCGATCCCGCTCTGCAGTCTCCTTCTGGAGCATGACGCTCTTATAGAAGGATACCCCTGAACTCCAATTTTCATGCTCTTGGTGGAACCTGGGGACTGTGCCAATATTTGCCGTTAGCAAGACGAGAACAACCAGAGATAATAAGTCTATGGGATTCAACCGGATAGCGGCATTCCCGACAGATGTCAACGGTGCCGTCCTTAACTAATAATTCCGGTGGTAGTTCGTCCTGATAACTTCATCCATGATTGCAGAAACAATACTTTCAGTTTATCCGAATAGGTCAAAGAAGCGTAGCCAGGATATGAACGCTAGCAACTCCATATCAGTGCCATCAAGGACCCGATAATAGCATCCATATAGCTCCTTGCTTTACCCTACCGCTCTACGGTCGTTGGTACTAAGTACGGCAGGTTTACGCCAGTTCTTTTTAGCCAAACCAAGAGGGATTAGTCCTTTGTCTACTGAGACCACATCTCGGTGCAACTGCACTTCAACATGGAGGAAATACTCCCTGATACTGCACACCTCACTTTTGTGTAAATACTTAGCATTTAAAAAGCCTCGACCTTTACTTCCGGGCGATGTGTACAGCCTGATATCTAGGGTGATGCATCCGATTTGTGAAATCAATTTAATAAAAAAATAGCTTCCTAAATCATAAAATCGATAAATAAATTCAATATGACGTAATATTAGTTTTTATGAGAGCATACAATGTAATTTACCTAAATTAGACTTTGTGTTATAAACAAAGCAGTATATTATCACTTGGGTTCTAACGTTGCCAGCCACTAATTTACTTATACATTTTTACAATAGGTATATAATAAAACAACTAAAAATAAATTATGGCGGGTAACCTTTTAAGTTACCGCCGTTTTCATGAAATGTCAAAAGAAAGACGTGTCTGAGCAATATTGCGGTAGTGTAACGATTATTCACGGTCGCAATATAACAATTAAAAACTACCGTAGAGTGGTCGAAATTAAGTAATAAAACAATTTTTCCTTGTTTTATGGCGGTGACTTTGAGAGTGTACAAATGACAAAACATTTATTCTCACTCTACTATGAACACGTCCTTGACGGAATGGCAGGGGAGGTTTTCCTAATTTCTTGCCATCATCTTTTACTAAAAAGAAAGTTGTAACTTGTTTATTGTGGTCAGGTATTAGAGAAGAAACTATGCAACAGTTTTTATTGTGCTTATATATTCTCTAGGATACTGACGAATACGGCCTATTTTTTACTTCTTCTTTTTTTGAGTTTGAACGTATGTTTTTTATGCTTTAGGAATGACTTTTTTTTGCCTTGTTGATGACTAATTCTCAGGCCGAAGCATGGACCAGCCCTTTGTCACAGCGAAGTGTCGACCAAACCGTGCAAATGTGTCTCAGAGGCAAGCATTTGGACCTCATAATACCAGTGTTGCAACCCAGAATAACTCAATATTTGGTTACCTACCGATTAGGTTATAGTTTCGTTGTTAAAAGTTCTCCGCAGCTGCAATAGGAGCGCCAGCACAACTTGCCGAGCTAAGAAGATGGGATTACTTTCCACACAGAAGAAAGGCTTACCCATCCACAATGTGTTATTAACCGCTTATCCTTATTTCAGGATTGATGATGACCGAACAAATGGCGTAGTGGCTAAACGATAGGCTTTCTGTACTACAGCTCGCGAGTTCGAATCCCGCTTGGAACAAATATTTGTATGGCGTACGGGTAGTTGTTTCGGGTCTAGGTGTTAATCTGTACATACACACATATGTGTTAATTCATGCTTGTAAACGACATAGGAGAGATCCTAGTGACAGGTAGCGCCAAAAAACGAATATGTAGGTGTAGATTGTATATATTGTAATTAGATTTATTCGGTAATAGTCAATTTACTTACGTCTATTATTGTTTTTAAATTATAACAGTTTTGTGATAGCAACACTTTTTATGAGATGACAGCGAATGTCATCGATTATTCATGGCGGAGGCCTGTGCGTTTTGCCGCCGAGTTTTTAATATTTTAGCAGTATAGAACATTTTTTTTTCTTTATACACTTGACTTTTATTTGATGGATCAGCTGGCTTAACCGTGTCGGTCTTGTTTCAAATACATGGTAGTACCGATTGGCGTGTAGCTCCTTTCCATTGTAACTACGTTAATCTCCAGTCATTGAAAATTACAAATACATTATAATACAAAACCGAAGTAGCTAAAATCGCAATGTCGAACCAAATGAAAGATACATAAAAAATAAAACCACTTGCTTAATCGCTAAAAATAATTACCAACTAAACAATGATTTAACTAACGTTTACCACAAATCAATCTACCTACCAAAAACAAAAACACAGTTTAAACCACTTTGAGCGGGATAAACCCGCCCTAATCCGCTTAAAACCGGCTAAATCTGGATTAATAGTCTGTCAAATTGCCGGTGGGGGGCGCTAAATGCCACCTGAGTCCCGGACCCGTGTGCTGCCGTTTTTTCTGTTAAATCAACGCCTGTCTGCAATATAAATGGCTGTTAGTTTATTATTTTGATTCGCGAATTATATGAGGGTGGAACAGCTAGGGTGAAGGGTGTTTAATTTGTTTATTACACATGTGGCTTTGGTTTATAGGTACCTATATCTACTTACGTTGTTAGTAAGAGTATGAAGATATGAGAATTATGGATTTTATTGTATGACCAATATGATGACGTTTCACAGGGTACATTTTTTATCCTTTTTAATGGCTTACGGTAAAGTATAAAATTTTAATGGCTGTGAACTTCGTTCAACAATTGTTGATTGAATGTTGTGGTAATAGATTTCTGCGTCCATTCGTCGTAATGATTTAGAACTTCTTATGACTTTTAGTAGTGGACATCTACGGGTTGATTCATTAAATCTCATCATCATCATGTCAACCAAACAAGGGTGGATCTGGGATTTTAATGATTTTCATAGATCTTTGTTGCTAGTACGTCTAAGGGATTTTAAACTGGGCCGCCTCCTTGGGGTCTCATGTCAAGATTTTCATACATCTTTATTGCTATAGCCTGACCAATACCGCTGTACCATGCCGTAGATATGCACGGGGAGGCGGGGAGAAGGAAGGAATGAGAGCGACAACGGCGGAATGACAAAATGGGCGGCTGCTCGACCTTGCTGCTCGCATGACTAAGGCGCCATACAGCGGTATTGGTCAGGCTATAGTAAGTGTAAGGTCAACTGCATCCCACAGTTCGGGGGAGCATGGCCCCCTTCCTGAACTGCTGAACATCAGCCTCCCCGATAGATTTCCACAATTGTGTCGTCATTTTGGGGAGAATTTGCCTGCACTCACCTGTGGCAGGCGGTTTGGTGAGCGCAGAATGACTACTGTTTCACAGGATGGACGCTGCTGCCCATCCCTCTGGCTTAGAGTTCCTTAGTTATTTACAAGATCTCAGGGAGATGGCGTGGTGCTATATTCTTATTCCGACCATACGGTAACATAGAAATAAATCTAATTAGAAAGAAAGAAAGAAAGCATTGCATACCACACTAATTTAACACAAAAAAAAATTACAAGAAAATAACAAGAAATTTGTTTGTATAAGTGTGGCAAAAGGAGCGATCTCAGCAAAATGTTGAACAGTGAGCAGCATAGCCGTAACACTGCCCAACGCTGGTTTTCAGTCCGTCCCCACTTACTACCGTTATGTAAATATAGATAACACATTAAAAGTACCATAAACAACATTCAATGAAAGTAAAAAAGAAATAGTAATTATGTAGATTAAAGATAAAGATTGCCACTACAAAAACAAAACGAAATTTATAATTTGTATAGCGTTTTCTCAGAAGCCGGCCCCGTAACTAATCCGACATCAGATTAAATATCAGATAAATTAATTAGGTTAATGCAATAGTTTGGGACTAAAAGCCCTAATAACAACTATTAACACTAGTTAACTTTACTTTATAAACAACTTTTCAATCTCACGTATTTCAGTATACCTAATGACAGGGGCCTGCTTCTTTTGATTTTGCGTGTAAGATCGTTATGGAATTATAAAAAGATCTACTCAAATCCGTTCCTATACTTCACAAAAAAATAAACCTATTAAATCCATGTCACATTGTCGCGTTTAAAATGAACGCATCACGTCCCCTCCCCTATTCTATTTACGTATTAAAAAACTTCAGCTAATTGTTTCTTTATTGGTCGCTACTTTATTGGTGACATATTAGGAGCTCTTTACAAGCAGTTTTAAGTGGATTATCGTAGTGATGTGACGATATTCAGTGAGCTATTTTGGGCTATCCGCAATGCGCGTATATTAAGGCAAGTGTCAGGTTAGAGGTATTATCTACTACCTGCTTCAAAGACTTGTGTGAATTGAATAGATTATTTTATGACAATATCGAGTCTGTACGCCAATATATTGATAGAAAAGTCGAAGTTAGTCCCAATGTTACTCCAGTATCATGAGTACAACAATGTTAAAGACTAAAAGATTACTCATGTATTGCAATAATAAGCAACTTTCCTTATACATAGTTGCTTATTATTTACACACGTAACTCCTGAAAAAAGCTGTTAAAACAATATATATATATATATATAAATATTGTTTTCTTCTAAAATTACTTATGAGCGTCAGTCAAAACGACGTCTTTATCATTTTCATCGTTTGATAGTCCTTTTAGCACGCGAGAACGGTTTGATGGATTTTCATAGAACTTTTGCGGTTGTGTTGTTAACGGACTAACTTTAAATAAAAAATTATTTCAAACTTATAACAAAAAGAATACAGATAGTCGCAGCAATATTAATAGTTACACCTTATATTAAGGTTTTTTAAGTCACGAAATAAAAACTAGTGTATAACTTAAATATATTAATTACGGTTACAAAAATATTACTTGGAATTAGAATTATATGAAGCGACTTGTCCGAACTAGGTTATTGAAACCTGTGTTTAAGGCCAGAATAAATAATTTACGTACTGTTATGCCTCACATGCTACGTAAAGCTGGTGCGTGGGAAGTCTAAAAGGACGACAAGTAGCACCTTTAGAATTGCTCTTTGAACATGTTCTAGAGGGAGTAAGGTTGATTTTGCAGCCCCACCCCAGTAAGTTAAGCAATAAGTAAGAATGGATTGACACAAAGATAAATAAACCTGTTTAATTCATTTGTAGTCGGCTATGTTACGCATATTCTTAAATATATATAGAAATTAATTTACGGACTCTAGTGAATAGTAAATCGATATGTTTACGGAAATTTAGATTCGTGTCAAAAATCGAATTCATGTTGGATTTCATTCGGCTGGGTAGACCCTGAGCTCAGGTTTCTCTATAATATGTGATCCCGTACAAAGCAAAGATCAAGAAAGACTGATCAGTCTGAGCAGACGGTGTTGGGTGCAAAAGCTAGTAAATTATATTCACTAAAGTTATACATACCTATCGTTCAACACAAATTCCTTTTATTAATTTCTGTACAAGCAATTGACATATAACATAAATGGAACTAATAACTAAAAAGATGTGCTAGTTAATTTTATAAAATAGCTGAAATAGGTAGATACTTATATTTAATTAGACAGCTACCAAATACAAATAAAAAGGTCAGATATTAACAACACAGCAGGTAAAAAAACTCCGTGTGGTGTCCGGATCAAGAATATAGCACCACTCCATCTGCCCCCGTGGATGTCGTAAAAGGCGACTAAGGGGATGTCTAAACCAGAGGGATGGGCAGCAGCGTCCCTTCTGTGAAATGGTAGCCATACTGCGCTCACCAACCCGCCTGCCAAGCGTGGTGAGTATTAACAAGTACCCCCCAAAATTATGACAAAGTTGTGGAAATCTTATGGGGGAGGCTATTGTTCAGCAGTGGACATATAAATGGCCGATATGATGATGACGATGATGAGGTAAACAAAAAAGAGTGAGAATTATTTTCGGATATCTCTCCGACAAAACACAGCTTACCAACAGCACTATTCTGAAAGTTTCAGATGCGATGATATTAATCCTCGTGGCATTTATGTGTCGTAGTTGAGTGGTTTTTTATAATTAGCTTTTTAGCCTTTAATTAACACGCTAAGAGAAAGCTATATTAATAACTCTGTCTTTTGTCCCTAATTTTGTTAAAAGCCATAAAATTAATACCAACTCAATTCGTATTATGGTGCATTATTGTTGGAACTTTGTTTTGTTTACTTTATAAAATATGTTTAAGAGAGTTTCCGTTCAGTCGTTATACCACATCATTATCATTATCAACTGAAATCCTAATTTCAAGTACTTATAAAATCGATAATTGCCCTAAAGCATCATATTTCATATCTAGAGATAGTGGACGAAGGTCAGACTCTAATGTACAGGAGGACACGTTGACGATTATTATTCTCAAAAAATTATAAATACAGTGAAATCCGCCCTAAATATTATATTTAATATCCAGAGACAGTGGCTGCATGTCAGAATTGAATTTATTGAATACAACGTTGACGTATTTTAAAGACACAGATTCCTCGACCTGCGTGTTCGCGACTGCCGAGGTCAATAACAGACAGACCCCATGCCAGGCATATCACGATTCATCACGAAGACAGGGGGTTCAGGCATGTTGGACATGGGCGCCGGGTCAGTTGCTACCCCGGCACCATGTTCTTCTCCATGCGGGATCTGTCCTCTCTCGATGATCCCGGTCTGCATAGCACTTCAATTTTCATACTCTATCAGCATAGCCAACAGAGAGAGCCTGCCGGCAGAGAGAGATATTGACCGATTCGATCGACTAGGATCCGCCGCTCGGCAGCCAACGCAGGGCTCTCCTCGATCGTGTGCTGTGCAGTATCCTGGTCACAATCACTGTGGTGGCAGTGTCCTAACCTCACGTCATACCTGAGTATGCATAGCGCACATTGAAACAACCGTAGGTGACGCTCTCACTCCTTTTGAGCCAGGCTCTGAAGAGCGGCAGATTGGCCTTGACGACGCGCTTGGTCATGAACTGCAACATAACATGCTGTCACCACTTCTCGAGTGTGCTGCCTCAGCCTATCGATAAAATATTAAAATATTGATTGATTTGATTGATTAATCTTCTAAGATAACGATATATAGTGAGCAGCAGTCCCTATATAACTTGTATCCCCAGCAATACCCTAAGCCGAGGTTCGAGATCCGCAGGGGGCACCCTTAGCAGTAAAATTAATTTTAAGCCTGGCTGGAGGCCTTTTAGCTTCACCAGAAATTGTCCGGTTAAATAGTTATTTTTTTAAAACGTTGCCCCACACTAGGATTTCTCCTGTGTCGTGGGTGCGTTTACAGACGTGAATTCCACATACAATACACCCAGACCCGGAACAACTATCTGCAGATCATACAAATATTTGTTCCGTGTGGGAATCGATCCCACGACCCGGAGCGCAGCAGTCGACTGTATCAGCCACTGCACCAACCGTGCCGTCATTTACGACATACGACAAACATTTACGAGAAGCCAGTTATAAAAGAAGCTAACGATATTGATTCAGCGCATCTCCGTAGATCACTTATACATCAAAAAGGCATAAATAATTCATCATCATCATCAGCCTATATCGGTCCACTGCTGGGCATAGGCCTCTCCTAAAGTGCGCCACAACATACAAAATAATTAAAGTATATATTTTTTTTTTAAATCAGAAGAAGAAGGTCGGTTTACACCCATCCCAGTTTTGTTCCCTTATTGGTGTTCGTGCTCACCCTGCAAAGTAAAGAGCATGAGTATACCTCTAATTCCCACCTCTACCCATCCTCCTGTTAGCTGAGCTGAGCGCAGATTATATTTTAACGCAATAATTCTATGTGATCATACCGCGTTTACGAGAGAGCAGCGGTGTCAACGATAGTGAGGAAAAACGGATAAGTCGCGAGATACCAAATCGAACAAGCTGCATTTCGAAAGTCCTTAAGGCCAATGAGTTTTGTTCTTGTTTTAATGTTAATGTATAAGTAGTACCTTCTTTTTTATTGGTGCCCAGTGGAAGTTCTTCATGAACTTCCTTCGCCCCGGGGAAGGGCGAAGGGGTACGCCGGACTCCTACCGGCTAAAACCACTGGAGCGGTCATCTTCGGCACCTAAGGGAGGCTCCAGGTCCTCGTATGATCACACCAGAGCGAGCGCGTCACCTATCGCCTGACGCAGGTGCTCACCGGGCACGGTTGTTTCGGTGCGTACCTGCACAGGATAGGACGCGAGGCCACGGCACAATGCCACCATTGTGATAGCGACCAGAACACCGCACAGCACACGCTCGAGGCGTGCCCTGCGTGGGCCACCGAGCGGCGGATCCTGGTCGATCGGATCGGGCAAGATCTCTCTCTGCCAGCAGTAGTGTCGGCTATGTTGGCAGAGTACGAAAACTGGAATGCAGTGGTCTCCTGTGAGAGAGCGTCATGCTCCAGAAGGAGACTGCAGAGCGGGATCGAGAGAGGGCCGATCCCGCTCGAAGAAGAAGGAGACGGCGCCGGGGTAACAATCGCTCTGGCGCCTAATTCCGATACGCCGGAAAACCCCTGCCGTTGCTATAAGGTGGGGGACCTCTGGGTTCGCGGGTGCGTAGATTGGGGATCTGCGTGCCCACACCAAGCGACCCAAGAGAAGACGGTAGCACGCATGTGGTCACGCGTTGCCGTGGGACGCTTTGGGGGATCCTTTACAATCCCTCTGGGGGGGTGACCGCTTTACAGTCACCCTCTCCGAGATGTGCCAATAGGCGTGGCACCAGTGGGCGGCTCTAGTGTGATCATACGAGGACCTGGAGCCTCCCTTACGTGCCGAAGATGATCACTCCAGTGGTTTTAGCCGGTAGGAGTCCGGCCCCCTTCCCTTCCTCGGGGCGAAGGAAGTTCATGAAGAATTTCCACTGGGCACCAATAAAAAAAAAGGTCCTCGTAAAATCACACTAGAGCGTACAAGGAGTACCTACTATTTAATAGGCCATTTGTATTAAAATATTTCTTACTAGTACTTCAAAAAAAACAGCCGTAAAGACAATAAGTAACTAACGAGTAATGACCAAAACAGAAGACCCAAACTCGACTTTCTTTTAGCAATTCTTCGCAGAGCTTGTCATGTAGCGAAAGCCCTTCGTTGTTTCAATATGACGCCAATCAGCCAAAAGACGTCCACTGCTGAACAAAAGCCTCCCCTATAGATTTCCACAATTGTTTTGTCTTTTGGGAGGAATATTCAACTCACTTGACTTGAATGGCGGGTTGGTGAGCGCAGTATGGGTGCTGTTCTTCAGAAAGGACGCTGCACCCGATGCCTCTGGTTTAGAGTCCCTTACTCGGCTTTTTGCCACGTCCACGGGATGAGATAGATTGGTGTTACATTCTTAATTCCGGCCACCACACGGAAAGGTATCTGTTAAGATCTAATAAATGAAATTCTATTCCATAGTAAGTAATAATACAAAATATATGTTAAAGAGTTTATCTAGGAAAGTTTGTATATAAAGCAACGCTTCAGATGTGGATGAACTAAGAAGTTAAGCCTTCACCGACTAAAGCTTACACCACACAGAATGAGTTCTTTCAGGCGTGTAATTACAAACCCGTAGAACTAGAGACGGTAGTTTGTGTAAAGAGGTTCTGTGTTCGATTCCTCCGTAAGACATAAATTCCTGGCTGTATCATTTTACAGCTCTAACTAAAAAGGGTCCCGCTAAATAACCAAAGGCTGTTTTCGTATAACATTGGATGTAAAATCATTAGGGTATGTCAAAAGAGTCCATGGTCGAGCTCTTGAACTCGTCCCTGAACGCAGTCCGAGAGGGGTGATGCCAACTTGGTAAGGTTTAGTGCCGCCAAGACCCAGGGATGTCTTTATTGCGCAAAATGGAGTCAATTCAAGCCACCACGACCACGACTTTCCGAGATGTACGCCTACGTATTAACGTGCACCTCGATATTGGCGTTACTCTCGCGTCTACCCTATTCACGCCTATTCAACGTTGGCTCAAACAAAGTAAAAGGCTCAACTAGCTGCAAAGAAGCTCGGTATACTACCGAAGGTGAGACGGCATTTCACACCGGAACAGCTGCTCAACTTATACCAAGCGCAAGTCGGTTGTGTATCGAATAGTGCTCTCATCTTTGGGACGGTACCGCCAAATACCGCTTGAAGCACTTGAGGTGATTGAGAAACGCGCTAAGAGGTTCATTGACATCAGTGTACTGGTCGAGGCAAGGCCTCAGTGCCTCGAACGTGGCGCAGAGTTGCAAGCCTATCGGTTTTCTATCACATACATTTCGGCGAGTTTGCGTTGGAATTGCACGATTTCATTCTCCCAAGCCTATTGCGCGCGCACCGGAAAACGCAGCGTGGGACGACCTCCAACGAGGTGGATAGACGACCTGGTGAAGGACGCTGGGAGTCGTTGGATGAGAGCGGCATGTGACCGCTCGTTGTGGAAATCTAAGGGGGAGGCCTTTGTTCAGCAGTGGACGTCCTGTGGCTGATATGAAGCCTATTCCATCATCGGACAACCAGAGGGACGGCATTGCGCCACCGTTATATAAGGTAGATGTTCCTCCTAAACGCACAAAGCGTTTTGGTTCCACTTTTTTCATGCGTACGGCTAAGGAGCTGAACTCCATGGCGCAGTCTATTTCCGGATAGTTATAAACCAGGAGCAATAAGTAATATCTAGGAAAACATACTCCACCATCGACCGCATCGTCACTTAACAGCAGATGAGGTAGTGGTCAAATTCAAGCCTATTCAATATCTATAAAAAACTTTAATAAAAAGTATTGCCAGGTTAACAGTCATGTCACGCTGGTGTTGGCCAGCGGGAAGTCCTTCGAGGGAACCATCCGGCTTGCGGAGCAAGCGGTGGCAATTGTCGTGGCCAAAATCCACGCCCTGGGTCTGCGGATAGCGCCTCAAAAAACGAGGCACTATGGTTCCACAAACTGCCGAGGAGTTAGAAATTGTTTTTTTGTAGTAGGTACCGTATATACTATCATATGCATTTAGTAAAAAACTGTTATTTTGACATTACAAACAGACACTTCAATTTTATTTATTTGTATAGAAGATGTATAGATTATTATATTTATCGGCTCTGCATACATTCACACTATACAATCCGACAGAGATACTGCATGTAGGGCCCTGCAGGCAGTGCTTTGAGTAGCCCCCTTTAAGTTTGGAGTGGCAAGTGCTACGCCGCTGACGCTGCACCTGCAATATATTGTGAAGTATTTATAGCAGAGAGAAAAGAAGCGGCAATGACTTCGTACATAACAAAACTCTCGGTAATAACGATCATACCGAACCTGGTGCTACAGTGATCGTCACCCATGTCAACCTGTCATGAAATCTTGCGACAAATCCTAGGATTTCTATACCCTTACAAACTGGATCACTGCCGTCGCTGGTAAGATTAAATTTGGTCAAATCTGAGCGAAGTTTGTATATACGTACAGTCCAGACAATAGATTGTGACTAGGCTCTGTTATGTAATGTTTGATTTATTTAAATTATTGTCGTGTATGGGAATTTGTATATTATCTAGGAAAACGTGGTGTGTTGGACCAGGTATATTAGATAACTACAACAAAAAATTCTAATATTTTGTTTCTGTCTGACTGGATCTTTAGAAGACCATCGACTTTAACGTTTCGTTTCGTAACGTTTTCATTGACTTTTCTTTTTTTTTTTCGTTTGTTTAGAGGCCAACATTGTGTCGAGAACTATCCAAGCCGGCCAAATGGCTCCGACTTGGCTCAACGACTGCTGAGACCGACATATTACGTGCCCTCCGAAGCACGGAGACGTTCAGTTCAAATACTATTAAGCGGTCACCCGTCCATAGACTGGCCACGTCAAGCGCGGCTTAACTTCACCGGTTGTTTACCGATAAGTGAGTACAACTAGCTGTGCCTTTAAAGTTTACATTAGCACCCAGTATGGATTAAATCCCGGACTTTATCAAGCTCGCTAAAGTTTACATTAGCACCCAGTATGAATTAAATCCCGGACTTTATCAAGCTCGCACTTCTCCTTAGAGGTCCTTAATTATTTTAGGGTCGGATGAAGTTTGTCTATCCCGTTTACCAACAGTTGGATCATGAAGTTGTAACAACTTGAGGTAAGTATCTACCTTGTAAAATAGAAAGAAAGAAAGAAAAAGGAAAGACGCGCACAACCATAAAGCCTAAATGATAGCGACAGAGAAATTCAAAATATTTTTTGAAGCGTCACAAACTTATGTTGAGCGGTGTATCGCTACCATAGAATAATATTCAATTATTAAAACAATAATCCACCCTCACCGGTCTCGAGGGACGCAGCGAACAACGCCATCTACCGTCGCTTAAACGTGTTAACCTTTTGGTAATCTGATGAATTATGTTTTGCCTGTGTGAGATTATATTTTTCTGCTGTTTTTATACATAATATATTTAATGAAATGAAGATATAGGTCAAGATGGAGTTAAATGAAATTGTCTGCTGTGCTAATAAAATGATTAAATTAAACTGTATATGCTTCGGCAATATTATTTACATAAATAAAATAATCTTGAAGTAAAAGTCAACCACATTGTTGATAAAAAAGAGTTAAAGTATACCTTTCTGTATACTCTATAAATACAGTTACTCTATATATATATGTAATTATCTAATATTCCATACTCCTAATATCTGAGCCTTTCAGGCTTGCGTAGCGTTGGTTACCAACGGCAGAACCTCAACTGAATCATGTAGAATGATTAGTTTATTGCTTTTAACTGAAACATTGATCGATTTCCAATGTTAGGCTGCATTACCTTCATGAGGCGAAATCATGACTGGAGCTCTAAAGTAATATAGTGGCGGGTCTTCATCATGATGATGATGAAGACGTGGCATTTACATACTTTTAATATCAGTTAAGAGGGCCATCTGTTGACGAGTAACCATAAATTTCAAATTATTTTAAAATAAAGTAATGCTATTGGTCACTAGATGTAACTGATTAATGATTATACTTGAGTTTAATAAATCATAATGATCTTAAACAATATTGTTGTATATAAACTGTTAATTTTCTGTATATACTTCAAATAAAAATATGTATTTTTAATATCTAATATATAAATATCTCGTGTCACGGCGTTTGTGGTGACACTCCTCCGAAACGGCTCGACTGATTTTAATGATTTCTTTTTGTATATTTTTTAGGTATGAGAATAGGTCGTAAAGTATTTTTTGCCTCCAATTTTTTTATCGTGATTTTAGTATTATTTATGAACAATATCTATGATATAGATTTGCAAATTACACGCGGGCGAAGTAGCGGGTAAATTTATGTTAAGCTTAAATAAAGTACTAATGTCAAGAATTTGACATCGACATTGACATTAGTTTCTCGATAACAAAATTTTGTATTTGTTTTGGGAGGAAAAATTTGCTGAAGTAATACAAAAAACGATAGTTCCGTTACATAATAATAATGTTTGTGTAAAAAAAATTGTGATAAGAAGTAAACTACGATGGAGCAAGTATACGCGCTAGGCGTATCCTGCATAGAATTTGTACAGTACTGGTAAATATCGATAACTTTTTTAAATACTGCACAGGCGTTGTGAATTTACGTATAAGTATGTGTAAATATTGACATAGAAAACCTTTTATGTTTACATGTGGTTAATGACATCATTTATGACTAAAAACTTTTATGTTTTCATATGGTTAATGACTTATAATAATTTATCACTAACAGCGTGACTGACAAGGCTTGATGATTAAATATTAGGACAATATCCTTACCATAACGACTTCGCGACACACTGATTTTATATAGACAGACTTTGTATTAAAATTTGTTATATTTATATAGTTTATGCTTAAAACCAAGCTTAACATCTTTTCTATGACTTGACTATATAATATACTATAAAATAATTATCCATGTATTTATTTATTAATTGCTATTCGGTATATATGTATGTATATGAATATTTAAATATATTGTAAGAACTAGCTGGGACACGCGGTTTCACCTGCGTTTAATTTAAAAGAAATTTAGAGTACTTCGACATAGACACCGGACATAGAATATATATATTGGATTTCAAGGTTTTCTTTTTTGCGCGGAACCCCAATCATTTTTCTAAAATAAAAGTAGCCCAAGTTATTCCTTATAACATCAGCTATCTGCCAGTGAAAGTCCCGTCAGAATCGGTCCAGCCGTTTCAGAGCTTACCCGGAACAAACAGACAGACAGACAGACAGACCAACAGACAAAAAATAAAAAAATTGTGTTTATGTTATAGGGACGGTATATACTTTCATATGCATTTAGTAAAAAGCTGTTATTTTGACATTACAAACCGACACTTCAATTTTATTTATTTGTATAGATTGTAAAAATTGTATAGTTGTCTTAAACATATTGCACCTGCCATGTTATCTCTTTATCACCCTATGGTTGACTGGTAGAGAATGCTTAAAGCATGAAGTCCGCCAATGTATAAATAACTAAATAAAGAAATAACTTGTACATACATTATAACTTTCTGCATTCCTCCTCCATATGAACTTTAAATATGCCAAATCACACACTACTCCATGCATGCAATGTACTGAAAAGGAGGTACAAAGTTTTTTCTTTACACATTAATGTATAGATATGCATAATAATATATTCTCTCCCTTCCACAGGTTTGCAGACTACTATACCTTTTTTGAGTTAGTCAATAACATATCTGACCCTCAGCATGTGATCGACATATTGTTTCCACTGATCTCCATCGTAGACTCAGTGTTTGCTGCACAGCTCTTGCTTTGTATGGCATTTGGCAGTTGGCTGAATGCTGTTATGAAATGGTATGTTTTTTTCTGTTAGTAATTGATAAGATCCACTTAGATGTAAGGTGTAAGCAGTGAATTATCAGTTGGTGATCACTCTTAGAGTAATACAGTAGAGCAAGGATTCCAGAACTATTTTAGGCAAGAGACCCCTTTTCCAAAATGAACTAATACCTCAGACCCCCATAGCCAAATTACTTTAAAAGTCCTATCTCTAGTTTTTTTCCTATTGATACAAAATACTTACCATTTAATTTGCGGTTGGTTGAGTAAACTTGACATCATCATCAAAATTTAGCAAAATAAACAGACAGAAAATTCAGTAAATATCAAGTTTTAATTTATTTAATTAGTAATTATTAAAAAAATAAAAACTAACTTTGCAAAGGAAAAATAAGTTCAGTGTGATGGATGACCTGGTGACTTTCTACCAATCTAGCGAAATCCGGTTCAATATTGGTGAGTTGCAGCCTTATCTCTCTCTCTCTAATCTCTGCGTTCGTTGATTTTCAAATGTTTTCTTTGATTGGTCAAAATGTTTGTAAACACACTGAAGCCCTTTTCGACTAAAAGTACAACAATGATACTTTCTACTAAACTATTAGTTTCTGATAACAAGTTGGCACACATAACACAACTTATACAGTGTCTTAAAAGTTTCAAATAAGAATTTGTGCTAATTAATAGGGGTCGATTTGTTATACCTCGTCAACCCCCATCAATCAGTTTTCGTTTATGCCGACCCCTGGAAAACCGATATTGACCCTCGAGGAATCCCTTGGGGACCACTTTGGGAATCTGCAGTAGAGCCTAGATAATTTGAACCAATGACAATCTACCTACACATGCAGTGTTATTCTGTAAGAACTCACTAGCAAACTCACTTCTGAATCTGAAATTTCTAATTTCGTATTGTTTTTATTACTTCGGACTACTGTTCAGATTCCCGAAGCGTTCGGGTTATAGTACGTTAGATAGAAAAGTGTCACGACACCATTGTTTTTTTTTAAATGGCGGGTGTCTATGTTGGACTCCTACTAGCTAAAACACTGGTGTGGTCATCTTGGGCACCGAAGGGAGGCTCCAGGAACTTGAATAACCTCCGTCTAGAGCCACCCATTGGTACCACGCTTTTAGGCACATCTTGGAGGGGATGACTGTAAAGCGGTCACCCTGGAGGGAAGGCGACTGTAAAGAGGCGACCTCCCCAGGCAACTCTCGGGGGATTTTAAAGGATTCCTCCGAAGCCTCGCATGCGCTGGGCTCACACGGCAGCACGCGACCACATACACACCGCCATTATCCTGGGGGTCGCTCGGTATGAGCACGCAGATTTCCGAATAAGCACGTTCGCGACCCTCAAGGCCCCCCGCCATATAAAGGCGTGTCAGGCGTGTTGGACACGGGCGCCGCGGCGGTTGTTACCCCAGTTCCGTGTTCTCCTCCGAGTGGGATCGACCCTCTCCCGATCCCGCTCTGCGATCTGCTTCTGGAGCATGACGCTCTCACAGGAGACCACAGCACTCCAAATCACGTTCTGCTAGCATAGCCAAAGGTAGATCTTGCCTGATCCGATCGACCAGGATCCACCGCTCGGCAAGCCCACGCAGGGCTGTCTCCGCGCGTGTGCTGTGCGTTATACTGATCGTCTCCACTGAGGTGGCACTTTGCCGTGACCTCGCGTCCTATCCTGTGCAAGTACGCACCGAAACAACCGTGTCCGGTGAATACGAAGAGCGGCAAGACGGCCTTAATGCCGCGCTTTTGCGCGTACTGTGGCAGCATGAGCCGCTCGCGTCACAGCTCTAGTGCACGCCGCCGAGCCTGTCGTCTCAAACTTTTATGCGCCCCTGAAGCCGCCTCAAAGGACACCGTTCGGTATACTCGTACGATCTGTATAACCGCTCTACGCTGCAGACCGTGAATCTTGGTTCTGCAGTGCTGAACGCCCTAGAGTCGAGAGAGAGCGCAGAATGGATGCTGTTTCACATGACCGGGCATGTTTGGTGCAGTGGCTTAGGGATTCGATTTCTGCGCAACGTGTTGCGGACTCGATCCCCGCTCGGAGCAAATATTTGTATGATCTACAAATAGTTGTATGGCTGTTTGTGCATGTGAAATGTATGTCTGTGAACTGTATCTACGATACAGGAGAAATAATAGTTTGAGGCAACGTTTTTTATAGGTGTAGATTCCCTTAGTCGTCTTTTACGACATCTACAGAAGTAGATGGAGTAGTGGTATATTCTTCATCAGAACACCACATGGACAGTCTTGAAAATAACTATACCTGTTCTTTTTGATATTCCAGGTGGCTCCTAGAAGACCGTCCATACTGGTGGGTCCAGGAGACTAGTTTCTACTCTGACTTGCATAGACCAATACTTCAGCAGACACTTCAGACTTGTGAGACCGGCCCCGGCTCGCCATCAGGTCATACAACCACAGCTTCCATGGTGCTTCTATTGTCTTTGATGTGGATATCACATATAATGCATGACAAGTGAGTTATGTCAGTTATAAAGGTATGAATAGGTTAGGTTATCTTTTTATTAGGGTGGAGGTTACGGGAATCCGCTGGACGCGAGCAAACCGCACAGGACCTGTCGTTGCAGTGATCTTTATCCAGCAGTGGACGTCTTTCGGCTGAAACGTTGATGAAATGAAATAATCATTTATTCAAAATAGACTAAAATGATTAATTCTTTTTGAACGTCAACATTAGACAGCACCCATATAAGCCTACCCTTAACCGCTTCCTAGTGTTTAAGCTGGGGGGAAGAAACGGCGCAACAAACTCCCCAGCAATACGTTAGTCTGTCATATACAATATTTATAAATACATGTACACAAAAAATTCAAAACTTATAACAATACTAAAATGTACTCAAATGTGAAAATGTATGTAAATTAAATGTCACAAATATAAATAAAACGTAAAAATAATAATATAAATCACATGTCAAAAAACTGTATTAATTAAATATCAATCATTACGGTTGAATAAAGTCCACTGCTGGACACAGGCCTCCCCCAAAGATCACTAAAACGACCGATACGGGTGTGTTGTGTGCTCATTGGGGGGTTTTGCCATAATCGCCACGCTTGGCAGGCGGGTTGGCGATCGCAGTTGAGTTGTTAATGTACTCGAAGGACGCTGCTGCTCATCCTCCTGCTAATCCCATAGTCGCCTTTTACGACACCCACGGGATGAGATGGGTTGGTGCTTTCGTAGCCGGCACCACACAGCTATCAGCCAGCACAATATCAATAAAAAGTGTTTAAAATAAAAGATGCCAGTTTATGTATAAAAAGTTTAAAAAAAGATGTTGACTGTACCTAGCAATATTTGCAAGCTAAATACAGAATTCGTCAAAAAAAGCTGTTTTGTTCACAGAAAAGTGTATCTGTGGTGGTGGAAGCATGTGATGTACCCATTGGTCGCCGTAGCTCTCGGATCAGTGATGCTAGCACGAATGTTCGTGGCCACTCATTTCCCGCACCAGTGTCTCTTGGGCGCTTTAATCGGTAAGAAACTTTTTCGTCATCCGCTTAGCCTATTCCCAACTGTGTTGGGGTAGGCTTCTAGTCTGATTAGACGAGGCTTTCTATATTTTACATGCTACCTGACTACTCTCCGTGTGATCGGGGATCCCCTGGTTTATTGATCGATATTTATCGGCACTGCATTCACACTACAATCCAGCAGAGATACTGCACGTAGGGCCCTGAAAGCAGTGCTTTGAGTAGGCCCCTTTACGTGTAAAATAAAACCGGCGACTACCCAGGACTGTAAAAAAAAAACTCTTTTTCTATTATGCTTTTTACTATTACCTGCTTTGTAACTGCGATTCCCCGAGCAAGTCTTTGCGACCCCTGAACAAGTAATTGCGACCCCCGAGCCAGTCATTGTGACCCCTAGCAAGCTATTGTGACCCCCTAGCAAGTCATTGTGACCCCTAGCAATTCATTCCGACCATCATAGCAAGTCATTGTGACCCCCTAGCAAGCCATTGCGACCGCGAGCAAGTCATTGTGACCCCCTAGCAAGTCATTGTGACCTCTTATCAAGTCATTGTGACCTCCTATCAAGTCATTGCGACCCCGATCAATTCATTGTGACCCCCATAGCAAGTCATTGCGACCCCTATAGCAAGTCATTGCGACCCGCGAGCAAGTCCTTGCGACCCCCGAGCAAGTCATTGCGACCCCCCGATCCCCTGGGGCAGTTACCCACAAGTAGAAAAATACTCCCCTAGATCGTCTCAGATGTAATTAAAAATATAAAATTCAAGGTTCACTCTTCGTTCCAGGTTCATTCCTCGCGCCAGCCCTCTGCATCTACGTCTCAGACCCTTACATCTGGCGCTGCGGAGCAAATCCGTCCTGCGACTTTCGCAAGGCCAGAGCTTGGCATGTCTTTCTCGCATTAGCAAGTATTGTTATCGCTGCGGGCACCTACTTCAGTCTGTTGCTGCTTGGCTGGGACCCCCATGGAACTGTTAAACTGGTAAGTATTGCTTTAAAAGCTAAAAGATAAAGATAAAAAAAAAATTTGTTCATGTAAAACCATTTATAGGCACTTATGAATAGTCAAGACTTTAGTTGCCGCGTTCCAAGGTGTAGATTTCCTATGGAGATGAAAGAGGCAAGAAACTCCATGGTTACTCTTTTTAAATTATATTGGTACATTTTTTTCTAACTACAATGTTCTCGAAATGATGGTAATGTGAGGACAATGCAGGAGAAATTGCAGGAGAAATTAGTCTAAACTTCTTAAAAAGTCTACACTAAACAAGCCTGATTTTAATATTTAACAGAGTTTTTGAATCGATTGTCATGACAGCATTAAGATGACCAATCCCAACAGATGGCACTCGTTCACGAGCATGACGCATGCACCAGCGTCGCCCAGCTCAACCATATTGTAGGGAAACTTAGCGACCCGATACAGAACGCCACCATAAGCAGGACACTTGAGTGAGCACTACGTCACTGTGCGTTCTAGTAGCACTTGTCCGCGGAAGCGACGGAACACCATGCCATGCGGCCAAAAGTCCACCATGTTGCCATCGGCGCCAATATCATATGATAGTTGTCACAATCTGGTGTCCAGAAACTGGTGTTATACTGAGTCCAAAAGAGAGAATTAACGAATAGTAAATAAAGTACACATCATCATTCTGGCCTCCACTGCTGGCCTCCCCCATTTTCCACAATAACCGGCTACATGCCGTGGGTCGACATTTTGGGGAGAACTTGCCAGTACTCACCACGCTTGGCAGGCGTGTTGGAGAACGCAGAATGGCTGCTGTTCCACAGACGAGGATGCTGCCCATCCCTCTGGTTTAGAGTCTCTTAGTCGCCTTTTACATCCGCGTGGCGAGATGGAGCGGTGCGATATTCTTAATCCACATGGAGAACTTATATCGAAGTTTCGAGAATTAATGCATTTGGTTGTGTGTCTGTCCTTACAGGCATTCCGCTGGTGTGAGAATCCAGAAGCGATTCACTTTTCGACGACCCCGATGTACGCAGTAGTACATTCCACTGCTAGCCTGCTGGGATGGGCGCTGTGTGTTACCCCGGCTGTCGCTGAGTGAGTAACCTTTTCTGCCAAAACTTCAACAAATCATATGAAAACACCCACTGAATATTTTGGAGAACACCTGTGGCCTTTTTACAGCTCTTCCACTAGACGGGGTGGCCGATTTGTAGTCATCCCCTCTGAGATGTGCCTAAAGGCTCGGCAGTAATTGTCGGCTCTACATGAAGAATTTTCGAGTTCCTGCAGCCCCCTTCGGTGCCGAAGATGAGCGCTCCGGTGGTCTTAGTTGCTAGGATTACTGCATGCCCCTTCACGCTTCTCCGGGGCGGAGGAAGTTCATGTAGAATTTCCACTGAGCCTAGTAAAAAAAGGCATAAACACCTGCCTGGTTTGAGGATCCTCTCTTTTCAATGGAAAAACAACAGCTTGTTTCTCTAAACTGGTGATCCCTGATCATGAACATGAACGCAGCCTTCGCGATGCAAAGAAGCTTCAAGAGAGAAAGCTTTCAAAGAAAGTTCATCACATATTCAACTCTAGATGTATAAATTTGGGCAGGAGCGCTGATGTCTGAAATACAGATATTTATTTATCTAGTTCAGACACAGGTGTCCTATAGACTATACTAGACTAAGCCAACATTTGTATGTAATGTAATAGAATGTTAAGTTTTTTGTATGAAATAAAATTATTATTATATTACATTATTATAAATAATGATATTAATTATATTAAATTTTTGTTCCAGATACCGCCACTACACCAAGAACAGGTCGTTATTAATGGCGGCTTCTATCACAGCGACAATACTGTACGGCTACCACTACGTCCAGGATACCATGTGTAAGGATAACGTGACCAGGTTCTATGCCATGCAGTTCGTGTTGGCAGCTCTGAAGCCTATGCTGCTGCTGAGGGTCACGCCCGCAATCGCCATGTGGCCTTTTAGCAGAGGGAAGAACAAAGTTGAATAAAGAATCAGTCTTAGGACATTGATATCATCATCACCATTATCAGCCTATATCGGTCCACTACTGGACGTAGGGCTCCACCAACGCCACAACATTCATAGCGGTCATAGCGGGTTCATAGCGGGGGGGGATTGAAAAGCATATCCCCCAAAGCGTGCCACGGCAGCGCGTGACCACATGCGTGCTACCGTCTACTCTTGGGTCACTCGGTGTGGGCACGCAGATTCCCCGATCTACGCACCCGCGAACCCAGAGGTCCCCCGCCTTATCTAATCAACCACTATCACTGCTTTGGTAGCTATTAAAAACCCGCAGTTTTTTCTAGCGCCCATAGAATGCACAATACCTACTGTGCCTACGTTTGCATTGTATTGTACTCTATAATAACCAGAGATCGGAATAGTTAGAGTATATTAAGTTCAAGGAAGGAATAACATAGAGTGAATAATACCTCCCTCTGAAATCCCAGAATATGATCATGACGTTTTCATCCCGGGATTTACGAATCACGAATTATTTATTGGACTTTTAATACATTGGTAACAAATGTTTCGAAGAATTTGGCTTTGTTTTTCGCAATGTAATCCAGTCAATTCTTAGACGTAATAATCAGCTAAGACGGCACGGTTGGTGCAGCTGATAGAAGTCAACTGCTGCGCTCCGGGTCGTGGGTTCGATTCCCGCACGGAACAAATATTTGAATGATCTGCGGGTAGTTGTTCCGGGTTTGGGTATATTGTGTGTGGAATTTGTGTCTGTAAACGACACAGGATCTAGAACACAGAATCCTAGTTTGGGGCAACAATAAAAAAAAAGATTTTATTGGCCATTAAGTAAAACAAAGCACTTTGTTTTAACAGTTTCAGTACGGAACCCTAGATCTTATTGATTGATTATAGCCTGACCAATACCACTATAGCGCGCCTTAGGTATGCTTGCAGTGAGGCGGGGGCGGCCGAGCAGCCGCTCTGTTTGTCATTCCGCCGTCGTCGCTCTCTTTCCTTCCCACTCCCCACCTCACGGCGCATACCTAAGGCGCGGTAAAGCGGTATTGGTCAGGCTATAATATAAAAATCTTCGAAATAATAATATGTTAACAACGTATTCAAAAGGATCTAGTTTTGTAATTTCTTAAATCCCGAGATGATAACGTCATGATTATCATTCCGGGATTTTAGAGGCAGGTATTAAACACTATGTTTAGGTTGATATTCTATTCCGATCTCTGATAATAACATAAAAAATGTCGAAAAAGGAAAAAAAGAACTGACGTTAATTATCTCCATAACCAATTAAATAAAACATTTTTTCATATGGCAACTGGCGCTTTAAAAATAAGCAGCCAGCAATCCAACACACAATAAAAAATAAAGCTATTAGTTGGCTACTCTGCAACAGACCGATAAATCTAACGATCTATGCAGTGAGCCCAGAAGAAAATAAAAACTATTGTAAGTGTGGCCCGCGTGTGCATTACGAGTCTCTTTTTACAATCGAAACGTAATAGTAAACTATGCATTTATATGGTTCGACGCTGCGATTGGCCCGCTTCAAACTCTTTAACCAATCAGAGCGCTGATGATGAACACGAATAACGCTGATTTTCAGCGACGATCTTAATTTACACTATAACTGAAAATTGACTGTACTGAGATGGAATTAAAATTGACAAAAAATTGGTACTTCTAGTTCAGTCTGATTTCAGTATAATCTCAATCTAGTCTCATTTCGATGTCAATTCTGACGTTAATTTCATGTCAATTTTAGTACCGGTGACAGTTCAAAATGTTGAATACTTTGCTTTGGCTTCGATCAACTTTCGATTCATTTTTCTCATCACAATGTAAGTTCACCTTAACGTTGTTTGTTAGATTAGGAGAATGTGTGTGTGTTTGTGAAATTGAGATTAGATTTTTTTTTTAAATCGTTGCCCCACACTAGTATTTCTCCTTTCGTGGGTGCGTTTACAGACACAAATTTCACACACAATACACCCAGACCCGGAACAACTACCTGCAGATCGTACAAATATTTGTTCTGTGCGGGAATCGAACCCACGACCCGGAGCGCAGCAGTCGACTGTATCAGCCACTGCACCAACCGGGCCGTCATTGAGTAGATATTATATATATTATAGATTGGAACTATATTTTTAAATACCGAGACTTGGCCCTCAGGTTCGCAAGAAAGTGCGTAGTACGCGCGGGTTCATACATATTAAGCCATGCATTCCAGTATAAACTGATCTCACATTATATAGGCTTTCCGTAAGATGAGAGATTAGCGTAAACTGGACTTGTATATCTTGATGTTGTGTGTACAAGAAAATCATCGCATGAGTGGTAGAATAATTATGTGGCTTTCGTTTTCGTTCAGGGTCTTGTTTCACCCTTATTTAGCATTGCCAGACGCAAATTCTCCGTTCTTTTTACACCAACTAAATCTATGATTTATATAAACTTGCATAAAAAGTGTAGTCTCGCGGAGGCCGTGCAGTTTATGTACGAGCCCATGATTCGTGTGACGTCATGGACCTCGTGGCCCATCACACGGTTTTTCGGGTAAATATCTGCCGATGCTGTAAGTGTCATATAATCAATCAGTCAAATCAGCCAATCGCAGCGCACGCTTCTGCCAAGCTGGACCACAACACTGTGTACTCTTCCGTGTTTCCCCCAGCTACCTTCTTCAGGTCGTTAGTCCATTCGACTGAGGGATGTCTCACACTGCGTTTGATTCGCAGTCTTCGCTCAAGGGCTCGACTTCTCTCTTCTTTTTTTTATTAAACTTTGCCTCCTCACTAGTATTTCTCCTGCGTCGTGGATGCGTTTATATACATGAAATCCACATGCAATACATGCAGACCCGAGGCAACTACCTGCAGATCATACAAATATATGTTCCGTGCGGGAATCGAACCCACGACCCGGAGCGCAGCAGCCGATTGTATCAGCCACTGCGCCAACCGTGCCGTCACAGTCTTCAGCTTGCTGATATTGAAAGCTCTGTCAGTTATTCCGGATGATATCATTTCCGATGTATTCTGCAAGCTTTATCGGCTATTCCAGTTCTGCACCGGATCTTATCGGTCAAAGAAACTCCGGCCCAAGTGGCTGGCTGGCTGGCTGGCAAGATGGCTTTCGGTACCTACCAGTTGATCACGGAGATAATTTGAAACTATTGTGATATGTAGGCAGTATGCTAGTATCCAAACAATAGGTAGAAATAAAAATAATGTACCTAGAGGCTCGAAGTACCTTAGTAGTAAGTTGATAACACTGATAAAGTCAACTTTGTAAAATATTGCCAACGAATAAAATTACCAAAAACAAATTGCCTATTAACAAAAAAACAAGTTTATTTTACAAGTTATCATTTTTTTTGTTGTAAATGCTTTAGTTATTTTTTAATTATAAGCGTTAAATTTCTTGATAGACAGAGACAGCACTATTGCAAATTGACGTTACAGCTGTAGTATAAGGAAATAATTAAAAAGAATAAAGCTTAGAAACATGAAAACGTGCACACTACCGATAATTTCTTTGTTTCAACTTTGTCTTTCTTTTAAATTTTTTTTATTCTGGTATACTGGAAATTCATAATAAACTTTCACCGCCCCGGGATAGGGCAAAGGAAATGGACTCCTACCGGATAAAACCACTGGAGCGGTCATCTTCGGCACCGAAGGGGGCTCCAGGTCCTAATAAGATCACATTAGAGCCGCACATTAGTGCCACGCTTTTAGGCACATCACGGAGGGGATGATTGTAAAGTGGTCACCCCCTTTAGCGGAGGGAAGGCGACTGTAAAAAGGTCACCTCCAGGCACTTCTCGGAGAGGATTGTAAAGGATCACCCCAAGCCTCGCTGTGCGCTGTTCTGCGCCCACGGTGGTACGTGACCGCGTGCGCACCGCCGTCTTCCCGGTGGTCGCTCGGTGTGAGCATGCAAACTCCCCAATCTGCGCACCTGCGACCACCGAGGTTCTTTTTAAACCTAGGAATAATATATTATTTTCCATTTATGAACGTAGTCAAAGACCTTATCTCAACGCATTGCCGGCATGTTGTGGTTTCAAAAATAAAAAATCATGTCGAGGCTTAATGCAGATGCTAATAAAAATATGCATTTCAGAATTATGATTTATAAATTATGATTTACGAAATATGATTTACGAATTATGATTTACAAATTATGATTCACGAATTTAGTGTAAGTAGTATCAACAATTAACATTGTGTTTGTTTTGAATTTGTCGTATACAATACGGGTTTATTTGTTTTAATGATGTACGCTGTGATATTTAAATTATTTCATACATATGACATGGGACTCCGGACTGCTATCATTTCTTTCGGACTTACCGAAAGAACTGATTAGATAAATAACGACAAGTTGCAGTTTGTCAATGTAGATGGCACCGTAGTCGCAAAATCCCAGTAAAAAATATAATCGAATGCTGACGGTTTTTTTTAATATAACGGGTGTAAATAACATCGTAACGAAAACTGATACCATGGATTCAGTACTTGATTGTGGAACCCTCAGCGTTAGACATTTGCGTCGGTTTTTCCTGAATTTTCAGACAGATATTTCAGATAATTATCAGATTTAATATCAAATCATTGTTCTATCCTAACGCTATTTTGAATGAAAAACGGAGTAAGAATATTTATTATTATTAATTATATTTATATATTGAATTGAAATAGCTTACGGAAATATGCAACGTGCAACCCTAACACATATAAGGCATGTATAAATGCTGTAAGTTAGTATATGAATGAATTAAGTAAATGCGATGTATTTCCGTAAGCTATTTCGATTCAATGGATGCTATACGCGTGAATTTACTGCAATCTAGTTAAATGGCTACTAAACAGCTGTTGTCATTGCTCGCAGTTCTATAATAATTTCATATCATAGTATATAAAATAAATAAACAAATAAATATTGTAAATAAATATTATAAATAAATATTATAAATAAATAAATAAATATTATAAATAAATAAAATAAATAAATAAATATTATACGGTACGTGATCATTAAATAACGTAGCGTTTTGATTGCGTTGTTTATGATACATTGCGTGCTCAATGAGAAAAACTGTGACGAGATAAATGGGTTTCCTGTTTTTATTACAGGCGTAAGTATATCATCTTTCTAACGATTTCGTTACGTTGTCATTTATATCTCGTATATAAATAATCGTAGTTCAATTGTTTGTTATCACTATTAAACGGTACCGTTTAAGTTCCAGTTTTGACAGCTGTTAAGAAAAGTTTGTGTGGATTGTATTTCAAATTGTATTCTTATGTTTGTGTTGTCCCTTACAATCGCGATGTACCAAGACATTGTTAACATAAAATTAGTGAAGACTTCAACAACAAAAGTAAATGAGAGTCAATATCAAAACTAGTAAATCATGTAATAATATAATTATAACTAATTAAGTAATTTTGCAATTTAACTGATCATTATTTACTTTTAGTGTTGACGGTACTTAATGTATGAAAGCTTCTCTTCTATGATTTAATTTCTGGGTAAATAAAATTGTTTTGATAGTATTGTTTTTTTTTTTTCACTTTATGTATAAATTAATCATAAAATGTATTATGACAAAAAAATGAAGGACGCCCGAAGGGTCAGGACCATGATTTTTATAGGTAGCCACAAAACGTGCCGTCGAAGTCGTAAGAGAATCTGGCGTCAGAATTTTAACTCAAGGAATCATCATCGGTACTTAGTGGTTATGGTTGACGAGGGAGGTATATAATATAGCACTACAAAATATATTTAAACTTTAATCAACACAAAAAATTGACAAACTGCAGTCGAACAGACTCACAAGTTACAAAATTACAAGGCTTTTTCGTTCTGCTGCTGAACCCTTCTAAACGAATTGAGTGATGATGAGAGACAAAGATACACAACGAAATTTGATACCAAAAAAATACGGGTCCAATCACAACAACAACCTACTGTCAGACCAATCTGACCCTTCTAACAATATCTTTTTTTATATATTCCACGTAAGTATCACTATAATTCTGATCTTGCACCGTATTTCGTTTACAACGAATGCGTTTTCTTTTGGTTCGTCTAGTCATATTTGGTGTTGACGGACAGTCCAACATAGATGCTTCGTTATCTGTGCACGAACTTGTAAAATTTTCCCGCGGTTTTGTTTCACTTTTCATCAATTTCATATCTGGGTTAGATTTCTTCATTATTCTCACCCATCTGTTATTGCTGCGTTTACCGGATTTATATTTCTTCTTACTATTTACTGAATTATTTTCGCTGCTTTTAAGCGACCCGCGTGACTTTTTCATAGCTTTCGACAAACTTTTTTTCAGCTGCCGTTGGGAATTAAATTTTATCTTCTTACTTTTGCACTTAAAAATGCTGCATTTACACTTTTCAGGTGCTATGTCCTTTGGTGGAATGTCTTTTATGACTTTGATGTCTTCATTGATGCTGACTCTGGATTTTGGTTTGATTTGGAATTTTAATTCGGGATCTTTCTCTAGCAATTTATTTGATGTTTGTGCAATACCTGGTATCAACGAAACTTTGTTTATTGTTATATGATCAGAGGGTATTATCTTGTCTAGAGGTAAACAGCACATAGCTTTGATACAAATAATAAACCGGCGGAACAGCTTCTTGAAAGCTTTTGTAATTAATGTAGTTTCTTCATCTTCTATGCTATTGGACGTTGGATTTGTGTAATCCATTTTAAAGCACACGTTTCTTCTTCTTCTCTTAGATTATGGCTTCTGTGAGTATCTTGCACAATTTCGCCAATGTCAAGTACAAGGCAACGTTGTACGGTGCTCAGATTAATTAATCTTTAGATATTTATAACATATTTGCCAAAAATGAAAAATATCTCGGCAACGTCATACGGTTCCATTAAATTTAAAACACGTTTAATTTGGCATCTTTTGACTGGTTCATCACGTTATGTTGACATTTGACAGTAGAAGTTTGGTTTGATAGTTATAGTTTCATTTCAAGAATACCATAACTTAGTTTTCTAAAGCAGAGATTTTGGTAAAATTTTGATTCGATAGCAATCGACCCTCTGAAGCACTTATTAAAACCAGCCAAACCCAAATGTTGGGTATTAATTGCTGCTGGACACATGCCTCCTTCAAAGATCACCACATCGACCGATATCGGTGTGTTGTGTGCTCATTGGGGGGTTTTGCCATAATCGCCACTCTTGGCAGGCGGGTTGGCGATCGCAGTTGAGTTGTTAATGTATTCGAAGGCGCTCCTGCCCATCCTCCGGCTAATCCCTTAGTCGCCTTTTACGACACCCACGGGATGAGATGGGTTGGTGCTATTCGTAGCCGGCACCACACGTATCTCACAACCAATTTGAAATTGTCGTACATTAAGGAATATTTATTACCGAAGCATATACGATTAGGTTAGGTTAGAACTGTATCTGCCAGAATAGTGTAGTTGTTGTTTCGAAACGAAATCAAACATTTCTTTTACGTGATTTTAATTGGCGGGAGTGGAAGCAAGTGCCGGCAGGACTTTCAACTCTGGCTTGCCTTAGTTTGCCGGACAGAAGAGGGCTTCCAGAGCTATATGCTCGGGGTGGAAATGTCTAATGGCGTAATAATGGGGAAACCCGCTCCGAGTCATCGAAACGCGTGATGGCGGAGCCGGTGCATCACCTTTCGACTCCCCCAGCGCTCACGCTGTCGCCTATTGTGTTGGCTATTTAGGGTAGGCACCCATCTTTTGAATAACGGACAACCTGCCACAGAATTTAATTCAAAGGTTAAAAAGCCGACGCCCTTTTTTCCCCGTTTTTTATAAGTTTTCATTCCATACAACATTGCTTATTATAGCATTATTATGCAATAGCCTTATCGATAGTTTTACACCCCCTGGGACGACCCGAGACTGATTAGTGTCCAGTTACATTTTCAAAGAATATCTAAAGGGCCTCTGCGTGCTGGATCCATGTCCCTGTGTAAGCCTATCAAATGACCGGCTTGCTCCTTGCAGATGAGTTACACGTGAAGATAAACAAATAAATAGAAATAAATCCCTAAGGGCTTCCCTTTACATAAAGAAAATAGTGTGGCTGTTGTGGTAGGAAGATAAAGCGCTATCGTCGCTTTTGTTTTACAATTTTTTACCTTGTCTCGGGCAAACACAGTACGACATTATCCAGTAGGTACTTAAATAAGTAAATAATTCAAATTCATTTTTTTTTATTCTGTACCATTTACAGGTACTTATGAATAGTCAGTATTGAAGTAGTTGCACGATTCGGTACTATAGAGAAGAGCCGGCAAGAAACTCCACAGACACTATTTTTTTAATATAAGTAATTAAAGATGTAAAACCTTTTTACCATTAATTTGTTATGGTATCATAACTAATTAAAATGCTAAAATCTGCTCTGTAACGAGTATGACACACGCTTATGATTGGTAAAAACGGTAGAGATGACCCAAATATTCATTTTGTTTTTCAACATTCGATATAGGTATTCAACAAATTTTCGGTTATTCCTTATCGGTCAATAATTTACGTGATATTTGAATAAAATATAATTGTATTTTACTTACAAAATTAGCAGTCATTGTTTAAAATATAGAACGAGTCTGTAAGTACTTATGGTTACAACCCAAAAGCATCATACTTGCATTATCTAATGCATATCACTAGCGAATAGTTCGGTTAAATATTCGCTGCGGTAACAGTATTAAACTGGATGGTATTTATTATTCCGTTACTCGGTAGGTACAAACTAGTCCTGAGTAGGAGCAAGCGCGTCACCTACTGTCTGACTCAGGTATTCACCGGTCACGGTTGTTTCGGTGCGTACCTGCACAGAATAGGACGCGAAGTTACGGTACAGTGCCACCATTGTGGAAGCGACCAGGATACCGCACACCACACACTCGAGGAGTGCCCTGCGTGCTCACACCGAGCGACCCCCGGGAAGACGGCGATGCGCACGTGATCACGTGCCGCGATAATTAAATTAGCTTTAAGTGAATCGAGAAATCTATTAGAAAATTTAAAAACAACCTAGGCTAAGTTATATAGTTCGTTACCGTAGTAACGGAACTCAAGTTATACCTAGGAGTAGGGGGGTACCTTATTAGTTTGTGATATTAGTATGAAAAAGTTAATTTGGATGGTCAAGTGGACAGATAAGAGCACTAATCACACAGACTCTTCTGTTTAATTAAGAAAATTATCTGATAACATTTCGAACTATTGATAGTCTTATATTATTATTATTTTTTGTACCTATAACAATTTCATTTATAGTAATATCACTTGGGAATGTTGTGATACGTTCGTACAGTCAGATTGTGGTCATAATTGTGCACTTAAATATTAATACCGAAGACAGAAATTCGTTTTTGTAAAAGAAAGTAAAGTGCTTTTTAGCATAAAAATAGAATAATGGTAGGCACAGACAATATTTTTTCCCCAAAGGATTTGTTGCAATACGTAAGTTATAGTTAATTTACCGTAATTTACAATTCCGAGACCCGCCGTACAATGCTGGCGGCGTTTGTAGTAATCAACTGCGCAACAGACCCAATAAGTCTCTTCTGCGCAGCGGGCCGAATGAGTTTCTTTTCGTAATCGGAACAACGCGTGCGACGCGTTAACCGCGTTCGGTGTTCCAATTGGCTGAAGAGTTTTGAGCGGAGAAACTGCAGCGCCTTTACGTTTCGGTTGTGAAAACAAACTCGCACTCGGTCCTCAGTACCCCTAGTACGAGTTACTTTTTGTAATCAAAACGTCATAGTAAACTACACGTTTACTGCGTTTGGCGTTCCGATTATTGAAAAGTTTAGGGCGGGGCAGTCGCAGAGCCGAACGCAGTAAACGTGTAGTTTACTATTGTGAAAAGCAACTCGTACTAGGGGTACAGGTGTAGGGGAGAAATTCGACGCTCAAGAGCGTCGGCTACTTACTTTATTTCCCGCGCCGAACCACACCGTGGGACAGGAACCGACAGAGCGAGCCAATAATTGCTATCCCGCGGCTTTGGCGCAATGTAGGTAAAATGAACACCGTGGAGGTGATCAAACGCAGCAAAAGAAGTATTCTTTACTGTTTATTGTCATATAAACAATGTCAAATAGAAAGTCTATCTAATCAAAGATAAAGTTGGTATTAGTATCTAATGAATTGAGTCGCTTCAAAAGAGCGGCAATAAAAAGTATCTTCGGCTGTCAACACCGAATTTCACAGAAAAAGTCTGCTTGATACTTTTAATTTACAGATTTTAAGAAAATTGACGCTGGGTAGGAATCTATAATATTATAAAATCATAAAAACGCTGGTAAGATATTTTTGGTAAAAAAGTAATTTATTGAAAAAAGCAATGCGCGGCAAGCTCCCGAATACGTAACCGCGAAGTGACATTTCTAAATGTTGCCATACTAATACTTTTAAAAATACCATTGGACACGGTTCATTGGACAGACTATATTTAAAGTCAATTATTAATCAGTAAAATAAACAATCTGTTTTAGTTATCTTTGACGGCTCACTTTACACTATCGCATTTTCGTGAATATCGTCACGAAAATCGCGCGCGCGGCTTCCCGTTTCACTCTCATTAAACGCGCGAAAAGAATAATATCTTCAAAAATACATACAACTGGTTATGGATTATGAGCGTTACTTCTTCTTTTCGTATGATTAGTGATCAACCTTGTGTCACAGTTGTTCAAGCTGCCTAAAGGCCTCCGACTTGGCTTAACGACATACAACCAGGACCGACGATTTTGCGTGCCCTCCGAAGCACTGAAACGCTCAGTTCAAATACCACTATGCGGCCACCCATCGATAGGCTGATCGCGCCAAGCGTTGCTTAACCTTGCCGATCGCTTATAGATCAGTGAGTGCAACTAGCTATAAGTGTTACTAAATGAGCAATAAGTAAGTAGTTTAAACTCTTATAGATACTGTGGAAAGTGTATCGCTAGGCGAGCTGTTTTATTGGTTTAGAGAACTTCCTTCCTTCCTCCTTCTTTCCTTCATCAAAACGTTTTCGGATTTTTCTCCGAAGAGTTTGAACCTTATTATAATACCATGCACATTATGTATAATGTTTTTGCAGGCTGAAATGTTGCTAAAGGATTCGAAATTACGAGAAGCGAGCGTGCGGCAATGCTCGAGTAACTACGGTTGGCTCACATCAAGAATTATTCAGAACACAGTTATAAAAACTAATAACGAATTGGAAATGCTTAAGCCAATGATCCAAAAGGTTTTTTATCACTTTACTACATAGCGTTATATGGAAACCATGTTGTATGAGGCCAACCCGCCTGGCAAGTGTGGCGATTATGGCTAAACCCCCCAATGAAAACACAACACCCAAAGCGGTCGTTGTGGCGATCTATGGGGGAGGCCTGTGTCCAGCAGTGGACTGTATTCGGCTGAAATGAGAAGACGTGGAATTAGTAAAAAACATTAATTCGTACCAAGTTACATGAAAACTATAGGTATACCGTGTGATACTTATGGAAATCGCATTGTAGGAAATATTTTACTAATCATAATTATTGATTCGTACCGCATTATGTGGAAAAATCATTAAGTAAATTACAGAAATATATAACTGATGATTTGATGAATCAAATAGTTTAAATTAATATCTGCGTAGCCATGCGTACGCTACCCTAGTGACACACGCTCGATCTTCACCACGTTGTTCATGAGGTACTATCGATAAAACGGACGCCTTTCCAGTTTAAAATTACATTTTGTATGTCACTCATGCTTTGAAGAATCGTGACCCGTGAAAATCTCATAAAGGAATAAAAACAATGACTTTTACAAAAAAGTGCTGTTTGAAAGACTAAATAAAGCGCAGCACCCTGATTAGCTAAAAACAGCGACAGCAGACGTGACAGCAGCTATCGCGCAGCGGAGGATCCACCGGTGGCTAATCTCTTCAAATTGAAAGTTGAGGATCCAATTTTTAGTTAATTGACCGTCCGACAGTGTGCGTCAAAAATCTTCGCCTGTTTGATCACTATCGGCTAATATGTAATACTAAAATGACGTTTGAGAGCGGCGTCTGCGCGATTTACGCCTGTCGCAAACCGTCTGCGATCCCGCGGGGCTGTTTACCTATGCGAGTTAAGATCGTTGCTTGCAAGCGAAATAGTTTAGACTGGAAATGCGTAGCGTTTGTCGATAAAACATACTTGTAGATGATAAACCAGACACCTCTAGAACTATTGATCGCCTTACTGAAAACAGAGCAATTTATTTATGCAGTAGTGAGTACTACTGTGCAATAATTCGTGACCAATTACCTACTTATAAAAGAGCCTGTAATCTTAGGTTTACATTCGTTTCTGATAATAATTTCCAAAGAAAGTGAGCCTTGGTTTGTGCCAAAAATAACTTTTTGTGAAGAAGAGAACAAACATATAAACGTGTTAATTTTTGACAGATGTCATCAGAAAATTGCGCCAAAATCGCGGTCAAACTTGATAGTTTCATAGATGGGGAAGAATCTACGCTTGTAATTTTGAGATCCTTCAAGGCACTTCTAGAAGAACAGTACAGCATTCAGATGATGGATAAAAACGTTAATAAAGCAAAAGAAATAAATTTGAAGAAAAACAGAGTGAATAAAGTTCATCCGGCGCTGACACCAGACGAAAGACAGCCTACGGTTTATTTTATAGCGCATCATTAATTTATATATTTTCAAAACGTGTTAACATAATAACTGTAATGGAAAAATACATTTGTTTGACAATCAGTGACATTTCTTGCAATATTGCCACTTAGATCACGTAAAACTATTTTTTTAAAGAATGTTTTGGCTACTACGGCATGATATGAGTTGTACATTAGTCTCTTTTGTATTATTCGTGAAAAAGTTTTCTAGGTGGCTACAGTCTTAATCTACGGGCTGGTAGTATGATATGTACTCCATTCAGTGTACCATCAAGAAAGTGTTCAGTACAGACAGATTCTGATTTCCCATATAGCCAGCCAGGGCGCGCGAGGTATTGAAGTAGCATCGAAATAGTTTCGGGTTAGAAGACGAACTAGTTTCCTCCCGGGGCGAGCGGCGAAGTTAAAAAGTTCGCCAAATGCACATATTTTTTGTGATTAGCACCCTGGCTCCCTGATTAGCTAATACAGCGCCGGCAAACGCGACAGCAGCTATCGCACAGCCAAGGATCCACCGGTGGCTAATCGCCTGAAATTGAAAGGCTGTGCGTAAGAGATCTTCGCCTGTTTAATCGCTATCGGCAAATACGTAGGTAACACCAAAATGACGCTTACAGGCGTCTGCGCGATTTACGCCGCAAACCGTCTGCAACATACGTAATCAGCCCGCAGCCGGCCGGCGTGCCTGCATTCTACCTCTTTAGACAATGTACGAAAATAATTCATTGTTTTGTATGGAAATTACACCCAGCCGTTTGTTAGCGTATGAGTAATCATCGTGGTAGTCCTATCCTACATAGGTATATCGACTGATGAAGTAAGAATGAAAGTTTTTTTTTTAGCTGCGCCTTTTAAAAAAAAAAAATTATACATAAATCAATAATTAAAAGCACAATATATAACAGAAGATAAAAAATTAAAATTATAAATTAACATTGTTACCAAGATTTGTTATTTGTTACACTTATTTAAAAAAAAAATTATACATTTCAGTTCCTTTTTTTTTTATTGGTGCCCAGTGGAAATTCTTCATGAACTTCCTTCGCCCCGGGGAAGGGCGAAGGGGTGTACCGGACCCCTACCGGCTAAAACCACTGGAGCGGTCAACTTTGGCACGCAAGGGAGGCTCCAGGTCCTCGTATGATCACACTAGAGCCACATTTCATTTCCTACACTGCAAAACCAAGAACTCTTCTGTAGTCGCGAATGGTCAAGCCAGCAGTGATAGCTTACCCTCCGAAGACCTTTTTACAACGTGGATAAATCCACGTAGACGTCTTCCGCCCTGGAGAAGGCGGACAGGTAAACGGGACTTACCGGCTAAAACCCCACGGTGTTCCTATCACCTTTTTTGTTATTCACCCCGATGGCAATGGGATGCGATGTGTGTCTTTTGGTAAAGAGCGTAACAAGGAGAGGAGATTTCCCGGCCAATACATCTGGGTTGGGCTGCTTTTGGTAAACTTCCAAGTTGTTCTCAGAGCTCAAAATATACCAAAACATACCACAGTGCTTGATAACAAACCGTCGCATGAAATAATCTATGGTGGATCCTTGGCTGCGCGATAGCTGCTGTCACAGCTACTGTCGCATTTGCTGTCGGAATTTTTAGCCAATCAGTGTGCGGGGCGCCAGAAAGACGGCTCTTATAAAAAAGAATGCTAGTAAATAATAAGAAAGCCTACTTTCGTCTGAATTTGTAACACGATCGTGTTACTCAAACATTTTATAAAAATGGCGGAAAAATAAAACCAATTAATAGGAAAATAAAATTGCTATTTCTCACGCATAACAAATAACAATTCTTCTGATTTTGCGATTTCCAAAATTGATAGAGAGCATAATTGCTTAGTGAATTAAAAAGTTTTATGTAAAGATGACTGCAATACTAAGTTTGCTTAAATTTATTTATTTATTTATTTAATACTTTATGCACAAATTTTGTACAGAGGCGGACTTAATGCCATTAGGCATTCTCTACCAGTCGACCTTAGGGTGATGCAGAGACAAAACATGGTAGGGCATAAACTGTGACTGTAATCAGTTATTAACAAACGGATAATTATATGAGTAATCGCAAAGCTTTTTAAACTATAACATAATAAAATTAGATACTAAAATATAACTACATACAATATATATACAATAATAAATACATACACAATAATAATACATACATTCATATAATAAGAAAGATCAACGTTGAGATGATTCTGCCAAAGAATTGAGAAAGTACTTTCGCAATTTACTTTTAAAGGAGTAGCGACTGGTGGCCATCCTAATTTCCAGAGGTAGTGCATTCCACAGAAGAATAGATTGCACAAAGACAGAAGAGTGCATAAAGTCAGAGCGGTGAGAGGGACATTGCAGGAGACGATTATATGAAGAACGAAGATTTCTGTCATGATTTGAGCATATATAAGGAAATTGAGAAGTAAGGTAAGTAGGAGAAGTCGGAGAATCAAGAAAGGAGAACAAGGTAGTCAATGCTCTTTGCTCTCTACGTTTCCGGATAGGTAACCATTTCAGAAGGGTTCGGTAGGTCGACACATGGTCAAACTTACGCAGATTGAAAACGAATCGAATGCAGTTATTCAGAAGGCGGTCAAGTTTGTTGAGCAGATCTGCATTCAGGTCATAATAACACACATCACCATAGTCAATCATGGGTAAAATTAAAGCCTGCACAAGCATTGCCTTCACATTGGATGGGAGTAAATTTTTTAAGCGATACAGAGACCGTAACGTTCCTGTTACTTTTTGGCTTACCTTGGTAACCTGTGTTTGCCATTTTAGAGTGGTGTCCATGTGCAAGCCTAAGTTTTTAACATAAGAGCTGAGAGGGATGTTCATACCATTAAACGCAATCGATGGCAAAGTTGAAGTCTCCACTTTGCTAATAGTACGGTTGCTTCCAAAAAGTATAGCTTGGCACTTAACAGGGTTCACTGCCACTCCGAATCTATCGGACCAATTTTTTACAGTTACCAAGTCACGGTTCAATTTTTCGATTGCATCAGGTATACCTTCGATTTTTGCTTGGCAATATAATTGTAGGTCATCGGCATAGAGATGATACGCACACTGAAGTTCAGGAGTTATGAAGTTAATAAAAATTGCGAACAACAGAGGAGAAAGAATACCACCTTGTGGAACGCCAGTTTTCAGATCGCACCAGCTAGATAGAGACTCACCAGCTTGAACTGATTGCTGACGCTCACGAAGATAAGAGGAGAACCAATCCAGTGCCTCACGAGAGACCATAAGATAAGAAAGAATGGATAGAAGGATATCATGACTGACGGTATTAAAGGCATTGGAGAAATCGACCAGCACTAGAGCGGTGACTTTGGTATCTTCCATACCTGCCCTAATATCGCCAGTCACTTTCAGGAGAGCGGAAGTGGTACTGTGCCCTGGCCTAAACCCAGATTGAAGGGGGCTTATGAGGGTATTCCCATGAATGAAAAGTGATAACTGTTTATGAACACAAGCCTCTATCACTTTTGATAGGAAAGGAAGGATAGAAATTGGGCGGAAGTGGCTGAGAAGAGAGGGGTTAGGAATTTTAGGTAAGGCACGGACGTAAGCTTTACGCCACAAGGAAGGGAAAACTCCGCACTCGAGGGAGAAGTTTATGATGTGGGAGATCGTAGGAAGGAGTTGGTCAAGGATTGTTACAATCATGCGACGGGTGATGCAGTCGCACCCCATTGCATTAGATTTTATGGATAGGATGATCTTTTTGATCTCTCCGAGGTCAATTGGGAAGAAGCGAAAAGAATTAATATTAGGACGCGAAAGACCAGATAAGTGCATGAGAGTTTGATCTTGGGTTAAACGATCCATTATAGGCACAGTGGAGAAATGGAGGTTGAGATCGTTTAACCCAATTGAGCTTGGCAGATCTAAATGTCGCGGTTTGCCGACACCTAGAGTTCCAAGGAATTTCCAAATATCGGCAGAAGAAGCAGAAGCGATGTTATCTTGAATGTGGTGGCGTTTGGCGTTGCGTATCATCTGATTACACCGATTCCTAGCAGACTTAAAAATAATCCAATTTTCAGGTGTACGACCCCTTTTGAATTTGTGGAACGCACGGTCCCTATACCTCATAGCCATGCGAATGCCTCTAGTCATCCACGGTGCGGGTGGACGTTTCAATTTGATTTTCTTGACCGGGGCATGAATATCATAAAGTGTGATCACAGCGTTATTAAAAATACAAACTTTATCATCCACTGTAGTAGCCTTATCCAAGAGGTCCCAATTTAGTTTAGAGGCATCTTTACGCAGTGCTTCCTCATCCAAATGTGCAAAACATCGCCTGTACAGAACTCTAGGATTAGGTTTGGGAGGTTTTAGGATATAGGATAGGAAAATAAGGTCGTGGTGAGAGAAGCCAGGAGCAACATGTTGACCATGGGAGGAAACGACGGAAGGATTTGAAGTAAGGATTAAATCAAGCCAAGTGTCATCACCGATAGTGCTGTGGTGAGTAGCTTGAAGGGGTAGAAGGTGAAGGCTAGTTGACTCAATTAGATGACGGAGTTTACAGGATCTAGGAGAGTTGTGAACCAGGAGGTTCGTATTAAAATCACCCATGATGATATGATGTGCATACTCAGAACCCAAAGACTCTAATACCGATTCGAATTCAGTGAAATAATCAATAGTAGGGGGACAATAAATGACGCCAATAATAGTTTTAACTCCTGAGACATTTACTTCAATAAAAATAAACTCTGCTGAACTAGAGTTAGAAGAAGTAGCTAGAATTTTAAATGGAAAATCACTTCGAAGATATAAATTCAGTAATGTTTTACATAATGTGTTATGTGGGTCGAGAATTAAGTTAAATCAGCGCTGTAACTTATTCTTATTCTTTTTTGTACAAAATAAAACAGAAAACATAGGCTTCGTTGCAGCTTGACCTCACACAGTGTACATTCTTGGTTTTGCAGTGTAGGAAATGAAACGTTTAATCAATGTTACAGATCTATTTTATTCAGACTTAAAAAGACTCATGGTGGTAAGTCTTCTATTTCTATAGTCCGGTTGGGTAGGTACCACCACAGGTTCAGATATTCTGCGGCCAAGCATAAGTGTTAATTACTGTTCCGAAGTCTGTTTGAAGGGCACTGTTGCTAGTGAAATTACTGGGCATGAGAGATGAAAAAACGAATGTATTGAGGTGGCGGGCACAGTGTGACACCACGCACGACTATGCCTGGGTAGCATTATAATTGTTATGAGTATGTGTGACGCTTGCCAAGTAGCTTGGAAGTTATATTATCAAACGACTACAACAATTTTGAAGCTTCTGTGTGGTGCCTGTATTAACAAGTGCACGACTCTATCTCCTTCCGTGGATGTCGTTAATGGCGACTAAGGAACTCTAAACCAGAGGAATGGGCAGCAGCTGCTCTTCTGTAAAGCAAGCGTGATAGGTGGTAAATTCCATCCAAAATGACGACACATTTGTGGAAATTTACTGAGTAGGTAGATAGGTAGGATCAGCTCTCTTTCTGGGAGAGCGTCAGGCTCCAGAAAGAGACCGCAGAGCCGGATAGGGAGAGGGCTGATCCCGCTCGAAGAAGGAGGAGACGGCGCCGGGGTAACAACCGCCCTGGCGCTTAATTACCATTCGCCTGAAACCCCCTTTTTTTTATTGGTGCCTAGTGGAAATTCTTCATGAGCTTCCTTCGCCCCGGGGAAAGGCGAAGGGGTATGCCGGACTCCTACCGGCTAAACCACTGGAGCGGTCATCTTCGGCACCTAAGGGAGGCTCCAGGTCCTCGTATGATCACACTAGAGCAAGCCGCCTGAAACCCCCTGCCAGTGTTGTAAGGCGGGGGACCTCTGGGTTCGCTGGTGCGTAGATTGGGGAATCTGCGTGCCCACACCGAGCGACCCAAGAGAAGACGCATGTGGTCACACGCTGCCGTGGGACGCTTTGGGGGATCCTTTACAATCTCCCCGGGCGGGTGACCGCTTTACAGTCACCCTCTCCGAGATGTGCCTATAGGCGTGGCACCAGTTGGCGGGTCTAGTGGGATCATACGAGGACCTGGAGCCTCCCTTAGGTGCCGAAGATGACCGCTTCAGTGGTTTTGGCCAGTAGGAGTCCGGCATACCCCTTCGCCCTTCCCCAGGGTGAACGGGGTGAAGGAAGTTCATGAAGAATTTCCACTGGGCACCAGTAAAAAAAAAAGTCCCTTGATCAGTAGTGGACGTCTTTTGGCTGATATGATGATGATTTTGAAGCTTTCAAACTAGTCTATAGAGCTCAGAAACTCACCTCTTCGAGCTTTGTTTATTTGAACCATAGGCTGGTCAGGAGCACTCGGAAGTTTGAGACGGTGAGCTCGGCGGCGTGCACTCGAGCTGTGTAGCGAGCAGCAGTGCCACCACTGTGGAGACGATCAGGATACCGCACAGCACACGCTCGAAGAGTGCCCTGCGTGGATTGCCGAGCGGCGGATCCTGGTCGATCGGATCGGGCAAGATCTCTCCTTGCCAACAGTAGTATCGGCTATGCTCTGGCAGAGCATGAAAATTGGAGTGCTGTGGTGTCCTTCTATGAGAGTGTCCTGCTCCAGAAGGAGGGCGCAGAGCCGGATCGGGAGAGGGCGAATCCTACTCGGAGAAGGAGGACATGGAGCCAGGGTAAAAACCACCGCGTCGCCCGTGTCCAACATACTTAAGCCCCCTGTCGCATTTATGTGGCGGCGGGCCTTGGGGGTCGAGGGCACGCCTATTAGGGAATCTGCGTGCTCATACCGAGCGACCCCTGGGAAGACGGTGGTATGCATGTTGTCACGTGCTGCCGTGTTCGCAGCACAGCGCATAGCGAGACTTCGGGGGAATCTTTTACAATACCCCCAAGAGGTGCCTGGGGGGTGGCTTCTTTACAGTCACCTTCCCTCCGAGATGTGCCTAAAGGCGTGGCACCAAGGGTTGACTCTAGACGGAGATTATTCGAGTTCCCGGAGCCTCCCTTCGGTGCCGAAGATGATCACTCAAGTAGCCGGTAGGAGTCCGAAATGCCCCTCCACCCTTCCCGGGGCGGAGGAAGTACCTACATGATGTATTTTCACGGAACAATGAAATAAAAAAAGGTAACCAAGTATACTAGCATCATCATCATGTCAGCCACAGGATGTCAACTGCTGAACAAAGACCTCCCCCTTAGATTTCCACAACGAGCGGTCACATGCCGCTCTCATCCAACGACTCTCAGCGACCTTCACCAGGTCGTCTGTCCACCTCGTTGGAGGTCGTCCCAGGCTGCGTTTTCCGGTGCGCGGTCTCCATTCGAGAACCCTTGTGTCCCAACGGCCATCAGTTCTACGAGCAATGTGCCCTGCCCATTGCCACTTCAGTTTACTAATCCTTTCAGCTATGTCGACAACTTTAATTCTTCTACGGATCTCCTCATTTCTGATTCGATCTCGTAGAGAAATACCAAGCATAGCTCTCTCCATAGCTCGCTCAGTGACCTTGAGCTTTCTTATGAGGCCCATTGTGAGTGACCACGTCGTATACTAGCATCTTTTATATTTTTCTTGCACGAATTTTTTGTGTCGATGATGCTATGCTACCATGTCCTTAGCACCCTTTTCATGGTGGGTAGAACTACATGGACATTCTCCGGGAAGACTCGCAAACCGTCAAGAAAATCTAACAATATGAAGTTAGCCGTCAAACATATTTGATGTGAGCAAAGATATAGAAATGAGAGTAAAATTTAAAACTGTCCGCGCATGCCGTGCGGGGCTGGCCAGCAAAGATAAAAGTCTATATTTATTTTACGGACTAATAATTAGATTTTAAATTATTATGACTCGTTTATACGACAATAAGTATTCAAATAGTTTTAAGCTATATACAAATAAATATCGTTTTAATTTAATTATGTTGTTTACATAATCAAACGTTTATTAATTGTATTTAATATCTTTCTTCAGTAATTTTAACTTTTTTTTTCTACTTACGGAAATTAAATGCAAGCAAACCACTAAGTTACGCCTAAGAAGTATAACTTCCAACGGGTGAAGGCACACAACATTTTAGTTTACTATAAAGAATGGTTCCCCCCAAAGAAGCGCAACAGAATTCATTCATGCCCATTTATCACAATAAATTGTCAAGCACTTAATATAGCAAAAAGTTATTGTTGCAGGAAGCTGTCTCGAAGCCGACCACATTTTTATGTCAATTGATATGTGACATTTCGAATGATGTCCTTACAGAGAAGGGAACCAAGATTTTTTATAGGTTTATAATTCTGAGAAAGCCTTTGCTTAGGAAGCCTGCAGTCGATTGCAATAGGCTAAATTATAGGAACGTTGAGGTGATATTTTGATTCTATATCTATGTTATTTTTAATGAAAAAAATATAGGTAATCACAACCTAGCCTATAACTATGTTAATGTTGTGTTTCTAAGTACAAAAGAACGCATTATTATATAATTTCAAATGCAGTATATATAACCAAGAATTGATGTATGTACCTACGTATACCTATAAAAAAGTAAAGATAATTTAAATTGATTTAATTCGTGTTTGGTCTGCATTAGGGAAAGCAGTTCTTAAAGGTTTGCGAAACTAATGCCATTAGCATTTAATATCAGGAGGCCGCTGCTGACCATGCTGACTTAACAGATCGCGGATGGTCAGCAGCGTCCTTCGAGTGCATCTATAATACAACTGCGATCGCCAATCCGTCTCCCAAGCGTGGCGATTATAGCAAAACCCCCTATGCGCACTTAAGTCAAACGCATACCGGTCGTTTAGGCAATCTTTGGGGAAGGCTTCTGTCCAGCCTTGAACGTTTTTCGGCTGAAATGAATACACATTATTAGCCATCTGCTATAATTATACAAACTGAAGTTTATTATATCTATGGACATGAAAGGTCCACATTAAAAATAAACAAAATGAAAATGCCTGGTTACATCCTACATAGCACACAGCACCTGCTCGCACACGATGTCATCGCAAGGCCACAGGCCGAGAACTTGAGTGATGCGTTCAATGAGGTAAGATGGCCGACACACATTTCCCGCCTAATTAGGTTCAACAATTAAGACGGTAATGTATGAAGAAACAAACACTGTATTTTATTCACTATACCAGTCAAAGGACGTCCACTGCTGAACAAAGGCCTCACCCATAGATTTCCACAACGACTTTTCCAGTGCGCAGTCTCTATTATTATACAAACTAGATATTTATATTGTAACGTCATCTCCATCGATAATGTAGGTTACCTTAAGCTAAAATAGTTTAGTGCTAAATTTAATCTTTAATTTATAAGAAACCAGTCCAACTTGACAGGTTTCCGGAACGCATTTTCTCGTCGGCCGTCCGCCGCGCGTTAAAATTTTTCTCGCTATAATAGCTTGACGGCGCGAGAATTCACATCTCACATCACATTTGAATTCGTATCCTTGTAACACGAATACCTAATCATAAATTACCGTTAGAATTAGTATCTATCTGTCTGTCTAAAATGAAAGTTGGTCTTGAATAGGCTCCGAAAGGAGTCAATGGATTTCAATGAAAATTGATATCAAATAGTCATCGCAACGGGCAATTTTTTTATTGCTGGTCACATGAACTTCCGACAAAATTAATCTAAATATCATGCAGCACCACAAAAGCAATTGCTTAAGTACCTAAGATTATTTTATAAAGCTTAAACAAAACAGCGAAATTCAGTGAAAAGTCGACCAGGTAAACAAAACGTAAAGCATCATATTTCTCTGTTTACCGAGCTTCCTAGCTCTTGAAACGTGTTTTATCGATAAATTATAGAATTTTGCAATTGCAAAAGTATAAGTTATATATATATATATATATATATATATATATGTATATTACGTATATATATGCCATACATTGATTTTGACTACCTAGCCAATCACCCACTGTCCAGATCCTTTATCATCCTCATCTTATCAGCCAACGGATGTTTCTGTCTGTGTCGTCAAATCGAGGGGAATTTGCTAGTAGGAGAGGGTGGTTACGGACAGCGGATAATTAGAAAACATTTATTCGGCAAAGAACATATTAGACAGTGCATAAAATGAAATGAAAGCTACGATATACATTATTAAGTGCGCAGGTGCGCTGTCGAACATGCCTGTTCCGAAAGGGTTACCAACTCAGCATGTGTTGGGTGAAATACCCAGCGCTGGTCAATTACGGACACTCTGTTTTAGACTCACCACCAATTCCCCGCGCCCCGCAACTTTATTTGCATTGCTTTGTATCTTTATTTGCGGGGTCGAATCCGCCGTCTTTAGTGCCGACACAACACGGCAGGCCACGTACGCGTTTCAAGGTAAGATCGACTGATCATATTTGAGTGTTTTATTATAATCTTTTATGGTTTGCAGTAGCGTGTTTACGCTATCATATTTTCTTTGAGTAAAAACTATACCAGTTACGTACCACTGTATTAGTCATCTATGCAAATGTGAAATAACTTAATATGGAATCCCAGATTGGGTATTTGCGGACAGTTGGCCTGGTGTAAATAAGGACGAAGTATTTACCCCATTTTAGTTGGGGAAGTCACGGATGAATGCCATAAAACTTTGTCATATTTCAGATGCCTCGTGTGTATATATGAAAGCCGGATAAGAAGCATACGCTAGAAAGATTAAAGATAAGGGATATTAAAGAACAGAAAAAAAGTTGTAGAAAATCTCAGAACAGATATGGCATACCAAGGGCGACATTATTTAGATGAATTTGTCAATGACACAAGTATGCTCGTCAGCTGCAACCCACTCCCTCCATTGCAATTTAGTCACCAGATTTGGTACCACTACATGACTTAATTATAATAAATAAATCGGAAAAGAAAACATTTCATAGCCGTTACAAACATTACAGGAAAAGAATTTGAGAAGAAGGAACAGAAGAAGGTAGAAAAGAGAATTAAACAAGAATCAGGAAAATAAATGAAAACAATGCTATAATTAAATACAAAACGAGCAAAGCAACAGAAAACAAAAAGAAAAAAATTGTGAAAATATGTAACAATCGATCAATTGTAATTTTGTTGCTAACAAAGATAACAAGGATGATTTTGTATTTTTGGAAATGAAATATATTGTTCGCCACTCGGAAAAGATTGAGAAATGTGCATGGTGTGCCAGAATTACGCATATGACAATTGGAGGGGTGTTCTAAATTACCCTACAAGCTGTAGGAAGGGGTTTTGTTATTTAATAAAAAAAAAAATGTCTTGTTTCTATTTTCATGTATGTTGATTTTGTAAGGTATGGATCATAGTTTAATAATTAATAAAAACACACCGATTAGATGTAATATTTGAGTCTTCATCATTTCGGCCGAATGAAGTCCACTGCTGGACACATGCCTCCCCCAAAGATCACCACAACCACCGATATGGATGTGTTGGGCATTGGGGGGTTTTGCCATAATCGCCACGCTTGGCAGGCGGGTTGGCGATCGCAGTTGAGTTGTTAATGTACTCGAAGGACGCTGCCGCCCATCCTCCGGCTAATCCCTTAGTCGACTTTTACGACACCCATGGGAGGAGATGGGGTGGTGGCATTCTGAGCCGGCACCACACGAATGAGTCTTAAATGTCCGCAATATCCCCACTCTCCCCTACACACACGCTTGGCAGGTGGGGTGGTGTGCTCAGTATAGCTGCCGTACCCCAGACTGGACGCTGCTGCCCATCTCTCTGCTTTAGAATCCCTTAGTCGCCTTTTACGACATCCACGGGAGGAGATGGAGTGGTGCTATATACTTAATTCGGACACCACACGGAATTACACGTAACACCATGTGCTTTAAGTTTAAATGAAACATTATAAGAAACGAAAAGTTTTTTATAAAAATAAATGATTGCTTTTATCAGGGTAAAAGCCGGTTTAGTGATTAATTGTATAAAGGATAAATAACAAAACAAAATTATAAAAAAATATTTATTTACAATTTTTTACACGTTTTTACAAAAATGTATCAAATGCAAACAAGCTCGCTCTTACAAAGACTGAAGATAAGATATTCACATTCTTAAACATTATGGCAGTGCGTCACTTTCGAACGACGAAAATATTGCTGAATCACCAATAGTTACTAAAAAAGCTGTTTAAAAAAGCAACATGTCTACTAAAACAAATAAAACTTGTCAAACTAAATAATTTTCCTTCATTGTGTACTCGGTATTATTTTTTATACTACCAGCGGATTCTTAATGTAAGAATCGATTGGGAAATCGATAGAATTGATTTTAGGTGGGTAGGATTTATATATATATATTTGAATTATTGTCAGAAAGTAAACTATATCTGATGTTATGTTATAAACTCATATAAAATCCATTGTATACCATCTAGTTCACTGAAAGATCAGCAGTTTATCGATTTTCCAATCAATATAGGGAATATGTCTAACATTTTAACTTTCTACAAATGTACGAATATCTTTTTTAATCTTATCGTATCTGTTTTATTATATTTAGTAGACATTTACAGTGCTACGATTTTGTCAAGATGTAACTTATCCACAACAAATATTTTAAATTCGCATATGGGTCTATACGAAGACGTGTCAATTATTTGTAGCGGTGACATCCCTTACAAAATATCGATATGTGTCACACGCATACATTAAACAATGCGTGACAGTCGCGATAGCATACACCAATAATTCCGTTCGGATACAATCTACAAATAAAATTCTCACGTCTTCATATTAGTTGGTAAATCTCAGCTCATAGTATTATATCGGTAAAGAGTTGGTGTCCTGATGGTGTAATTACCAGCAGTAGGGGTAATTGGGGCAGAGCGCTGCAGGAAAGTCTGCGGGGTACCTCGGAGCGGCGGGGACGGGGCTGTAAATGAGAATATAAAAATAAAACTATAGATTGTGAAGTTGCATGGAGTATTGAACTGTTTTCCTATATTAAAACAACATCATCGTACAAATTAGTACCACATAAACTAGGTCAAGATAAGCCGTAAAACCTCTAGTAATTATAATGACATATTTGTCAAGTAACTAACTTTATGCTTAAAAGTATGACCTACAAGGAATTGGTATACATATTTTTTCTTTCATAAAACGTTGCCCCACACTAGGATTTCTCCTGTGTCGTGGGTGCGTTTACAGACATAAATTCCACATACAATACACCCAGAATTGGAACACCTGCAGATCATACAAATATATGTTCCGTGCGGGAATCGCATCCACGATCCGGAGTGCAGCAGCCGACTGTACCAGCCACTGCACCAACCGTGCCGTCGGATTGATTTGGTATTTTTGTAATGATGGGACATTATATTTTCCTTTTCCCACACTTAATTTCTCTTACCTATGTTTTAAGCCGAAAATGCCATTCGCTTAAACTTCAGAAAAGATTATTATAAAATACGTTTTTTAAGATATCTATCTCACTCTGATTTTATGTGTTGTGGGTAAATCTCACATATACCTATGCCATGCCCCCCAAACTGTTGAATATAACTGACCCTAGAACTAATATCAAGCCTCCCCCCAGATTAAAATCCTGGATCAGAATTCTTGACATGAGACACCGAGGGCCCCCGCCCAGATTAAAATATTGGATCTGCTCTTGCATCTAGACCTGGAATAACATCGTGTAACAATGGACACAAAAATGAATGCAAAATTAATGTCTTCCAGCCACTTACCCAGCATGGGCTGAAGCAGGGGCGTAAGCGGCGTTGTAACCCCACTGGGGGATAGGAATGCCCTCAGGGGTGTGACGAGCGAGCGCATCAGCGTCGCAGAACGGGTAATTAGGGCAAACGGCGGGGTGGACACCAGCCGGGTACTCCCGGGTGAAGGCTACCGCGACCAGGGCGAAGAACACCAACTGAGAAAAAGTAAATGGGAATTATATTTAAATGAGAAATGTTTAGCATTTGTTTTTTCCGCTGAAACCATCTCAGCGGTAGTAGCTTCATAGTATTTGATCTGCATCCAGAGTTTAGTAGTCACAAACGCGATTGGTAAGCGGTAGTTTATGGGTACGAACCTTTTAAGAGATGAATCGGTCCACGATCGTCCACACGAATAAGCAGAAAAAAATTGTACCTATATATTTCTACAAATTATCAATTTGTTCTCTGACACAGTCACTCCAAAACAAATTGCGGTCAATGGCCTCACTTGCATACCATATGATCGAGTGGTAGGTACCAAATACCTCTGCAGTGCCCACCTCGCGCTCGATCTTGCACAAATCGGGTGCATATGTAAGCGACAAATGTTTGGGTTGGTTACAAATTGCTTTATCGCGTGTTTTTTTATAGGCGTTAGTGTGAAAAGATTTTGTTTATTATCAATGAGATAGTAGTGACAGCCTATTGGTAGAACGCTTCCCTTCCACACTGGAGGGTCTGAGTTCGATCACGGTCCATACCTCTGACTTTTCAGATTCATATGCAAATCAGAATTTGATTATCACTTGCGTTAACGGTGAAGGAAAACATCGTGAGGAAACCTGCATACCTGAGGGGCCTTCAAAATGTTCTCTATGGTGTGTGGAGTCTGCCAACCCGCACTACGCCAGCGTGGTTGGACTGAGGCCTAACCTTTCTCATCGAACGAAAAGGCCCGTGCCCAGCAGTGGGGCAGTGATGGGCTGATTATGTATGTAAATGATGATTAAGATGATGATGACGACGATAAGTTGAATAATGATGATTCAGTTAATTTCATTGCCTAGTATTTCTCCTCTGTCGTGGGTACAGTTTCATTTCATCCGAATAAACTCTACTGCTTGACACACAAACACGTCGCTAAAAGACACTATATAGAATATTGAAACAACGGAGGGCATTTCGCTAAATGACAACACCAACACAACACCTGGGAAGAAATGCCGAAAGAAACTCAGGGCTAGGTCTTTTTTGATTTTCATTTTTTAAACATTGTTTTAGAAATATGGGTTTACCAATTATTTGAGGTAACTGTTTATACATTGAAAAGCTTTTTTCAGCTTCGCAATACAGATAAAATTTGTTTCCAAGGAAGCAGCGTGTGCAGATTAGATTTACGCCACACGTGGATATCGTCAACATAGTCTTTAATTTTCGAATAGGCTTATTTATTGGAGTTGTTTTACGTGTTTTACACTTCCCATCAGTAAGATCAGTAATTTGTTTGGGAACTTATAATCTCCCTGTATATGCATGATGATATACAAATATTGCAAGAACATAATCATCCAATACTTGCTTGCACCGAAACAAACAGGGCATAACATACTTTGTAGGTAGGATTGCAATGTATGTATATTTAACATTGCAATGTTATACGCAACACGGACAATTATAATCAATTTTCGATATATTTTATGTGCGTTTAACACGATAGACGGAACTTTATTAATTTAATTTTACGGTTATATATGCGGATTAACACGGTTTACTCAATAGTTAAAGCATGTTTTGTATTACCTACATATTGGACGGGCTGAATTTGAATTTGGTTTATAACAGTAAAAAGTTAAGAAAAAGTATTTTGTTTTGTACTTATTTGAAGCGCATCACAAACATAACATGGCAAGACAGGCATTCGTTTAAATACTGTTTTAAAAAGGAAAATGCAAGAAAACTTAGACAAACATAAATTAAAAAGTATATTATTAATAGTATGTGGCAGTTACACGTCATCAATGCCAATGTCAGACAACGCTGATTTTCAGCGACAATTAATCGTTTTAATTAAATATTTTACCATAAATATTAATAGAAGACAACGATGTGTATAATGTTGCATTGTTAAAAAATAACCGATTCGGCCGAAATGATGATGAAAAATGATGTTAAAAAATAAAGTAATTAAGGTTTATTTAAGTTGTTCAAAACAAAAGACGGAGTTATTTTATTACCTATTTACTTTATTTTATAAAGGTATCGCGTTCACAGGTACTCATTATATATGCACAAACATCCAGACACTATTCGAAATTTGGTAGACTCTCCATTATCTCTGAATAACGTTTAATGATCTGATATTACCAAAGTTATTACATATTAACATTCGTCCATACACGTCCACTGCTGAACATCGGGCCTCCCAATGATCAATACAATGAGTCGTTAATGGGGAATATTGCCATAATGAACATGCTTGGCAGGAGATTAATGATGCCCATAGGTGGAGAGGTGGTCCAAAGAATATTCTGGAAGTAAGTTATAAAATTTAGAATTTCCGTGTGGTGCGGGCTACGAATAGCACCAACCTATCTCATCCTGCGTGTGTTGTAAAAGGCGACTAAGGGATTAGCCGGAGGATGGGCAGCAACGTCCTTCGAATACATTAACTACTCAACTGCGATCGCCAACCCGCCTGCCAAGCGTGGTGATTATGGCAAAACCCCCCAATGAGCACAGAACACACAGATGTCGGTCGTTGTGGTGATCTTTGAGGGAGGCCTGTGTCCTGCAGTGGATTTTATTCGGCTGAAATGATGAAGCTATAAAAAAGGGTATACAGAGTATGCACGGCTACATACTCAGCTAGAAATTTCCAGTAAAAGTAGGTACAGGCTTTTCTTACAATGAGAGGTCAGCTTATGGTGGAATTATATAGCGTAATGTCAAGTACGTATGTACGGCAGTAATAAACGCAGTTAAGTCAACCAATTTGAATAGATCCCGCATTCATGCATCATGTAATTGTAATATTGACTAAAGGCTATGTCAACGCCTACAGTTACCAAAATATCTTTCATGATAATGATTGAATTGTAAGTTATGTTATCCGTTGCTGTATTGTGCTTCATGGCGGCACGGTTGGTGCAGTGGCTGATACAATCGGCTGCTGCGCTCCGGGTCGTGGGTTCAATTCCCACACGGAACAAATATTGGTATGATCTGCAGGTAGTCGTTCCGGGTCTGGTAGTGTGGTTGTGTGTGGAATTGATGTCTGTAAAGGCACCCACGATACAGGAGAAATAGTGTGGGAAAACGTTTTGAAAAAACAAAAAAACATTGTTCCATAAAACTGTAGAATTTGTAGCATTGAATTTGATTTCTAACTAGTGTAATATTGGTTAAAAATCAGAGGTAAATTATGTTATGTTACTAATTATTAATTCGTATAAGGATTCGGACTAGGTGAATCCAATATTTAAAATTTATTACTGAATAGTCGATTCATCCAAATTTATTATTTCTGTAGTTTAGGAACGTTTGAATGGTTCTCCTGCACAATTAACAGTTTTGGCTGAAACCAAAACGAGTTGATGCGGAAGTTTTATTGCGTATTCGTAAAAAATATAGCATTCAATATACATTTTACGATAAATTGAGGCGGTGAGAGCTAGAGTAGCGTATATTTCCAGACACAATTAAAATCAGTGTCTGGAAAAGTCCAATATAAGTTTGTGTAACATTTTAGAATGAATAGTTACCGAATTATATAATGCAAAACGGGTTCGACCAAAAAAGCTCGCTAAGTCGATTTTTTGCGTTGTAATTTTATTTGGTTTATTTCTTTTATTTTACCAACACAATATGTTTATAGAGAGAATTTGATTTGTGTCGCAATATATTATTGAAACTTTATTCTGGGAAACATTGTTTAGCCTATTTAAAAAATAGTTACGGGCCTCCATTCCTTTGTTGCCCCAGGGTGTTCACACCTCTAAATCCAGCCCTGTGGAGCTTTTCTGAACGCGTGAAACCTTCGCGCGGTATTAAAACCTATTGATAATAAAAGGGTAGAAAATATATAAAGATATAAATTAATAGTTTTACACGTTGATATATATTATTGTAAGCATCAATCATAATCGGTAGTTTATTTGTGCCGATCTATATGGGCACGTTTTCGACACAGAAAGTTTTCACGCGTTTAAAATAGCTCTTCTCTGGACAACAAATCCAGAACTGGCATTCCAAGTCAAGAACACAAGTTCTAATTAATATTGCAACCGGTACAACATAATTACAATAATTAATACGTTATAAATGATTATAACATAACATAGCAACCTACAATTATGTCACTCTGACAAAATTATCAGCTAAATTATGATTGATAATGAATAAATTCATACATTATAAACTCATTTAATGAGAGGTTTCAATGTCTAAATAGCTGCCTTACAGAACGATCGTCTACGAGGTTAAGCTACGCTTGCCACGGTAATGCTTTAGATGGGTGACCATTGTTGCCACAATACGATCCCCTCCGTCTCGGCTAGCGTCACAGCTAATCGTTTATGCATGAATTTATTCATAGACTAATCGCAATGTAGATTTTAGACAGTACTATTTGAAATTCTTGGAGCCCACGCTGACAAATTCAATTCTATCCAAATTGTTTGGTTGTGTATTGTGTGACAAGTGTCACGAAGTTTGTCTTTGTTATAAGTTCGGGAGGAACATCTTCTTCCCTTAGATTATGGCTTCTGTAGAGTATCTTGCACAATTTCGCCAATGTCAAGTATAAGGCAACTTCGTATGGTGTTTAGATTAATAAATCTTTACATATTCATAAAATATTACTCAAAAATGAAAAAATTCTAAAAAATATGTCGACAACGTCGTAGGTACGGTTCAATTGTTTTTTTCTTCGGGAGTAACATTTGCCTAACAAGTTATGTCAAATCAAAATTATGACGTAATGTGACATTACAAAAAAAGTTCTTGTACTACAATTTTTAGGTTATTCAACTAGATCAGTTTCGGTTTACTATCAAGGGCAATATATTATCATTGAGCTATTATGTTTTTTTTTCATTTATTAAAGGTATTGTGAGCTATTATGTACTACGTAGGTACTAGTGGAGATACCGCAAAAATCTTTGGATTTATGATTCTGAACTACTACCGTTTTTGTGTTAGAATCACCATTAACAGATAAATCCTTAATTTCCAATCCGAAGATTTCGGATTAGATTGATTGTTAATATCGGCAGTCAGTGAAGTGCGGCGATATCGCCGCAATTGAATGGGACATCTTAATGAAGTGCGGTATCTCCTCTAGTACGTACTCGTAGTACACAATAGCTCAATGTATATTACTTAGGTTTTTCTTTAGATATTTTTTTTGTTTTATGCAACCTTGACATTGGCAGAATCATCGACAAACCGATGGAACCTTTCCTAAAATTGGAATTGGAATCTTGTTTGACGTATACATATGTTTAAAGATGGAACGTCTTCGCGCTACGTTATTGAAATAAAATAACGTCGAAAGCAATGATAATATTAAAAGAGGTAGATATGTTACACACGCGCCAAAAGTAAGAACCATAACTCCCCCAATTGTAGCACTTTGCAATCAGTTCATCCAAAATAGAACAACGAGCACACGCTGTCATAATCTCTATTTTTTATTAAATATGCGATAACAATGCCATCGTGCGTATATAGAAAATGCAGAAACTATAAAGCAAACATGAATAAATAACTAGGGATATCATACCACACGTGGGTAACAAATAAAATGAAATATTTGGATAAAAATACTATTTAAATTACTTATAGAATAATATTATCGAAGAAAAACCAGGTCAAGCAAAGAAAAGAGACAACACATATATTCTATCACAGGTGCGACAAAGACATCGAGTACACTTGTTTTAGATAGCTCTCTTTTACTCTCGTAGTTTTTGTATCTTCTTTCTTACAGCATAGAGGTGTAGTTTTGTAGGTTTATACATACAGCGAGACTGAATTTTGCGCGCCATTTAATATGGACGTAACATATCTATGGTATAATAACATTGGTCGAAAGCAATTGAAAGTCGCACGGTGGCGCCGACATTTTTTTGTAGATTTTCTCATTTTTGTGAAATATTTTATGATTAACTAAATACTTATTGTTTAATCTGAACACATCATAAAGTTGTTCTAGCATTGATAAAATAAATATCATTAACACTAGAGCACACACATTGAGAAATTATGCACATATTAAAAGCGAAAGTGTATATATAGGATAGAAAGTATAAGGAGCGCAGGTCGCCCGTAGGAGAGATGGGTCGACGATACAGGGAAGTGCCAGGGGGTAACCAGGTCACACTGGCACTACATAGATATGGATAGGACAAACGAAGGTATATACCTAGCAGTGGGGTGCAAAGCTGCTGAGGATGAAGATTACAACAAACTTGGGAGGAGTCTCTACGAAAGACATAGGTATTACGACCATTATTAGCTCCGATACGGCCATTGTGAAACATTTTATTACTCACTAGCTGGGAACCGCGGTTTCTCCCGCGGTTAAAATAAAAGAAATTTAGAGTACTTGGATACTTGATATATATGTTGAATATATGTTGGATTTCAAGGGGTTTTATTGCGCGGGACCCTAATTATTTTTCTAAAATAAAAGTAGCCTAAGTTATTCCTTATAACATCAACTATCTGCCAGTGAAAGTCCCGTCAAAATCGGTCCAGCCGTTTCAGAGATTACCCGGAACAAACAGACAAACAGACAGACGGCAAAAGATTTAAAAATTGTTTTTTTTTACATATGTACCGTATATACTTTCATATGCATTTAGTAAAAAGCTGTTATTTTGACATTACAAACAGACACTTCAATTTTATTCATTTGTATAGATAAACCACTACAATAAATGTTCGCGAGGGCATTTCGCCATAATCACCACATCTGGCAACCGGATTGGTGATCGAAGCAGGATTTTATCAGTAAAAACAAAGAAACGCTACTATTAATCCTCTTGCGCTACTTCCCTTGGTTGAGATTAAAAATAACCACGCAAATGGGGGGAGGGAAATTATCGAGTGCCTAGTGGTCTCACCCATCCAAAACATGTGTGCCAAAAGTGTAGCTTAACTTCACTGATAAAATTCCGTTAGAAATTACTTAAAGCAACTCATAATCAAATACTTTTTTTTTAGAACGGCGAACTAGTATTTCGCCTGTGTTGTGGGTGCGTTTCACAGACCCGGAACAACTACCTGCCGATCATACAAATATTTGTTCCGTGAGGGAATCGAAACCACGACCCGGGGCGCAGCAGTCGACTGTATCAGCCACTGCACCAACCGTGCCGTCAATTGGAGTCTCTTAGTCGCCTTTTCCGAGACACAACGGGAGGAGATGGAGTGGTGCTATATTCTTAATCCGGACGCCACACGGACAGCCACCACCGCCATGTATATAAAATATAAATATAACTTACCAATTTAGCGAACATTTTGTGTGTATTGAGTATCCTCTCGACTGCACAGTGAGACTGATACCTTTTGTTCGTGGCCGCCGCGCTTATATACTTGCGCACGAGTCGATATTATTTCATATCGGCCCTGGTATTGTAATGCTACTCGAAGTTATTTGGGGTAGGTTGTTATGTTGTGTGTTTCGGAGTTCTATAGAACCAACTATGAAGGTAAGCTGTCAGGGGTCATGAGGGTATATCGGAATACCAGATAAATCGAAGGAAGATCCTGTGAAAGAAAGAGAAAGAAATTCAATTTATTATTTGCATCTCATGGACACAACAATAGTAATTATAAAACACATATTTAAAAAATATATTTGGAAGACAATGTGATAGAAAATTGACACAAAGGATTATCATACATATAAAATTCTTCTGTACGCCACTGTACTCCTAAATGGCTGGACCGATTTTTGGATCCCTGAATGGTTTAGATTCACATTTGGACCCAGTAGGTGGCGCTAATTCGGTATGCATGTACCTGCCTGTGCGAAGCTGGGGTAGGCAGCTAGTACCTAATAAAAAAACCAGAAAAATAAAATATTTTGCCAAATGGCAACTGGAGCTTTAAAATAGTGCAGCAATCCAACTAAACCAGTAAAAAACAAAAAAAAAATACGTACATGTTGGCTACACTGCGACAGACACATCTAAGCTTTTAATGCAGGGAGCGTAATTTTTTTTAAACTAATCGAAGTGTGTCTCTTGTGTGTAGGGAAATGGGCAACAATCAGCTTATTGCCTTAAGACCAATAATTCTTCTTCTTATTGCTAAGAAATATCAGGGTAGTATTTATAAAGGTTTGTATGTTAATGTAGAAGTAATTCATGGGCAGCAGCACCCTCTCGTCTGCTGATAACAACATACTGTCTATTTATTTATTTATTAAGGGCTTCCAATTGTGTTATGTGTTTATCAAATGTCGTCACCAATCCGCCTGCCAATCGTGCTGATTATGGCAATATCACCTGTAACCACTCATTGTGGTGTTCTTTGGGAGGCCCACGTTCAGCATTGGACATTTATGAGCTGATAAGCTATAATAAGAGCTATATATATATAACATAAGTTGTGTGTGTGTTCGATAACAGAATAGAGTACTTTGATATATGTAATATATTTCATGCAAATATATATTTTATTGATTTCACTTCATCATCATCATCATTTTAGTCGACTTTATCCACTGCTGGACACAGACCTCCCTTAAAGATCGCCACAACGACTGGTCTGGGTGTGCTGTGTGCTCATTGGAGTTTTGTCATAATCACCACGCTTGCTTGGGTTGGCGATCGCAGTAGAGTTGTTAATGTACTCGAAGGACGCTGCTGCGCATGCTCCAGCTAATCCCTTAGTCGACTTTTACGACACCCATGGGAGGAGATGGGGTGGTGGCATATATGAAATAATCACCCTGAATCCCCAGTATGGCGTGCGGTGAGGGGATGCATGGCTGATGGGTAGTGCAGTCTCTAGCACGCAACTCCAACCACAACTCCAGCGACTAGCGGAACACCTGGTAGTAAAAATGATTACCCAGGTACAGAGGGCGCACTATTTCCCCCATACTCATGGTATGGGCGAAATAAAATTGTAAGTATGGACAAAAAAATTCCGGTCAAGTGCGAGTTGAACTCGCGTGAAGAGGGTTCCGAAATTGCTGAATATATTGTCTATTGTTGGATTCGATATTGTACCAATAACTTATCGCAAGAACAAACTTAGTATTGTAGTTGAAAACCATGTTCTTCCATACATTCTAACTACAATCGTAAGTTTGTACGCACAATATTGAAAGATTTACTATGTTATTTTAAGACCATAAACTTTTGTTTTGCTATAGTCTATTGGTAAAGAGCTATTATATATATTTTTTAAATATTGTAGCCTGAGTAGTTTCGGCGATAAATAAAGGTGGGGGGGATGGTCAGTTTTCGTCTATTTCCAACAGATGGACAGACAGACTCACGAGTGATCCTATAAGAGTAATAATAATAAGTAATAAGGGTTCCGCTGTTCTTTCCTTCGGACGTTTTAAACCCTAAAAATAACAAAAGGATTCCTCCTGTATCGTGCCTGTACAATTTTTAGACATCATTATATTGTGAATACTAAGTAGCAAGTTAAAATCGGTGACCTCCTAATCAACAATAATACTACACAGCTAGGTATAATGATTGGAGGTGGAGAAAACGCATACGCTGTCGGAGTCCGACAGCGTCCAGATGGACGTGGGGTCAGATGTCGGCTCCGTGTCCAGTTCGGGTGCCAGGACGCGTACTGCCCGTAACTTGCGCGCCAATGCGCGTGCGCAGCGTACGCAGCGCACGGTCGCGTCGCTGTCGCGTCCAGGCACACCGTTGCCGTCGGGTGGGGTGAGCGACTCCGAGGAATCCTTGGACCCTCGGAGTTCGCACGCCTCACTCAACGTAGTGATGGTGGGTGAGGGTCGCAAGCGGGCCCTCCCTAAGGCGACAAACGGGTCATCCCCTGACGCCAAAAGGTCGGTCCGCAAGGACGAAAACGTCGAGAGGTTGGAAAGGGAGAACGCGGCACTGCGCTCTCAGATCGCCAGCCTCTCGGCACAAATTGAGAGGTTGACGGCAGAAGTGGGTCTCCTCCGTCGGCAGAGTGACGTACCGGCGGGCCCTAACCAGGGCGATGCCCCGGCGTTCACGCCGCCAGATGCGGTGGCCGAGCTTCGGCGCTCAATCGCCGTCGAGGTTGGGGGCATCGTAAGCGCTAGGCTGGCCGCCTTGGAGGGACGGCTCTTACCGGAGCAGCGCCTGCGCCCACCACTCGCGGCTGATTTGCGGCGGTTGCAGTCGGAGACCGCCACCCAGGTCACAACGTATGCGGCCACCGTCAAGACGACGACGAGCGCGGCGACGGCTGCGGCCACCACCAAGGTGCATTCTCGCGCACTAGCTTCGCAATCTAAGGGAAAGCTGGGGGGCCGCGGTGTAGCGAAGGGAGCTGGGAAGGCTGACCGGCAAGTGACAACTGGAGCTGCATCGTCCGCCGCGCCAGTGGCAACCGAGGAGAATCAGGCTTCGCAGCCCGCAATGGAGACCACAGAGGGGTGGTCCATTGCGGGCAAGAAGAAGCGGGAAGTGCAGACTGAGGTTGCGGCTGCGCAAAACACACAGTCCTCTCCCAAAGAGGGGAAGCGACGTGGAGGGAAAGGAAAGAAGGGAAGGGGGAAGGTCAACCTCCCAAAAGCACCCGCATCGGCCGCTGTTACGGTGACGGTGCCCGAGGGCTCACCCGACACTAAGTTGGGTGACATCATGGCCGAGGCACGGCGAAGCATCCGGCTCGCCGACCTCGGCATTGGTCCGGACACCGTAACCATCAGGAGATCAGCCGGCGGCGGAATGGTGCTTTCCGTCGCTGGCGAGGACGGTGGTGCCAAGGCGGATAGCCTGGCACACCGAATGCGGGAGGTGCTCGCCCCCATCTTCGACGTGCATATTGCGCGTCCTATAAAGATGGCGGAGCTGAGGATTAAGGACCTGGACGACGCCGTTACTAAGGCCGAGGTCAGAGAAGCCATCGTACTGGCAACAGCGTGTTTGCCCGGGGACATAAGGGTGGGTGAAATTCGCCGCTCTCAGGTATCCCTGGGCACGGTCTGGGTCCGGTTACCGCTGGAGGCAGCCAAAAAGCTGGAGTCCACCTGCCGCATTTGCGTGGGATGGACATCGGCTAGAGTCGAGGTATTGGCAGCACGGCCGCTGCAATGCTACCGATGCCTCGAGCTCGGGCATGTGCGCCTCCGGTGCACCTTACATGGGGGGGTAGACCGAAGTGACCGGTGCTTCGCTTGTGGCAGCCAGGGCCACAAAATAAGAGAATGCACGGCGCAGTCAAAAAACTGCCCATTGTGTGCGGACTTCGGCCTTCCGGCCGAACACAGGCTGGGCTGCAAGTCATGCGCAGCCCAGAAAAGCAGGAGGGGAAAACAGGTGCCCCCTGCTTCAGCCGAGGCACCAGCAAAGACTGCGCCAAACGCACCGGTCGCACGCTCCGGCTCACCGGAGGCGATGGAGGCAAATTAAAGGTCCTTCAGGGCAACTTAAACCACTGCCGCAACGCGCAGAATCTGCTGTTCCAGACTGTTGCGGAGTGGTCGGTTGCCTTGGTGGTTGTGGCGGAGCCCTATGGCATTCAGGAACACCCTCACTGGTTCGGGGGTGCCGGGGACTCCGTCGCTATTTATTGGGCCGGAGCCGAAGGTGGGCCATCCTGCTCCTTGTTGGACAGGGGGCAGGGCTTCGTCGTCGTAGAGTGGGGACTCTAGTGGGGGCTCTGGGAGCAGTAGTGGGCTGCTATGTCTCCCCCAACGTATCTCTCGCCGACTTCGAGGGATACCTGGACGCGGTAGCACGCAGCATTCGCTGTAAATGCTCGCCCTGTCCAGTGCTCGTCCTGGGGGACTTCAATGCTCACTCCAGAGCTTGGGGCAACCACCGGGACGGGCCAAGGGGGAGGACATTAGAAGACTGGGCGGCGTCGCTTGACCTCCGATTGCTGAATCGGGGGTCCGTTAGCACCTGCGTTAGATGGCAGGGGGAGTCGGTCGTGGACCTTACATGGGCGGCTCCTTCTGTGGTCCGCATGGTGTCGGGTTGGCGGGTAGCGGAGGAGGTGGTCACGTTGTCAGACCACCGCCACATTATGTTTGACGTGGCGCTCCGCCTGCTTAGCCCAAGCCGTTCAAGTCCCAGCCCACCGTCGTGACGTTGGGCTCTCACTCAGCTCGATCGAGAGTTGCTTGTCGCAGCTGCCAGCGTCGCGGCCTGGTCAGAGGTCGATCAAGGGATCTTGCCCGATCCAGAACAGGAAGCGTCTTGGTTCCGGGAGACGATGACGTCAATATGCGACGCGTCCATGCCCCGGGCCAGGCGCTCCCGGCGTACGGCTGTGTACTGGTGGTCGGATGAGATCGCGCATTTGCGCGCGGTCTGCCTGGCATCCCGCCGCCGGTACCAACGAAGCCGACGCCGGCGTAGTGCTACAGCTGGAGAGACTGCAGAGGCCTATCTGGCCTACCGGGCGGCCACGAAGTCGCTACATAAAGCAATTCGCGAGGCGAAGGCTCGGTCCTGGAACGAGCTCCTGGAGGGACTGGATAGGAATCCGTGAGGGAGACCCTACCGAATGGTAGTGGGCAAGTTGCGCCCATATGTCCCCCCGGTGACCGAAACCATGGCCCCGGATTTGCTGGAGGGAGTACTTTTAACGCTCTTTCCGGCGGTTCGGGACCATCCTGGTCCCTCTCCATCCCCAATTGCCTCGGACTGGGCCGAGGAGTTGAGGGTTAAGGAAGAGGAGCTGGGCCGAGCCATTGGCCGCCTGAAGAGTCGCAACACCGCACCGGGTCCGGACGGCATTCCGGGCCGTGCGTGGGTGTATGCACTGCAGTCTCTTGGGGACCGCTTGAGGCGGCTGTTCACCAGTTGCATCGGGCAAGATCTCTCTCTGCCAGCAGTAGTGTCGGCTATGTTGGCAGAGCATGAAAATTGGAATGCAGTGGTCTCCTTCTGTGAGAGCGTCATGCTCCAGAAGGAGACCGCAGAGCGGGATCGGGAGAGGGCCGATCCCGCTCGAAGAAGGAGGAGACGGCGCCGGGGTAACAACCGCCCTGGCCCCTAATCCCATACGCCTGAAACCCCTGCCGTTACTACAAGGCGGGGGACCTCTGGGTTCGCGGGTGCGGAGATTGGGGAATCTGCGTGCCCACACCGAGCGACCCAAGAGAAGACGGTAGCACGCATGTGGTCACGCGCTGCCGTGGGACGTTTTGGGGGATCCTTTACAATCCCCCCGAGCGGGTGACCGCTTTACAGTCACCCTCTCAGGGATGTGCCTATAGACGTGGCACCAGTGGGCGGCTCTAGTGTGATCATACGAGGACCTGGAGCCCCCCTTAGGTGCCGAAGATGACCGCTCCAGTGGTTTTAGCCGGTAGGAGTCCGGCATACCTTCGCCCTTCCCCGGGGTGAAGGAAGTTCATGAAGAATTTCCACTGGGCATCAATAAAAAAAAAAAAAAAAAAATGTATAATGATTGATAGTCTGCGTGCTCATACCGAGCGACCCCCGAGAATACGGTGGCGCGCACGTGGCTACGTGCCGCCGTGTGCGCAGCACAGCGCACAGCGAGACGTGGGGGGATCCTGTACAATCCTTCCGGAGAAGTATCTGGGGGGCGGCCTTTTTACAGCCGCCTGCTCCGCTATAGAGACTGCCTCAGCTTTCATCCCCTCCGTGATGTGCCTAAAGGCGTGGTACCAATGGGCGGCTCTAGTGTGATCTTACGAGGACCTGGAGCCCCTCTTTGGTGCTGAAGATGACCGCTCCAGTGGTTTTAGCCGGTAGGGGTCCGGCATACCCCTTCGCTCTTTCCCAGGGCACCAATTGGACACCAATAAAAAAAGGTATAATTATTGATAGAATATTTACGATATATTTGTATATTTTAACCTATATGTAGAGTTGTATGTATGTATATCTTATTATTATTGTTATTTTTAAACCTCTTTCGATGCATTTTATTTTTTAAGTCAACCTTTAGGACTGGTCCAGAAACCTACATGGCATTAAGTCCAGTACCACCATTGTGTATAAAAGAGTAAATAAATAAGTCAATTTCACACGCACTAACAACCAGACACGGAACAGTTACCTGAAGCCATACAAACAATGGGAGCGTTCGGGAAACTTCGCAACGTGAATTCATAAACAATACCGCAATGCCTCAAGACGAAAGTCTTTAACCAGTGTGTGTTACCAGTGATGACATATGGAACAGAGACGTGGTCACTCACAATGGGCCTCATAAGAAAGCTTAAGGTCACTCAGCGAGCTATGGAGAGCTATGCTTGGTATTTCTCTACGAGATTGAATTAGAAATGAGGAGATCCGTAAAAGAACTAAAGTTGTCAACATAGCAGAAAGGAATAGTAAACTGAAGTGGCAATGGGCGGGGCACATTGCTCGTAGAACTAAAAGCCGTTGGGGAAAAAGGTTCTTGAGTGGAGACCGGGCACCGGAAAACGCAGCGTGGGATGACCTCTAACGAGGTGGACATACGACCTGGTGAAAGTCTCAGGGAGTCGTTGGATGCGGGTGGCATGCGACCGCTCGCTGCGGGAATCTGTGGGAGAGGCCTTTGTTGAGCAGTGGACGTCCTTTGGCTGATATGATGATGATATTACAAATAATCCGTGTGGTGACCGGATTGAGGATATGGCACCATTCCATCATCTCTCGTGGATGTCGTACAAGACGACTAACGGCTAAATGCTGAAACGCCACTTAGTATTTAATTCCCGCTTAACTACTTGAGACGCCCAGGTTTGGTAGGAAGGCGGACATCTCAAATTGATAAGCGGGATTTAGATATTAAGTGGCGTTTCAGTATTCGGCCGTAAGGGAGTCTAAACAAAGGAATGGGCAGCTGCATCCCATCTGCGGTACAGTAGCCATACCGTGCTCACCTACATGCCTGCCAGCGTGTTAAGTATTGACAAATTCCCCCCAAAATGACGACATAATTGTGTAGAAATCTATGGGGAGGGCTTTGTTCAGCAGTGAACGACCTTCTTCGGGGGCTCGGATTGGCGATCACAGTTGACTTATAAATACTTGAAGGACGCTGTTGCCAATCCTCTGGCTAATTGTTTGATCGCCTTTTACGTGAACCACGGAATGAGATGGGGTGGTGGTGTTTTCAGCCCGACCACACGGCACGGTGTGTTTCCTTTTTTTTATTGGTTCCCAGTGGAAATTGTTCATTTACTTCTTTCGCCCTGGGGAAGGGCGAAGGGGTATTAGCTGGACTCCTACCGGCTAAAACCACTGGAGCGGTCATCGTCGGCACCTAAGGGAGGCTCCAGGTCCTCGTATGATCACACTAGAGCCACCCGCTGGTGCCACGCCTATAGGCACATATCTGAGAGGGTGAATGTAAAGCGGTCACCCACTCGGGGGTATTGTAAAGGATCCCCCAAAGCGTCTCACGGCAGCACGTGATCACATGCGTGCTACCGTCTTGGGTCGCTCAGTGTGGGCACGCAGATTCCCCAATCTACGCAACCGCGAACCCAGAGGTTCCCCGCCTTATAGTAACGGCAGGGGGTTTCAGGCATAAGGGAATTAGGCGCCAGGGCAGTTGTTACCCCGGCACCGTCTCCTCCTTGTTCGAGCGAGATCGGCCCTCTTTCGATCCCGCTCTGCGGTCTCCTTCTGGAGCATGACGCTCTCACAGATGGAGACCACTCCATTCCAGTTTTCGTGCTCTGCCAACATAGCCGACACTACTGGTGGCAGAGAGATCTTGCCCGATCCGATCGACCAGGATCCGCCACTCGGCGGCCCACGCAGGGCACTCCTCGAGCGTGTGCTGCGCGGTGTCCTGGTCGTTATCACAATGGTGGCATTGTGCCGAGGCCTCACGTCCTATCCTGTGTACGGTGTGGTAATCTGAGCAGCAGCATCCTCATCTATGCTAATAAAAACATGGTGATTAGAGCAATATGGCCGCTCATTGTACTGATTATTGGAAGGCACTTGTTCAGCAGTAAACATTTACCGGCCGATGTGTGTGTGGGCTTCATGTCCCAATCTGCAAAGCTTATTACGGCACGGTTGGTGCAGTGGCTGACACAGTCGGCTGCTGCGCTCCGGGTCGCGGGTTCGATTCCCACACGGAACAAATATTTGTATGATCTGCAGGTAGTTGTTTATTGTGTGTGGAATTTATGTATGTAAACGCACCTACGACACAGGAGAAATCCTAGTGAATATTTGTTATTGAATATGAGATTAGGACTTGAATAAAGTAGAGGAAAGAAGTAGAGCTTCTTTTTTACGTAGGGTATCCTTATTAATTTCTTCTGCTCTGGGGAAGAGACGGGGCGTTTTGGAGTCGTACCGGTCAAAGAATTCATCATCATTTCAACCGAACAACGGCCACTGCTGGACAGAAGCCTTCCCCAAAGATTGCTACATCAACCGGTATGGGCTTGTGTTATGGACCCATTCGGGGGTTTTGCCATAATTGCCACGTTTGGCAGACGGGTTGGCGATCGTGCTTGAGTTACAAATGTACTCGAAGGACAATGCTGTCCATGCTCCGGCTAAACCTATAGTCGCCTTCACCCACGCTATGATATGGGCTGGTAGTATTCTTAGCCAGCACCACACAAGGGAATGAATGAGACTAAACGTGCACTAAACGAGCCGGATTGCAATATTAATTAATCATTTTGATTAATTTGTCATTGCAACGTTAAGTTGACCAATCCCAGTAGAGGGCACCCGTTCACGAGTATGACGCATGCATCAGCATTATTCAGCTCTACCATATTGCAGGGAAACCAGGCAACCCAATACACGACGCGACGCACTTATCAGCAGAACTGTTGGTCATCATTTCGGCCGAATTAAGTCCACTGCTGGACACAGACCTCCCCCAAAGATCACCATAATGACAGATATGGCTGTGTTGTGGGCTTATTGGGGGGGTTTTGCCATAATCGACACGCTTGGCAGACGGGTTGGCGATCGCAGTTGAGTTGTTAATGTACTCGTAGGACGCGGCTGCCCATCCTCCGGCTAATCCCTTAGTCGACTTTTACGGCACCCATGGGAGGAGTTGGGGTGGTGGCATTCTGAGCCGGCACCACACGGCATGACATACTTATACTGCCAAACGTACGTATTTTAAAGCACTTTGTGGTGTTCGGATTAAGAATATCGCACCACTCCAACAGTAGCCATACTGCGCTCAACAACCCGCCTGCCAAGCGTGGTGAGTACTGACAGATTCCCCCCATAATAACGACACATCTGTGGAAATGGGGGAGCCCTTATTTCAGCAGTGGATCATGAACGCACTTGCAATATTACATCTGGTGAAGTCACTGTATGTCCTTCATGCAGCAAGCAAGGCCAGTTCTAATTACTAATTAGAACTTGACGAACTTGGGTTTCAGTAACAGAATATCATATTATGTTGTGATTAGTCATATAGCCTAGATGTCCTAGCAAGCCAGTTATAAATATACTAGATGCGCCTCGCGGTTTCATGCGCTGTTCCACTGGATATGTCTATTTATCCGGGATAAAAATCCTATGTCATCCCATGACCCGTAAATATATATATATATGTATAATATCTCTATGCTTTGACGGCACGATTGGTTTGGCAAGTTTGGCCAAGCATTGGCAGTGGCTGATACAGTCGACTGCTGCGCTCCGGGTCGTGGGTTCGAATCCCGCACGGAACAAATATTTGCATGATCTGCAGGTAGTTGTTCCGGGTCTGGATGTATTGTGTGTGGAATTCATGTCTGTGAACGCACCCACGACACAGGAGAAATGTTAAAAAAATGTTTTTTTTCTTATATATGGTACATATACTATACACACACTACTACTATACTATACTTTCATATGCATTTAGTAAAAAGCTGTTATTTTGACATTATAAACAGACACTTAAATTTTATTTATTTGTATAGATATCATCAGCATCATATCGGCCATACGACGTCCACTGCTGAACTAAGGCCTTCCCCATAAATTTCCACAACTGTGTCATCATATTGAAGGGAATTTGCCAGTACTCACCACGCTTAGCAGGCGGGTCGGTGAGCGCAGAATGGCTACTGTTCCACAGAAGGGATGCTGCTGCATATCCCTCTGGTTTCGACTCCCTTAGTCGCCTTTTACGACATCCACGGGAGGAGATGGAGTGCTGCTATATTCTTAACCCGGACACCGCATGGATTTTAAATATTAAAAACTATAAATAAAATTATAGATTTATTTTAAATACTAATAAAAACACGATTTTCATGAAATATGTAAAAGCACAAAAAAAAAGAGAGAACACTCAAAGTTTTTATTTTATACTCTCTGAGATGCTGTACGTAAGTATATAGAATAAATGAATTAAACGCGATATATTTCCGTAAGCTATTTCAATTCAATGGATGCTATTCGCGTAAACTTCAGAAAATATTACTTATCAGATGTTTTATTGTATGGGATTAATTCATCCCTTATTTTGTCTACATAAAGATACTGACTATAATTTTCACATCATAGCATCGTTGTTGCCATTACTATTCAATAAATATGACCTTTTCTGATGACCATACTTGGGACTTACTGTACATCAATAAATAGTAAACACTTGCTGATTGAAACTAAACTTATTACTGAATAGTTAAGATTGGTTTTGCTTTGCTTTTCGTGGGGTAGGAAACAGTAGATTGTGATGGTATTTTTTTTTAGTATCGGTTGCTTCGTTGGATCTGATACATGAGACAGATATCGATGTGGAATTTAATGACTTGGTACTTGTTTATTGCATTAAAATTTGGATTAATTTGTTGACCTAGGGATCGCGATGTTGTTCATCTGCATGATTTACCTGAACATTTGATCTTTACAAAGTCGAATATTTTACCTATCCAATATATAGTTATTGATTACTTGCCTACCGTGTCCTACAGCAAGGCACCTTAGAATATAATAACACCTTTTTAATTATTTTGTATTACAGGTGGTGGAAATAATTCTTGTTCTTCCTCCGTCCCGGAGTAGGGCGATGGGGCCTGCTGGACTCCTTTTTTTATTGGTGCCCAGTGGAAATTCTTCATGAACTTTCTTCACCCCGGGGAAGGGCGAAGGTGTATGCCGGACTCCTACCGGCTAAAACCACTGGAGCGGTCATCTTCGGCACCTAAGGGAGGCTCCAGGTCCTCGTATGATCACACTAGAGCCGCACACTGGTGCCATGCCTACAGGCATATCTCGGAGAGGGTGAATGTAAAGCGGTCACCCCCCGGGGGGATTGTAAAGGATCCCCCAAAGCGTTCCACGGCACCGCGTGACCACATGCGTGCTACCGTCTTCTCTTGGGTCGCTTGGTGTGGGCACTCCTACCGGCTAAAACTACTGGAAGAGTCATCTTAGAGACCGAAGGGGATCGTATGACCAAACTAAAGCCTTCCATTACTACCAGACTTTTAGGCACATCTCAGGGACGATTGTATAGGATCCTCCCGAAGTCTCGCTACGGGCTGAGCTGTGAGCTGGGCAGTAACCCACACAGCAATACATTTACAATAGTGACGCAGAGTGGCCTTAAAGACTAAATCACAAATAAATCAATTAAATCACAAATAAAAGTTAGAAGGTTACTTTGATACATATTCATGTGATATCAATGTTTTTTGTCGCTGTGTCTACGAGTGATCAAATTGCTAAGTGCATCGCAAAAAGTACTCTTTATATAACAGCGATGTAGGAATCCATTGTGAATGGATTGATGCGGCAATTTTGTTAGGGCGGATGACAGTAGAACTACGTTTTGTTCGTAGTGTGGAACTTACGGTCGAAATTAATAATCGGTCTATTCCAAAATCTTTAGATTTTGAACTAGATCTGTCAATCTGTCACTGTCAAATTTAGTACTCATATGAATCTCTACGACCGCAACACGAACGAGTAACGTTAATAATAAAAAAAAACTATTATAGTTGTCACTTTTGGTGTTAAAAATAAATGAATTTGCAAACTGTAGGTACCGCTTTAAATGGCTTGTTGTCAGGATCTCAAACATACACCCCCCCATCTCCGAAACCACGGAGCCTAAGATGTTTTTTATATCATAAAAATATCTTTACTGATACATTAATATGAACTTTTAAGAAGTCTATGATCTTAAAATGACATGTAAATCTTTCAATATTGTGCGTACAAACTTATATTTGCAGTTGGAATGTATGAGAGAACACGTTAAGTTTGTTCTTGGGATAATTATTGGTACAAACCAGAATTCAAAAATAGACAATATATTCAACAATTTCAGAACCCTCTCCACGCGAGTTCAACTCTCACTTGACCGGTTTTCTATAATTAGACTTACAGCCGAATATGAAACGCCAGTTAATATTAAGTCCTGCTTTAACTTGACCTTTGACGGCACGGTTGGTGCAGTGGTTGATACAGTCGGCTGCTGCGCTCCGGGTCATGGGTTCGATTCCCGCACGGAACAAATATTTGTATGATCTGCAGGTAGTTGTTCCGGGTCTGGATGTATTGTGTGTGGAATTTGTGTCTGTAAACGCACCCACGGCAAAGGAGAAATCCACGTTTAAATAAAAAACTATTTGTGCCACCCGGTTTCCTACCGAAAACGGGTTTCTCGAATAGTTTAAGTGGAACTTAATATTAAGTGGCGTTCAGTATTCGGCCGTTAATAATAGAAATTCATGTTCTTAGTACATTTTCCAAAACGTAACAATGAACGTTCTACTGATCTATCGGCTCGTACGGTCATACTATGAATATGCTACAATCCCGTTCATTGCGGTATGTAGCTGACGATTTGATAACGCATCCATTTTTCTCACTTCCCTGCTACTTCACACGTACTTTTGACATTACCATAGCGATCCGGTGCTCAATACAATCTTTATTTCCGCATGCCTGTGCGAGGCGTGGTGAATTAACATTATAATTGAGGAGTTTACGTATGTAATCTACGTTCTTGTATGTAGGCTGGGATTACCTGGTTTATATGGTTAGTAAGGACGTTTATAATTAACATTTATATTTTAATTAACAACCTACATGTGTGGGTCTTTGGGACTGGTCGGCCAATGACAGCCATGACAATTGCATAATTAAAAAAAAAAAATACAGAAAGGCTGGTTTAGTAGACTTTTTAAGAAGTTTAGACTCTTCTCCTACATTGTTTTCACATAACTTTGATTTTTAAAAACAATGTGCTCATAAAAATATTGTAAAATTGAATATGATTTAAAAAGAGTAATCATGGAGTTTCTTGCCCGTTCTTCTCCATAGGAAATCTACATCTTGGAACGCGGTAATTGAAGTCTCGACGACTCATAAGTGCTTGTATATGGTTTACATAAATAAAATATATTTTTATCTTATCTTGAAGATAATGCTTTGACTATGCTACCTGTTTTTTTTTTTCAAATGACACAATGTTTCATGGGTAACGTTGTGTATTCGCATGCGCGGGAATATTTCAGTTCTGTCACGTGTACTGAGTTGCACGGGTTCTGTTCTTTTTTTTACGTTGTGTAAATACTTCAGGTATACCTTTTTTTATTCTTCTTTTTATTGATCCCCAGTAGAATCTTCGGCACCGAAGGGGGCTCCAGGTCCTCGTAAGATCAGAGACTTCATACATACCGCTGCGTTTAGACAGGGTAGTGGCTAGGGTATCCAATCCCGCAGGTTATTTGTTGTTGACTTTGCAGGATCAATGATTTTTGATCTCGCGAGATCTCGGTATTTGCGAGATCCCGCATAAATGTGGCATGCTCATGAGATATATGTAGGAAATAGATTTTCATTTTCATTTCCATGTGGGATATATGTGGTCAACGCCGTGTGGTGCCGGCTAAGAATACCACCACCCCATCTCATCCCATGGGTGTCGTAAAAGGCGACTATGGGATTAGCTGAAGGATGGGCAGCAGCGTCCTTCGAGTACAATTATAACACAACTGGGATCGCCATCCTGTCTGCCAAGCGTGGCGATTATGGCAAAACCCCCCAATTAGCACATAATCTTTGGGGGAGGCTCTTGTCCATCAGTGAACGTTTTTCGGCTGATATTATGCTGATGATATGTGGTCGTAACGACAAAGTTATACGGTAAAAATAAAAATCGAAATACATTTATTACTTGTATTTATATATATTTGCCGTGTGCTGCTGGTTTAGAATACCACCACCCCATCTCCTCCCGCGGGTGTCGTAAAAGTCGACTAAGGGATTAGCCGCAGGATGGGCAGCAGCGTCCTTCGAGTACATTTACAACTCAACTGCGATCGCCAAACCCCCCAATGAGCCCATAACACATCCATATCGGTCGTTCTTTGAGGGAGGCCTGTGTCCAGCAGTGGGCTTCATTCGGCCGAAATGATGAATCAGCTCCATGCAACTTCTGACTGCCTACAAAGTAGTGTTTTGTTGGACTCTTACCGACTCCAACTATCATTAGTGGCCATCTTCGGCACATATGGAAGTATATCCATTGAAACGCACCGGCATGATGTCTACTGACTTGTCGTGTGTTAATCGTAAAAGGTGAATAAATACTCGTTTACACGCCCTCAATATTTAGTAGTGTGTTTTTTAATTTTTTTTACTTGAACACGACGAGTATAAACACTCAATTTAGTGGTTAGTTAAGTGACTGCTAGCTCGATTGTTACTAAATTGACAGACGAGTTGACGACAGATGTAGTGTTTGACGCAATGGCTAATCGCTTGGCTTTCTGCGCTGCGTGTTGCGGGTTCGAACCCGTTACGGAACAAACATTTGTGAGACCTACAGATAGCTTTCCCGGGTCTGTGCATGTGGAATATATGTCTGATGAAATATCAACTATAGAATATTTAATATAGAAATTACTTTCCAAGAGAATAAAATTAATGCAAAACATAATACAAAAATTAAGATTTAGGGTAGATTCGATCCCGAGAACAAAGTAATCACAACCTGCGTGTCAGTTTACAAAATAAGCGTTATTATTCTTAAAATCTGTCGTTTAACTCCCTTTATATATAGCGTGAGGGTATTTTTTTTTAATAATGTGTTCGCTTGTTCAACAAAACTTTGTAGACATATTGTTATACTACTCACCTCCCATGAACAAAACCGTGATGATTTGCAATCTATAACTTGACCCAATATGTAACGGACATTTTTGCCGAAGTTCAACTAATTCTATACTATAGTTTTTAACCTTTCTCATCAAACATAGAAATAGACAAACAGACATTCAAAAAGTTGGAAATTCTACATGTACTTCCTTCGCCCCGGGGAAGGGCGAATGGGTATGCTGGACTTCTACCGGCTAAAACCACTAGAGCGGTCATTTTGGGAACCGAAGGCGGGCTCCAGGTCCTCGTAAGATCATACAAGAGCCGCCCATTGGTGCCACGCCTTTAGGCACTTCACGACAACATTGTCATAATCACCGTGCATGGTAGGCAGATTGGTGATTAGTATGTTCGTACTAAAAAGGCTTGCTGCCGCAGATCCTCTGGGTCCATAGACATTAAGTTGCTTTTTAAAACCCCCAGTGACGCACAGGCCTCTCGCAGTTACCTAAATCAATTTAAATATTTTTTCGCGCAGTGGCTAAACGATTGGCTTTCTGTGCTACGTGTCGCAGGTTAGATCACCGCTCGGAACAAAAATTTGTACGATCTACAGATAGATGTTTCGTGTCCGGGTGTTTGTGCATGTGGGATATATGTCTCGACCCACGACACTGGAGAAGTCCTAGTGAAATCAAGAGGTGGTTAAAAAACACAACAAAATGTTGCCATGCCACATAAAAAAGAAAAAAAAAATACAAACAGGCGAATTCCCCAGTCCTTCAGTAACGAATCGTAAAAATAACAGACACACAAATTCATCAGTATGCAACCTCTCGTCACGGCTAGCCTGATAATAATAGAGATCGTTAAGACAAGCCCTCGACACCCACGGCAATTATTGGGCAATTCAAATTAAATTTATTGGTCAACATTCTGGTCCGCCGTCCTCTGAAAGCGAAGTGATGTGCGATACTCGTAATATACGAGTTAAAAACATTAAAGATATGTGGAACTGACTGGAATTGTTTGAGGTCTGATTTCTAGTTCTTCGCAGACAATTTATTTATTTAGTAGGGACACCAACTACATATTTACAATACATTTTACATTTACTTTACTGGTAAATTGTACTGTGTAAATATGTCACTTATATAGACATTATATGACAATTAATTAAAATTCACAATTTAGCAAATTTTATTACAATATTTTGAGTTTATATAATAAAAATAATAAACGTGTTATAGTAAAGTTTAAATTTAAAAATAATCTATATTTATTGGGGATTAGTTATTAAAAATAATAATTTTACCTGTTATTAATATGATTTGTGTTATTAGATTATTACAGAAAATTACTTTTCACTGATTTGTGTTTGATATGTTATGTTGTTTGCCGTGTGGTGCCGGCTCAGAATGCCACCACCCCATCTCTTCCCATGGGTGTCGTAAAAGTCGACAAAGGGATTAGCCGGAGGATGGGCAGCAGCGTCCTTCGAGTACATTATCAACTCAACTGCGATCGCCAACCCGCCTGCCAAGCGTGGCGATTATGGCAAAACCCCCCAATGAGCCCACAACACATCCATATCGGTGGTTGTGGTGATCTTTGGGGGAGGCCTGTGTCCAGCAGTGGACTTCATTCGGCCGAAATGATGATGATGACACACACTTTGTATAGTTTATACCATTCTACTAGCATCGCTTGCACTAGGCGTTCACCTTTTTCTTGTCATAAAACATACAGTTTGTATCGCCCGCCCAGCTTCCTACTTTAACGATGTAATGTACATATTTCGAATTGAATTGTTACAAAGGCTACTTCGATATTGCTTTATTTACTTGACAACTCAGGAAGAAGGCGCCCTTCCCATTAAATGAGTTGCCGGCTATGACAACAGAGGTAAGTATTGTAATTATGATATAAATGAATGATAGGTATATGTATGTTGGGCAGTGATGACCCTTTTTTACTAATCCCCTGTAGAAATTCATTATGCAACTTCCTCCGCCCCGGGGAAGCGCGAAGTGTCGTGCCGGACTCCTACCGGCTAAATCACTGGAGGCAACGTAAGGGGGGGGGGGGGATCTCCAGGTCCTCGTAAGATCACACTAGAGTCGTCCATTAGTGCCACGCCTATAGGCACATCTCGGAGGCGATGACTGTAATGTGGTCACCCCCTCTAGCGGAAGTCTGTGAAAAGAGCGGACTCTCGGCACTACTCGGGGGCTCGTAAATTATCCCCCGGGGTCACCCCAATCCACGTACCACAACCCCACCATATAAGGACTAAAGGGGCTTAGGTGTGTTAGACCTGGGTGTCGGGGTGGTTGTTACCCCGGCGCCGTCTAGTCCTCCTCTGTGCGGCATCAGCCCACTCTCGATCTCGCTCTGCGTTCTCCTGCAGCATGACGCTCACAGAAGCAGACCACTGCACTCCAATTTTCATGCTCTACCAGCATAGCCGACACTACTGTCGGCTGACAGAGATCTTGCCCGATCAGATAGACCAGGACCGCCACTCGGCAGCTCCTGCAGGGTACTCCTCGACCGTGTGCTGTGCCATGAGGACGCCTCAGCCGTGACCTGACGTCCTATCCTGTGCAGGTACGCACCAAAACAACCGTGTCTGGTGAATTCCTGCTCAGATAGAATCTGACCCACTCGCTCCTTTGCAACCAGGCTCGTAAACGCACGGCAGGACTTCCTTGACAACACGATTGGTTGCAATCTGCAACCACAGTCACCTGCACACATCTCGAGCGCGTGCCGTCGAGCCTTCTGCCTCAGACTATCAGACACCTCCGAGAGTGCGGTACCTCTGCTCTGGCGGAGGGAGCGTGTCCAGTCACCCACGCATCCGTCTCTGCCAGTATGCCGATAGGCGGCAAGTGCGTCATGAGAGTAGCCTCTGTCTAGGATACTCGTGCGCGACCCCCGGGAAGACAGCGGTGTGCATGTGGTCACGTACCGCTGTGTGCAAAGCACAGTGCATAGTGTGGCTTCGGGGGAATCTTACAATCCCCTCGAGAGATGCCTGGGAGGGTGGCCTCTTTACAGTCGCCTTCCCTCCACTAGAGGGGATGACCGCTTTACAGTCATCCCCTCCGAGATGTGCCTAAAGGCGTGGCACCAATGGGTGGCTCTAGACGAAGATCTTTCGAGTTCCTGGAGCCTCCCTTCGGTGCCGACGATGATCATTCCGGTGGTTTTAGCCGGTAGGAGTCCGGCATGCCCCTTCGCCCTCTCCCAGGGTGAAGGAAGTAGATGAGGTATTTCCACGGGATAAAAAAAAAGATACTCCTGCGATCTGAATAGCCACTTGAATTCGCGCTGCAGACCATGTTTGTTTCTGCAGCGCTGGACGCCTGACAGTCGAGATGATTATACAGGCTCACAAAGGCAATTTCTTCTCTCCGTCCCCCGAAACCGGGCAGCAGCCGGTGCGAAGCACCTACTACCCCCTCGATGTGAGGTACAAGCCACTCGCGATGGTACCAGGTAGGAACCATCCAGGTAGCTGGTCTATTTAAATAAGAGACACAATAATAAAACATAGCCGTATAAAACTAAAATAAAACATTGCACTGCTTGGCATAAATCTCTGACGTTTCTAGAAAATGGGCAAGTCGTGCACAATCCAGTAGATAGACTCGTTCACCCTGTTGATATAATATGTAAACCATTTTGACAGCAACGCCTCATCATTTCGGCCGAATAAAGTCCACTGCTGGACACAGGCCTCCCTCAAAGACCACCACAACGACCGATATCGGTGTGTTGTGTGCTCATTGGGGGGTTTTGCCATAATCGCCACGCTTGGCAGGCGGGTTGGCGATCGCAGTTGAGTTGTTAATGTATTCGAAGGACGCTGCTGCCCATCCTCCGTGTGCTGCCCATCCTCCGTATGCAACGCCTAGATAGCTATAATTAAAGTTTAATACATGTGCCCATTAATAATAATATAATTATATAATATAAAATATAATAATAATTCAATTATTTAAATATAGCGCCGATGGAAATTATCTCGGTACATTATGTAATGAAGGCTGGTCCGTATTTTGGTTTTTTGTTACTAATTTTTTTGCTCGGCCTCGTTTGCAGGTCTGAGTCTACTTGGTATGTTGTCTGTTTGCTAGTTGGTAATCTTAGCATGTCATCATCATCATCATCATATCAGCCAAAGGACGTCCACTGCTGAACAAAGGCCTCTCCCATAGATTTCCACAACAAACGGTTACATACCGCCCGCATCCAACGACTCCCACCGACCTTCATCAGGTCGTCTGTCAATCTCGTTGGAGGTCGTCGCACGCTGCGTTTTCCGGTGCACGGTCTCCATTCGAGAACCTTTTTGCCACAAGGACCATCAGTTCTACGAGCAATGTGCCCCGCCCATTGCTACTTCAGTTTACTAATCCTTCCAGCTATGTCGGCAACTTTAGTTTTCTACGGATCTCCTCATTTCTGATTCATTCTTAGCATGTAGTTGTAACTAATTTAGTACAGCCATAATTTCGTTTAGCTAAAGTCCATACTTCTTTCTTGGTATACGGTATTAAATTTAACAATAAAATACCGGGTATCGTTTTACAATTGCTGCAAAAGTATTTTAAATTCTTTGTAAAACATACTCTATGCACACGGACATATTATAAATTAGATGATTATCTAATAGATAAAAATGTTTGGCAGAGTGCACGTCTAGCTCCGCAAGAGTACAAATATGTATGTAGTTACGTTAAGTTGACATCTCGACTGCATTATTTTGTGACATCTATGATTTTTTTATTAAACAATAATTGACATTGATATTTCTCTTTAACATTTGTAGAGTTGGTATTTTTTAAAATATTATTACTTATTAATGATTATATCTGTAATTCATTACATATATATAAAAAAAAATTAACGTTGCCCCACACTAGGATTTCTCCTGTGTCGTGGGTGCGTTTACAGACATGAATTCCACATACAATACACCCAAACCCGGAACAACTACCTGCAGATCATACAAATATTTGTTCCGTGCGGGAATCGAACCCATGACCCGGAGCGCAGCAGCCGACTGTATCAACCACTGCACCAACCGTGCCGTCTATATCACTTTATTTATTACTATTCTACATGTAAGTATGATGTACTATTTGAGTCAGGTTTTTGGCACTACCACATAAGTTATAGATTGTCTATATCTACACTCTTCTCACATGTGGATTGCCATAAAAACAATATATTAATTGTGTGTTGCCAGCTCAGAATGCCACCATCCCATCCCATCCCGTGGGTATCGTAAAAGTCGACTACGGGATTAACCGGAGGATGGGCAGCAGCGTCCTTCGAGTACATTAACAACTCAACTGCGATCGCTAACCCGTCTGCCAAGCGTGGCGATTATGGCAAGACCCCCCAATGAGCACACAACACACCCATGTCGGTCGTTGTGGTTATCTTTGGGGGCCTGTGTCCAGCAGTGGACTTCATTCAGCCGAAATGATGAATTGATATTGTTAAAAAATATACAAAATTTAAAAAAAAGACCGATCTCTGTGCTTCTTTCGCCATTTCTTCTCAGAGGTGTCCGATGATGATGGTGCATGTGAAATGCCCTCCGTCGTTTCAATATGACGTGTAAACGTGTCTGTTACGACCTTATTACTGAAAAAAAAAAAAAAAATCCTTTCAATAGACGCCTGCTCATATTTCGTATAGATCGTCTGTCGGGACTGGTCAGCTGTTAACTGCTGTGGTCAATAAATAACTCTTACAGGGCGTAATGATAGTTGTTTCTGGTCTGGGTGTTTTTGCATGTGAGATTTATGTCTGTCAACTTTACCAACGATACACGAGAACACGCAAAGCGTGGCATTGGTTTTAAAAAACATGTGTTAGTAAAAATGGATTACACATTTGCGTATTTGTTCCAAAATCAATTTACTCCCAAATTGTCGCCTGGAAGACATAGCCAAATAGAGAGATATATGTCCCCGAGTAAAAAAATTGGCTCTACATCTATCGTTGAGCACTAGTGGGTTTTTTTTTCACCTATTTAACCTTGGCTAATCACCGTTACGTCATGGCGTCAAGCGTTAAGTGAAGACCACACAAAAGCCGTCGAGCGAGGACGAGGCAACTACTGGATTCGGATGCGGCATGGAGGCAACTAGAGACGGGGTGGACATTGGCACTTCACGCACACTAATTCAAAGATTCGCACTCCACGCCCTATCCACACCACCGTTGCGACCGCGTGGTGTTTGACCAGAGGGCAGAGTGTGAATTTCGTTTCACACGAACGTAAACGCAAGCGATGCGGTTACAGCGTTCAGCGCTGCGATTCACCCGCTCTAAACTCTTCAACCAATTGGAACACTGAACACGGTCAACTTGTCGCACGCGTTTACGTTTCGATTACGAAAAGAAACTCGCACTCGGCCCTCTGCGCCTTACGATCCGCTGATCGTGTCAGAATCAAGTCAGAATAACGATCGTCACATACCGGCGGGACAGTAGACCTTATTATCTACAGCAGATCAACTACGCACTTACGGTCCGAATTCGACGTACTCACACAGACGCGAACTCCACGGAGTCACTAAGTTAGTTTCAGCAAGCGCTGTCGTGTCACGTCGATCAAGTCCGATACGAATGGTCACACTCACTGTTCGCTATTTTAGTATAACTTTTTGAATCGTTCGTATTAAGTCAAAAGTTACTTTGAAGAGCTTTAAAAAGTTACCTGTCATATTGCGCTGCGTGGTTCGCGTTTATTATTAGTTATTAAATCTATTGCTTTGGAAATAGATATCCGGGCCCGGTTTTATGTCGATACGAATCGAATGCTGAAATTTAAAGGAAACTTACTTTTTAAGATATTATGATGAAACGAACACAGTAATTATATGTCAATGTAATAAGCAAGGCCTCGGAGATCGACGAACGCACATATTGGGAAGTCAGTGTGCTCATACCGAGCGACCCTTGGGAAGAATGTAGTGCGCACGTGGTCACGTGCCATCTTGTGCGCAGCACAGCGCACTGTGGGATCTTTTACAATCCCCCCCAGATGTGCCTGGGAGTGGTGGCCTTTTAACATTCGCTTCCCTTTCTGTTAGAAGGGGTGACCGCTTTGCAAGTTATTTTTCCAAAAATGCTGGTATATACCTAAACCGTAGAGTAAGCATATGTTTATCACATAAATGGCCTTGTTGAAATACTGTAGATAATATATCTACTGTGACGGCGCGCGGTGGTGAACCTTACCTTCATGCTGAAGTTTGGCGAGCTGTTCCTGACACATTAGCACTCCATTTCTTCTTAATCCGTGTTATTTGGTCAGAGTAAGACAATAGATCTCTGGCTCTCCTTCCGGGCATCTTCATCAACTCCAATGTGACTTTAATGATATTTGTGAACATCATTTCAAGGTGGAAAAACGCTGACAAGGTTCAAGTAATAAATACAGAAAATTGATAAATAATTCATTAATGTAATGTTCTTGTATTTTGCAAAATATAAGACATGGATTCTGATAAGGTAATCAACACCAAGGAGTAAAAAGGTTAAATAGGAATAAATATTATATAGTCTAATAGTTTTGGAAGTCGGTTCGCACTGAATTGAGCGCGAGTAGGCCATGCCGTGTGGCGACGGTTCAGAATACCACGACCCCATTTCCTCCCATGGGTGTTGTAAAAGTCGACTAATGGATTAGCTGGGCGATGGGCAGCAGCGTCTTCGAGTACATTAACAACTCAACTGCGATCGCCAACCCGTCTGCCAAGCGTGGCGATTATGGCAAAACCCCCCAATGAGCCCACAACACACCCACATCGATCGTTGTGGTATTCTTTGGGGGAGGCCTGTGTCCAGCAGTGGACTTCATTCAGCCGAAATGATGATGATGATGAGGCCAAGAGGAAGATTTTTGGTTTGTTATATTTTTAACGACCTACAAGGCGCATTGGAGGGGCGTGGTTGCGGATTCAATACTGATATCAGAAGAAATTAAAAGGACATTTATTAAAAAAAGACTAAAAAATAATTCCATTTGAACGTCAATATATGACAACACCTATACAGGGTGTCCAGTAAATAGCACGACATACTGCTGGAGGTGAGAGCTTGGATCAATACCTACCAAAAAAAACACAATATATGTTCAGCAAAATCTTGCCGTAATTACTAATTACTTACCAATTAATCATATTGTCGTAATTAATAATGAAATACTTAGCATACCGTTCTTAGCCTATCATACATGTTGGTGCGTAATTGGATGGTTTCATGTAACATGTTGCAATTTTGTTAAAAAGGCAATTATAATCTTACCAACTAGGCCGATTAAAAATTATTTCTATTACCTGAATGATTTATAGCTCATTTATAATTACTTTATTAAGGTTCCGAACGTCCGAAGGAAAAAACGGCGGAATCCTTATATGATCGCTCGTGTGTCTGTCCGTCTGTCACAGCCAAATTGCTCCGAATCTACTGGACCAATTAAGTTGAAATTTGGTACACATATGGGTTTCTGCGACCCAAACACGTAAATAAATTTTGAATATGGGGGTCACTTTTGGGGGGCAATATAGAAAATTGAAAAATACATTTTTGCAAACTGTACCGTATATATGGAATGCAAAGTTGTTGCGAGGATCTCAAATGTATTTATTTTATATATTTAAAATAGTTTTTAAGTTATTTAAGAAAGCAGACGAAAATTGACCATTCCAAACTATAGAACATTAAAATTTGAAAAGCAAATAGTAGCTTTTTGTTTATGGATTAAAGAAAAAATATAAGAAGTTGGGGCTTAAAATAACATGGTAAATCGTTCAATATTGTGCGTCCAAACTTACGTTTGCGGTTGGAATGAATGGGAAAACATGATTTACAACTACGATGTTAAGTTTGTTCTTGGCATAAGTTATTGGTACAATACCGAATTCTACAATAGTCAATATTTTCAGCAACTTTGCAACCCTCTCCACCCGAGCTCATCATTTCGGCTGAATGAAGTCCACTGCTGGACACAGGCCTCCCCCAAAGATCACCACAACGACCGATATGGGTGTGTTGTGGGATCATTGGGGAGTTTTGCCATAATTACCACACTTGGCATACGGGTTGGCAATCGCAGTTGAGTTGTTAATGTACTCGAAGGACGCTGCTGCCCATCTTCCGGCTAATCCTTAGTCAACTTTTAAGACACCCACGCGAGGAGATGAGGTAGTGGTATTCTGAGCCGGCACCACATGGCAGACCAACTCGCACTTCTTTCCAACCATGGGTGTTGTCCAAAGGTGACTAACGGTTGATACCAAGAAGATGGGTGGCAGCATTCCCCCATGTGCTAATAACATACTCCACTATGTTCTACTAATCGTCACCGAGGTTGTTAAAAAATGAAAATAAGCGCTATTGGCTCGTTCCGATACCACAGCATTATGCTGAGCAACGACCAAGTTTTGGGGCAGAAGCATCGCACAATTTCCACTTTTCCCGTCATATTAAATAAATATGAAGATAATAAATTCACCAAAAGGCAGGCAAAGGTCAGAGCGTTAACCATTGGTTTAAGGGTCAGAGTCATACAGCCTAAATGTTGTCATCACAATGGCAAGACGTATGACGTACTATATGGGTACCAGGTATTGTATAATTATCAGTGTTGCCAGCGCGTGTATTAATTATGTAAACGTTTAGTTATTATATTCATCGTTTTGGTGCGTGCCTTATGTCGACTGTTAACGTTTTTTATGCGTTATGCGTCGATTTGACACAAAAATAATTTGTTTTTCTTTTGATTTTTTTGTTGAAAAAATGGACTAAGGAAGGAAACTAACTAAGGAATTAGTCAAAGGAATTCGTCAGCTAGCTGTGATAATTATCGCCTATCACATACCTCACGACGTGTCAAGGGTTCGACACTAGCACGGAACCAATACTCGTAGTTGTATGATGGTTGTTTCAGCTCTGGGTGTTTGTTCGTGCGATATGTAATACTGTAAACTGTACCCACGATACAGGAGAAATCTGAGGATGATGCAACATTTTTTAAAAGCGGGATAAGACATTTCTTTCTCTTGAAATATCGGACACCGAAGTCACCGTAATTTGCATAATCTGGGGAAGTGCACATAAATATTAATGTCATTGCTATAAGCTAATAAAACAAATGATAAGCAACATGAAATGCAATACTCGCTTATCTAAATTGAACCGGTAAATCAACATAACATACATACCTTCATGCATAAATTACATACATACATACAACGTGTAAGTTACTTAAAAATACATATCACTTATATGGCGCTGAATGTCAAGGGCTTCGTTATTAGTTCGATTTTTAAATTCCGATACAATGTTGTTTATTTTACGATCGGAGAATCGTATCGTGTTTTCATCTCAATATGGATATGAACAATAAAGATTTCTGCAGACTCTTTTTCACTAGTTTTACGAGTATAACCCGGATTCCATAACCATGAATGTCATGCCTTAAACCCTAAAGGTCAGGTAAAACTGTCACCGTAGTTATTGGTCTAATTTAGTTGGAGGTGTTAACTTATGTTATTATAACCAATATTGTTTCCATACTGGTAACTGGTACTATTTAATTCATTACACATTAAAATGTAGTCTTGGTTATAGCATATTATTGGGAATTGCTAAAATAAGTATAAAGTCATTTTGCTTGTAGAAAATGTTATGACTTTTTTCTGTAACAACAAGCAGACGGGTTGATGATTGCAGTTGATTTTGATTGAATTACAAATGTACTAGAAGGACGGTGGTGCCCATCCTCTAGCTAATCCCATAGTCGCCTTTTACGACACCCAGGGGATGAGATGAGGTGGTGTTATTCTTAGCCAGCACTAACGGCTTCTTAGACGGCACCACACGGCTTCAGTTATCTACTTCCAAAGAAAACTCTAGAAACTGATTTACTAAAGCATTGTGTTATTACAAAAATCCAGACAATATTTCACTATGCAACGTTCGATTAAATAGCATTGCAGTCTATTTCAAAATATCATCCAATTATTTGTTACAGGCATTATAATTCACTTAATTTGAGTAAGAGAACTATTTAATGGTCGTATTTTTTGTAGTTTATTTGAACATGTTTCGTATTGTGGTTGAACGCTTGCCTTCTATACAGGAGGGTCTGAGTTCGGTCCCGGTCCGTACCTCTGACTTTTCGGATACATGTGCGGATCAGAATTTGATTATCACTTGCGTTAACGGCGAATGAAAACCTCGTGAGGAAACCTGCCACCTGAGAACGGTCCAAAACGTTTTCAATGGTGTGTGTCGTCCGCCAGCTAGTACTAGGCCAGTGTGGTAAACTAAGGCCTAACCTTTCTCTTGTTTTTGTTATGGGGACAACGTGGACTTCCTCTGCTCTGAGAAAGACAGAAGAGCATGCCGGACTCTTTCCAGCTATAACCCAGCGGTATTTCTTTTACGTACCTGCTAGGGGTGCGGAGTTTGCTAGGTATTGGGCTGCAAGCGCCCGCCGTTGCTATAAGGCGGGGGACCTCTGGGTTTGCGGGTGCGTAGATCGGGGAATCTACGTGCCCACACCGAGCGACCCAAGAGAAGACGGTAGCACGCATGTGGGCACGCACTGCCATGGGACCGTCCCATGGCAGGGTGACCACAGTCCAGACAGATGACCGCTCCAGTGGTTTTAGCCGGTAGGAGTCCGGCATACCCCTTCGCTCTTCCCTGGGGCGAAGGAAGTTTATGAAGAATTTCCACTGGACATCAATAAAAAAATAAAAGTATTGGGCCGCACCTCCGGCAGATATCGGCAGGTCACTTGGTCTAATAGACACCGTCTTTGTGCAAACTGGCCAGCTGCACATTTCTTCGAAAAGGCACCCGCAGAACAGTGCACCGCCGTCTCGGGCCTTTTCTGGTTGCTGGTATGCTGTCTGATGAACTTGAGGCTTTCCGTCGCCCGCACATGGAGACCGTAGATCGGTTAGCGCCCTTCTGCGCCCTTTCTGTTTCCTTTGAGTGCCTTATGCGATGGCGCTGGACTGAACCACGTTCAGAAGCGAGAGGTCTGCTATAAGAGCCATTAAAAAAAAAAAAAAATTGTTTTCCAGCGGAAATTCTACATGGAACTTCCTTCGCCCCGGGGAAGGGCGAAGGGGCATGCCGGGCTCCTACCGGCTAAAACCACTGGAGCGGTCATCTTCGGCACCGAAGGGGGGCTCTAGGTCCTCGTAAGATCAAACTGGAGCCGCCCATTGGTGCCACGGCTTTAGGCACATCTCGGAGGGGATGACTGTAAAGTGGTCACCCCCTCTAGCGGAGGGCAGGCGGCTGTAAAAAGGCCGCCTCCCAGGCACCTCTGGACTGTAAAGGATCCCCCCCAAGTCGCTGTACGCTGTGCTGCGCACACGGCGGCACGTGGCCACGTGCGCGCCACCGTCTTCCCGGGGGGCTGTAAGAGACCTACCAGTGAAATACCAGTCCAGCCAAGTCTACAGGCTAGCGCAGAAAGGATGAGTGTGTGCAATGGAACCGCATACAACAACTCATGTTCTCATAGCATTGTCTTTTCATATAAATAGAGCCAACCAATTACCGTATTTTTATAACTTGAAACAAATAAACAATAATTACAGAGCTGGATTCAAAAGTTGTTCCGTGTGGTCTCCGGAATAAGAATACGGCACCACTCTATGTCATGCGGAGAATGTCGTAAAGGTGACTTAGGTACTCAAACCAGAGGGATGGGCAGCAGTGTATTTTTTGTATTACAGCTATAATTCTGCGCTCACCAACCCACGTGTCAAGCGTGGTGAGTGCAGGCAAATTCTTCCCAAAATTACCACTCAATTTTCTTTCAATCTATGGGAGACCTTTTTTCAGCAGCGGATGGTTTGGTTTATATGATGATCATGATACAAAAGATGATTATTAGAAGACCCAAAGTTTACTGAAAATGTCACTTAATATATACAAATATAAAATTTGTACGTGGGTAAAGGTGTCATGTAGCGAAATGTCCTCTGGAGTGTCAGTGTGATGTGTATAAGTGTATTATAGCTGAGTAAATGAATTAATTGAATTGAATGGATGGGCTGCAGTGTCCTCCGAGTACAACTCAACTGCGATCGCCAACCCGCCTGCCAAGCGTGGCAATTGTGGCAAAACCCGAGAAAGCACACAACACACCCAGACCAGTCATTTTGGCGATGTTTATGGGAGGCCTGTGTCCAGCACTTTATTCGGCTGAAATGATGAATAAATTAATGGTTAACACATTTTATACTTTAAAATAACGTTGGTTTCTTTCTTTGCTTTTTGACCCACGTGTCAGTTTAAATAAAAGCATCCCTATTTTTGAGATCATCATCATATCAGCCAAAGGAGGTCCACTGCTGAACTAAGGCCTCCCCGATCAGGCTCATCGTTTTGGGGGGAAGTGCCAGTACTCCACCACGCTTGACAGGCAGTATGGCTGCTGTGCTAAAAGGAATGTTGCTACATATACCTCTGGTCCCTGAGTTACCTTTTTTGACATCCACGTGAGGAGATGGAGTGGTGCTATATTCTTAATCCGGAAACCACATTTTGAGATAGGAGATGCAATTATGGAGCTTTAATGAGCGAAAGCGTAGAACGTACATCTGGCATTTAAAACTAGAATACCCAAAATTATGTAATTAGTACGATTGTGTATGAAATTAATACAAGCGCGCAGAAAGGAAAAACTGAATTGTATATATAACACATAAATGTTTTTATGTTTTTTTTTTAAAACGTTGCCCCACACTAGGATTTCTCCTGTGTCGTGGGTGCGTTTACAGACATGAATTCCACATACAATACACCCAGACCCGGAACAACTACCTGCAGATCATACAAATATTTGTTCCGTGCGGGAATCGAACCCACGACCCGAAGCGCAGCAGCCGACTGTATCAGCCACTGCACCAACCGTGCCGTCATAATAATAAACATTTTGCGGTCAGCTAAGAGATAGGATTCAGCATATTGATTTTATATTCAGCAGCCTAATGTCTATTTATATAATCTCTAATCTTAACAGAAAGCCTCTAAAATGTCGACTGCTGTCGAAGATCGATTATGGAAACGACACAGACAATATTTTTGACACACACATGTTTTTAGACTTATTTGCTTTCCAATTTGTGTCCACAAATGCAACGCTTGTGCGTCCTTCGACTTCCCGTCCGATTTCGGCATGACCGCTCTCAATAATCTCTTGTAAGTCGCGTGCCAGTGGAAATAGTCGTATTACTGCAACACTCGACAGATACTCGAATCTCGACTTCGTTTCTGAGTTTTATCTATTCATAACTAGATGGCGCTAGGATCGAATTAGATCGCGCTATGGTTTCGTACCGAGTAGACATTCCGAGTGCTACCTATTATATCTAATCTTCGGTTTAAAGATAACTAACTAATGTAATTTGTCTGATATAACATAGTCTTGAGATAGTCAATGTTATATTACATAAATAATAAAATATAAATATCATAATTTCATATATAGAAATCATATATAATAAAATGTAAATAGTTGTATGCAATGATAACGCGTCATAACGATGTGCAATTTATCAAATTCATATTATATGTTATGTTTAATTAGTAGAGATGGGTTGTATTAGGTAAATTTTGGATTAGGTATATCTATTCCTAACCTATACCTATAGTACGTAATCCACCAAATATCTCAAAGCATAATTTGGCATGTGTCACCAAATGACGTCGCTACGATTAACGTAGGGTAATATAATAATCAATGAAGCGGCATTCGTTTGACAATAAATTAACTTGAGAAAAAACCAAAGTGTATGTATACATGGTATTTTATAAAATGAGTGCTTGTAGAGTAAATGTATTCTGTGAATGAGCGACTTCGATGCAGCTGGGCTAGTATGTAATGAAAAATAATCGGACTACGTAAATAACCGTTATCTAGTTTAATAAAGAATAAGTTATATGATTATTAAAAAAAATAGATTATTTATTCAGCTGCCTAATATAACGAATACTCCTAGTAATAGATGACAGGTGTCTCTAAAACTACGAAATATGTGATTGCGTGCTGGAGAAGGTTAAGGTTTGCTTTTGCATCATCACTTCATCAGTAATTCAGTGTAGCGTGTCAGAGCTCCGAGGGTCGGCATTTCGGGGCACGCCGTGATAGCGGCGGTGAGACGTGAGAGTCATGGAGAGGCGGCATGGCGCCCTCACCTTCGGGTTGACGCAGGTACTCTCGAACCATGGCTGTAAAGGTCGAAGTATCCTCTTGTCGATCGTCCGGGGCGAGAACGCCTGAGATGCAGTCGCCTCCTTTTGCGAGGACGTGATGGAAGCAAAGGTATTGGGAGAGCGGGGACGGGAGGAGACCATCTCTGATCCCACAGAGAAGGCACAGGGAAGAGGCCCGTCAAACAGTGACGGGCCTATACATGTCGGGGGCGCGGTCTAATGCAGAGAAAGCGTACACCTCACCCCTAGCTAGAGGTAAGAGGAAGGAAAGAAAGAAAGAAGAAAGAAAATAATTTATTTGGCACAAACTCAGGACACTCACAAATTAAATACGTAAAAAAATGTGTGTCAAGGTAGAGATTTTTCGATATTTTGGAAAATTTTGTACTACTGTAAATCCGTAAGATTTTGCTGAACATATATTGTTTTTTGGTAGGTATTGACCCAAGCTCTCACCCCCTGCAATATGTGTTATTCGTGCTATTTACTGGGAATCCTGCATATACAAAAACGCTTCTTAAAATTATTACCAACCTGTATATACAAAAACGCTTCTTAAAATTATTACGTAATTACGCTGCTGTGTGCCCAACAGCTGAGCCAAATAGGTTCAATTCAGCATTATGTCAGGCAGCTAGTGCCTGACGCTGATTTTCAACTGAACCTGTTAAAGGTAGGCCGTGACGGATGTAAACCAGTTTACATAACAAAAATAAATCTATAAATATATATTTAAAATAGAAAACAATAAAACTAATACTTGTAACGATACTGTACCATGAAAAACGTTAAATAGATACGAACGGACCAGTCAAGATGCAGGACACCGTGGGGTTTTAGCCGGTTTGAAACTGGCCATCTGCCAGTGAAAGTCCCGTCAAAATCGGTCCAGCCGTTTCAGAGATTACCCGGAACAAACAGACAGACAGACAGACAGACAAAACATTTAAAAATTGTTTTTTTGTTGTATGTACCGTATATACTTGAATATGCATTTAATAAAAAGCTGTTATTTTGACATTACAAACAGACACTTCAATTTTATATATTTGTATAGATATATAATTCTCAAAGAAATTAGCTATAATTGACATAAGGAAAAATTATAAATCACTTTAAGAAATTTTTCACTAGTCATTTTGACATTTTCAAGACGTTAAATATGAAAGTCATGAGTGGCAACGACTCGCACGCGCAGTGTCAGGCTATTAAAATATTATCAGGCGCGAGCACATGCGAGATGCAAGAGATTACCATTGTTAGCAAACTATTATGGGGGGAGATAGGGAGGAATAGAATATTGGAACATGAAAGCTGACCTTAATCCGAAAATTACCTCATAAAGGCGACATACTGAGGATCTGAATTATTCCTAAATCATTCATATCGGCCATTCATACGTCCACTGCTGAACAAAGGCCTCCCCCATAGATTTTCACAACTGTGTCATCATTTTGGGGGGTATTTGCCAATACTCACCACGCTTGGCAGACGGGTTGGTGAGCGCAGTATGGCGGCCGTTTCTCAGAAGGGACGCTGCTGCCCATCCCCCTGGTTTAGATTCCCTTAGTCGCCTTTTACGACATCCACGGGAGGACATGGAGTGGTGCTATATTCTTAATCCGGACACCACACGGATTCACCTAAATCATTATCAATTAATAATTAATAAAGGTTTTTGGCTAAGCCAGCTGATTCCTTTAGTGGTTATATTACACTTAATTGTGTTTTTTTTGGCCTATCGCAGACATTTCCGTCAAATGTGGGTACTTAACCGGGCAAAAGAGGCCTCCAGCCAGAGTTATCTAACAGAGAAACTGCCTGTATTTAGCTGATAGGTTTGAGTTGGAAATTTCTCTCACAAGCCGGCACGGTTGGTGCAGTGGCAGATACAGTCGGCTGGGTCGCGGGTTCGATTCCCGCACGGAACAAATATTTGTATGATCTGCAGGTAGTTGATCCGGGTCTGGGTGTATTGTGTGTGGAATTTGTGTCTGTAAACGCACCCACGACACAGGAGAAATCCTAGTGAGCAAGGTTTAAAAAAACAAAAGAAGCATAATCACTTTTACCTACTTTTTAATATTTTATCCATAAAACGCAAGACTGTCTAAAACACAACACTATCGAGATATTTATTAGCATTGGTTAGTTAGTGATTTGTTAATTAGTTAGGTTAGTAATAATTATTTTAGTCACCGTTTTCTGTACGCTGCAATAATTCTTCACTTTGATCTTTGTGTACCTACTTTTTTTGTGCGGGTTTGATCTAGAAATATGCGAACAATAATGTGTGGTTTGATTTGTTATTACAACTACAACAAATTATAGGATTCAAAGCATTTATTTAGTAAATTGGTCCTAACAGACATTTTTACACGTTATATTGAAACAACGGAGGTTGTTTCACTTCATGACAACCTCTAAGGACAAATACCGAAATAACTTTTTATTTTTACTTTGATTAATTTTCTTTGTTTGAACTAGCGGAACTAGTTAGTTCAACGGAACTGATAGATCCATGTAGACTAGCTGAACTAAACAGTTCCGCGAGGTGCGAACCTGTTTCCTGGACCCAGTTCCTTGAAGAACAGGAACCGTTCCAGGACCTGATTCGGGCATGATAGATTTTAGAAGTAAAGACACAGTATCATAGTAAGTCTATTATAGCGGTGTGCGTTGCAAACCGTAAACAGTTATTAAAACTATGTATCGCGTCCAATACCTAAAACTATGTATTGGTCTCTTCAGAAACTATTTATCGGGCGAAACACTTTATTCACACAGCATTGGATCGTCGATAAACAGTTACCGAAACTAGCCGAATGACTCCGACCGAGTTATTCCGAAGTAAACCCGACCGATACCGACGATCGCACGAACAAGAAGCGAGATCGCGCATTTATGAATTTTAGTCATTCTAAATAATAATAATAAAAATCACATTTTATTCTATTTTATTAGGAATGATTTTTATGCTGCTATCAAATCTTTGACACGTTATTTAGGTATATCCATCCTATATTGGCACGAGTATAAATTACATATTAGAACTTTGCATAAGACTAGAATTTACTGTGTCAAATTATTGTATTTTACCAGTCATAATAATCATTTACCACAGACACAGAACAAAAAACCAAAGTATAAAATTTTCAGTTGATATCAAACTTGAATTTGTTTACTATTGATTACAAGTTTCGAAGCAAATACCTAAACCGACACGAAAACGTTTATCATTTCATAAACACTTTATACGCATCTCATCCAATAAATAGTTACCGTAAATACATAGTTTTGTGTTGATACCATGTTTCGAAGCAAATACATGAACCGACACGAAAACGTTTATCATTTCATAAACACTTTATACGCATATCGTCCAATAAATAGTTTTTGAAAATACATAGTTTTTGAAAATACATAGTTTTGAAACACTTTATCGGATACCAATACATAGTTTCGGTTCGGTTCACGCAAAAAGCTTTATTACCCACTTCTAGTCTATTACGAGCTAATCACCAATTAGGCGAATCGCTCTTAAAAAATAACAAAAGTATAAACCTTTGTTCAGCTTTTGTGGATAAATTTGGCTGATGATGATAGACTGAATTTCTCACGTATAAAACCACACTAAACCGTGGTAACGAAACCATTGCGACTTCTTATTCGACGCCAACGCCATCTAGTCGAGCATTACAACAACTGTATACTGGTATTACATACAACCGTACCTTACAAGTCTTGTGCTTACTGTAAGTTCATAAACGGTATTTAGTTTAATAAGTATAATATCAGTTAAGTGCGTGTCTGATAGCATTAACTTGGGTTCCGTAACTAGAATAACTAACTGTATATAGTATAAAACCAAATCTTAATTCAGTTTCGTTATTTCTAAAGCTTTTGACACAGTCATGTCCCCCTCCATATAAAATAATGTTTTATTTCGATCGCAACTTGCAAACATGATAGTTTAACCACCTAAGTGCGAACACAGCATGCATACGAATATTCACATTAAATGCAATCTGTACGTGTTAGCCAAGCTAAGTAACAACTAGTACGACTATTGTTTACTATGAACAATAAGATTAAATAACTTCATAGTTAGATTAGTTATATATTATAATTTAAGGAGGTAAGATTGTTTGATAGTTTTGACCGATGCATTGAATATGGATCGAGTTCTTGGCACACATCATTAAAAGTTGAACACATCCGATATATTTATTTTTATTTATATATTTTATATTATTTATATATTTGTCAATAGTGGCAAAGTCAAAGGCGGATCGTCGGCAAGTTAGTATATAGTTAATAATTGTAGGTATTGATCATGCTGCTTGGATTGGATTCGCTTAATTCTGCCATGGGGGATGCTCTCATTCCCTATCGATGACATGTATACATTTTTGTAAAAGGAATATTAATAATAAATCGGCCTTAATATTATTAGATAAGTACGTACTTTTTAATACATTATAAACAAATAACTTTCTTCATTTCTTATTTACTACACTGATACTTAGCACAATTATTACACACTCCATTCATTCATTCATTACACACAACATAAATCATAATACATTTTGTATTATGTCATACGTGACATTGACATCCGTGGTGTACATAAGGTTCCAGATGAAAACCAGCGTCCGGCACTTAAGCCTGGCATGAAGCTGATCTGGACACCTATTTGGTCCAACCGTGAGACATATATTATTAGGTACCTACGAAGGTTTACGTTAGTACATTTTTATATTTTTAAATAGTGTTATCTATGTCCCTGTTTTTACAATCGTGTCTCTGTGTTGTGATCAAAATAAATCTTTCTTTCTTAAATAACGAATGTTGACCTTAATTAGTACGACATGATGGTAAAGTAGCAATTTGCGACGCTGTTCAAATCTCAATATCGTTATAATATGTTTAACTTAACACTTACAGTAATGTACACTTATTGCAAATGTGATGATTATGTTAAATATTAAGTTAAGTTATTTAACACAAAATATAGGAAATGTTTTTATTAACACTGCCGTCCTTTAACGATAATTTTAAATTATGCAGACACGGTTTGTGGTCCTCATCTCCTTGCAAGAACTGATCGGCTGATACAGAGAGTATAAAACGCCTGCGCTCGATTCTGTTTCTTAATCCCACCAAAAAGTCATGTTACGCCATTTCTTAACAAACACTCCATCCTCAAGATGAAATCTCGCCGTAAGTTACATTTGGCTTGCCTACTCTTTGGAGTCATTAATTTCAAGCAGCCGACATACCTATACAGTAAACTGAGTTGGGTTACAAGCAGGAGACAATGCACAAGTAGACTGTGTTCACAGCAACTGTCCATAGGACCGCACAGGACAGCGGCCTTTAGGGGAAGTTTCAGATACGCGGCGTCTAAATGCTGGAATAATATTCCGCCGCCCATTAGAAATATTAACACACTTGGTACCTTCAGATGTCAGCTGCGACAGTATCTTACTGACACGCAGAAAAAGCTAGGTATTATAATTACTAATACATCTATAATATAGGCAACAGTAGATGCCGTGTTCTCCATGAGTCGCTATGTCCTTAGCGGAATGCGTGAAGCCTGGAAACAAAAATATATCTTGAAAAATATTATCATAAATTATTATCAATAAGTAACCAATTAACTAATTAATACTTTTTGTCTTCATGGGTGATAAAATAGACGTTATGTTATATATTATATTACATTGAAATATTTAAATACGTACATAATTTATAATTAAGAATTCAAATGTGGACATTATTATATTATTATTAAATCAACACAATAGCTACCAGTTCGCAATTTTAATTTTAAATTGAAGTACCTGGATGACCGAGCCTTGCTCGGTATTTTCGTGTTACTTAACAACGCCATCTGCTGTTGTGTCGTTAAAGCAATTAGTTGCTCACAAAAAATAGTATTATTATTCGCCAATAGATGTCAGGAAGAGTCATATTTTTCAGTTGAGACTACTCAAACGCCTATAAAATGACATTTTCTAAAAATGATTCCTAGCTAGATCGATTTATCGCCCCCGAAACCCCCTATATACTAAATTTTATGAAAATCGTTGGAGCCGATTCCGAGATTCCAATTATATATATACAAGAATTGCTCATTTAAAGATATAAGATAAGATACAATTTTAATACATGAGAATGTGGGTATACCTACTTTAATAACACAGCACATACAAAACTATTACCACCAACTGTTCGTGTATCTGGTCTGCTCGACATCCGTATGTCACTGCAGGGATCCAGCAGAATACCAGCGTCAGGAATAATACCTGGCACATGCTGAGCTGGACACCCATTTGGTGCAATCTTGAGACACACATTGCTCGCTGGTCGTTCCGAGACTGATTATGTGATCTGATTATTTTATTTGTTTTCTGTTTATGATATGTTTCGTTTAACCGGTATGTTTTGTGTCTTTGGTTGCACCGAATAAACGCTTTTATTTATTTATTTATAATTGACGTATTATTTCTACACAAAAATAAAGTTTTGGTCCAAAATAAAGATTTATTATTATTATCTACATGTCTCTCTAGATAGAGACAGAAGATATAATACCGGGTTCCTCCTTAGGAACCCGATATTTTGATAGGCTTACGCGGGGACATGGGCCCAACACGCAGAAGCCCTTTCGAGAATGTTAATCTAAAATGTAACGGGACACTAACTCCCTCTTCTAGCCCCGAGCATATAGCTCTGGCGGGTAACTCTGATCGGCCATTTAAGGCTAGCCAGAGTTGAAAATCCTGCGGGCTCTCCTGGAGTTCACTCCATCCGACCAATAAAGGCAAGCCGGAGACGAGGCCCTGACCGACTCTCTGGAGCATTCGGGTATGCAGTGTCGCCACTCACATTCAGCTCGCCACAAACTGCCCTGCGTTCTGTAACCTTTTTAATAGATTTCCGTATGATATACTTTTTTTGTATCAACAGGGAGGAAGTTGTGAAGAAGCTGATTTAATCTGCCTCCAGGATTGCGTTGTTTCCATGCTGAGATAATGAGATAACGATTGCCCCGAGGAATGCTATTATAATCTCTCTTTTCACGGGTTTATATCCCCTGTAAGGGGGAACCCGGTCTTTTGACAGGCTTACGCGGGGACATAGGTCCAACACGCAGAGGCCCTTTAGAGAATTTTAATCTAAAATGTAATGGGACACCAACCGGGGACTGTCCATAGCTGCACTATAAAATGAAGTCATGGATTGTCCCCGGTGGTGTAAGGCTATTGTATGAGATGGAAACTATAACGATAAGGTCTATTGCAATGGGTGTTACATGGAATTTAAAAAAAAAACTAATAAATACGGGAACAACGGCGTCTGCCTTTCAACTTTGATCGTGAAATTCTGTGGCAGACGGTGACTTGCCACTCACAAGATGGGCCCCCTAAATGGCCACCACTACAGGCGACAAGGAGCAACACCGGTGTGAGCGGCTAGGGGTGTAGAGAGGTGCGGCACCGGTTTCACCATCGCGCGTCTCGAAGACTCGGAGCGGGTTTCCCCGTTATTACGCCATTAGACACTTCCACCTCCGAGCATATAGCTCTGGCGGCCCCCCTCTGATCGGCCAACTAAGGCAAGCCAGAGTTGAAAATCCTGCGGGCACTCATGGGGTTCCACTCCAACCAACTAATAAAGGCAAGCGGAGACGAGGCCCTGACCGACTCTCTGGAGCATTCGGGTACGCAGTGTCGCGACTCACATTCAGCTCGCCACAAACTGCCCTGCGTTCTGTAAGCTACTTAATATAATATTATTATTTTTTTCTTATGATATACTTTTTTTTTTATCATAAGGTATGAAGAAATCAAGCAGCTAATTTAATCTGCCCTCCAGGATTACCTTATCCCATGGTGAGATAACGTTTGCCCAGAGGGGTTTATCTATTATAATAATTATTATTTAGCTTTAATGCAGACGTCTAACATTTGCTATATTTTTAATTTTAGAGATTACTAGCTGGGACCCGCGGTTTCACCCGCCGTTTAATTTTATATATATAGAAATGAAATTCATTGGAATGATAGTGGCGCCATCTGTCAAACATTGGTCGTACCAACTCAGGAACCTTTGTGGGCTCATGCACAACACTTTGCTGAAGATCATGAAATGATCAAATGCATAGTTTACGATTCTATAAAGGACGTAGGTACACACAAACATTCATTTATATATATATATATATATATATAGATGATATTAGGTATTTATTTTTCAAATCAAATTATATTAAATAATTTATTTTCTCGAACATAGTAGGTATAAATCCTATCTATATTATCTATCTCCACCCGTGATTATTGTAAAAATCGACTAAGGTACTTTAAACCAGAGGGATGGGCAGCGTCCAGCAACAGAGTGGTCCTTTCTGTGGAACAGCAGACATTCTGCGCTCACGAACCCGCTTGCCAAGTGTGGGTATTACTAGCAAATTCCCCCAATATCCATGTCGGTCATTCAGGTTCGACATATGCGAAAAAATAATGTATAAAAAAACAAAAATATAATTATTAATAAAATCATTTTTATAATGTGCGTTCTCCAAAAGTAACATTGCTGAATCGGAAGGTGAACTTCATCTCGTCGATAAAGTTGCTATACCGCTACATGCTGATCATTCGGGCCTCTTTCTTAAATCTCGTAAAGGTAATAGTTACGTACTGATAGTAATAGACGCATTTACTATGTTTGTTTTTGCTAGGCCCGTAAAGACCGGGATCGGGAGAGGGCTGATCCCGCAAGGAGAAGGACAAGACGGCGCCGAGGTAACAACCGCATCCAGGTCCAACACGCCTGAGCCCCCTGCCATCAGTTCATGGTAGAGGGCCTCGGGGGTAATGGGTGTGCAGATTGGGGAGTCTGCGTGCTGCTCATACCGAGTGACCCCCGAGAAGACGGTGGTGCGTACGTGGTTACGTGCCGCCGTGTGCGCAGCAGAGCGCACAGCGAGATCCTTTACAATGTCATCCCTTCCGAGATGTGCCTAAAGGCGTGGCACCAATGGGCGGCTCTAGCGTGATCTTACGAGGACCTGGAGCCCCGCTTCAGTGCCGAAGATGACCGCTCCAGTGGTTTTAGCTGGTATAGGAGTCCGGCATACCCCTTCGCCCTTCCCCGGGGCGGGGCCTGTAAAGGGGCCAAGTTAATAGAAACGATTTATAATCTCAAAGAAATTTTTTCGACTTTCGGAGCCGCACTCGTATCATAACAGATGGCGGTATTGCATTTATTTCTATATCATTATATAATCTGACTCACAGCGAACATGGTAGGCATTGTCCCCGTGTTTGTTTCGTACGAGGATACGACTACTTCCATCAATGGTACTGGCTGGCGTCTCGCACTTTATGAAACAACTGGCGGTTCAACTCAGTGAGGTGCTCGTTGACGTAGAAGCGTCTCGGATGGCCAGGCAAACCGAGATCAGCCGACGTTGCGCTGCGGCGAACTGGAACGCTATTCGGGAACTCGTCGTGCCGGGGTGTAATTCTCTAAGCTCAAACATCCATACATCCTTAAATTCAGAATTGAAATAACGGTGATAACCCAATTTGGTATCCGCTAAGACTGGTCCTCATGGCTTACCTTCTGCAACGTGTCCTTGAATGCTTCAATCATATCTTAGCGAATACCGAATTGATTTTACATCGTTATATCCATTCTATATTCAAGGATGTATGGATGTTTGAGCTTAAGGAATCGCACCCCAGGTCAAGGCGTGCCAGGCGCACGGCTAGAAGGCGCAGCCGTTGGTTCCGGGCTAGCAGCTCCCGTCGCCACTACATGTCAGGAATTCAAGATGCTCGGCGCTGACGATGTCTCGTGCCTTAATTGTCACTCCTAGCATTACCGCAATCTGCATTGCCGCGAAGATCGGGTTCACCACTATCTTCAACTAGGTTAGCGACCTCAATATCGTTCACCATTAACTCCCGATATCGGTCATTGAGGTCCCGTTTAAGATGGTAGAGAACCAGCTAAATGCGAAATAATGAAATACTCGACGTTTATTAAAAATTCATCTCAAGCGTTATCTAGTTACTCCATCACTGCTCATTCATGTGGATATCCTAATGCAATTCCTTATTCCTATAGTAGGTAACATTGCAAGATTATTTAAAACTAATTATCTGGGTGTCGGGTACAATTGAGGGTTGTGGACTATTGTATACTGTTGGACAATAATCTGTGCTTTAGAGAAACCAGGCAAGCCTCTTAAAAGGCTCTACTAGCAGGGGATGCAAGGCGACTACGCCTCCACGCTTATCGCCCAAGCGTCCTATTCTGTGGGTTTAAGCACACGCTTGTGCTCCTCGAAAAAAGCCCAGCCCAGAGAAAAGAGCTGGCATCATTAGGAAAACAAAAAAAACAAATTATTTTCATATGCACATATATTCGTTACAATAATAATATTTTAATAATGTAATACAATAATAATAATTATCTCTTACAACACTATTAAAGCTGGCACATATTTTTTTCATTTGGTTTTACCGCAACACTAATTTCGTGATATAAATAATAACAAAAGATAATTATTTTAATAATTGCTAGTAACAATATCTATGTAAGTACTTACTTGAATAAAAAAGTCTTGAGGATTTTGACCAGTGGAAGTTATTAATGACATTGTTTTAAGTACATCACTATTTTTGTTAAGGAGAAGAAAAATGTTTTACGAAACTATATTATCAATGCACCCGAAATACAGGGTCGGATTTAGGCTTAAGACCGTGAGGCCTGGTCTTAGGGCGGCAAAGGAGACAGATACGCTTTCATATGAGCTTGGGCTCGAATGTAATAAATGTAACAAGATGTAAGTGTAAATTAATAGCTAACATATTATCTAACCATCTCAAAAAATTCAGTAAATTAATATCTTCGTGCCGATGTCGTCTATTTAAAGTTGATGACGAAAAAAGTCTTTACTACTTTACTACCCATAATATTGATAAAGCCGGTAAGAATAGGGCGATTAATCAGACAGGGTTAGGGCGCCATTGGAATTCAATCCACCCCTGGCAATGTACTTTTACTAACCATTCTCACAAGTTAAACTATAGATGAACCGCAAACAACAAATTACGCAATATTTTTACGCCATTTCTTTTGAGAAATACAACATTTACTTTGTTTCCTGGTTCTGTTTTGTACGGCCGCTATGAGTAAATAAATAGAAATCTAAGTTTCTTACCGGGATTGAAGAATACTGAAACGAACCTTAATATATAAATCCCGTTTAGCTATTTGATACCCCCGGTTTCGGTAGGAATGTAAGATGACCTAAACGTGAACTAAATGTTTGTTTGGAAAACATCAATAATGACTTCTTATACCTTATCATCTTGGAAGAGTATTATGTCCAGTAGTGGAGGAGGTTGAGTTGATTGGTTGATATATTATTGAAACAGATATATATATATATATAATGGTACATGACATCGTAGTTTCAATGGAAAAAAAAGTTATTGGGAAATTGTCCGAATCATTAATTGAAAGCCATTTTAAAAGCATTATATAGCAATCAAGATGACACAAGGTTGCTTTCGAATTACGACTTGAAGAAGTTTTGCAAACAGTATACATTGCATGCCGTGTGGTGCCGGCTCAGAATACCACCACCCCATCTCCTCCCATGGGTGTCGTGAAAGTCGACTAAGGGATTAGCTGCAGGATGGGCAGCAGCGTCCTTCAAGTACATTAACAACTCAACTGCGATCGCCAACCCGTCTGCCAAGCGTGGCGATTATGGCAAAACCCCCCAATGAGCCCACAACACACCCATATCGGTCGTTGTGGTGATCTTTGGGGGAGGTCTGTGTCCAGCAGTGGACTTCATTCGGCCGAAATGATGATGATGATGATACATTATGAATCGGAGAATTTTCAAATAACATTTTTGCAACCCCACTTTTTACTGTCGTAAATGTGATTCATAATTAATTACTTTTTATTCATAGTAAATTACATGTAATTACTTATGAGTTTTGAATCGGAACTGTTTTCGCAACAAATTTCTAGTGCACCTTAAGGATTCAAATCGAACTGTGACCAATAAGATGTTTTTCAATCCCGGTTAAACACATAAAAAAGCTAAAAATAACAAAATGTAAATCAATTCTACGGATTAACAATAATAACTATCTAAGTTGTATATTTGAACTATGCAATAAGCTTCTTAATGTATCCGATATCGTAATTCGATTATTTTGTATAGGTACTTATCTATCTATATTTAATACCACTGATTTTAATAACAATTGCTATACGTGTTTTTACTCTAAGCGAAGCATGCCTCGTTCTGAGAAATGCGTGGCATAGACTTGCCTCTTGAACAGATAGATTCCATGAGTTATCTAAAATAATAACACACTATTAAAACAGATTCTATCGCGTATATTTTAAATTTTTGTAATGTGTAATACTCGCGAAAACCTAAGACATTACTAAAATGATAACTTCAAAAGCGACCTATTCAAACATAATTTAGTTAAAATATATTTGTTTATCATTTATATTTTGTGGACTATGCAATTTTACCTGGAATAATAATGATGATGTTGTTTTTTTAAGTTATTACAAAATTCTATTCAGAAAACCAATTTTTTATAAGCAAGTACTTAATCAGGATTTTCTAGGTTGCCGCATCATAAGCAATTATTATTAATCAGTATCATATAGTGTAATAATACAGTAATATATTAATTTAACACATAACGGTAGGATCGTAAATTTGAGCTATTAATAACTAAAGGGTTAATAAGAATTTAGATCAAATAAAAAAAGCTTTGAATACAAACCGGTCCTAAGTTGCATGATATTGTTTTTTTTAAAAATACGATAATGGTTTCAGGCAATAACAAAACTTCTGAGACTATTTTATTTGAGTCCTGTAGTTCTTGAGTAGCTCAATTTTACTGTCTCACTTATCGAAACTGTGCGATATTATATTGATTTATTATTTTATTTATAACTAGTTTAGTAGGTATATAAATTATAACAAATTTATTCGATTTGTGTCCAACGTTATAATTTTGTATCGCATGGTTTTGCTAAGTGAGATTTAAAGCTTAACAGAGTATATATCAAATAAGAATTACTAAAATAAAGACAGAGTTTAAAGCAATTGACTGTGGCTGCAGATGTCAAACCTCACACTCGTCCGTGCGCGCAATGTGCTTAAAAAGGGGTACAAAGATTTTGGTCACGTATTAATTTACAAACTTATTATATTTTATAATACCGTTTGTAGTGTTCGAGTATTTGTCAATTTCATAAATATTTCCTATTTATTATTTAAAACTATAAGGATGTATGCTAGCCGATATGTAGCAATGACATCAAGCTATTGCACGCTTGCTTGCAATGCTTTTGGTATTTTTTGACTTAATATAAAGCACATGTATACAGCAATTAAAATAAAATTGCAGACAGTGACGTGAGATTATTGCGCCATTTATTCTCCTCAGCTTCGACATTAGGAAGCGTTGAAGTGTAGGCATTATTGGGGGCTGTCTCCTATTATGCTGACGTTCAATAATTATTTTTTGTCTATTTTTAATAAACGTTACTTGATTTAATTAAACCAATTTTCATATCATTTCACAGATAATGGAATGTATAAAACTAAAATAAAGTATTTGTCCAGCAATAAATAAAATGGTGTAAACTAGTGTTCATCCATTCACTTCAAACTCTGGCTTTATTTAATAACTAGAAATAGTACAACAAATATTAAGTATAGTAAAGTTATAGTGATGTGCGATATATTGTACACAGAAATTGGTCTAATAGTGTTTCTACCCGACATTTTATCATTAACAAACTTAAATCCTTGTGTGTAAGCGTTTTAAACTTCTGCTAATAAATATGAAATAAGAGAACATTAAAACACTATCGTATCTGCTTAATCTTACTGACCATTTATTTTAATAGTTATTCGGCCATGGCGGCCTATTTTCAGGTATGACGCTATGTTTTAAGTGCTTACGTTGAGACATGAAAGTTTGCATTGATTTAAGTGAAATACCCAGTTAATTTCCTACTTTATAAAGAGAGTTAAATTAATATTATCAATTACCTCTTTCGGCGTGATTTACAATGCACATCACTATAACCTGTCTAAACTAAATTCAAAGATTTCACAACTTTTATATAGAGTGTACAGAAAAGGGGATATGCTATACATTAATACTAGAAGCACCAACACAGACACAGATAGACAGTGTTACGATAATCCAATAAAATTACATTATGTACATAATAACGCGATCAACGTGAGTATTGAATAGTTCAATTCGTGAGGTCATTAGATTAATTTCCGTCTAAAATATATACAGAGGTCTATTCTAGGCTCTGTAGACTGAGTACCGCTTTAATCACTTGTAACCTTTTATCAGGTGAATCAGTGCACGATTATCTAACTGATTTAGTAAAAAACGGATATTAATAAAACCAAAATATCCATTTTATCTGTAGCCTAGTGGTTGAACGCTTGCCTTTCATAAAGGAGGACCTGAGTTTGATCCTAACCTGTGACTTTTCGGATTCATGTGCGAATCAGAATTTGATTACTACTTGCGTTAACGATGAATGAATACATCGTGATGAATCCTGCACACCTGAGAGGGTTCCAAAATGTTCTCATTGGTGTATGAAGTCCGTATAGTGTCCAGATTAAGAATAAAGCACCAGTCCATCTCCCGTGGATGTCGTAAAAGGCGACTGAGGGAATCTAAACCAGAGGGATGCGCAGTAGCGTCCCTTCTGTGTAATGGTAGCCATACTGCCCTCACCAACCCTCCTGCCAAGCGAGGTGAGTATTGGCAAATACCCCCCAGAATGATGACACAGTTGTGAAAATCTATGGGGGAGGCCCTTGTTCAGCAGTGGACGTATAAATGGCCGATATGATGTAGTCCGCCAACCCGCAATAGGCCAGCGTAGTGAACTAATGCCTAACGTTTCGCATCGTGAGAAAAGGCCCGTGCTCAGCAGTGGGACAGTAATGGGCTGATTATCTATGTTATGACGTTTTGTATTTAACACAGAGTCAACCCAAACCATCTGGAGGTCAATGGCCATATCAGTCCACTGTATGATCAGGTAGTAGGTACCAAACGCCTCCGTAGTACCCGCCTCGCGTTCGGTCATTGTACGAGAAGGGCGCATATATAAGCTGCTGGTATTGTGGTTGGATACTGACTGAACTAGGTATCGCGTTTATATTGGTAAAAGTCAGTTTTTTTTTAAATTAAAAATAATCAGTGCTCTACCGCATTGAAATGTTGAAGGTAACTAAATCGGTACCCGTTCACGGTTCAACATTTGTTAAGGGCGCTTTAGCAATAAATTTAGTTGAAAAACTATACTTATTATAAAACATTTTGGCTTTCTATGATCTCGGCAGTCTTAGAAGTAAAGGCAATGTGAAAACCTTTGGCAAGTACAAGGGGCTGACAATAGGCCGTGATATATTTTAATAAGAATTTCGCATTTTTACCATTTATGCTCTATACGAGGCGAACGTTGCTTTCTACGAGGCATCAACTTCACGAATTCAAGTCATGTTGATCGCGATTTTGAACCAAAATCCTGGTTTGCGGTGGCGCTGTTATACTAAATAGATCTATATGTTTCCTATAAATGGATATTAAAAATCCTTTAGAAAAATATTTACAAAAATGCTGGCATAGGAATTGAGGACGTATCCATTTTTCTTGGCACAACATTGATATAATTTTATGTTATTTAAATTTATCTATTTCGTAGATGTCCCTAAATTGTATTTCAAACGCAAATTGTACTTGTTTTGTGCCAGGCGTCAATAAGTAAACGTAAAAATTATGCCACAATTATGTTTAATATATTAAACACCAATATTCAAGCTTCAATATGCTTAAATGTGTTTATTTGTAGTGGACCTATTCATATTTAATAAAAAAACTTAAAAACTAAATTACATCAACATAAAATTTACTTTTAACTCGACATTATTTTTCCATTTAAAATGAATAATTATTAACGTCAGTATATGTTACGTTCAAAAGCCCTAAATTATTATATCTTAAATTAATACAACACATTGATAATGTCTTAAACATCTTTAAACATTTTATAACAATTATTTTAACATTTCATATTGATAAACACAATTATTCCTTTATATTATAATTACATTTAAGATAACATTTAATACGGAAAATGTTTATTTAAAGTAAATATGTGGGACGTATAAAATGCACAAGATACGCTAATTTTATAAATAGTTAATATATTTAATACCTAGTTTAGCAAAAACTAATAGTGACCAAATAACTCTTATATTAAAAATAAAACAAATCATGATGTAAATCATTTTAGATTTTTGGTACTTACTGACCAACAACGGTGTTTGACAACCGTATACATGATTTTTCACGTTTTCTCGATAGTCGATGTAAAACTGCAAAGGCATATAAATAAAATATTGCCTAGGCATTTAATTTTACATTATACGTTTTTCATATACTTCTATTAAAAAAAAGTGATGTTCTGCTGTAAAGTCTTATATCATATGATTGGCTTTCCCTCCATTATATTACCGATCAATATTGGCTATAATATTATGTATGATTTCCTTAAATTTGAACTGTAATCATGGATAATTCTTGATGCAAGATTGACTTATTGTATGGGACGAGATTCAACTAAACATAAAAATGATATTTTAAGTTTTAAATATGTTGCATTTCATATTTACATTTTTATTTCAATTAACGGATAAATATACCTATGCTTGCAAAATATATTAAATAAATTTATGTTATTAGGTAAATATATTAAATAAATAATGCAATTAAATTATAAAATCTATTCATTTCATCGGCGTTATTAAAAAGTAAAAAATATTGGACGTTAAATGTAGATAATATTGTTTACATATAAATATATTTGTAAATGTATATATTTATATCTAATTTAGCAAAAATGGACGTTAGGATTTCTGCAAGAGCATTTCTTACTAATAGAATATGCTTAGAATTTTAGAGATCAGACATCATATTTAGGAATTAAAGATTGTGAAAGTAAAACACTTCACGGACGCGTACATTAGCAAGTTGCTGAAGATGCATAAGGTCTAGTAAAGTAGAAAGGATTAAGATAGAAAATGGACTCCAGTAACAGGTTCGAGGGCCAATTCTCATAACTCGTGACACTATGATTTATGACTGAAAGTTGACCAAGCTTAGATTCAATTAAGAGTTGACTAAAAAAATGTACGTTGATTCTGAAGTTTATCTAGTGATAGAGCGACTAAAGCACTCCAAGTTGGCCGTCCCCCTCTGGGTAGAGTTGACTAAGCTGACGTTTGATTCATACAAAATAATACAAAAGGTTCTGTAGTGTCACTTTTCAAACGTTCCCGATCTGCACTGTGTCAATTTCAGCAGTTTTAACACGCTCCTCCACAGGCAGAGAGAGAGGCACATATCCCATTCGCGTTACATGGAGAGATAAATTTGACATGGTCTGAGCTAACAGGATCAACAGAACTGCCATAGCAGTGAGAAATGTTTCATACAAAAAACTAGTGTCAAATTTGTGTTACCAGTGTTAGTCAGTGTTAAAGATCAGTCCGGTTTAACTATGATCTCAATCTGGTCTCATTTGGGATTCAGTTAACGAGAATACCAATTTTATTACCAATGTCAACTCAGAATACCATTTTGGCTTCGAGCAACTTTTGATTTCATCACAATATAAATACAAGTTTGACGTTGCTTGTTGGTTTAGAATGCCATTTGTAACATTTACGACATTGAGATTAGATCGGCGGGCTGATTAGCTAAAACCAGCAACAGCAGACGCGATAGCAGCTATCGCGCAGCTGAGGATCCATCGGTGGCAAAACGTCAAAAAAATTGGTATTACGTAAGGCATCGCCCGCCTGTCGCTATTGTGGAAGATGCATAGTTACTAGCGCCAGTAGCCACCAGTGAAAATAAAAAAACGAACGTTTTTAATTCATTGATTGTCCGACAGAGGCGCGTCAGAGATCTTCGCCTGTTTAGTCGCTATCGGCAAATAGGTAATACCAAATTGACGTTTGACAGCGGCGTTGGAGCAATTTACGCCTGTCGCAAAGCATCTGCGACTTAGGTAATCAGCCCGCCGAACTATATTTTGAACGTGTTTGATTACAAGAACTGGCCTTCAGGTAACTCTAAAACAGAATTACCTGCCTAGTACGAGCAAGGAATTTATAAGTTTTAAATGTGCATGTTATTAAAAAAACATATTAATTTTACCGAAAGATATAAACTTAATATCAAGCGATGTAAGTGACAATTCGAGTATGCGTACTGACAGTTCGAGTCCTATTGTTAGCCTCATATATCAATAACTAAGTACATAAATCACGGTCACCTATATCGCTGCAAACAACTATAGTATCTTTATGGTGTTATAAATCTTGAACCAAAAAAGCTTAGATACTGGGATATTGTGGATATGTCGTAGGATAATCGGACAAATGGAATCTTTGCCAACATCCTAGGACGATTGCAAAGGACCGGATACCTAATTGGAATTTAAAAAACATTTTCGTAATAATTGGAATTTAAGACAGATTTTCGTAATCATCCGAGCATAGGGATCAAATATAACGACTACCAAAATATTCGCGGCAGTTCAAATAAAAATAAATGACCATCTTAGTGCACATCAAATTAAGTTGGACCAAATTGTCTCAGTGGCTTTAAGGCGCGGCTGGGGTGACCCTTGGGCCAAACATGAACTTTAGTTTGGTTCTAATTATAATAAGGTAAACTTTTATTAACTTCATTTTGCCAGCAACCCAGCTGTGTTAAATATCATTTAATTACCAACCGCGAACATATTATTCGGCCCTTTGCAAACTGATAAATCGTATAATTACAAATACAAAGTTACTAAGAGCTTTAACCTGTAACCAAACAATTGAGGAAAGTCAATCGTCACAAGGATTGATGGATGGCGATTGATAAATCTTAGTTCTAGGCAGCATTGTGGTAAGATAAAGACTAGATGTCTTTAAGTTTAATCAAATTACAGTAGAAAGTTATTAAAAGTTTAAACCTGATTGTAAACAAAAAGATATTTAAATCATAAAGGTTGAAGTGTCTTAGCAATGTGTGAAGAGTTTGAAGAATCCCCTTCCCTTTTCTGGCGCTGGTCCCATCAGCATTGGTACTTGGTTCTTGTGAGTTACCGTTATCTGAAAAAAATGTTAACAATACATTTTCAAAATGTAAATTCACTGTTTAATATTACCTTTACCCACATAGTGATGACATATGGAACAGAGACGTGGTCACTCGCAATGGGCCTCATAACAAAGCTCAAGGTCACTCAGCGAGCTATGGAGAGAGCTATGCTTGGTATTTCTTTACGAGATCGAATCAGAAATTAGGAGATCCGTAGAAGAACTAAAGTTGTGACATAGCTGAAAGGATTAATAAACTGAAGTGGCAATGGGCGGGGCACATTGCTCTTAGAACTGATGGCCGTTGGAGCACCAAGGTTCTCGAATCGAGACCGCGCACCGGAAAACGCAGCGTGGGACGACCTCCAACGAGGTGGACAGACGACCTGGTGAAGGTTGCTGGGAGTCGTTGGATGTGAGCGGCATGTGACCGCTCGTTGTAGAAATCTAAGGGAGAGGCGTTTGTTCAGAAGTGGACGTCCTGTCATTACATGTCGTGTGGTGCCGGCTCAGAATACCACCACCCCATCTCCTCCTGTGGGTTTCGTAAAAATCGACTAAGGGATTAGCCGGAGGATGGGCAGCAGCGTCCTTCGAGTACATTAACAACTCAACTGCGATCGCCAACCCGCCTGGCAAGCGTGGCGATTATGGCAAAACCCCCCAATGAACCCACAACACACCCATATCGATCGTGGTCTTTGGGGGAGGCCTGTGTCCAGCAGTGGACTTCATGATGATATGATGACTTCAAATTAGCCTATTGTTCGTGGAACTACGGTCTGCTGGAGCAAAAAGGTTCTCAAGAGGAGACCGCGCACCGGAAAACGCAGTTTCCGTCCCACGGTGCGTCTTTCGAACATTATAAGTTGAAGCGTCAATGGGATGGTACATAGCTTCTAGAACTGATGTTTGTTGGAGCAGAACGGTTCTCGAGTGGCGACCACGTACCGGAAAACGCAGCGTGGGGTGGTGAAGGTCGCTGGGAGTCGTTGGATGCGGGCGCTATGTAACCGGTCGTAGTGGAAATCGATGAGGGAGGCCTTTGTTCAGCAGTGGACGTCCTTCGGCTGATATGATTTGCCTAAGTTTGGTCTGATGTTAAATATTATGATAGTGGGAGATATCTATACAAATAAATAAATTTGAATTGTCTGTTTGTAATGTCAAAACAACAGTTTTTTACTATATGCATATGGAAGTACATACCGTACCTACAAGAAAAAACTATTTTTTTGTCTGTCTGTCGGTCTGTCTGTTTGTTTGTTCCCGCTAATCGCTAAAACGACTGGATCGATTTCGACGGGACTAACACTAGAAATAAATTAGGCTACTTTTATTTTAGAAAAATAATAAGGGCACCGCGCAACAAAATTAAAACACATGAAATCCAATATATATATACTACATGTCAAGAATCTATGCCGAAGTACTCGTAAATTATTTATAAATAATCCAATTTCTTTTAAATTAAACGGCGGGTGAAACCGCGGGTTTCAGATAGTAGTTAATACAAAATTATATAGATAATAAAATATAGTTAATGGAAAAAATCCCGAGCCGGGATTCACGCCGTCCATTGTTCTTTCTTAATTGAATCTACTTACTTCTAGACAACGATAGTAGATTCCTGACAATCACACTTCAGCTCCTTCATCATCGTCATTTCAGTCAAACAACGTCAACTGGTGAACGAAGGCCTCTTCCATGGATTTCCACTCAGGAACTGTTTTCTTTATTGTATTTTCATTGCATTTTTATTTGAATTTGCCTAATATATTAGCTGTGTCTATATGTACGCTATTGTAAGTAAATAAATGTTCTTTATCTGTCTTTCTTTCTTTACATACGACTCATTAACATTAATTCTTAATTTAATTTAATCTAATTAGTTGATGAATGTAGATCCGATTTTATCTTGTTTTATCCTATCTATTACTATTATTCAAAATTTTATTCAATCTTATTAGTTAAACTGCATTGTACTTAAAATGTATTATCTTATTTTTATTGGTCGCCTAGCGGCACATATTACCAAATACTTTTGTTTAATATGCGGATAATGTAGTGGGCCACAATATTGTGATTTATTAATATTAACAATTAAGATGCATATTTAATATATTATGGCTGATTGTTGTCCCTTCATAAATAAATAAATAAATTAACTCATCAACAACATTATTACAGAATATTATTTACTTTGGAGGGCGGCTGCATCCATGGCTCCCCATCGATTTGCATAGGGAATGTCTTCTTAGTAGTGAGGGTGATAGAACTGCATTGAGCCAGGCGTCTGCCTGACGCACGGAGACCTGGAAAGTACAAATCATTTGTATTAAGGCTAGCCTGGCTACCTTCGCTTTTATTATAATAGCTAGAACTTGTGACAACAGTTAACTTCTGCTAACAGCTTAAATTCTATAAAGTGATCTGTGGAAAATGTAGTGGGTAGTATATTTATTTAGTCTAGTTTTAAAACCATTGTGAGCGGATTACTTATTCTCGATTAAAGGATTTTGTCGAATCCAATAAACTCATCCCTGACGAACAGTTTGGTTTTAGAACCAACCACTCGTGCGTTCAACAAGTCCACAGACTAGTTGAACATATCACGTTCGGATTCTCACGCGGCATGATGACGGGAGTCCTCTTTTTCGATGTTGCGAAAGCATTTGACAAAGTCTGGCACAACGGCTTATTATATAAGTTGTATCAACTGGGTGTGCCCGACCGTCTCATTCTCATCATTCGAGAATTCTTGTCAAATCGCAGTTTCCGATATCGAATCACGGGCGCTCTCTCGTCCCCCCACCCCATTAGAGCCGGAGTCCCACAAGGATCCGAGCTAGCCCCATTATTATTCTCACTGTACACCAGTGACATCACCAAACGACCTGCTAATACCGCCGATATGATGGTATAATGATCAGTTCCCACTAACAAAAATAATCTATCACACTTTGTTTTAGTTACCTGTTCTGACTTGTCCCATGTGCAGACAATTCTCCAAGCCTATCACTTCTATTAATTTATCGCCGATGTCTGGAAGGAAATATATATGTTTATTTACACTTTTATGCGCAATGATGGTACATAAGGCGGACTAAAAAATGCGGACATGTGGCATTGCCTACCAGTCAACCTTTGGGTAAAAAAGATATGCATTGAAATAGGTACAAGAAAGATATATTATACTATAATAATTCAATATTAAGATATTCATAAACCGTATACAATAATTGCATCTGAGAGGGCCATTTCTCGTAATTTAGAAATGTTTAAAATATAGTTCCGATCTGGTCTGTTGTAGTGCCGGCTCAGAATACCACCACCCCATCTCCTCCTGTGGGTTTCGTAAAAATCGACTAAGGAATTAGTCGAAGGATGGGCAGTAGCGTCCTTCGATTACATTAACAACTCAACTGCAATCGCCAACCCGCCTAGCAAGCGTGGCGATTATGGTGAAACCCCCCAATGAGCACACAACACACCTATATCGGTTGTTGTGGTGATCTTTGGGGGAGGCCTGTGTCCAGCAGTGGACTTCATTCGGCCGAAATGATGATAGTGTGCTATATGATCAAGTAATCGTACCTTGTTGGGCATTAGGGAACCTTCCCCTGCGATGCGCCCCGCTGGAGCCCCAAAGATTGGAGCCACCGTGCGCGTACGGGATGTTGAGAAGAGCCACGCCTTGTAGCGCCGGTCCCTTGTTCAGCTCCAGAGAGGAACCGTCGCACTGGAATTTGGAGGAAATGATAATATATCATTCTTTGACGGGTGTCCGCCAACCCATTTAATTAGGCACCTTAAGATGCACCCAAAAAACTCGCCGATGGAGCATGAGTTTCGCGGTAAAAATTGTTGCTATTTCACAGCGCGCGTAGAAAGCAAGAGAGCTTTTAGGGAATTTTGTTGATCGCTCTTTGTAAGTATATGTAATCCGGGTGACAATGCAATAATCTGATGTCGTCGAACTGATTTGATGATAGAGCCAGGAAATGTGTAGTGGAACTTTCCAATGGCTACTAGTAAACCCCTCGAGTTTGGGCTTTTTTTTGGGACAAGCCCGCCACTCTTTCGCAACCACTGCAACTCCTTAAGTGAGGATCTACAATGGCGACCACTGAAAAGAACACCGACCAATGAAGCTCGGTGTGTCCCAGAGAAATGAATAACTGTCTTGGAACCCGCAACGAAATTAATCAGAAAGAAAAATGAGGAGTAAGAAAGAATGTACGTTCCACTTCGAGTGGTTTTAGCCGGTAGGAGTCCAGCATGCCAATTCGACCTTCCCCGGGGTGGAGGAAGTTCAAGACGAACTTCTACTTAACCAACAAAAAAAAGACCAGAAGAAAAAGGAGTCATTGAACGTCGACGGCATGTCCTCATTTCGGCCAAATAAAGTCCACTGCTGGACACAGGCCTCCCCCAAAGGTCACCACAACGACCAATATGTATGTTGTGTGCTCATTGGGGGGTTTCGCCACGCTTGGCAGGCGGGTTGGCGATCTCAGTTGAGTTGTTAATGTACTGGAAGGACGCTGCTGCCCATCCTCCGGCTAATCCCATAATCGCCTCTTACGACATCCACGGGATGAGATGGGTTAGTGCTATTCGGAACCGGCACCACACGGCTTGTATGACGGCATGTAACCAGTCATTATGGGAATGTGAGGAGCCCTTTGTTCAGCAGTTGACATACTTCGTGTTTCGTGTTCCATATGGTGTCAGGATTCTGAATATAGCACCTCTACATCTCCACGTGGATGTCGTAGAAGGCGATTAAGGGACTCTTAACCAGAGGGCGGGCAGCAGCGTCCCTTCTTTGGAACAGCAGCCATACTACGCTGGCCAACTGCCCTGCCAAGTATGGTGAGTACTTGAAAATTCCCCCCAAAATGACGACACACGAAGTAATCGGTCGTAGAGAGGCCTTTGATCAGCAGTGGACGTCCTTTGGCTGATGATGATGATGATCATACACTTTTAACTCACAACAATATCTATGTGCTCGTGAAGATTCTTGCAGCTGGCCGCGAACTGCTCGGAGGTGGCGAACTCGAAGTACCATAGCTTGTTCTTCATACGGGAGCTAAACTTGTCCGGGTTTCGTTCTCGCTCCGTGTGGAACTTCACGCAGATGGCTGCATCCTGGGTAAGATATATTGATGATATTGAGTACACTTTTTTGACGGTCTGATTGGCACAGGGCTAGGCTAAGCTGTATTCCATGTGTTTCTCAGCAAAGAATTTGTCACCCTTCTCTATACATGGGTGTAGTACATAGGCTGCACTAAAAGTATCGGGAATGGAATATTTCCACTGTTCCTGTCATATTAAAATCTTTTTAATTGAAAACTCCTAGGTTTTACAAATCGAATACCATTTATTTATTTAATAAAAGTCTTGTCACAAGGTTTTGTCAAACTTGTTTAGTCGTTGAGAAAATGGAATTGACTCGAGAAAATTCAAGAGCGATGATTTATTATGACTTTCGAAGTGGTTTAACACAAAAACAGTGTGTTGACCGGATGATTTCTGCATTTGGTGATGAAGCCCCATCCAAAACCAAAATTTATCGCTGGTTTGCTGAATTTCAACGTGGACGTGTCAAGCTCAGTGATGATCCTCGTCAAGGTCGTCCAAAAACTGCAGTCACCCAAGAAAACGTTGATGCTGTGCGTAAGCTGATTGAGGAAGATCGACATGTGACATACCGCGAAATTCAGGCAACTTTAGACATTGGCATGAGTCAAATACAAATAATCTTGCATGAACAATTAGGTGTAAAAAAGTTGTTTTCCCGATGGATACCGCATTTGCTATGTGAAGAGCAAATAGCGGCTCGCGTTACTTGGTGCGTCAGAACTCTCGAAAGATTCCACGCAGGATCCTCAAATGCTGTATACAACATCGTATCAGGTGACGAATCCTGGATATATGCGTACGAACCCGAAACAAAAAACCAGTCACGAGTTTGGGTGTTCGAAAATGAGTTAAAGCCAACAAAAATTGTTCGTCCACGGAGTGTTGCAAAAAAAATGGTGGCCACGTTTGTCTCCAAAACCGGCCATGTTACGACTATTCCTCTTGAGGGACAAAGAACGGCTAATGCAGAATGGTATGCTAGCATTTGTTTGCCACCGGTCGTTTCTGAACTCCGTAGAGAGAACTGCAACCGCCGCATCATCCTCCATCACGACAATGCGAGTTCTCACACCGCGCACAGAACAAAAGAGTTTTTAGAGCAAGAAAACATAGAATTATTAGACCATCCGCCGTACAGCCCCGACCTAAGCCCTAATGATTTCTATACTTTCCCTAAAATAAAGAATAAATTGCGTGGACAGAGATTTTCATCACCTAAAGAAGCTGTGGACGCCTACAAAACGGCCATTTTGGAGACCCCAACTTCCGAATGGAATGGTTGCTTCAATGATTGGTTCCATCGTATGGAAAAATGTGTCACATTTCGCGGAGAATACTTCGAAAAGCAATAAATACATTTTTAAATAGTAATGTTGTGTCACTTCCTTGATTCCCGAAATTTTCAGTGCCGCCCTCGTAAACGGCGACTAAGGGTTGATATCAACAGTATAGGCAGTAGCGTTCTCCCGTGTGTTAGTAATAACATACTGCAGAATAAGATTCAAATAGTTCTGAATGAGAAAAGGATGGATCGGTGGAGGATTTCTTTAAGGATCTCTCAGGCCTCTATTACAGTCAGTTCCCAGTGAGCTGCTGCATTTAATATTGCATTTAATATTTTTGGTGTTTATGTATGTATTTATTAAAGTTATTTATATATTTACTAATTGTGTATGTAGGTTTATATAGTTGTATATTATATGTGTATGTTTATTGTGTTAGTTTTATTTTACTCATGTTTACTTTCAATTACACTGTAAGCTACCCCTTGAAATTATGTACCATTCCAGTCCATCCAATGGTTGTCTGGCAGAGATCGCCGAATTGGGATAAGACCGCCAATTGTACCTTTTCTTCCATATGGTAAAAATTGTTTAACTTTTGTTTTATTATGGAGTACAACAAAGAAGATTTATTATTATCTACATGTCTCTCTTTTCACGGGTTTATATCCCCTGTAAGGGGGAACCCGGTCATTTTGACAGGCTTACGCGGGGACATAGGTCCAACAATAACAACATAGTACTCAAGTGTCTGGGCACCTGACAGTCGAGCTGACCATACAGGCGCCCCATAGAGGGCCACGGACCGTACAACCCCTCCGTAGAGACGGCGAACTTCCTCACATGGTCCCCCGAGATTGGGCAGCAGCCGGTGTAGTGCACCCACTACCCTCTCGACTCGGGGGACGAGGCGCTGGAAGTGCTCTTCGAAGCCCCAACGACTGTCCAGGGTGAGCCCCAGGTATTTCATGTACCGGCCCACCCCGATTTGCGCGTCACCAACGCGTATCCACGAACTGGGTGGTTCTCTGCTCCTCGGCAGTTTGTGGAACCATAGCGCCTCGGTTTTTTGAGGCGCTATCCGCAGACCCAGGGCGTGGATTTTGGCTACGACAATTGCCACCGCTTGCTCCGCAAGCCGGATGGTTCCCCCGAAGGACTCCCCGCTGGCCAACACCAGGGTGTCGTCAGCGTAGCAGACTAAGCTGACGCCAGCAGGGAGAACGACACGCAGGAGTCTGTATATATCTACTGTATCCTAATACATTATCGCTGTGTGTACATAAATTATAAATAAATAAATAAATAAAATAAATAAACACGCAGAGGCCCTTTAGAGAATTTTAATCTAAAAATGTAATGGGACACCAACCGGGGACTCTCCATAGCTGCACTATAAAATGAAGTCATGGATTGTCCCCGTTGGTGTAAGGCTATTGTATGAGATGGAAACTATAACGATAAGGTCTATTGCAATGGGTGTTACATGGAATAAAAAGACTAATAAATACGGGAACAACGGTGTCTGCCTTTCAACTTTGATCGTGAAATTTTGTGGCAGACGGTGACTCGCCACTCACAAGATGGGCCCCCTAAATGACCACCACTACAGGCGACAAGGAGCAACAGCGGTGTGAGCGGCTAGGGGTGTAGAGAGGTGCGGCACCGGTTTCACCATCGCGCGTCTCGAAGACCCGGAGCGGGTTTCCCCGTTATTACGCCATTAGACACTTCCACCCCCGAGCATATAGCTCTGGCGGCCCCTCTCTGATCGGCCAACTAAGGCAAGCCAGAGTTGAAAATCCTACGGGCACTCATGGGGTACCACTCCAACCAACCAATAAAGGCTAGCCGGAGACGAGCCCCTGACCGACTCTCTGGAGCATTCGGGTACGCAGTGTCGCCACTCACATTCAGCTCGCCACAAACTGCCCTGCGTTCTGTAAGCTACTTAATATCCTTTTTTTTATCATAAGGTACGAAGAAATCAAGCAGCTACTTTAGTCTGCCCTCCAGGATTACCCTATCCCATGGTGAGATAACGTTTGCCCAGAGGGTTTTATTATTATTATTTTATGAAGATAAAAACGTTTACGGCCGGCAAACATCATCATCATATCGGTCATTTATACGTCCACTGCTGAACAAAGGCCTCCCCCGTAGATTTCACAACTGTGTCATAATTTCGGGGGGTATTTGCCAATGCTCACCACGCTTGGCAGGCGGGTTGGTGAGCGCAGTATGGCTACCGGTTTACAAAAGGAACGCTGCTGCCCGTCCCTCTGGTTTAGATTCCCTTAGTTGCATTTTACGACCTCCACGGAAAGAGATGGAGCGGTGCTATATTCTTAATCCGGACACCACACGGATAAAAAAAATAGTTTTGAGTTTACTTGAATAAAAATCCTTTTTTATCATTATGTAAGGACCTACCTTATATTATATTTGCGTTCTCATCTATACTATACGGATTTTTATACGGCTAGGCACGGAATAATAAAAGGTTTCTTTATGCAAACATCTTAGTTATTCTTATGGATTATTTATATTGTATTGGATAAAGTATAGTATATGGTTGTATATATGTATATATGGATTATTTATAATGTATTGTATAAAGTATTATATATTGTTGTATATGTGTGCATATTATTTAAGTAATTTATGGAATAAATACCTATTTGTATTATATTTAATAGATTAATTATTTGATTATATTACTATAATAAGTACACCTCGGAATACCCCTTTGTCTTTGTCCACTTTTTCTTATCCATCCAAAGGTTGTAAGAAATCGCTAATAGCGATAAGACCGCCCATTGTACAATTACTGTTCATTAAATTATTCCTAGTAGTTGTTTTTAAAATGGTGTACAATAAAGAATATTCTATTCTATTCTTAGTCAGCAAGCAGTGATACTTACAACGCCGACGGAGAAGTAGTTGTTGATGATATTGTAGGGGACGACCGTAGGGTGCGGCGCCGAGTCGGGCATCTGGAGCAGCTCGCACTGGAAATTTATTGGAATTTGAGCTCGTTGTGAATACGAGACGTCTTCAACATCTGTATATAACGGGTGTAAAATTACCCTTAATTATTTCGGCCGAATGAAGTCCACTGCTGGACACAAGCCTTCTCCAAAGTAAACCACAACGACCGATATAGGTGTGTTGTGGGCTCATTGGGGGGTTTTGCCATAATCGCTACGCTTGGCAGACGGGTTGGCTATCGCAGTTGAGTTGTTAATGTACTCGAAGGACGCTGCTGCCCATCCTCCGGCTAATCCCTTAGTCGACTTTTACGACACCCACGGGAGGAGATGGGATGGTGGTATTCTGAGCCGGCACCACACGGTAAATTACCCTTAACGAAAACGAATTCCACGTAATCTACCAATCAGTGAGATGATTTTCTTGACTTGACTATACCATACCGACTGTTGATGCAGATATTGAAGGATCATCATCATCACCATTTCAGCCGAATGAAGTCCAAACACAGACCTCCCCCAAAAATCACCACATCGACCTGTCTGGGTGTGTTTATTGGAGAGTTTTGCCATAATCACCCCGCATGGCAGGAGGGTTGACGATCGCAGTTGAGTTGCTAATGTAGTCGAAGGACGCTGCCGCCCATCCACCGGTTTTTTTTTTAAAACACCGGGCAAAAAAAAAACATTATTTCGATGTTTTATATCGGCCCGGCTCATTTAGTTTTGTTTTTAGTTTTGACTTGTACAACTGTAATGTTCTGCATTCATCATCATCATATCAGCCACAGGACGTCCACTGCTGAACAAAGATCTCCTCCATACATTTCCAAAACGACCGGTCACTTTCCGCTCTCATCCAACGACTCCCAGCGACCTTCACCAGGTCGTCTGTCCACCTAGTTGGAGGTCGTCTCACGCTGCGTTTTCCGGTGCGCGGTCTCCACTCGAGAACCTTTTTGCCCCAGCGGCCATCAGTTCTACGAGCAATGTGCCCCGCCCATTGCCACTTCAGTTTACTAATCCTTTCAGCTATGTCAACAACTTTAGTTCTTCTACGGATCTCCTCATTCGATAGCGAGCTATATGCCTTCCCCATTGCCACTCCAGCCTCTTTGTTAAGGTAAATAAATATACTCACATCAGTAGAAGTGTTCTCCACGTGTATGTGCCACCGGTCCATCATGACTGTGCTGGCCCGAGCTATCTTGTCTAAGATCTTGTGGATGGACTCGCCTTCGTACCTTAGAGGAAAACGTTTTGAAATCAAATGATGTATTAAAGTTTCTAATAAATACCTCAGACTCTAAGAGAAATTACCCTTGAGATTATTTCGTGTAATTTGTATTCATCATCATCATCATATCAGCCATAAGACATCCACTGCTGAACAAAGGCCTCCCCCATAGATTTCAACAATTGTATCGTCATTTGGGGTGGAATTTGCTAGTACTAACCACGCTTAGTCGCCTTTGACGACATCCACGGGAGGAGATGGAGTGGTGCTATATTCTTAATCCGGACACCACATGGATGAAATAAAAAATAAATAAATTGGCAAGTAATTTGTATTAATAATTATTAATTACACTTGATATTTACTGAATATTATGTCTGTTTATTCTGTTAAATTTTGATGAGAAAATGATTTCAAGTTGACTCACTTATCCAACCGCAAAGTCTTTAAATTGGTAAGTAATTTGTATCAATAGGAAAAAAACTAGACATAGGGTTTTTAAAGTAATTTGGCTATGAGAGTCAGTAGGTTGGCCGGGTCAGTTGGTAGGCTCAGGTATAAGTTCATTTTGGGAAAGGGGTCTCTTGCTCAAAATAGTTTGGGAATCCCTGGCCTACATAGTCAATTATCCACGCTGCTGCCCATCCCTCTGGTTTAGACTTAGTCACCTTTTTAACATCCACGGGAGGAGATGAAGTGGTGCTATATTCTTAATCCGGACACCACAAAAGTGCTACAAAATAATGTGAGGCCTTCTATATACTTTAAAAATTCCATTTTTTTTTAAATTTTGGGATATATCTATCCCATTTTTGGGATAAACTGATAAATGTGTACGTATATTAAATTCGATGTCAATTAATAGTCGCAAGTTCCAATGTCAGATATGTCATATATTTTTTTCCGTCTGGCGTCTGGATTGAATATATAGCATTCTCCTCTCGTGGATGTCGTAAAAGGCGACTAAGGGACTTTAAACCAGAGGGATGGGCAGCAGCGTCCCATCTGTGGAACAGTAGCCATACTACGCTCACCAACCCGCCTGCCAAGCGTGGTCAGTACTGCCAAATTCCATCCCAAATGACGACACAATTGTGGAAATCATTGGGGGAGGCCTTTGTTCAGCAGTGGACGTTCTTTCGGCTGACATGATGATGATGATGATGATACAAGTATATTTTTTTGGGAAGCCCACAATCAGAAGTGTATATGGACATCAACGTACCCGCCTCCCCATCTCAAGCACCTCGCCAAGTCATTGCCAGTACCTAAAGGTATTACCCCGACGGCCGGCTGCGTTTCCATTTGAACCTTGTCTGTAACAAAATATGGATGAATTGAATAAATACTGAAAAAGGGCTTATCACATTTTTTGGGGTGGAAACTACGCATGTAATATCCGCAAGGCTTTTTTCTCTCAAAAAGAAACGGACAAGTGAATCGTAAAAAAAAAGATATTAGATTTTATTTTAAACAAACATATTTTGTTACCAAATCTACACAAATAAATAAAATTGATGTGTCTGTTTGTAATGTGAAAATAACATCTTTTTACTAAATACATATGAAAGTATATACGGTACCTACAACAAAAAACTGTATTCAATTTTTTTGTCTGTCTGTTTGTTCCAGCTAATCTCCGAAATGGCTAGACCAATTTCTACGGGACTTTTTTATAAGGAATAACTTAGGCTACTTTTATTTTAGAAAAATAACTAAGGTTTATATATAGAGTGTATATATATGTCTATGTCTATGTCAAGTGTCTATGCCGAAGTAGTCTAAATTATATATAAATAATAGCATATCTTTTAAATTAAACGGCGGGTGAAACCGCGGTTTCCAGCTAGTAAATAATAAAAAGAAATGAAATAATGTTTGACCTGTTGTATGCCGCAATTCATCTTGATCAGCGTTTATACGGACAATGTGTTAATAGACAGATACGGCAGAAAAGGCGGTTTAAAAGGCACTGTAGCTAATGAAATACTGAGCCCAAGAGACCAAATAACTATGTCTCGAAGGGACCAGCACAGTGTGGTGCCACGCAGGACTAGGCCTGCGTAGCATTACAATTGTTATGGGCAGGCATGACGCTTATCACCAGGCGAATTACTTACTGGTCTCGACACTAGGTGGTACTTTTTTACTAAGATGTGAATTCAGAAGGCCAATTGTCGTAATTTAAAAATGTTCAAAATATAGTTCCGATCTAGTATCAGTGTCAAAAATGTCACAAATGGTATTCCCCTAAACTAAGAAACAACGTCAAACGTGAACTTACACTGTGATGGGATCGAAAATGGATTGAAAGTTGATCAAAGTCAAAACGGTATTCTGCTAACTGTCACATGTAGAAAATTTTCATTAAATAAACGTCAAAATTGAGATTGAAATGAGACTAGATCGAGATTATACTGAAATCCGACTGAACTATAAGAGTAGCAGAATACCATTTTTTCGGTCAATTTATAATTTAATCTCAGTTCGTTCAAATTTCAGTCATAGTATCAATTAATTACGAGAATTGGCCCTCTGATCCGGTCTGTCTATTGCTTTAAGAGCTTCATTTTTAATAGAGAACGTATAAGAACTGAATCGATGATTGTGAATTGACTCACCCATAGTCTCCAGCACCCACCCGACGGTGCCGTCACCACCACAGCAAATCACTCGGTAGTTCTTCACGTCTTTGAACATTTGCAACCCTGGGAGATAAAGAAGTTGTCAATTAAATCATGTCAGGTCAAACAAAGGTACCCCCGGGATTACAGCGGTGTGCATGTGGTCACGTACCGCTGTGTGCGCAGCACAGCGCATAGTGAGGCTTCGGGAGATTTTTTTACAACCCCCCCGAGAGATGCCTGGGGGGGTGGCCTCTTTACAGTCGCCTTCCCTCAGCTAGAGGGGATGGCCGGTTTACAGTCATCCCCTCCGAGATGTGCCTAAAGGCGAGGCACCAATGGGTGGCTCTAGATGGAGATTATTCGAGTTTCTGGAGCCTCCCTTCGGTGCCGAAGATGACCCACTCCGGTGGTTTTAGCCGGTAGGAGCCCGCATGCCCCTTCGCCCTTTCCCGGGGCGAAGGAAGTACATGAAGTAGTTCCACCGGATCAATAAAAAAAAATAAAAAAAATAAAGGTCTTACTGTAGAAGTAACTTAAAAATATAATATTGTATTGTAGGCAGGTGTTAAGGTATGTTCTCAGACTGCCACGACGCAGAAACGACGGGACGGTTGGTGCAGTGGCTGATACAGTCAGCTGCTGCGCTCCGGGGTTCGATTCCCGCACGGAACAAATATTTGTATGATCTGCAGTAGTTGTTCCGGGTCTGGATGTATTGTATGTGGAATTCATGTCTGTAAACGCACCCACGACACAGGAGAAATCCTAGGGTGGGCAAAGGATATTATAAAAAAAAGGTACATATAAATATATTCTTACCTTGCGTAGGCCCTCCTTTCGCGATATCATGTACTTGACGGGGATTCAATATATACTGCAACTTCCTGAGCACCCTGGACCCCTGCCTCCCCCCAGATTTAGGGTTGATGAACACAAGCAGAGGGCAGGAGCCGTCTGGGGGCGTGATCTGGAAAGAGATGGGAGGAGCTCGAGGTTCTCGTTTGTCCTGCTCTTCTCTCTTCTCTTCTGAAGTCGCTGCTATTGATATTGGCAGTGACAATGATGTGGGTAGGCATTGCTGAAGAACAAAGTAACAGATTTAAGTTGATTTTTTTTGTTAATGAAATGGTAAATTTTTATGAGTCGTCTGGACTCGAATTGAGTGACTTGTGCGAAAATGTTGACATCGAGATGGATCTATCTATGAAGTCCATCATCATCATAGCCAGAAGTCGTCCACTGCTCCACAGAAGGGACGCTGCTGCCCATATCACTGTGGTTTGTAGTCCCTGATACGCCTTTTACGACATCCACTGGAATAGATGGAGTGGTGCTATAATTCTTAATCTGGATATCATGGATATCGAATTTCCTCTGAAAGCTCTATGGATTTAGCAGATGTTTCGAGTATAAAGTCAACATTGTTTCGATACCTGATCATGTTGTGGTCGATGTGGTAACGACCGTTGTCGGTCAAGCACGAGTGGCCGGATGGCCGTGGGAGGCAGAATGTGTCGTGCATGTCGGCCTAAAGAGCAAGCGCCACCCGCGCTGCCGACGCATCTATTGTGGAGCTGTGAATGTAATGGCAGAGGTTAATGTCATCGTGGCCTTGAGCACGGCTTCGAGGAAAAAAATCCAAAACTAGCTGAGCTCTCATCTTGATAAGAGCCTCAGGTATCCCACTGCAGGGCAAATGCCTCTCTATCCTAATTCCACTTCTCCCTGTTATGCTATGAAGAACCAGTCTCTTTGAAAGGAGTCCAGCTCATCCTGTCATCTCCGTCTAGGTCTGTCGTTAGCTTTTGCCATATAGTGCGACTCATTGGGTCGTAAGTTTAGCCCATTTGGTCGACTGACATAAGGCAGATGTGTCCAGCCCAGTTCCATTTAAGTGTGGCGACTATCCGAGGGTGTCAGATATTTTTGTACTGGAACTGTTGTTCTGAAATTATTGTTTCTGTCTTAAGTTTTACACTCAGTATACTCCGTCTCTCTCTAAACAAACCTATTCCCGGTGATATAATTGGCGGTATAATTAGTAAAGCGGTTGGTTTTTATGCGTACTAGGTTGGGGTCGATGACGGTACGGTACAAAATATATATTTGGGGTGTTTATTCATGTGAGATTTGTCTGTAATTTGAATTTGTACCCATGATACAGGAGAAATGGTGATATGTTGGACCCGAAACAATTATCTGTAGATCATACTAACATTTGTTCCGTGCGGGAATCGAACCCGCGACACGTAGCGCAAAAAACCAATTGCCACGAGCCACGCCGAGAACTCCATTTTGTATAAAATATAAAAGGATTGTTTTTAACGAACACCTACAGAATCAGAACAGTTGAGTTTTGTCTCAATATTAAACTCAACTTTCACTATAAAGTGGGCACATGATAGCAGCATTGGTATAGAACCGAAATACCGAGTTTAAACCATAGAGACAAATATTAATAATAAAATAATTGTTTTTCGAATATATTGTCTTTGTCCGACTTTTCCGAACCGTGAACTTAACTTGACTTTTCGTAAGAGCCTATTAGGGCCTATATGAAATAAAAAAATGAGTTTGAGTTTGAAATAAGATAGCGGCTTCAAAACACATATCTATGCACGATATATTTTTTGATTAAGAACGACAGAAAACGAAGTTCTTTTTAAATAGTCAATATAAATCTACAATAATAACTCATACACATTTGCTCGCCCTTCACTGCGTTCTAATGTTGAATCTGATATAATAAATGAAAACTATTTTGTACTAAGTTAGCCGCCAAATGCATGATGACAAATAAAACGTTTTTGCCGAAGGTTTTAAAACAGTAAACTCACGGTGATATGGCACCATCGACAGTGAAGTCCAGTAATACCATTGTACCCCTTGATCTTTTTCCGACACCTCGCACATTTGCCGTGGCAGTTGCCTGGAAAATACAATAAGAGCGATGATAAAACCTATTATCCTTATAATTATCACCATAATGTTTCATCATCCATAGCCTGAGGGTACCTACATACTGCTGAATATACTTTAAACTTGATACTCTGTACTTCGTATCCTCGTACTCCGTTCTCCATACTCCATATACTTGTATCATACTCTATACTCCATATATCGTACTCCATACTTTATACTTCACGGTTGGTGCAGAGTCTGATACAGTCGACTGCTGCGCCCCGGTTCGCGGGTTCGATTCCCGCACGGAACAAAAATTTGTATGATCTGCAGGTAGTTGTTCCTGGTCTGGGTGTGTTGTGTGTGAAATTTGTGTCTGTATAACGCACCCACGACACAGGAGAAATCCTAGTGTGGGGCAACTTTTTTATAAAATAAAATAAAAATGCTTCGCGCTTCACTTTGTACTTCTTATTTCATACTCCACACTTCAATAACTACACACTTTACACTTCATACTTCAATACTTCCGGTATGGCGTCCGGATTAAGAATGTAGCACCATTCCATCTCGCCCCCATATGGATGTATGGATGTCGTAAAAGGCGACTAAGGGTCTCTAATCCAGAGGGATGGACAGCAGCTTCTTTTTTGTGGTACAGCAGCCATACTGCGCTCACCAACCCTCTTTGTACTTCTAACACTTTGTACTTCTTACTTTATACTTCACACTTCAATAACTACACACTTTACACTTCATACTTCAATACTTCCGGTATGGCGTCCGGATTAAGAATGTAGCACCATTCCATCTCGCCCCCATATGGATGTATGGATGTCGTAAAAGGCGACTAAGGGACTAACCAGAGCAATGGGCAGCACTTCCTTTCTGTGGCACTGCAGCCATACTGCACTCACCAACCCTCCTGCCAAACGTGGTGAACTGGCAAATTCCCCCCAAAAAGACCAAACAATTGTGGAAAGCTATAGGGGAGAACTTGTTCAGCAGTGGATGTCTTTTGACGTATATGACGACAAATCTAATCAACATACGCCTCTGATAACGTTTAACAAATATATGAGTATTTTGAATTAGATTCTGAAAAGCAGCTTCAACTCTATTTTATGTGGTCGCATACAATGCAAAGATCTCATGTTGGTCGTTTTCCGCAGACAATATTCATTCAACTATATTTATATGTAAATTTATTTCGTATCTACAAATATCCTTACAGGCTAAACCCAATTATCAATACATATACTTAATATTTAATATAATTATAAACTATAACATAAAATTTTATAACTAAATACCATAGCAGATTTTGCAGACTGCTATCCTTGTGAATTCACTCAGAGCACAAATGAATATGTCTACATCGCATGAATGTTAAATTATGACGTCCTAGTTTTATGACGTCACGCATTTAACATTTGCTGCGTACCTTCGACCCAGTGGTGAGCGAGCGTGGCCGGCGCCCTCTTCGACTTAGAGTAGGTCGCGATGCACGACGCAGGGGCTCGCTGCACACAACGTTCGTGCACAGTGAACTTGCAGACTGAAAAGATTATGAAGACATATGAAACAAGTCGTGTGGTGCCGGCTACGAATAGCACCAACCCATCTCATCCCGTGGGTGTCGTAAAAGCCGACTAAGGGATTAGTCGGAGGATGGGCAGCAGCGTCCTTCAAATACATTAACTACTCAACTGCGATCGCCAACCCGCCTGCCAAGCGTGGCGATTATGGCAAAACCCCCCAATGAGCACACACCACACGGATATCGGTTGTTGAAGTGATCTTTGGGTAGGCCTGTGTCCAGCAGTGGACTTTAATTAGGCCGAAATGATGATGAAACAAGTTGCGAACGGTCAATAAGAACACAATTGTATAATGACCTTCAACAAATTACTGATAATTGTTATCCCTACCTGAATCGAACATTATTCTTAAACAAAAACATATGTCGGTACCAATGATATTATACCATAGACATGTTATGTCCATCGAAAAAAAAATGTCAAGTGTCAAGTAAAACAAGCTATAAAAAATTAAAAATAATTATGAAAAAAATAATTGAAGCATACCGTACGTTGCCGACATATTTTTTAGAAATTTTTCATTTTTGTGATATATTTTATGAATATGTAAAGATTAATTCATCTAAATACCGTACGACGTTGCCTTATACTCGACATTGGCGAAATTGTCGAAGATATTCTACAGAAGCCATAATCTAAGAGAAGAAAAAGAAGAAAATAATTATTTAAAATATTGGGTATATCAAAGGCATAATAATATAAACTCTTTATTAAAACAGCGAGTTTATTGTTATCAAGATGTTGTCTGCAGCGACAATGCGCATTCATGGGATGTAAGCAAAGAGATTTAAATCTTTGGATGCAAGATGATAACTGGATTATAGAGGACAAAATCAACAGTATCGGGGCCTGATAAAGTTATGTCAACCTATTGGAGAGTATTCAAGAGAACTTTAACAAGAGGAGACAACTTGATGGAGTCAGATACACGAAGAACAAGCAAATGGAAAAATTTCATTCGGTACAGTTCGCGAAAGAGCAAAATTGGACTTCTGGGGTAGAAGGCCTGGTGAACTGAAATACAGGCTTCAGCCTAGTCTAGTCTAGTCTCTCACAATAAATTTGAATAAAACTCTATATAACTTTTATTGTGGTGAGAAATAAATAAGTAAATATTAAATGGCGCGCAAAACCCAGTCTTACTGTATAAAGGTATAAAAGTACACACCTATGCTGTAAGAAAGAAGATACAAAAACTACTAGAGTAAAAGAGATAGCTATCTAAAATGACAACACGCGTACTCGATGTCTTTGTCGCACCTGTGATATAATATATGTGTTGTCTCTTTTCTTTGCGTGGCCAGTGTTTTGTTCGGAAAATTCATTCAATGTCACTGAACGCTGAAGAAGAACATTGAAGAATACCACTATCCATTTACCATCTCCATCATCTGTGAACTTCGCCATCAAGAGTAATATATGGAACTCGTAAAAACAAACTAAATGAGCTCAAAGTCAAGGAGATTACTAGTTGCCATTGAATAGTTATCCACCTCCAGAATCCATCTTTAGATCAGTTCGATGGTACCAGATTATTGTATTGTCATACGAATTACAAGGGCGAGGGTTCCGTACGATGAATATGTTATCTTAAGGTACGAGGAGGAATGGTGCCTGGCTAAGTTAAGACGAACGAGTAGTACTACCAATAATAATCCCAAAGACGAACTTAACATTGCAGTTGAAAAACATGTTATCCCATACATTCCAACTGCAAATGTAAGTTTGTACGCACAATATTGAAAGATTTACCATGTTAGTCTAAGACCATAGAGTTCTTACAGGTTTTCCTATAATCTATAAGTAAAGAACTACGCGGGTATTTTGTTTCAAAATGTTTGCTCAGTAGCTTCCGAGATAAGGGGGTCGAGGGGGGCAATGGTGTATTTTCATCTATTTTCTTAAATAACTTCACAACTATTTAATTTAAAATTATATAATAAATATATTTGAGACCCACACATCAAGCCCTTCCATTTCATTTGTTACACGGTACAGTTTGCAAACTTTATTCTTAAATTTTCTCATTTTCCCCACAAAGATGATTGTCTATTTATTTATTTATTATACTCTTTATTGTACACCATTAAAGATAATAAAAACAGTGTAGGATGGATCCTAAGGTTGCCTGGAAGAAATCGCCGAGTGCGATAAGGCCGCCCATTGTGCTCTAAAATATACTTATAAGCACTACTGTTTTTATTACCTTTAACGATTGGTGTACAATAAAGAGTATAATAATAAATAAATAAATAAATCTGGGATGTCGATTTTAAGCTACTTCTAATATATGAAACTTGCAAGTATATGTAATCCCGATGACTATACAGTACCTACTCTGGTACCATCAAACTGATCTGAGGATGGAACCAGGAGGTTGGTAGTGGAACTCTTCAATGGCTACTAGTAAACCCCGAGTTTGGTTATTTATTTATTTTCTTATAAGGCACGTCTACAATATAAACACAACCTGCTTCTAGTACTTGTAGTATATGTAATCCCGATGACTATACAGTAATCTGGTACCATCAAACTGATCTGAGGATGGAACCAGGAGGTTGGTAGTGGAACTCTTCAATGGCTACTAGTAAACCCCGAGTTTGGTTAATAACTACTTAACTGGATAATATATGCGCATACTATACTAAATATTTAAATAATGGAACATTATACACAATATAGATATATAAATACATAAATATTTATATATACACATATACAAATACTCTTTAATTAATTCGATAAAATATCGAAATGCAGTTACTTCAGATGTATTACTTAGTAAATTCTAAGCAAAAATAATTACAGTGACAAGTAATGTTCCCTGATTGTCTTACCTAACCTGCGCTTTTTAACATAAGGTTTTACTGTCTACTAACTTTGTTCTAGGTATTTATTAACATTATATGGATATTTATCTGAAATAAAGGAGAATAAAAATAATAGTGACCCAAATAAATGACTATTCAAAATTAATTTATTTACGTTACACGTCCGTATTGGGTCGCAGTCCAGTAGATTCGGAGCAAATTAGCTGTGACAGACGGACAGACAGACACACGAGTGATTCTATAAGGGTTCCGCCGTTTTTTGATTCGGACGTTCGGAACCCTAAATAGTGTGTTAAAAGCGTGTTTCAAAATTGCAAACAAAAGTTGGTAACTAAAACTCTTTTTAAATAAATGCATTACATTTTAAATGATTGCCGAAAGAATTACAGTCTTCCGCTAAGCAACTGATAGTAGTTTTATGCACAATTTATAATAAAAGTATAAATATTAAGTATTTTTAAAAATACTCCTGAACGATTCAAATTGATACTAAACTCAGCGAAAACAAATGCAAAATTCGTGTGGCAATGTAAAAATTCAGTTCAGTGCGGGAAACCAATAGGTAGTTACGAGTTTAATTGATCTAAAAATTGTTATTGAATATGTTTAGTCGTTTGAAAGTCCATTTTTGAAAGTAAATAGTATATATATAATAGTATTTCTCCAGACAAAAGCGCCAAAACTCCGACATTTAGTAATAGTGCCCAGATATTCCGGTTTTCTGATCTGGCAACCCTATTCGATACCTCAAAACTTGCACTTGAGCAGTTATTGTGTCTTTTAGGTATTGTTCGTTGGCTTTTATCGATGATTCGTTATATTTCTGTACGTAAGGGATTCGGTTGAGAGCAAAAATATACTTACATATACAACAGAGCCCCTTCTTCCCCAAGCCGACCAGCATGTTCAGGCAAAGGTTGCAGTAAGCAGGTCTACTGAAATGCTTCAATCTCCACGCATGTTCTCCATCTTCTTTGACGTTCGTGTCGAGACCGAGCAGGACTAGCAGCGGGATTGTTGTCATGCTGGAAAGAAATTGTGTCGTTGCAGGTTTGCCAACCAAAAATCTGTCTTGGGTTGAGCAAAAATGCTGAGTTTGTGACCCTTTAGGATACCAGACCAGCTCGACAATACATTTTACTGCGTACTGTGAGTATTCCGTGTGGTGTCCGGATTAAGAATATAGCACCACCCCATCTCATCCCGTGGATGTCGTAAAAGGCGACTAAGGGAATACTACCAGAGGGATGGGCGGTAGCGTCCCTTCTGTGAAACGGTAGCCATACTGCGTTCACCAACTCGCCTGCCAAGCATGGTGAGTATTGGCAAATATCCCCGAGAATTATGACACAGTTGTGAAAATCGTATAAATGGCCGATATGAATGAATATAAAGGTATTTGTTCTACTGACCCTCCTCGTTTCCACTCATCGAGCGATACAGTGCCGTCGGCATCGTAATCTATCTCCACCATCATGTCCTGTAGGATCTGCAAAATAATATAATAATAATTCATAGGCGCTCGGGTTCATACCGATTCCGAATAATGCTAATCGAGCATTAATAAAATTTGTCAAGATCGTCTGTATTGTTCTTAACTGTATGTCACTTTATAGCATAAATTTCATATATAAGGTCTTACTAATGTAAATATATAATTGTCTTAATAACGGATTCTTTTTAAGGCTAGGCTTGGTATACAATTCATTTGAAGTATCAACACACTGGTAGGCTACTAAACAACCACATTGTTGTTCGACCGGACCATTTCCAAACATGTTTTAGTATTATTGTGTTCGGTGACAATACCACAGTATTTTTAGAAAAACATAATAGTGATAGTTTCCTACAGTTTTTCCGTGGTGAATTGCTTTTTATGCAAACGAAAACATGAATTATTTAAATTAATTTTGAATATGTATAAAATAAAAGGTTGACATGTTTTTATTTTGTTGCTAAAACGCATCATTGCTACCCACGAATCTACCTCCTCAAATATTTTACATTAATAAAGTAAGACCTTGTGTATAAATTCTTATTGGTCGTTATATGGTTTTGGTTGGAAATTAATTTGTTTAATTTATTTACGTTGTATTTCCAGATAGAATCTGAAACGAGGAAATCCGGAAGAGAACCAAAGTGCACATAGCACACCGAATCAGCAAGCTGAAGTGGCAGTGGGCTGGTCACGTCTGTTAAAGGACCGATGGCTGATGGAGCAGGAGAGTCCTAGAGTGGAGACCGCGTATTGACAAACGTAGTGTGGGATGCCCACCGGCCAGATGGACGGACGACCTGAAGCAGGTTGTCGGGTCCGGCTGGATGCGGAATGCTGATGACCGGGTGTTGTGGCGTACACTGGAAGACGCCTACGTCCAGCTGTGGGCTGATAGAGGCTGATGTTGATTTAAATTGTAATCAAAATTAACTGGCGGGCCGAATACCGGGTATGTCCGGTTCGCTACCGTAGGACTATGCGCAGGACCCCAGGCCCTAATTTGTAGACCCCTGACCTTTTTTAATCATCATGCGGCAGACTACAGACTTAGGTGAAAAAAATATTTTTGCACTTCTATCAGTTTCACAACCACTTGAGACTACAGTCGTCTACAGGATTGACTCTGAAAACCCTCGTTTTCCGAGTCTGTGTTTTATGGACTTCTCCGTATTGAAAGAAAACAAAAAATAGTTTTTCAGCTGAGATTGAGATACATGAATCTTATAGATTTCCACTCTCATAGATTTTCAATCGCTTAGATTTGTGCAGATTCTATTTATCTTCTGTTGGACTCCAAATAAAAACGGTAACAAATTACTGTAGATAGAACACTGTAATCTTTCTACTTATTTCTCCCACCACTTCGATGAATAATAAGGGTATAAGCTAAACTTGTTCTGTCCTAATCTATACTTACAGGTCTAAGTTCTGAAGTCTCCCATCCCAGGTACTCAGCGACGGTCATCATCTGATTGACAATGCAGTCCATCTCATTCGTGTCTAGGACCCCGTTCCCGTCCGTGTCGTACAGCCGGAACATGACTGGAAAAAGTCAACTTCTGATGTACTGCAGATCTCGAAACAACTTGCCAACAAAATGTTGAAATAATAAAGTACATAGAAGTAAAAGAAGATAAATCTTCTATAAGTGACCTTGGACATGGCTGAATAGTTCCAAAAAGTCAAGGTCCCACTCGGTTACTAATAAGAAAACTCTACCAAGACAGTGCAATAGTTATTAAATGTTTTGTCTGTGGATTTAAAAAGGTGACCCAATTGTTTTTTGTTTGTCCGTTTCTTTAATTTTTCTAGTTCAATTCGTCCATAAAGCTCTGTTCACATCCTCTGAGAACTTCATAAAGACCGTGGTAGACCAGACAATTTTTAAATGTTACCCAAGGTGATATCTGTGTGGTGTCCGGATTAAGATTATAGCACGACTCTATCTCCTCCCATGGATGTCGTAAAAGTCAACTAAGGCACTCTTAACCAGAGAGATAGGCAGCAGTATCCCTTCTGTAGAAGAGTAACCATACTGCGCTCAATGCAACGCAAATGGATGGGGGAGGCCTTTGTTCAGCAGTGGATGCCCTATGGTTGAAATGATGACGATAATGATGACCCAAGGTTATTTAAAATTTCTTGTTTGATCGATGTCCTGCATTATTATTTATCCTGTATCGTGGGTATAGTTTACACACAGATTTCACATGCACAAACATCCGATACAACTACCTCTAGACCATTACGTTGTTTTATGAAGGAATCCAGTCATCATCACGGCCGAATGAAGTCCACTGCTGGACACAGGCCTCCCCCAAAGATCTCCACAACGACCGATATGGCTGTGCTGTGGGCTCAATGGGGGGTTTTGCCATAATCGCCACGCTTGGCAGACGGGTTGGCGATCGCAGTTGAGCTGTTAATGTATTCGAAGGACGCTGCTGCCCATCCTCCGGCTAATCCCTTAGTCGACTTTTACGACACCCACGGGAGGAAATGGGGTGGTGGTATTCTGAGCCGGCACCACATGGCTAGCCGGCACCACACGTCCAATCCAGTGCTGAAAGGCAATTGTTTAGCCAGTGCGTCAAACGACATGTAGAGCCCAGTTACGATATAAAAAGAAAATTACACATAGTTATTGTGTCACGATTACGTTCCATGCATGGAATGATTTCAATTAGTATAGTTAGTACGAGGAATCCTAGATGTTACGGTAAACGACGAAGCACGCCCGCCCAGAAGATACCCGTACATTTTCGACTCGAAGACTCCTAGATTATTGTTTATTTTTTATTTATTAAGGGCTTCCAACAAAGGACATACACAACATCATAAAGAAATACAAATTAAAATAGGTGCTTTAACGGTGTACTCCTTCAGTTATAGGAGGCCACAGCATCCAAAAAAATTCCACTAAGCTAATGCACAACTAACTTTAGTTAAATTAAAAATAAATACATTAAGGTAAAATTATTGTAAGAACTGCTTGTACGTTCAAATAAAAACGAAAAGTTCTTTTAAAAGAGCTGTTTTAAAATCTTTTTATATTTCGATAGAGATTCACTAACGTGTCGTATCGTCAATATCGTGGGCTTTCAAGGTATTGTATCGCCTACAGAATCTTGGCACAGCAGCGTAGTGACCACTTACGAAGATCTTAATTTCCAAATAAGATTTAAATAAATCAAGTAAACTTCCATCTACACCCAATTGACTCAGTTTATTGATGAGAATTATTATTAAAATTATTAACGAGAAATAAAGACTACATCATTACCAGTGATGACGTATGGGACAGAGACGTGGTCACTCACAATGGGCCTCATGAGCAAGTTCAAGGTCACTCAGCGAGCTATGGAGAAATCTATGCTTGTTATTTGTCCACAAGATCGAATCAGAAGTAGTAGAAGAACTAAAGTTGCCGATATAGCTGAAAGGATGAGTAAACTGAAGTGGCAATGGGCGAGTCACATTGCTCGTAGCCGATGATGACCGTTCGAGTAAAAAAGATTCTCGAGTGTAGATCGCGCACCGGAAAACGCAGCGTGGGACGACCGCCAACGAGGTGGACAGACGACCTGGTGAAGGTCTGAAGGTGACGTCTTTCGACTGAAATTGTGATAATTATTATTATCATCATGGTTTTTAAACGAGTGTACACGTCGCGCGCATACAAGTTGTATGGAATGTTGATATGATGCCTGAGCTGGTTCTTCCGTGTTTGCCAAGCGCGGTCAGAAGGTGTGAAACGGACTGAAGTGCTACAAACGTTCTTATATGTAACCAAGAATAGCCATGAGATGCACTCACTGGTCCGTAAGTGACCAGGGAGGGTAAGCAACGATCGTTGTGGTCAAGTGAATGCACATCTTTAATCTACATAATTACAATTTTTTTACTTATGTTTAATGTTGTTTATTGTACTTTTAATGTATTATCTATATTTACATAACGGTAGTAAATGGGGACGGACTGAACACCAGCGTTGGGCAGTGTTACGGCTATGCTGCTTACTGTTCAACATTTTGCTGAGACCGCTCCTTTTGCCACACTATACAAACAAATTTCTTATTATTTTCTTGTAATTTTTTTTTGTGTTAAATTAGTGTGGTGATAAATGCTTTCTTTCTTTCTTTCTTTAGTGGTACTTGAACTGAACATGCCGTGTGGTGCCGGCTCAGAATGCCACCACCCCATCTCCTCCCGTGGGTGTCGTAAAAGTCGACTAAGGGATTAGCCGGAGGATGGGCAGCAGCGTCTTTCGAGTACATTAACAACTCAACTGCGATCGCCAACCCGCCTGCCAGGCGTGGCGATTATAGCAAAACCCCCCAATGAAAGAAAGAAAAGAAAGAAAGAAAGAAAGCATTTATTTAGCGACAAAATGAGACATCACAAACAATAACATACTAAACGGAGAAATAAGAAGCAACATTTTGATTAAAGTGTATGCCCCACAGATGCGCTAAATGGGTATCTAGTTCAGCATGTGCCAGGCAGGCGCCAGGCGCTGGTTTTCAACTAGACCCCTTAGTGGCTCACAGAAGCGAAAACAGCATTCGTATTTAATTTAAATTTAAACTTATATATTAATATGAAGAAATATATAATTAGTATGTATACATTATAAACAAACAACACAATTATATATAATGAGTAAATATATGTAATATGAATTAATTAAAAATAAATAAATAAATAACCCACACAATTATCCTATATATGGCAACTAAACAATAAAATAGAATAGTGAACAAACAAACGCAAATATATCCACCATTATTACAGTCATCAGTTCCTTGCTTACATGTAAATTAAAAAAAAAAGGTGTGGTGCCAGCTACGAATAGCACAAACCCATCTCATCCCGTGGGTGTCGTAAAAACCGACTTAGGGATTAGACGAAGGATGGGCAGCAGCGTCCTTCAAATACATTAACAACTCAACTGCGATCACCAACCCGCCCGCCAAGCGTGGCGATTATGGCAAAACCACCCAATGAGCACACAACACACCGATATCGGTTGTTCTGGTGATCTTTGAGGGAGGCCTGTGTCCAGCAGTGGACCCCATTCGGCCGAAATGATGAATAGTATTTTTAGATATATATAGAATAGATTATTTAAATAGTTTGGATTTTAATTTTTAATTTACAGGTCTCACTCACGTATTTCTATGCTCAGCCGAGCTCGCCGAGCCCACAGCAACGAACCCTCACCACTGGGATGATCGTTATTTTCAAAAGTAGAAAAGCTCGTGTTAGCTGATGTAACCACACGCACATATACACATACACTAACTAGCGCACCCTAGCCTTTAATTTATTTTGTCAACTGACTGCAAATCACAGAAATGACGCATTTATATTAATCATGTCTAGCTTACGCTGTGCATCGATAAGGTGCCGCCGGAGATGCTTCCTAAAAGTGTATAGTGTGTTAAGTGATCTTATAGGCGGCGGCAAATTATTCCATATTTTTGATGCGGCATAACGAAAGCTACCCCTAAATGCGGCGGATTTATGAGTTGGAATAGAAAGCTGAAGTGCGCACTGCCTGTTTGCACATTTGCGCTTGCTAGACACCCAGCCAAGCTTATCAATCAAATATGACGGTTGCCCATATTGAATGATACCAAACAAAAGACATGCTAGATGTAGCCTGCGCCTTGACTTCATTTTTAGTATATATTTTTTGTTAAGAAACGGAGTGACATAGCTTCTAGACGGAGTCACAAAACAAAAACGGGCACACGCATTTTGTACCCTTTGGATAAGCCGATCCGTCCGGGATAATAAGCGAGGGCCATATATCACATCTGCGTAGTTCAGCTTTGATAAAACCAGGGTCTCGACCAAGCGCACACGCAGTTCCTCCGAAAGATAAGGTCTCATTCCGTATGTAACTTTTAAACGGTAAAAACAGTTACGAACCGATTCAGCGACATGTTTTTCGTATCTGAGACTGGAATCCATGATTACACCCAGGTTACGGGCCTCTTCTACTCTCTCTATAGACTCTCCCATCAAAACAATATTGAAAGAAGGTAGTGATAGTAATTGCTTTTTTGTGCCAAATAACATGTATTTTGTCTTCATGGGATTGAGCACCAAGGAGTTATTTTCTGTCCATTCGACAATTCTTTTCAGGTCATTGTTCAGCTCCGTTACAGCCCCTTCGTGCTCGTTACGTTTAAAAGATACATATACTTGTATGTCATCGGCATATATGTGGTAACTACATTCATGAATACATTTTACTATGTCAGCGCAATACAGGTTGAACAAAATAGGTGCCAGGATTGATCCCTGAGGCACCCCCCTTTTTAGGGGGGTCAGATCAGATACGAGGGAGGTTTCATTGCTTAACCGCATTTCCACGCGCTGCTGACGGTTTTCCAGGTAGCTATGAAACCACTGCAACGTTTTATGGTCTAATCCGTAATATTTTAGCTTGGATAAGAGTAGGGTTGTATTTATGCAGTCAAAGGCACGGGAGAAGTCCAGCAGTACCAGCAGCGTACACATTCCCTGATCTTGGGCAGACAAGATGTTATCGGTTACGTCTAATAAGGCAGTACTGGTACTACGTCGCTTCCTAAAGCCTGATTGGAGCTTAGGTAATATGTCATTTTTCTCCAAATAATCTGTTAATTGACTGCACACTACTCTCTCCATTACCTTTGATAGACACGGTAAAATACTGATAGGCCGCAGATCCTTCATATCCACTGGGTTCGGATTCTTTGGTAGCGGCCTAACAGAGGCTATCTTCCATTTGTCAGGGAATGTTGACGTTTCTATTGACATATTGATGATGTTCGTTATAGTCTGCAGTGTGTGAGGCAAAGTTAACACTATCATCCATATCGGTGGTTGTGGTGATCTTTGGGGGAGGCCTGTGTCCAGCAGTGGACTTCATTCGGCCGAAATGATGACTTGAACTGAGCGACTTCATGCTTTTTTTATACAACTTGGTGTCGAGACGAGCGAGTCATTCGCCTGGTGGTAAGCGACATGCCTGCCCATATTAATTAGAATGCTACCCAGGGCTAGTGCTGCGAGGCATCACACTGCGCTCGTCACCTCCAGACGTAAAGTTTTTAGTCTCTTATGCCCAGTAATGTCACTAGCTACAGTGCGCTTATAACCGGAGTACAGTAATGTCTACAGTTCAAACATTGCTGCTTAGCGGTGAATATCTGGCACTGGGGTTGTACCTACCTTTTTTTATTGATGTCCAGTGTAAATTCTACATGGAACTTCCTTAGACCCGGGGAAGGGCGAAGGGGTATACTCCTTTTTTTTTTATTGGTGCCCAGTGGAAATACTTCATGAACTTCCTTCACCCCGGGGAAGGGCGAAGGGGTATGCCGGACTCCTACCGGCTAAAACCACTGGAGCGGTCGTCTTCGGCACCGAAGGGGGTTCCAGGTCCTCGTAAGATCCCACTAGAGGGATTGTACCTACCTAGCCGGCCTCTTGCAATAAGAGGGGGGCATGTAAAATGGTCGGTCCTGTTAAGCCAAGTCCCTGTGGACTTCATCAACTCTGACACAAGGCAGGCCTCTAAACATCCGAAAAAAAGATGAAGAAGTACGGAACTAAACTTACACTCCAGCTTGTCTTCAGGTCTTCCAGCTTCTAACAGAGACAGGTAGCACACGATGTCCTTCAGCGACACCCTCCCTGTATGTACTTCCAAGGTTGACGAACGTCGCATTAGGTGTCTGAAGTCTGCAAACCAAGCAAATAATGATAAGGTTAAGAATAATTAGGCTGACCTACTGTCCAACAATGGATCATTGTTTTTATAGATAAGCAACTGCCCTCTCTGTGTGGTGCTGGCTATGAATAGTACCAACCCAGCTCATCCCGTGGGTGTCGTAAAAGTCGACTATCCGAAGGATGGGCAGCAGCGTCCTTCGAGTACATTAACAACTCAACTGCGATCACACGTCTGCCAAGCAGGGCGATTATGGCAACCCAATTGGTCAAACTTCCTAACTGTCACTTCCTAAAATGTAAAAGATAATTATATCAGCACCCAGTATTGAATAAATATTGTAATAATAATAATAAAAAGGGGGTGGAAGTGTCTAATGGCGTAATAATGGGGAAACCCGCTCCGAGTCTTCGAGACGTGCGATGGTGAAACCGGTGCCGCACCTCTCTACACCCCTAGCCGCTCACACCGGTGTTGCTCCTTGTCGCCTGTAGTGGTGGCCATTTAGGGGGCCCATCTTGTGAGTGGGGATCACCGTCTGCCACAGAATTACACGATCAAAGTTGAAAGGCAGACGCCGTTGTTCCCGTATTTATTAGTCTTTTTATTCCATGTAACACCCATTGCAATAGACCTTATCGTTATAGTTTCCATCTCATACAATAGCCTTCCACCACCGGGGACAATCCATGACTTCATTTTATAGTGCAGCTTTGGAGAGTCCCCGGTTGGTGTCCCATTACATTTTAGATTAAAATTCTCTAAAGGGCCTCTGCGTGTTGGACCTATGTCCCCGCGTAAGCCTGTCAAAAGAGAGAATAATAAAAACATACGGGTTGCACTCCCGGAGTGCCGACAGAAGTGAAAGCTTATTTTGGTGCGTTCGACATTTTTTAGATGGGTACTAGGGTTAATGCGATCCCGACGGCGAAACGCCAAACTAAACGTCTAGCGTCTCGTACCGGTGTCGCGCGTCCAGAGGTTTTATCTCATCTTAAAATATGCGTACCGCGCTAAAAGAAGGTTTCACTTCAAGCGTCTCGTAACGGTGTCACGAGTCCAGAGATTTTATCTCATCTAAAAATATGCATACCGTGCTAAAAGAAGTTTTCACTTCAATAATCGAATCTAACTTGGCTCGACAGTGTTCGGAAAACTTCGTAATGTCTTTTCGTCAACAATACCACAATACCTCAAGACAGAAGTCTTTAACCAGTGTGTTTTACCTGTGATAAGATATAACACAGAGACATGGTCACTCACTATGCGCCTCATAAGATAGCACAAGATCATTCAGCGTGCTATGGAGAGAGCTATGCTTGGTTTTCTCTACGAGATCGAATCAGAAAAGAGGAGATCCGTAGAAGAACTAAAGTTGCCGACATAGTTTAAAGAATTTGTAAGCTTAAGAGACAATAGGCGGGGTACATAACTCGTAGAACTGATGGCCGTTGGGTAGGTTTTCGAGTGGAGACTACGCACCGGAAAATGCATCGTGGGACGGCCGCCAAACGAGATGGACTAGCGATCTGGGGAATATCGCTGGGAGTCGTTGGATGAGGGCATATAGCGGGTCATTGCTATAGCAATCTTATTGTAAGGCAATTAATATCATTGTGCATAAATATGTGATAGTTATCCCGCACATTGGCATGCATTATTCTCCATAGTTTTTTTTTTCCGAATATATTGTGTAAAGTAATAAGACTGTAATAAATCATTTATTTTAAAAGAGTATATCCATGGAGTTTCTTGCCGGTTCTTCTCCATAGGACCAACGACTTGGAACCGTGCAACTATTTAAATTCTGACTATTCGTAAGTGCCAGCAAATGGTTTACATGAATAAAAAACTTTTGACTTTGACTTTGATTGTGGAAATCTTTAGGGAGGCCTTTTTTCAGCAGTGGGTGTCTTTTGGCTGATATGATAGTTCTGTCCTTGTCCTTCCTAAGGTTATCTGGATGAAATCACCGACTGTACTAAAATCGCCCTTTGTTCATATAACTTCTTTTACTGGTATCAAGGTCTTAAAAATCTATTCTGTTTTCAATATCAATGTTAGATTATGTATCTTCAATTTAGGATTAACCCTTCAACGTGTTGCTTCACTCTGAACTTCCTGGACATTGGCAATAGCCTCAGTAATAACTACTGTCCGTAGTAAAACCCTATATTCAGATTTTACCTTCGATTTTAGTAGACTGGTTGACTCTGAGTGAGTTGCTGCTCTTCCTGCTGGAGTTTCTGGACATCTGACTGTGGCTGGGGCTGGTCTCGTTGCGCCGATCCAGGCATAGCTCGTGGGATGAGTATGACGGGTGAGTGGTGACGGTGAACATTGGATGGACGCTCCCTGGAACATTATAGTTTTAATCATGTAAGTTCTTAAGTGTCCGTTCACATAGACCGGCTAGGAAAGCAGCGCTTTAATCACATAAAAACAAGCTTCAGTGCATTGTAATATTTGTTTTTATGTCTTTGTTACAAGTGGGTAGGCCTTTTCCGCGCCCTATCACGCTGTCGCAGCTGATCTGCTCTATTCACTTGCTCTTTTGCACTCGCATAGATGATCGGCTCCATTTACGTGCTCGCTCGTGCACCGTTTGTCTTTATTCAGATAATGTAGCTATGAAAGATAATTCTTCATCTTCAACTATCTGAATCTATGTGGCAACTAGAGAGCATACGTATTAAAACAAAAAAGAAGCCACGCGCTTGCTTCATAGAGAATGTTCTCTTTTGAAAGTATGACTCCGCCGAAAGCTTGGCTCCATCGAGCTATAAACAACCGCTTTGCCCATGCTCTTCCAGCCTGTCTATGAGAAAGAACTGGTCGGCTCCGAGCGTATGTGTACATTCGAAGCCAAGATCGTACGGTCAATGTGAAATTACTAGCGCCATCAGCTCTCCAAGCTGGTCGATGTGAACAGACACTTTTCGTAGCGGTGCCTGGCAAAACTCTTAGTGGGAGTATTTATACCACTATGATGGCAAGCAAGCATACGACCCACCTGATGGTAAACAGTTACCGTAACCTATGAACGCTTGCAACACTGGAGGTACCAATCACGCGTTGTCAGCCCTGTAAAAATCTTTTCAAAGCTCTTTGGAGAGTCCCATGCTCTAGTCTCTTGAGAAAGCCTCGATAGGGAGCTGATTCCATAACCTACTTGTGTGTTAACAACAACCAAACTACACGCCTAGGAACACAAGTACAAACAATGCATATTTGTGCACATGAATAAATGTAATACGAAAGCTATAATTTTCCTACTCTTTCTTAAAAAGTTTTAAGTTTATTCCAGTTTTTTGACAGAGACGAAATAATAAGTGTGTGTGATTATACCGTTCATTTAAAAAATATACAATAATTTGATGACACAAAAGGAGATAAAATCTCAAAAACAAATTGAGTGCGTGCAGCTAGATACACGTGACAGAAGTTTGCCCGCGCACGCGTCTGCGTCTTCAATGGCTGCGTATGCACCCACACACAACGATACATTATAAAATGCTGCACTCAAATTTGACCTTGAAATTTTGATCATAAATTTTGAATGAACGTAACGATCGACAGTTGTACTCTTACAGCTTCCTTGCTTTAGCACTCATTCAAATACATCGGAAATAAACTTTTAAAGATCTTACCCACATTGAGTTCGTTCCGAATAAAATGTTCATGGTTGACTGCACAGATAACTTTGTCGCAAACTTTTGTATAAAACCCAGCTTAGTATGAATAATTACTCGAATGAACAGACTCTCTTTAACTTCGAAAAGTCATCAAACTGACCTGTTCTGCTCCTGGACCCTTTATCGCTCCCATCAACCGAGTCCCCGGAACTCCTGCCCAGCTGCTGCAGCCGCTCCGCCAAGCCGTGGATCTTGGATGCCAGACTCAACTTGCCCTAGAGGAAATAAATTCGTATCACAACACATCACCGTTCCAAGTTGCTACCAGTGGCGTGTCCAGAATATCAACTTCCTGACAGACCACTTAAATTATCGTAAGCTGCTGTTTCTGATCTAATTCTTTAGTTGCCTTTTACGACTCTCACGGTAAAAGCAGTGGCATTTTCATTTTTGCTATTGGAGGTGATCATGTGCCTCCCTTCCCAAGATAGTGTTATGGACTCAAGCACGTCTCTAAAATTTATAAAAACAATGTTTAACAACAACAGACTTAAAAATCTATATTCGTCTTCTCAACGAATCGATAGCAATCTAGTTTTAATATTTATTATTGAATATTTATTTATTGTATGCATTTATTAATATGCAATTTGGTGTAGTTACACTTTTTATTTATGCCAATACGATCTCCTGTGTATATATCAATATTATTATATATCATTATTCAGACTACAGATTACTTTTAAATCCATCCAAAGGTTGTCTGTAAAAGATCGCTGTTAGCGATAAGACCGCCCATTGTGCCACGCTAATTTACATATTCCTTGTTATTATTTTGATGTTCAAATAAAGTTATATTCTATTCTAGATTGCCCCAGCCTAGAAGTTACAAAGCGGTAACTATATCTGCATCAGCACCATTTGTTCTTCCTACGTTCAGGCATTAGGAGATGATGTCAATTGAATCATAGTTTGCCACATATGCACTCCAGATCATCAAAAAATCAAACTGAACACTTTCCTGGCTTCAGCTCACCTTAGTCCGGTAATTATAATACTATAATGAGACTTTTCCAGTTTAAAGCTGGTGTCCTTAAATGCTCCTAAGACTTGCCGTACGTACGCAATACAGTGGGTATACGCAGGATCTCGATCACGTGTCAATGTGCAACAAAAATATGAAAAATTGAAAATAAATTTTGATACATCGTCAATAATGGGTGTATACACACATTCTATTAAAACAATGAGTTTATTGTGATATCATGATGTTGTCTGCAGTGAAAGTGCGCATTCATGGGGTGCAAGATGATAACTGGGTATAAAGGACCAAATCAACCAGTATCCCGATACTGGTGGTGGTGGTTCTCCAATACGATGCTATAGATTTATCAGACCCCGGTCTGATAAAGCTATAGCATCGTATTGGAGAGTATTCATCAAGAGAACCCTAACAAGAGAAAACAACTTGATAGAATCAGATACTACCAGACACAGATTACAGATTTTCGCTTGGCACAGTTTATGAAAGGACTACGAAATTCGACTTCTGGAATGGAAGGCCTGGTGAACTGAAATACAGGCTTCAACGTAGTTTAGGCACCAGTCTCCATAAATTTGTATAATACTGTAACTATTTCGTTATTGTGGTGAGAAATAAATATCTAATCTAATATCTTTCAGAAATTATTGTCATTATGAGCTCATACGTAACATTAGGTAAGGAATGAAGATAACATTACCTGACGTACCTGATGGTCGGCATGAGCAGTGACTGCTGCACAGGCAGCCGTCGAGCTCGCGGCTGCCATCTCTCGGAGTGCTGGGCGACGGTCTCGACGCACGAAGGACAGGAATAGGTGTCTGTACAAATTCTTTTTTGAGACTTGGTCTACCGCCAGGAAATAAGTACTTACCTGCTGTGAAAATATTAATAAGCACTCACCTGGAGAGCTCATCTGGAGCGGACACCTCCAGGAAAGTGTCCAAGAACCATCGGAAGCCTTCGTAGTCGATATCCTGAAGCAATGGAAAATAATACGTTAAACGTAACCATGACAACAGTTTTAACTGACGGCACGGTTGGTATAGTGGCTGATAGTCGGCTGCTGCGCACCGGGTCGTGGGTTCGATTCCCACGCGGAACAAATATTTGTACGATCTGCACGTAGTTGTTCCGGGTCTGGGTGTATTGTGTGTGGAATTTGTGTTTGTACCCACCCACCCACGACACAGGAGAAATAATAGTGTGGGATAACTTAAAAAAAATAAACGTATTAAACAAAATACAACGTTGGTAATTTCCGCAATATCCGCGGTATCCGTATGGTGTCCGTAGAGCTGATTTGCTAAAAACAGCAACAGCAGACGCGATAGCAACTATCGCGCAGCCAAGGATCCATCGGTGGCAAAGCGTCGAAAAAATTGGTATTACGTAAGGCATCGCCCGCCTGTCGCTATTGTGGAAGATGCATAGTTACTAGCGCCAGTAGGCACCAGAGGAACTAGAAAGAATGAACGTTTTTAATTCATTGATTGTCCGACAGAGGCGCGTCGGAGATTTTCGCCTGTTTAGTCGCTATCGGCAAATAGGTAATACCAAATTGACGTTTGACAGCGGCGTTGGAGCAATTTACGCCTGTTGCAAAGCGTCTGCGACTTAGGTAATCAGCCCTCGGATTAAGAATATAGCACCACACCATCTCCTCCCGTGGAGGTCGTAAAAGGCGACTAAGGGACTCAAAACCAGAGAGGTGGGTAGCAGCGTCCTGTCTGTGGAACAGTAGCTTTTCTGCGCTCACCAACCCGCCTGCCAAGCGTGGTGAGTACTGGCAAATTCCCCCCAATATGATGACATAGTTGTGGAAATCTATGGGGGAGGCCTCTGTTCAGTAGTGGACGTTGTATGGCCATTATGATTTATGTGAAAAGTATGATAACGTAGTTATAGCCGTGTGGATTTTTGAAGTTAGGCTCAGCGCGTACCGGTGACTTTTGGGAACGCAAAAGCGCAGTTAAACGACGCGCGATAACGTGAGTCCACACGAGCCGCGCCATCCGTGTAGATTCGGCTCGCCTGAACGCAAATCTACTCGTATACACTGCGTGTGGATCACAACAACACGAGCTGCCCACTGCGCAGCTCGCTTTAATCTGATTACCTTCTAGGCCACCAGGTTAACTGAAACGCCTTGCTGCTGCAGCAGCAGCTGTTATCTTGCTCAGGGGTGACGGATTTAAATGAAAATAAAAAACACAAAGTTGTGATTTTTGTGGCTTGCATCTTTTGGACTCTGTACCACCAGTTCCTCCTCATACAGTTTAATAGAGTCCGTAGTCATTTCATTATTCCGTTCCATAACGCAGGAACACAAACAGAAATACAAAACACAAAATGGGTAGCTCCCTCGCGGGCTCTGCACTGTTGTGTAGACGCAGTGTAGCCATTCCATAAAAATTAAAGTCGCTGGTAAAAATGGTGAAAACTCCGCTGGAAATTGAAAAAACAAAGATCGCTGAAGAACCGCAAGAAGTCGCTAATTAATCTTTTTGGTTAAACAGTAAAATCAGGGAGGTTTACTGAGCATAACTTGAACTTATAATAAAAAAGAATTTTAAATTAAGGAAACATTTATTTTTGCAAAACACTTTTTTGCAAGACTCAATTATTATACTACGTGTGGTGCCGGCTCAGAATACCACCACCTCATTTCCTCCCGTGGGTGTCGTAAAAGTCGACTAAGGGAGGATGGATGGGCAGCAGCATCCTTCGAGGACATTAACAACTCAACTGCGATCGCCAACCCGTGCCAGCCAAGCCGCGCCAAGCGTGACGATTATGACAAGACCCCCCAACGAGCCCATAACACAACCATATCGGTCCTTGTGGTGATCTTTGGGGGAGGCCTGTGTCCAGCAGTGGACTTCACTCGGCCGAAATGCTGAATTATATGTATTATATTAGGAGTCATCAGCAATAGTAAAGTTATACAATGTCTCCTGACTGCACCAAATAGGTGTCGAGTTCAGCATATACTAGGCAGCTGATGCATATACGACTTACTGTAAAGTGGTTGCCCCCAGGCCCATCTTGGGGGTATTGTAAAGGATTCCCTCGAAACGCAAAATGTGCGCTGTGCTGAGCACGCAAGAATCCAATTGAGTGTTTAGTTGACACATGGTGCGAAGCTCCAAAAGCTGTACCAGGGAGTTGCTACGTCCAACACAACTGGATGTACGAAAACCAGGTTTTTACAGAAGCGAATAAGTCACTTAGCTAGAGCTTAGAGATACCACAGCTGGCTCACTTCATATAACGGCACGCGGCACCACAATTGAGATTCACGAACGCTAATGGCTCAATGCATTTGGCCGTTAGCCCGAAATCGAGTGCTTATGAAATTCAGGCTAACGACCAAATAATAAGCAACAGATCGAGTTTGGGTACACTCGTCATCTGGCAAACTTACAGTGGCGATTGACGGAGAATTATCCAATATTTCCTCCTCCACATCTTAGGTGTAAAAGTAAACTGCCAGTGCAAACAAAGTGTCGATAACCCGAGTTCGGCTAGTCATTGGAGTACCCGAAGTCGGTCTAAACACGTAATTGACCTATCGTAAAATACGGACACGCAAATAGCTATACATCTATCTTATTATATACACACATTTGTATCACATATTTTAGCTGGTATCAATACCCTTAATTTAAGGCGCAAATGTGCTATGTTTATGCATTGCTACCAACTGCTAAAAACAAAATCGACAACTCAACTGTAGGCGTAGCATGAACACCGAAGACAACGGTCTTGTCGACGGAAGAGTAGACAAAAATGACATTTGGATCTCAAGAATGAACGGAAAGAGTAGTTTCTACTCTTCCACCATAGACAAAAGTCTTCATCGTCAAGCATGACCAACGTATATTGTCTATCTTTGACGTTTAGGGATAGAGATATTTCTTCTCAAATAGTCTACATCCCAAGAGACGTAGACAAGATCCTTTAGGATTACGGAAACTTAGCTAGGCAGGCGGAGAGGACCTCTGTGAGAGAGCTCTCTGGGCCCTCGACCTCGATTTTTTTTATTGATGTCCAGTGGAAATTCTACATGGAACTTCCTTCACCCCGGGGAAGGGCGAAGGGGTATGCCGGACTCCTACCGGCTAAAACCACTGGAGCGGCCATCTTCGGCACCGAAGGGAGGCTCCAGGTCCTCGTAAGATCACACTAGAGCCGCCCATTGGTGCCACGCCTTTAGGCACATCACGGAGGGGATGACTGTAAAGCGGTCACCCCCTCTAGCGGAGAGAAGGCGACTGTAAAAAGGTCGCCCCCTCAGGCACTTCTCTGGGAGGATTGTAAAGGATCCCCCCAAGCCTCACTTTGCGCTGTGCTGCGCACACGGCGGCACGTGACCACGTGCGCGCCACCGTCTTCCCGGGGGTCGCTCGGTGTGAGCACGCAGACTCCCCAATCTGCGCACCCGCGACCCCCGAGGCCCCCCACCAATTGACGGCAGGGGGCTCAGGCGTGTTGGACTTGGGAGCCGGGACGGTTGTTGCCCCGGCGCCGTCTCGTCCTTCTCCGTGCGGGATCAGCCCTCTCCCGATCCCGCTCTGCAGTCTCCTTCTGCAGCATGACGCTCTCGCAGAAGGAGACCACTGCACTCCAATTTTCACGCTCTGCCAACATAGCCGACACTACTGCCGGCAGAGAGAGATCTTGCCCGATCTGGTCGACCAGGATCCGCCGCTCGGCCGCCCACGCAGGGCACTCCTCGAGCGTGTGCTGTGCGGTATCCTGGTCGCTTCCACAATGGTGGCACTGTGCCGTAACCTCGCGTCCTATTCTGTGCAGGTATGCACCGAAACAACCGTGACCGGTGAACACCTGCGTCAGACGGTAGGTAACGCGCTCGCTCCTTTTGAGCCAGGCTCCGAAGAGCGGCAGGATGGCCTCGACGACGCGCTTGGTCGCGAACTGCGACCGTAGGCGATGTCGCCACATCTCGAGTGCGCGTTGTCGAGCCAGCCGCCTCAGTCTCTCGAACGCCCCTGAAGGCACGCCTTCCCCACTTTGGCGGAGAGAGCGTGTCTGGTCGTAGACCCACGCATCCATCTCCGCCTGGATGTCGAAAGGCGGAAAGCGTGCCAGGAGAGTTGCCGCCTCGTAGGATACTGTCCTGTATCCCCGCGCGATCCGTATAGCCACTCTGCGCTGCAGACTGTGAAGTTTGTTTCTGCAGCGCTGGACGCCTGACAGCCGGGATGACCATACAGGCGCCCCGTAGAGGGCCACAGACCGCACGACGCCCCCGTAGAGACGGCGAACTTCCTCGCTCGGTCCCCCGAGATTGGGCAGCACCCGGTGTAATGCACCCACTACCCTCTCGACTCGGGGGACGAGGCGCGCGAAGTGCTCTTCGAAGCCCCAACGACTGTCCAGGGTGAGCCCCAGGTACTTCATGTACTGGCCCACCCTGATTTGCGCATCACCAACGCGTATCCACGAACTGGGTGGTTCTCTACTCCGCGGCAGTTTGTGGAACCAAAGCGCCTCGGTTTTGTGAGGCGCTATCTGCAGACCCAGAGCGTGGATTTTGGCCACGACAATTGCCACCGCTTGCTCGGCAAGCCGGATGGTTCCCTCGAAGGACTCCCCGCTGGCCAACACAAGAGTGTCGTCAGCGTAACAGACTAAGCTGACGCCAGCGGGGAGAACGACACGCAGGACCGCGTCGTAGGCGAGGTTCCATAAAAAGGGGCCGAGAACCGACCCCTGCGGAACCCCGCACGTAATCTCCCTCCGCTTTACGCTACCGTCCCTGCCCACGTAGCGATGGGCCCTCGACCTGCCGGAGAATGAATTCCTCGAAAATTTTAAAGTTAGCAAGGCAATGGTCTTCAAAAGTCTCAACTGCACTCTGCCCTAGACCGATAGCCGAGGAACTTTTTTTCCTAATAAGATGAGATATTACGTAGTAAGTAGGCTAGGTAGTAAGTAATATGAGTTACTTTTTTTGTTGCCATTATTCACTTTCACTTCACAAGAATCACAATAGAAATTGCAAAATTTTCCCGTGTCTAATAAATTTGAAACTTTAAAATAATACCACAGATAAAATTGCCATTAAGCGTTTCGTTTTGGTATTAACTTCTATTTAAAAAATGTAGCAACCATTTTCCATCCTAAGGTTGCCTGGAAGAGATCGCGGACAGCAATAAGGCCACCTTTTGTACTTTTACTTAATTCAATACTTCTATGACTATTTTTTGTACCTATAATTATTTTTTTAATTTAAATTAATTAATACCTATAACTTATAAATAACACAAATAAATTGGCATGGCTATTGTTATCTCCAGCTCGGTCGTTGCTAAGCAACGCTCAAAGCGTCTAACGGCAGCCATCTTTGTGTCCGACAAAAACACAAATAAACACGTAGAAAACAAACTTAGTATACGTTACGTGACGATATTATAAATTATATAAGTTTTGTTTGATATAATGGTTTTTGACATGTAACGTCAGGTTTTCGGGTATAATTAATAACTCGCAGATCGATCGCTCGTCAAAGTTTAGCCGCGCATGCCACGGCCGAGCTTTGGATGGGTGGACATTCATTCATTGTACAACCACCCTGCAGTCTGGGTGTACAATGGATGGCCACCCATGGGTCAAGTCGATACCGAGATACCACCTGAAATACCTATACGTAAGCATAATCTAAGTAAATCATTAAATAAATTCACTTCCACTAATCATGTAACGAATGCTGAATATGTTCTATTTTTTTTTTGCTTGTTGTTGTCGGGGATTATACGATGGTTGACAGAATAGCAGAGGCGACGGGCGTTGCTTAGCAACGATCTTCCTGAACTCAATAAGATACACGTGAAAATTATTTCGAGTTTTATTTAAACAATTACATAGCTTCAACTGCTCTCACTTATATCAATCACTTTTAACATCTTAGACATCTGTTACAGGTCTACTAGGTATGTTTTGTACATTAAGTCGGCTTAAAGCGTACCTTTTACTCCTATGATAAATAATAATCATTCTTCAGCAATACTTTCATGCACAAATATAAAATAACTAAATATCTGTTATGAATACCCACTAAATAGATCTATCACTTTTTAATCTCATTTTAAATATTATAATTTCAATTAAACTCCACAGCACACTCAATTCATTGTAACAAATGTAAAATTATCTCCATGCATCACTAGTCGTCTAATTACATTCGCTATTATTAAACAACAATATATATGTAATTATAATTATAACAGAACACCATCTCTACTCTGAATCACTTGATATTGCATCAAGATTAAAAACAAGCCAAGGGTGTAATTTGTCGACAGCATACGCCGATCTATAAGATTTGCAACCTTCTTTCCTAGTAATAGGAGTATCATTTATTTCGTAAAGATCACTGCCAATAATTTTAGAAATCCTGAAAGGCCCTAAACCTTTGGGTAATAATTTACGGCTGTGTCTAGGGTCAGTACGGATTTCTATCTCGACACGAACTAAGTCACCTACTTTATATTGGGTTGGCGGCTTATGAGACTTATCAAAACGCTTTTTCTGTTTATCTTAGCTTAATTTTGTCTTTAATTCTGCATCTGTTCTAATTTCATCGCGATCTAACAGGGTATGGGATTCCGATACTACAGAGTTCATAAAACTATCCGAAGCACCAGTTGTCTGAACACCAAATAACATTTCAGACGGCGTATGACCGGTCCCTTTGTTTAAGGTATTATTTGAAGACCACTGTATTTGGGGTATACACGTATCCCATTCATTTTCCGATTTGTTGTGATTAGCGGTCGTCAATGCATCAACTATAGTCCGCTTGTATCTTTCAACCTGCCCGTTTGCCCTGGGGGAAGCAGCCGCATTTAAAATATGTTTAATGCCCTTTTCTCTAACAAAATCAGAAAATTCTTTGCTCGTGAAACTAGTACCGCGATCGGATATTATACGGCGTGGTACTCCAAATAGGGAAAAGTATTCCTTGAATATCTGAACACTAGTCCTGCTTTTAACTGGTTCTATATATATGTATTTGGTGAAGGCATCGATAATGACTAATATATGTCAATTTTTCTTTTTACTAACTGGAAAGGGGCCGCAATGGTCCGTATGAAGTGTATCGTTTGTTAATCTTTGGTATGGGATGAAGCTCTCCCTCTTTAGCTCCCGCAGGCATTTTATTATGTGCACAACTTAGACATGAATTACAGTATTTTAAAATAAAACGCCTCATTTTCTTAAACCAGTAAATTTGACTGATCCCACTGTAAGTTTTGTCAAATCCGAAGTGACCGACATCGTCGTGATTCATACGAACTATTTGCCATCTCACCAATTTTGGAACAACCCACTTCACCGCCCATTTTTAACAGTATAGTTCTTATGAATCTCAACTATGTCTTTAGTATTTGAATCACTTAAGATATCCAATATTCTTTGTATTTCTGAATCCTGATCCTGCACTGCACGTAACCACGCATCGTCATCTATTGCCAAAATATCAACTATTTCAATAACTTCTTGGGATTCAGAACTACTTGGGTTACGTGACAGTGCATCAACATGGCCCATTTTAGTTCCTTCTCTATGCTCTACAATGAAATCATATTCCTGCATCAATATATACCAACACGCTACCCTCGGTATTAAATCCCTTTTTGTCACTGTAGTGCGTATGGTGACACAATCAGTGATGATTTTAAATGTTTTACCCAATACATAGACTCTAAATTTATTCAAGGCACAAACTACCGCCAATGTCTCTAACTCGTCAGAATGTAGTTTGCTTTCATCTGAGGTTGTCTGACGACTATAATACGCTATAGGGTGTAAGATTCCAGAATTTATATGTTGCATTAAGATTGCACCTATACCAACTTTGCTAGCATCAGTGTGAATTTCTAGTTCTGCATGAGGATCATATAAGGCTAAAACAGGCATTGTGGTCAATTTAGTTTTAAATTCATTGAATGCGTTCTTTTAGGGTTCTTCAAAAGACCAGACAGCGTGTTTCTTTGTCAGAGTCGTTAGAGGTTTTGCAATCACAGAAACTTTCTGAATAAACCTTCGGAAATAACTAGTCAGGCCAACAAACTGACGAACCTCATGGACGTTTTTAGGTAAAGAAAAGTCTGCTACTGCTTGAATTTTTTTACGACCAGGGCGAATTCCATCCGAACCAATCTCATAGCCCAATTAGTTAATACGAGTCTGAAAGAATTCACACTTTTTTAGATTTAGTGTAAGATAAGCGGATCTTAATAACTGAAATACCTTTTATTTTATTTTTTTATTTATTTGTCCAAAAATTTCGTTACAATCGTTTTGCTTAAAACATAGTAGGCTATTACAAAACAACAATACAACATGGGAGCATCTGCAGCCGAACTAGGTGAAAAAACCTGTATCTTGGCATACAGCGCCATACCCCGCAGTTAAGTAACAGTATAAAATTAAAGCCATATGTACGAATTTATAAAAACGTTATTAACATAGAAATAAAAGTATCTTAATGTAAACCAGTGTGAGAGTATAAGTGAGTGTATGGGTGAGTTGCGTGTGTGATCTATGGGTGAGTGTGTGCTTGTGTGTATATGCATGTGTGGCTTTGTGGTTGGTGTGTGTGTTCTGAATTGACGTTTTAAGTAAAGAGAAAGAAGTAAAAATAAAGAGACTGGTTAGTTTTATACAGGTACAGTTAAAAGATTTTCTGATTCCTCATAAGTTAATAAGAACTCTTTCCCCCTATTATATTGGGTCCTGTTTAGAGAGTAAATGTCTAAGATGTTATTAATTTTATTATAAATGTAGGACCCAATAAATGCAAAAAACCTTCTAGAAAAGGATGTCTTTGATGTGTGTTTACGAGTACACAGTAAAAGTTTCTTACGCCTTTTGTTCAAATTAGGATCACATTTAACTTCTATAATTATGTTGTTTTAAGACGATAGTTAGCAAAAAAACACTGAGTACCGCGCAGCATTTATAGAGTAATGTAGTAGAAAATAAATGAGACTTAAAAGTGCAAACTTTCAGGATAGCGCGTTGCGCAAGTTCTAAAGGTTTTATGACAGTTTTTATCGCTCCTCCCTATGTTGAGATACAATATGTTGTAACTGACTGGCATAAAGCGAAGTATATTTGTTTGAAGAGTAATATATCTATAACATATCTTAGTTTCCTGAATACATATATAAGATTTCTGACCGGCACGCTGAGTAACTTTATATGGTCTTTAAAGTTAAGATTATGGTCTATAATGACCCCTAAATATTTAATGTTGTTAACGTGCTCTATTGGTTTGCAATTGCATTTTATACTTAGGGAACATTGATGAGGAACTATGCTGTAGGTGTCCCAGACAAGTGCCGGTTGACGTATGCTGAAAGTCAGGTGTTTAGTTTTATCAGTGTTTAGGGTCAAAAGATGTAGTTGAAGCCAGTTGTTAACTATATTGAACCCAGTTTGCGCAGCATTAAAGGCCTCCTCCCATGTATCGGCAGAGAAGAGGAGAGCTGTATCGTCAGCATAAGATATAATTTCGCCTTTGGGGAGCCGGATACTGGTGAGATCATTTATATAAATGAGAAAGTGGGTAGGACCCAGTATACTGCCCTGGGGAATACCATACGAAACCGGGAGATCTGTGCTTATGTGATTATCTATTCGAACACACTGATTCCGCCCGGTGAGGTAGCTCTCAAAAAGATGCAATTGAGTTCCTCTAACTCCAAGATTTTCAAGTTTCGTAGTTAAGATGGAAACAGAAATCGTATCAAAAGCCTTTTTAAGATCGAGGAATATAGACAAACATTTGTTCCCTTTATCTAGACTGGTACTGATATATTTTGCTAGAGTATACACTGCTCCATCTGTCGATCTGCCAGCTCTGAAACCAAACTGATTTTCTGCGAGCAATTTATTTTTTTCCAAATAATTTTTAAGTCTGCCATTTATGATTTTTTCCAATATTTTCGATATCGAGGGGAGAATTGAGATCGGTCTAAAGTTTGAGATTTCGTTTTTCTCGCCACCTTTAAAAATTGGACGGACTTCGGAGGTTTTTAACTGCGACGGGAAAATACCTGTCTGCGGACATAGGTTAAAAATGTACGTAAGAGCCGAAACAAGGAAGTCAATATGTTGTTTCAGGAGTTTATTGGATATTTGATCCCTGCCTACCGAGCATTCTGTTTTTAATCCCATTACAAGGCGAGAAACCTCATCTTCACTTGTGTCCTCCAATACAAATGAGTTTAACCTTTGAAACTGATTACGTTGATTCATCACTAGATTCCTATTAGAACATGCATCCTTTCGCGCTTTTATGCAGTTTTCAGCTAGAGTCTTACCAACGTTTATGAAATAGTGATTTATTTCGTTTAAGGATTTCCCAGGTGAAGTATAAATTTTTAGAAGCTCATTTTGGTGATTAGGCTCTTTATTCATGTTAGAGATGTTCCTAAGCACTTTCCAGAGTTTCTTTGGATTATTTTTTGCTTTTTCGACCTCTGATTTTTCATACGTTAGTTTTACCTTTTTTTAAATTGCTTGCATTGCAGTCATTTCTGAACCGCGTATATGTTAGTTTTAGAATTTTATTATTTGGTGACATTTTAATTATTTTTTTTGTGTAGTCTGTCTCTATTTTCCATGCATCTTAATAACCCAGGACTAATCCAGGGTTTAATGATTCTTTTACGCCTTGATAAAGTGATAATTTTGGTGTTTTGATTAATTGCATTCTGTATCGTTGTCGTTAGGTAGTTGATACAATAATCGGGATCTCTAGACTGAAATATAGGGGTTAAGTCTATTTTTTGTAAGTGATGATTTAAGAGTTCCTCATCAATCATACTGAAATACATATTAGTAAACGATTGTGGTTGCTTCAGGTCCATACATACTAGGACGGGATAGTGGTCAGTTAAGGAAGTTTGAGGAATTAAAGTATGCCGTGTGGTGCCGGCTCAGAATGCCACCACCCCATCTCCTCCCATGGGTGTCGTAAAAGTCGACTAAGGGATTAGCCGGAGGATGGGCAGCAGCGTCCTTCGAGTACAATAACAACTCAACTGCGATCGCCAACCCGCCTGCCAAGCGTGGCGATTATGGCAAAACCCCCCAATGAGCCCACAACACATCCATATTGGTGGTTGTGGTGATCTTTGGGGGAGGCCTGTGTCCAGCAGTGGACTTCATTCGGCCGAAATGATGATGATGATGAACTTTTCAGCAATACATGGTCAAGACACGTACCGCTTAAATTTCGAGTAATCTCTGTATGCGCAGGAAGCAATCCATGAACGGCTGTTAGCTTTAAATATTTTTCTCCTGTTATGTCGATTTTGGAATGATTAATTGGAATATTTATATCACCTATCAACATCACGTTTTCCGTTCCCGCCAGTTTTAAAAGTGTTTCATTTAAGGACTTCATGAATGGGTCTGTGTTTTTATATGAAGGGGAGCGGTATATGGAAACAATTGCCATATGTTTGCCAAGCCGAGCTACAAGACAGTTTCCTTCTTGAAAAGTACATTTTTCTAGCATTAAGTCAATTTGGTCTCTATAATAAATAATAACACCGTAATTTTGTTTAAGATTTGTTTTAGTAGAGAACGATCGGAATCCCTGTAGACTCGGTATGATGCTTGTTTTTAATAGCCAACACTCTGTGAGAACTAGTATGTCACACTCAATTTTTAACCTATATAGCATTAGTTCTAGTCCAGAACGATTACAATTTATGCTACGTATGTTTTGGGTGGTACTCACTCAATCGGGCGTTTGTTAGAAGAAATTATTAATTTATGACAGTTATCTAGATCACATATTGAGGATTTAGAGACAGAGCAATTGTCGATTTCATTTGATAAGTTATTCAATATGTCACCAAAAACATATCGTTTTAATTGAAAAAATTGGTCAAAGTATAAATGGCAGCTGATATGTAGTTTTAAGGTCATATTATGAAAAATGTATTTACGGCGGTACTTATTATGTTTACTCTTCAGTACGTTGTCTGCTTGTTGTGTTAATGTAGTCTGTGGAAGTATACATGTAAAGTTTTTAACAATTAATGTAATGTGTGTATAGTGTGAGATGTTCAGTGTTGTAGAGATATAATTACAGATATTTAATAGTAAAAACTTCGGAGCATGCATAACACGAAGTGTGCAATAAAGAAAAAGTGACGATACAATGTCGGATGCTAGTCACTCAGTTCACTTAAGCTTCTCAAGATCAGAATCAGCCGTTATTCGAATTTGAGGATCATTGACCTTTTTGCGAAGGTAGACTGTACCATATGAAGTCAAGCAAAATTTGTATTCATGGCTTCGCTGAAACGATCTAGCTTGGTAGTACATTTTTTGTGCTCTGTGTGTAAGGCACTCTGAGACGTATACCGGCTTCACTGGAGCATGGAGTTTAAAATGCGAGGTATTCAGTTTATCTCCTTTTGCCTTTGATCTATTAAAGTTCCTTACATGGAGTTAGGTCTTTCGTAAAAACTGTGGTAAAATCCACAATGATAGATATACGAGTTGTCTTTAGATTTTAATCGATATATATCTTTTATATTGGAGCTTTTCATATCGATCTTTAATGTAGTCCCCATGTTAAGGACAAGGCTACAAAGGTCCTCCTTTGTCTCATTATCCGGTTTTGGGACGTTGCGAACTTCTATACCGGTGGCTCGAGATTTACGCTCTAAAAGTTCTATCTTTTCTTCTAGTTGATTAATTGTTTTCTTATCATCCATCCTTTCCGCCTCTAAAATGGTTATACGACCCAAGAACTCATCATATTTACTTGAAATTACCTCAACACTGAGCTTTAATTAAAGATTTTGTTGTATGATGCTACTGATCTTTTCCATTAAATCCTCAAAGCGATTCTCTTGCTGTTCTGAGAAAGTATTAAATGTAGTCAATGATATGGGCGTGATATCTCCTTCGCCTTCGATCTTCCTTTTTTGCGCTCGGTGACATTGGATGATATTTGGGATAAATCCGGCGCCAATGCGCATTGCTATAGTGGTGAATCATGCACAGGTACTCGGGGGGGCGCTATACTTTCGGACAAAGTTGTCGTTGGCACCGGTGAGGCAGGGGGCGTGCGATTTATAGGCAGTTTTCGAATTAAATGTAGCGCTAGTACCAGGAGTGTAGAAATATGCGGTAGGTAAGTAAAGTTCGCGTAAATACCAAAAATTATGGAAACAATAATATGTAGCAAATTCTCTCCGTTCCGTACAAACAGCAATACGACTGTGGCTACACCTTGTACCCAGCGCTCGTCAAACGATTGAGTATTTGAAGCAGGAAAAATTAGAAATTCTTGACCATCCTCCATACAGTCCTGACCTAAGCCCTAACAATTTCTTTACATTTCCTAAAATTAAGAAAAGTCTTCGTGGTCAAAGGTTCCAGTCCGGTGAAGAAGCAGTCGACGCTTTCAAGTCAGCCATTTTGAACACTTAAGAGTGGAATAAATGTTATAATAATTGGTTTAAGCGAATGGAAAAGTATATTATGCTACGTGGTGAATACTTTGAAAAACAATGATAAGGTTCTAGTTGTGTTTTTTTCTTCAAACGACAAAACTTAAAAGGCATGCCTCGTAAGTTGTTTTATCCATATGATAGCCAGTTAATATAATTAGCTCTGACCTTTAAATCTCCTTCGGTCCGGGAAACCGCAGCATCAGGTACGTAGATAACCATCCCACTTCTTACTTGATGGACATCAAATGCTGTTAAATCTATTTATTCAGTTTACACTAACTTTACTATGATCTGTATTACTTTAGACAACCTTCGACGTCTGAATCCGCAAATGTAATGAGCGCCATCCAACTAACTGAATGTTTTCAATTATTATGTTAACAAGGAAGTTCAAAAATAATCAAATGTTTAATTTGTTACAGAAATATTGCGAGTTATTGCGACGTCTCATTAGAACATGACGAAACCCCATTGAAAAACAACAAAACCTCATAAGATCACACAACAGGGAGATTGGAAGGAAAAAGATGGATAAAAAATTACAAGCAAATACAGGAAATGAATGAGACGTCGTGAGACGACTGTATTCATTTCCTAATTGGAAACACCTATTTACTCAAGTAAAGCGGTACTATGAAGCAGGAAACGACGCCAATACATACAACTAAAGTGATGACAAAGATTCTGTCAAAATAAAACTACGATCCCTATCACATTAATTTTTATGATGTATCACGACAAATGTATGACACGTCTCTGGGACGTCCGACAGATGTGAGTCATTGAAAATTATTTTACGTAAATAGACGACTGTATTATTTTCTAATTGGATACACTATCATTACGCAAGTAAAGCGGTGAGCGTGTAGTATACAGGAAACGACGTCAATACATGAAAGTGATGAGCCGAGGCGTAGCGGCGAGGCGAAGGGAGCCGACGAGTCACGAGGGTAGCCGAATGGCACGTCGCGAATTGCCATAGGTGTCATACTCACACCCACCGTATAGGCGCACCATTAGAGGTTTCACATTAAAATAAAAGTTCTCAATCTCTAACACAATTTTTAAGAAATATCGTAACAAATGAGCTTTATCTATATATCCGCGTGCAGCCGGGACGGCTAGCTAGTATTCAACAAGGTACACAATTCCTTGGCGGGCGAGTTCAGGCGGTTTTTCATTATTTCGAACTCAACTCTGCGAATTCTAGGTATGTAGCATGGTTTGTTCTCATAGAATGACTGTGATCCGATTATAAATATATGAAATTCTACGCGTTTGAGAGCTTATATAGAATAATAAGCTTTTCTACTTAAATGATAAATTGAAGATAAATTTGTGGAAATTGTGTACACGACGTAAATAAACTAAAGTACTTTTACGATTCGTTTTTGTTATCATGGTACTTATACAAGGTCTTACTTTAATAGTCCACGATATTTTGCATGCATCCAGCCATGTGAATGCTGATGATAATGTAGGTATCACCAAAAAAAAAAACGATTGTTTTTTTTTTCAGCATTTTTTATAAATCACTCATTTCATTACTTACTGGTTCTTCTAGTAAGTTATAATAATATCCGCTTGCATCTAGTAAGAAAATGGTGGTCGCGGCCAGCCGACCTATTTAGGTAGTCGGCAACCGCGCAGTGCGTAGTGAGGCGCCCGTCAGCGTCGCACAAAAGAAGGAAACAAATTTTTCACCGTCAAATTAATTTTGTGTGGTAGGTACATCATCATTAGCATTTACTACAGTGCCATGCAAAATATCGTGGATTATTAAAATAAAACCTTATATATATTGATGTAATATATGTATTTAGTCTTTTGACCTTTATCATCGAACCTAACAGTAACTAAGCGATACATTTTGATTTGATTAAACTGTGAAGATCGAACAATCACTCCCATTATGTTAAGCTGGCTAGTGGCTGGGCTTTAACATTTCTTCATAGTTGAGTCTGTTCTTTATTTCGTGTCGGCACAAATAAAATACTTATAGAAGGCAAAATATTACTGGATAAAAAGGAAAACACGGCTAGGTATAGTACCTACCACAATCGCACAAGTTCACAAGTTTTGCAAATGTTTTATTACAACTTATTATATTATGAATAATTTGTCGAAATGAACAGTAAAACTGCATAATGGGCGGACTTGCTTATTGAAACACAATAATAAAAAATCAACAAACCGGTAAACGAAGGTAGTCTGATATTTCATTATGGCGGTTCAATGTTGCCCTTTTTCGCTTATCGCAATATGTGCGTGAGTTCAATCAACTGTCGTTATTATAAATCCCCATGCGAACACTTTTAATTAAATTTTTAATTTGTAATTAATTTTAACTTATGTATTCAGTTGCGCGCGAGACGGCAAGTCGAGCGCACGCTTTGACTAGTGGTTTGTTACTCGTCCCGTCGATTTATTTCCACATATACCCTACACTTTTCCGCAGTAGCATATTATGTGACAATGAGAATGATTTGGATTTTTGTGAATCAAGTGGCGATAGTGATATTATTGAAGAGGATTGCCTAATGGAGAGTGAACAACAAGTAAATCAGAATGAGAAGATATGTAATATCGACAGCAATGAAAAACGAGTTTCTGAAAAAAGATTAAGAACAGATTCTGGAGAGATAATAGAAGGTGATGGTTTCACTACGGTGTTAAACCGAAAACGCAAACGTTTGACTAGAAGCCCATCTATGAAGTCGGATAGTACGAATAAAAGTTCTACAAGAAATAAGATACAGATGCAAGAGAAAATTTGTGTTGCAGTTACAGCTAATGAGGTGTTACCAAAACAGTTTAAAATGGCCAAGTTACTACGTGCAGAAAATATCCAAAACATCCATAATATTCAATATAAAAATCCTTTTAAAATCCTCATTTTTTTTGAAAGCAAAATGGATGCACAGAAATTGACGGAGTGCCAAAAGATTAAAGATTTCGGATACCGATGTTACATGATCGATGAGACCCAATTGTCATATGGAATTATCAAAAATATAGATCTTGATGTGGAAGATAACGAAATCAAAGAAAATTTTAGCTGTAACTCTGAAATACTTTCCATAAAGAGATTAAAACGTTTTACTTCTGAAAAAGGTTGGATTAATAGCGAAACTATTCGAATCGGTGTAAAGGGATCAATTTTACCCCTATATGTATATGGGTATGGATGCAGGTTTGCAGTGGAGCCATATATGTTTCCAGTCTCCCAGTGTTCAGGGTGTTGGCGATTTGGTCATCTGATACGTTCCTGCCCGTCAAAAAAAAATAATTTGCCCGAAATGCGGTGAAAACCACCCTAACTGTGAAACTAACAGTTTCAAATGCACTAACTGTAAAGGCGAACATATGGCTTTGAGTAAATCATGTCCAATGTTTAAGAAAGAAAAGAGAATCCGTAATATTATGAAGGAAGAAAACTGTATGTACAGAAAAGCCTTAGCTATATATATAAATGAGAAAGAAGTGTGCATATCCCAAACTAAAAATGGAATAGAAGAGTATACAGCACAAGGTGACATAGTAAGCAGCCCAAATTACCTTCTTCAAGTAGACCTAAAACTAAGGACATACACGAAAATCTAAAGGTTGTTCATGCAACGGTGGAGAATCCTAAGGAAGTAAAGGAAAAACAATTGAAGAAAAAAGAAGACTTAGAAAGTAGAAAACAAAGAAAAGTAAATAATGGTATGAAGACAGGAAATAAAGAAGATGTCTGTGAGATGAATTCTGAAGATACCGTTGATATGATATCATTAGATGGAAGTGCTACTGGAAATTCAGGTCTGGAAAATAAGCGTAAAAGAATGAAAGACAAGCAAAATTATATGAGTTTTATAAATTTTATACAAAACCTTAAAGATATTTGTTGTTCGGGTGATAATATGGAGGTTAAGTTTAAATTAGTATTACAGCTTTTGGTGCAACAATTTAGGAAATTTATGGTTAAAATAATCGGTGATAATAACATTTGTGCGTGGTTTCTTTCACTTTTAAGCAATGGCTAGTCACGATACAGATTCAATTTTAAATATAATTCAGTGGAATGCACAGAGCCTAAGACCTAAAATAAAAGAACTTGAATTATTACTGATACAAGAAAAAATACATTTAGCTTTTATCTCAGAGACATGGTTGGAGCCGGAATCTAGTTTACATATTCGTGATTATTACGTATGTCGAAGGGATAGAAGTGATTCATATGGAGGGGTAGCGATAGTCATACATAAATCAATTATGTTCCAAGGGTGTCAAATTAACACAAGTAGGTCAGGTATAGAGGTCCTTTGTGTTAAACTTCTTAGTTGCAATTGCATAAAAAATATTATTTCTCTATATTGTCCTTCGTCGGTTCCTACAACGCAAGGTGATTGGTACAATATTTTTTCTATGTTCCCAAGTAATTGCATAATAGGCGGGGACTTTAATGCTCATCATTCCACTTGGTCAAACAGAAATGACACTAGAGGCACACATATTTATGATGCAGCGATGGACTTAGGTTTTACATCGCTCAATAACCGCCAGCCAACACGTATTAAGTTGGTGAATAACAACGTCCAAAGGAGTTCACCTGATATTACTTTTGTTTCCGCTGATATTGCAGTGAAATTTAATTGGAATGTAATGAATGAAAATTTAGGAAGTGATCATCTTTGTATTGCACTTCGGTTTAACTATCGTGGATCAATTTTAATTTAAAAAAAACGTAATCTTAAACGTGCTAACTGGCAAATTTACAGCCAATTTATAGAAAGCCATATTAAAAACTTTGATCAACAATTAGATACACAAGCATTATATAACGCGTTAGTTGATCTCATTTATAAGGCAGCAGATGTGAGCATTCCAATGAACAAGATTCCTATGACTCCGATAGTAAATTTTATTCCTAGATCTTATTGGAGCCCGTCACTTTCTAATCTGGTAGCTCAACGTAGACTAGCTTTAAGCAGATTTAGGAAATGCCCTACCCCTGATAATTTAAATATTCTAGAAGAAAAATCCTTAGCTGCAAAGTCGGCAATTTCACAAGCGCAATCTCGTGATTGGCGTAGTTTTTGTGATAGTGTAGACGAATCATGTTCGTCTGCAGAAATGTGGAATCGTATGAGGTGGATGAAGGAATTCAAAACTTCGAGATTAAGTGTTTCAAGGGAGAGAAAAAACGAGCTCTTACGTAGTCTTGCTCCCGATTATGTAATTTCACCTATACCAGATTTACAATCATCAAATCCTTTATGTAGATGTTTTCACATTGCAAGAGACCACTGCCACTGCTTAAAAAAACAAGATTCAGCTCTCGGTGATGATGACATCACATACTCCATGGTTTATCATTTGCCAGTTACTGCAAAATTATATTTGATTAAGTTGTACAACCGTATCTTCATTACGGGAATTATTCCTTTACAATGGCGTTGTATAAATATAATACCCATCCCAAAGTTAGGCACCGAATCAGGGTCAACACCAAAATTACGACCGATTTCACTGATATCATGTCTATGCAAGATATTTCATGCCATGATTGCTAAACGTTTGGAATGGTTCATAGAAAAAAATATGATTTTATCCAGGTCGACCTCAGGATTTAGAAGAAATCAATCATCTGTAGATTGTCTGGTTAAATTAGTTTCGCAAATACAAATAGGATTTAAAAAAAAAAAAATACATTAGCATGTTTTTTAGATATCGAAAATGCTTACAATAATGTGTTAATAGACAAATTAGTGAAAAGCCTTGATGAGCTAAATGTGGGTAAAAAAGTTTGTCAATACTTATGGTACTTTCTTACTGAAAGACATCTAAAGATTAAAAATGATCCCTTTATTAATGAAGTAAATTCTTCTATTATCAGGTATGCATATAGGGGGCTGGCGCAGGGGGATCCATTATCACCAATTTTATTTAATATTGCAACACATAAGTTATGTCAAAATGTAAATGATATCTTTTTTTGTCAATACGCAGATGATTACGTTATATACTCAACTGAGAAAAGTTTAGGTGATAGTACTGATAAAATCCAAAGAATGCTTAAAGATTTTGTTTTAATTCTAGAAGAACTAGGTTTAAATATTTCTAATAGGAAATCTAAATACTGTGTATTTACTAGAGGAAACAGAATTCAAAACGTAGATTTAAAAATTAACGGTCAGCAGTTAAGTCAGGTTCAGTCTTATAAATATTTGGGATTTTGGTTGGACAAGTCTCTTCGTTGGAATAAGCACATAAATGAAAGCGTCGAGAAGACCCAACGATATCTTAATTTATTAAAAGTTTTGGCTGGTTCCTCTTGGGGCCGCCAACCTAAACATTTGCGTAAAGTGTACATAGCTACAATAAGAAGTAGACTGGATTACGGTTGTTTCCTCTATGATAATAGTGCTAAAACACATGTGTATAAATTAGATAAAATACAAAATCAGTCTTTGCGAGTTATTGGGGGCTTCATTAGAAGTACTCCAATACATGTGATGGAGAGTGAGCTCTGTATTCCACCTTTATATTTGAGACGTAGATACTTAGCATATAAATATAACCTAAAAGCAGCATCTTGGTTAGATAACATTACAGTCAACCTGATTAGTAGTCTTAGTGAGTATAGTCAAAACAGCTATTGGATAAATAAAAAGGTACCTCTGCTAGTGACAACAAAAAATGAAACTAAGAATGATGAAGTAGCAGCCTCAAACCCTTTGGAAATGTTCAAATTAGATACTTGGGTTACCAAAATAGAAATTAATAATGTAATTTGTTGTAACTTGAGTAGTGTTCAACAAGCAAAAAGAAAATATGATCCAATTAGTCTTAAATTTAATGTAACTAGAGAACTACAAGCAAAGTATTTAGACTGGTATACATTATTTACGGATGGTTCAAAAGATGTTAATGGAAGAGGTGCTGCCTTTTGGGATGTTAACAGCCCAAGAAACAATAATACCTGTTTTAAAATAACGAGTTATGTACGAGGGCGGCACTGAAAATTTCGGGAATCAAGGAAGTGACACAACATTACTATTTAAAAATGTATTTATTGCTTTTCGAAGTATTCTCCGCGAAATTTGACACATTTTTCCATACGATGGAACCAATCATTGAAGCAACCATTCCATTCGGAAGTTGGGGTCTCCAAAATGGCCGTTTTGTAGGCGTCCACAGCTTCTTTAGGTGATGAAAATCTCTGTCCACGCAATTTATTCTTTATTTTAGGGAAAGTATAGAAATCATTAGGGCTTAGGTCGGGGCTGTACGGCGGATGGTCTAATAATTCTATGTTTTCTTGCTCTAAAAACTCTTTTGTTCTGTGCGCGGTGTGAGAACTCGCATTGTCGTGATGGAGGATGATGCGGCGGTTGCAGTTCTCTCTACGGAGTTCAGAAACGACCTGTGGCAAACAAATGCTAGCGTACCATTCTGCATTAACCGTTCTTTGTCCCTCAAGAGGAATAGTCGTAACATGGCCGGTTTTGGAGACAAACGTGGCCACCATTTTTTTTGCAACACTCCGTGAACGAACAATTTTTGTTGGCTTTAACTCATTTTCGAACACCCAAACTCGTGACTGGTTTTTTGTTTCGGGTTCGTACGCATATATCCAGGATTCGTCACCTGATACGATGTTGTATACAGCATTTGAGGATCCTGCGTGGAATCTTTCGAGAGTTCTGATGCACCAAGTAACGCGAGCCGCTTTTTGCTCTTCACATAGCAAATGCGGTATCCATCGGGAAAACAACTTTTTTATACCTAATTGTTCATGCAAGATTATTTGTATTTGACTCATGCCAATGTCTAAAGCTGCCTGAATTTCGCGGTATGTCACATGCCGATCTTCCTCAATCAGCTTACGCACAGCATCAACGTTTTCTTGGGTGACTGCAGTTTTTGGACGACCTTGACGAGGATCATCACTGAGCTTGACACGTCCACGTTGAAATTCAGCAAACCAGCGATAAATTGTGGTTTTGGATGGAGCTTCATCACCAAATGCAGAAATCATCCGGTCAACACACTGTTTTTGTGTTAAACCACTTCGGAAGTCATAATAAATCATCGCTCTTGAATTTTCTCGAGTCAATTCCATTTTCTCAACGACTAAACAAGTTTGACAAAACCTTGTGACAAGACCGTGAATCTTTTTTTAAATAAATAAATGGTATTCGATTTTTAAAACCAAGGAGTTTTCAATTAAAAATATTTTAATATGACAGGAACAGTGGAAATATTCCATTCCCGATACTTTTAGTGCAGCCTATGTATCAATTATGACAGTGGAGCTTATTGCAATCTCAGAAGCACTATCCTACATAAGTACAATACCAAGTCAAAAGTTTTTGATTTGTAGCAACAGTAAAAGTGCCTTACAGCATATAGCTCGTTGCACCTCTGCTTTCAGAGGTGCATCGATAGCATATGTTATCCTGGCTAAAATAAACGAGTTGATCAATAGGGGTATAGAACTGAGACTGCAATGGGTTCCATCACATATTGGTTTAAGAGGTAATGAGGAGGCCGACACGCTGGCTAAAAAAGGAATATTAGAAGGTAAAGAAATAAATATGAGACCTGACCAGTTTGAATTTTTAATAAAGTATAAAAGAATATGTTACGATCATTGGAAAGAATAGTTTGATGTAAAATCATTGGAAAAGGAAATATGGTATAAATCCATTCAGCGTGAGCCTCCTTATATACCGTGGTTTTTTAATTCTAGTTTACCTAGAAAATTATTAGTGATTGCTCACAGATTGAGATCCGGACATGTTCTGTTAAATGAATTTAAATTTATGATGAAACTGACTAATTCACCTAATTGTAACCTGTGTGGAATAGTTGAAGATGTTCAACACCTTTTAACCGAGTGTGTACGGTTTCAATCTGGGAGGAATTCTATTGTGGGTCTTGTGGGTTTGAACAGACTAAATATCGGAATGTTTCATCAAATACTTGCCAAACCAACATCTGAAGAAGCAAAGACATTGTTCGAACTCGTGATTTCCATATCCGTGATTATAAAAGTAACTTAATTTTAAGCTATAATGTGTTTAGTATATTGTAGAAAAAATAAAAAATAAACATTATCTATTATTATTGACGAACAACAAAATATAATGTTATACAAACTTAATAATTAAACTTAATACGTAATTTTATTATTGCGTGCCGGAAGACGTCAGCCGTCACTCGTCACCAATTTAGGGTGGCGCAGATGCAGGTGGCGTAACATATAAGTGTAATGCTGAGCGCCATTCCTTTTACTTTGCGGAGATGAGACTCACTAATCTTTTCCAGTTTTTACTTTTAGTCATAATATTTTAAATATGTAGTGTGTTTTAACTTCAGAAATTAATAAATCGTTTTTCTTTCTTTCTTACTTGGCGAGTCATAAAAAAAACAGGGGTTTGGACAACAAACAGGGTCAGTTAAAAAATACATACTGATTCAAAAATAAACATTGTACATCCAAATAATCGGTTAAAAATCTAGAGTTGTGGTGTCTGGTATATGAATGATGAATGTAGCACCATTCCATTCCCTCTCGTGGACGTCGTAGAGGGTGACTAACGGCCGTAATGAATAATCAATCTAATCTTCAGATATAGGATTGAGGATTTGTCTGTTTTAGTGTAATATTAATACAAAAAAAAAAACAATTTAAGTAAACAAAATTATTATTATGAGATTATATATTATGAGATTGATTATTACCAAATTTCTGCCGTATATTGGGCTCACCAACCCGCCTGCCAAGCGTGATGAGTACTGGATGATTCGCCCAAAAAAATTACTACTCACGGCTTGCAACCGGTGGTATATGATATGTCGTCAGTGATATGTCATATGTGATATGTCGTCTGTAATATGTCGTCCGTGATATGTCGTCTATGATATGTCATCCGTGAAATTTCGTCTGTGATATGTCGTCTTTGACGTCTTTTGTCTGATATGTTAAAGAAAAAATATCAGTAATGCCTTAGGTTTTCGCGATTATGACACATTATAACAAAACAATTTTAAACGGATTAGATCGCGTATATTATAGATTTTTGTTTTTCCTGACGTTTCGAATACTTTGCAGCATTCGTGGTCGCAGGATGACTAAGGTGACAGGCGTCGTTACAGATTTTAAAAAGTTGTTTTATTTTATCTACCGTACAATTTTAACCAAAAAATTAGTTTCGATGCACGCAGTAATCACTCATAGTGTCTTGATGTTTTTTAGTGCAGTATGTTGTTTGGAACTTTATTATTTTAATAACTGGATTCCAAACAGGTGGTACCTGCCAACCATCTTCTCTATCAAAATTAGGATATTTTTAATTTCAATAGCCTCACGAAACATTCTTGGTACATATCGGTTCTCTTTCGCGAGGTTGATCAAAACGAAGATAGTGGTTGGGTTTGCCTAAGGCATGTTCACACACTGCAGACTTTGTGGGGCGTCTATGCTTGACGTCAGCTATATGTTCTTTTATTCGGGTGGCTATGCAACGCTTTGTTTGCCCTATGTATGACAAACTACAATCACAGTCAATCTTGTAGACCCCTGCATCTTGTAAAGGTATGTCATATTTCACCGGTTTTAAAAGTTGGCTGATCTTCTTATGTGGCTGAAGTAGGTTTTTATAGAAGCACGCTTCAAGATGTGACCAATTTTGTCGGTGACTCCCTTAATGAATGGTAAAACAATGGGTCGTCGATTAACCGTTGTGCGTTTCGGGCGGCCTTTGTGACGCGGATGTGGAGCTTTCAAATTGTTATTTTGAAGAACTTGCTTCACATGGTTAAGTTCCCTTGCCCTAAAAAAACAATTGAACCGTACGACGTTGCCGACATATTTTTTAGAATTTTTGTCATTTTTGAAATATTTTAGCATTTTTGATAAATATTTTATGAATATGTAACGATTTAATAATCTAAACACCGTACGACGTTGCCTTATACTTGACATTGGCGAAATTGTGGAAGATAATCTACAGAAGCCATAATCTAAGAGAAGAAGAAGAAGTTCCCTTGCCAGATGGTCGGCGTCACAGATGCCATGTGCTCTCTGTAACAAAGATTTGGCCACGGTAGCTAACTGACAAGGATGGTGGTGAGATTCACCGTTAAGGTACCTATCTGTGTGGGTAGGCTTTCTATACACAATGTGACTAACAGAATCTGGATTATGGACGAGAAGTATGTCAAGAAAGGCCAAGGATTTGTTATCCTCCAATTCCACAGTAAACTGAATTTTACTATGTATTGAATTTAGGTGTTTTAAGAATGCAGAGTTATCAGAATTGTGAGGCAAGATGGTAAAAGTGTCATCTACGTACCGTTTAAACATCTTCGGTTTAGCCGGGGCTGTCATCAGTGTTCTCTCCTCAAAGTGAACCCATGGCTACACCATCAGTTTGCAGGTAAAACTCATTGTCCCACAACAGCCAGTAGCCAACAACAGTAGCCATTAGTAAGGCAGTGTTCAAGTAACTCTGCATATTCTAGAGGCAAGTCATGTTCACTTAACCGTTTCTTTACAACATCCAAACAGTCCTTTACGGGTAAGTTGGCGAATAAGGACTGCACATCAAAACTGACCATCACTTCAATTTCAGCCAGTTCAAGGTCTTTTATTTGGCTGACAAAGTGATAGGAATCCTTCACATATGTGTTAGTCTTTCCACGAAGTTGAGAGAGTATCTTCGCTAGATGTTGTGCCAGTTTATAAGTTGGTGTATCAATCTGGCTTACTATGGGTCGCAGTGGAACATTGTTTTTGTGAATTTTCGGCAACCCTGTATGGGTTTTTTTGGTGGTTTCGCGCATGATGGAATAAGTTTTTTCACGTCTAATTCTAAGGAGTGTTTACAAATGAACTCTTTTTGAGAATTTTGTTGGTTGGATCTTTGTTTACCTTTCTGTATGTGTATTCATCCGACAAAAGCTCTTGAATCTTTCGATTGTAATCAGACGTGTCCATTATGACCGTAGCATTACTCTTGTCGGCACGGAGGATAGTCAGGTCTGGGTCTTTATTAACGGTTTTTAACGCAAGATATTCATCGCGAGAAAGATTCGGTTTGGGCGGTTTGCCTCGACGTAACACTGCTGATATGTCTTGACGAATCGCCTCCAAATCTTCTTTTTTCACGTTATTTTTTATCAGACTGTCCTCGACGTTGCATATTATATTTTCATAAGGGATTTTTCTGGGTGCTAGCGCGAAATTTAGGCCCTTTTTTAAGACGTTTACGGTGTTTTGTCCAGAGATTTATGAGACAAATTCTTCTCTTAGATTATGGCTTCTGTAGAGTATCTTCCACAATTTCGCCAATATCACGTATAAGGCAACGTCGTACGGTGTTTAGACTAATGAATCTTTACGTATTTATAAAAGATTTCTCATAAATGAAAAAATCCATAAAATATGTGGGCAGCGTCGTACGGTTTTCAATTGTTTTTTCATGAGACAAATTAACAACAGGGTTTATTATTGATTTTGACAGATGGTCAGGAGTGTTTTCGTTTTCTAGACTGATTCGGCTACCAGTATTTTTGCCACACAGTTTTTCATACTTTTTCATTTGTCTTTTTATATATTCCTCAAATTTAGCGGCGGCTCCTTTGCTATTAACATTAATACATTTTTTATAATCTGATTTTGACAATTTATTTTGCAGTTGCACAAATGCTGCAAAGTACTCGAAACGTCAGGAAAATAAAAAATCTATAATGTACGCGATCTAATTAAAATTATTTTATTATAAAAAATATCAGGTTTAGATAACCGTGGATAGTACTTATTACATTAAAAAGTAGGTGACGACCTTAAGGGTATGTAACACTGATTGCCCGTATAATAAGTAAATAAGCGATTTGTGATTTTGTGCAGGCAAAAATGGCTTTCATAATCTGTCATCTAAATATTTGTACTATATAGCTTTTTTTTATTTTTATTTGGGATAAGCCCGCCACACATTCGCAACCACTGCAACTCCTGTAAGCCAGGATCTACAATGGCCACCACCGAAAAGAACACCGACCAATGAAGGTCGGTGTGTCCCAGAGAAATGGAGAACAGTCTTGGAACCCGCAACGAAATTAATCAGAAAAGAAAGAGGAGTAGGAAAGAATATACGTTCCACTTCCCTCCGTAGCAAGCAGGAGACAGAGAAAATGCTGTAGGCCATAGGCACAATAATTGGTAGTGTACAACTAGGATAAGTCTCAAAAATGTTTATAAATATTCAATTACGGGTCCTATATTGTGACCTATTGTGACTGTTTTCAATAGTAGTAGTATGGCACAAACGCCTGAACGTACGGAAATTCGTCCTAGTTGCAACAAGGTCTATATAGTAAACAACTCCGGATGTAACTTGCAAGCTGTCAAACATCACTTTGCATTCATCTTGCCAAACAATACACTCCCACAGGATATGATGTGCAGACTGTTCATATTCACAGTCCCGTGTTGAACATTTGCAGAATGGTGAGACAACAAGCTTGAAGCTAAATAATTTACTCTTAAAGTTACCATGACCGGTGAGAAATTGAGCCACGCAATGATCGACTTCCAACCATGCACTTGCCAGCCGCTCACGAAGGGATGGTAAGAACTGGTATAGGTGACGGCCCATATTAGATGTGTCCCACTTGCATTGCAATTCGGTCACGAGTTCTTCCCAAACACCAGCCTGTGGTTTAAACAGTCTGCAGATCCTAGCACGATCGAGTTGTATTAGAAATTCCGCGTCCATGTTTTCTCGCGTTAGTTTATGGCAGCACATCGCTGTATCTCAAGATCGACTGGCAAAACACCTGCCATCACAGGCAGAGCTTCAGTACTGACTGTCCCATAAGCCTTGCACAAGAATATCAACGCTAAGCGCTGGCTTTGGAGCAGTTTACGTCGTACCGCGCCGATAGTAGCCCTATCAGCCCATAAAGGTGAACTATAGCATAAACAACCCAAGTAAGTAGCCGTGTAAATAGTTTTAAAAGTAGAAAATGAGAAACCCCATGTAGCTGTTGATATCCTTGTTTGGGCCTAAACATACACATAACATATCACAGATGTTATAATACACCACTAATAATTGTTTTCTTCAATGTCCTACTCATCACTCCGACTTTATTCATTCTACCTTCTTAGTTCAATCTATTCTACTGTGGAATGCGCTCCTCCTCTATACCTACTTGACAAGAGGTTGGCAGATTCATCTCGGCTCATAGAATGTGTGTATGTTTGTTTAGTACTAGCTGCCCGGACAGACTTCGTTCTGTCAAACTATTGTCCACGCATTTCTTATTATTATTAAAACCATCCTTGGGCCCTAATGAACGTATAAAACACAAAATGCCGAATTGTTCGAGCCATTCTCGATTAATGCGCTTAGCAACATTCATTTTTATATAAATAGATCGATGTTTATATACCTATTTCTGTAATGAGTACGAAATGTCTTTTTGTATACCTCACATCATATCTTGTTGGTGCATCTACATTATTGTCTTTGCATCACTCATAAGTAGAAAATGTCTATGGCATTAAGACCGCCTTTGTAATCTGTTGCACATTCATCAATATCGGTCATACAACGTCCACTGCTGAACAAAGGCCTCCCCCATAGATTTCCACAACTGTATCATCATTTTGGGGGGAATTTGCCAGTGCTCACCACTCTTACCTGCCGTCGGATTTTATGAAGTCTGTGGTTATGCCTGTAGTGAAAAATAAAATACGTGACCTTGCCGATAAAAACAACTATAGGCCTATTCCACTGGCCACAATCGTAGCAAAGGTGTTTGACGGTTTGCTTAACGTACAGTTAGATAAGTATGTAAACCTGCACGATAACCAGTTTGGTTTTAGACATCAACTGTCTACAGAAACTGCAATACTGTGTCTTAAGCATACCGTCAGATACTACACGGATCGTAAAACCGTATATGCGTGTTTCCATGACTTGTCTAGGGCCTTTGAGCTGGTTGCGTATGATATTCTGTGGGAAAAGCTGAAGAGCATTAACTTGCCACGTGAAATTTTAAACATCTTCAAGTATTGGTATGCGCATCAGGTCAACAGCATTAAATGGGCAGGTGCAGTGTCAGAGCCGGCTCGAGTGCGGCGTAAGGCAGGGCGGACTGACCTCACCAACCCTGTTCAACCTCTTCATAGACGCGCTGATCGTCGCGCTCAGCAGCCGGCATGTTGGCTGCCACGTTGATAGTGTTTGCGTCAACAACCTTAGTTATGCAGATGACATGGTGCTGCTGAGCGCGTCGGTCTTCGGCTTGAGGAATCTGATACAGGTCTGTGAGGAAAACGCAGGTAAGCACGGCCTAAAATACAATGTGACCAAAAGTCTATGTATGATTATAATAAAACACTTTTAAACGGATTCTATCGCGTATATTTTGATTTTTGATTTTCCTGACGTTTCGAATACTTTGCAGCATTCGTGGTCGCAGGATGACTAAGGTGACAGGCGTCGTTACAGATTTTAAAAAGTTATTTTATTTTATCTACCGTACAATTTTAATCAAAAAATTAGTTTCGATGCACGCAGTAATCACTCACAGTGTCTTGATGTTTCTTAGTGCGGTATCTTGTTTGGGACTTTATTATTTTAATGACTGGATTCCAAACAGGTGGTACCTGCCAACCATCTTCTCTATTAAAATTAGGATGTTTTTTAATTTCAATAGCCTCACGAAACATTCTAGGTACATATCGGTTCTCTTTCGCGAGTACTTGAGGTTGATCAAAACGAAGATAATGGTTTGGTTTGCCTAAGGCATGTTCACACACTGCAGACTTTGTGGAGCGTCCATGCTTGACGTCAGCTATATGTTCTTTTATTCGGGTGGCTATGCTACGCTTTGTTTGCCCTATGTATGATAAACCACAATCACAGTCAATCTTGTAGACCCCTGCATCTTGTAAGGGTATGTGACATTTCACTGGTTTGAGAAGTTGGCTGATCTTCTTGTGCGGCTTGAAATAGGTTTTTATAGAAGCACGCTTTAAGATATGACCAATTCTGTCCGTGACTCCCTTAATAAATGGTAAAACAGCGGGCCGTCGATCAACCGTGGTGGGTTTCGGGCGGCTTCTGCGACGGGGATGTGGAGCTTTCAAATTGTTATTTTGAAGAACTTGCTTCACATGGTTAAGCTCCCCTGCCAGGTGGTCGGCGTCGCAGATGCCGTGTGCTCTCTGTAACAAAGATTTGGCCACAGTAGCTAACTGACAAGGATGGATGGTAAACCATCTTGCCTCACAATAGGGTCTCTGCATTCCTAAAACACCTAAATTCAATACACAGTAAAATTCAATTTACTATGGAATTGGAGGATAACAATTGCTTAGCCTTTCTTGACATACTTCTCATCCATAATCCAGATCATTCTGTTAGCCACACTGTGTATAGAAAGCCTACCCATACAAACAGGTACCTTAACGGTGAATCTCACCACCATCCTTGTCAGTTAGCTACTGTGGCCAAATCTTTGTTACAGAGAGCACACGGCATCTGCGACGCCGACCACCTGGCAGGGGAGCTTAACCATGTGAAGCAAGTTCTTCAAAATAACAATTTGAAAGCTCCACATCCCCGTCGCAGAAGCCGCCCGAAACCCACCACGGTTGATCGACGGCCCGCTGTTTTACCATTTATTAAGGGAGTCACGGACAGAATTGGTCATATCTTAAAGCGTGCTTCTATAAAAACCTATTTCAAGCCGCACAAGAAGATCAGCCAACTTCTCAAACCAGTGAAATGTCACATACCCTTACAAGATGCAGGGGTCTACAAGATTGACTGTGATTGTGGTTTATCATACATAGGGCAAACAAAGCGTAGCATAGCCACCCGAATAAAAGAACATATAGCTGACGTCAAGCATGGACGCTCCACAAAGTCTGCAGTGTGTGAACATGCCTTAGGCAAACCAAACCATTATCTTCGTTTTGATCAACCTCAAGTACTCGCGAAAGAGAACCGATATGTACCTAGAATGTTTCGTGAGGCTATTGAAATTAAAAAACATCCTAATTTTAATAGAGAAGATGGTTGGCAGGTACCACCTGTTTGGAATCCAGTCATTAAAATAATAAAGTCCCAAACAAGATACCGCACTAAGAAACATCAAGACACTGTGAGTGATTACTGCGTGCATCGAAACTAATTTTTTGATTAAAATTGTACGGTAGATAAAATAAAATAACTTTTTAAAATCTGTAACGACGCCTGTCACCTTAGTCATCCTGCGACCACGAATGCTGCAAAGTATTCGAAACGTCAGGAAAATCAAAAATCAAAATATACGCGATAGAATCCGTTTAAAAGTGTTTTATTATAATGTGTAATAATCGCGAAAATCTAAGACATTACTCTATGTATGATCTTCGAAGCGAGGGGTGCAAAATGCCCGGAAACTGTGCCACCTGTTTCTATTAATAATGTTCCCCTAGACAGAGTAGATGGGCATATAGTCACGGCTGACCTCAGGGATCGTGCTGACATCGAAAGGGAGCGGAGGGCCCTATCTAAAAGAGCAAATATATTGGCTCGCAGGTTTGCACGTTGTTCTGATCAAGTTAAGATCACGCTGTTCAAAGCATATTGTACCTCTTTGTACACGTGCAGCCTGTGGGTTAACTACACACAAGCTCGTTACAGTGCCCTCCGCGTCCAGCAGCGTCCGCAGTCACAACGCGTTCAGGGCAGTATTGGGATTGTCCCGCTTTCGCAGTGCCTCGGACATGTTTGCGGAAGCGCGCAGCGACTGTTTTCACACCACCATGCGCAAGCGGTGCGCGTCCTTGGTGCGCAGGGTGCGGGTCAGCTCCAATGCTGTCCTGGCGATGATTACTGAGAGTCTCGACTGCCCCTACATAAGGCACTGCTGTAGTAGGCATGTCGCCAGGGTATATAAAGCCTAAATTTAAATACAGCCTTTTATTTTGATTTATAATGTATTCAATTTCGTTTGATTATTTGATTTTGTTGAAATTTGATATTATTATTTTGACGTAAACTTTTTTTGTGATTTTAAATGAATACTGATGTTGATTTATTATATTACATGTTAATTTCTGATTTTGATTGCAAATTTTAATGTTAATTAATGCATATTTTGTTTTTGTTTTTTTATATATTTTATGATGTAATATGGGTTTATCCTGAAATAAATAAATTTTAATTTAATTTAAATTAAGAATTTGTTGTATATTAATAACAAACAAATAAATAAATATACTGCATATTAAAAAAACTTTACATCATATTATCCAGAGGACGTTCACTGCTGAACAAAAGCCTCCTCCATAGATTTCTACAATTATGTGGTCATTTTGAAATCTGCGTGCTCATACCGAGCGACCCCCGGGAAGACAGCGGTGTGCATGTGGTCACGCACCGCTGTGTGCGCAGCACAGCGCATAGTGAGGCTTCGGGGGAATCCTTTACAATTTCCTCGAGAGATGCCTGGGCGGGTGGCCTCTTCACAGTCGCCTTCCCCCTTCCTTGTGCCTAAAGGCGTGGCACCAATGGGTGGCTCTAGATGGAGATCGTTCGAGTTCCTAGAGCCTCCCTACGGTGCCGAAGATGATCACTCCAGTGGTTTTAGCCGGTAGGAGTCCGGCATGCCCCTTCGCCTTTTCCCGGGGCGAAGGAAGTACATGAGGTATTTCCACCGGAACAATTAAAAAAAGAAAAAAAAAGGGAATTCCATTTCCCGATTACGGTACGGAAACCTCTCAGTAGCTCTAACATGAGTTTACACGGCCAACACTCGCTAGAGTCTCCGTAAATAATTTATATCAAAGATTGTAAAGCCTAGCGATCACCGAAAGAATTAAAATTCGTACCATGAGCAACATAGATTTCGATAGGTAAGAAACCTAACGTAATCTATGCGATAGTCACTAACGTTTTCAACTGTCACCATATAAAACGGCACCAAGAGTCACTAATTCGACACAAGCGATAGAAATATACGCTTGCGATAGTAGTTACGTAGCTCACTAGCATTTTCAGGTGTGAAATATTTGTTTACATTATAATTAAATATGTTTTTGAGTCTATTAAAGTCTAAATAATGTCTGGAAGAGCTTATTTAGCATTGAATGTGTGAGTGGCCGTTGAATTTAAAGACCAACGACGTGAACAACATGAATTTCAAGCCAAAATGAGAATTCATGTTGGATACCAGTGGGAAAATACAAGTGAAAGAAAGTATGTTAAATTTTAAGGTCATTCCGGTTACTCTCAGAGGGCCTGGTTGATGCCACCATACTGAGATCCAGTGCTCAATTCTGTAAAGGATGATTTTAATAAGGTTACGAATAGCACCAACCCATCACATCCTGTGGGTGTCATAAAAAGCAACTGTGGGATTAGCCGGAAGATAGGCAGCAGCGTTCTTCGAGTACATTAACAATTAAACTCCTATCGCCAACCCGCCTGCCAAGCGTAGTGATTATGGCAAAACCCCCCGATGGGCACACAACACACCCAGACCGGGCGTACATACTATAAGCAATAAACGACCACATTCCTGTCGCAGAAGCAGCCTGAAACTCACCACAGTTGACCGACAATCTGCTGTTTTAATATTCATTAAGAGAATCAGCGATCGAATTGGATTAATCTTGAAACGTGCTTCCATTAAAACACACTTCAAGTAAAATAAGAAGATCAGCCAACTTCTCAAACTGGGCGGTAAAGTGTCACAATCTATTACAAGATGCAGGGGTTTATAAAATTGAAAGCGTAGTATAGCCACCAGAATAAAAGAGCACATAGCTTACGTCAAGCATTGACGCTCCACAAAGACTGCAGTATGTGAAGATGCCTTAGACAAACCTAATTTCTTCGGTTTGATCAACTTCAAGTCCTCGCGAAGTAATAGGTACCAAGAATGTTACGTAAGGCTATTGTAATTAAAAATCATTCTAATTCCATTAGAGAAGATGGTTGGCAGGTACCATTACTTTGGAGTCCTGTCATTAAAATAATGAAGTCCATAAAACTACATACCACACCAAAAAACATCAAGACTCTGAGTGATTACTGCATACATTGAAACAATTTTTATTCGAAACGTTAGTAATAACAAAAATCTACAATACACGCCATGTTTTTTTATATTTTTGATTTTATGTTATCTGTTTAAAAGATAAACTTCGTTAGTATATTAAGTTTATGATTTTAAAGTATTTTAATATCATACGTCAGTCTCTGAAAATGACTGTGATGGACGGACGAACAAGATGATTCCATAAGTGTTCCATCTTGGCAATTTATGTACGGAAAACTGTAAATATCGAAAATCACGGAACAGGTGCTGCTTTGTCCACTTTTTGAAATACGACCTTTCTCAAGACCCCTACAAAAAATGTCTAAGCAATCTAAAATGCGACAAATTGCCTTTATGTTATATACTTTATCACTCGACTATCTTGTCGGAATTACTTTCCTGAAAATTTCAAAGCAAAATAAAAAATCTACTTTGTCGGGACCCAGATGGGCCCAGAGGGCAAACTATTAACCCTTCCGCGTTAGGGAAGGCTCTTGAAGTTTATCCGAATATTATTTTCGGATATTATGAGGTACGCATATATTAAGTGATTCAATGAATATTAATGTTTATTGTATTTGGTACGTGTGATGTCCGGATTAAGAATTTAGCAGCACTCCATCTCCTCCCGTGAATGTCGTAAAAGGGGACTACTGGAATATAAACCAGAGGGATGGGCAGCAACGTGCCTTCTGTGAAACGGTAGCCATACTGCGCTCACCAATCCGCCTGCCAAACGTGGTGAGTGTGCAAATACCACTCAAAATGACGACACAGTAGTGGAAATCTATGATTATATGATAGAGATTGTCGTTTTATTATTAATATCGGTATACAGTGTTAGAATTATAAATTTTAGTTTACACTCTTCTTCTGATACCTGATTCTTCCGATTCCTTTTACCATAACGTTTAGGATAGGTAGGTGGAAAAAGAAATACATTTGTTTATCAAGTAATAACAGTAGAATCAAATTAAGAAATTAATCAAGTATAATTGAGAAAACGACCTTCTAACGGTTGCTACGTTTACAATAAAACATATTTACCAACGAACGTTATCAATCGCAGTCAGTGTTTTAATCTGGAAAATACACTTAATATCCGAACGAAGTATCCGCAACATAATTCCCATCCCTAATCATAAAACCGGATTAACCATGGTTTACGGTGGCGCGAAGTCGGAATTGCCACGCAGTCCCATGGGACTCGAACCACATCATGGGATGTGTGGCACAGATACGCAGTCACGTTTTGTGGGGATTACATAATATTGTTACGCTAAATCCCTGAAGGGGTATACAACGCTATAGTTTTGACAACTCACAGTTTTTTAAAGCTGACAGCTTATTTGAACCGTTGGAGTTCGAAACATATGGGTCATGGGGTCTGAGTGACGGAGTTGTAAACGTTTGGGTCATGGGGTCTGAGTGCATGTCTGTTTTTCAAAGATATTGCTAGGTTGGTCAACACTTCGCGTAACGAATGGGCTGATCTTTTCTTTGGCCAAAGATCAAATCAAACCAAATAACTTAATTTGCAAATATGTGGATGTTAGGTGACATAAAAAGTCCTTGTTACATATTTTCCATGCAAGACGTGCAAATATTTAAGATATAGGAATGTAGGATATCATTAAAAATATTTAGCTACGTTCAAAAATGAATTTATCGTCCACGAATTATTTAATAGAGTATCACAATTAGCACTAAAACAAGACAAATCCTTTTATTTATTTATTCTATATTGCACACAATATTTACAGATTAAAGCAATACTAAAGAAAAGTTGATGTACATAGGCGAGCATAACTCACTATTGAGTTCTCTTACAGCAAACCTTTGAGTGATAGAGTAATGTTAATATGAGGATCTAATGAAGTGTACAACAAGAATGAAGCAAGACCAGATATTTATAAAATAAAAGTACATTAAAATGCATAACATATTAGGTATATAAATAAAGATATACTTAGAAAATAAGTGACATACAAATATATACAACAATAATAATAATACATACAACCCCTCTGGGCAAACCTTATCTCACCGTGGGATAAGGTAATCCTGGAGGGCAGATTAAAGTAGCTGCTTGATTTCTTCCTACCTTTTGATATAAAAAAAAAGTATATCATTAGAAAAAAAAAGTATATTATGTAGCTTACAGAACGCAGGGCAGTTTGTGGCGAGCTGAATGTGAGTGGCGACACTGCGTACCCGAATGCTCCAGAGAGTCGGTCAGGGCCTCGTCTCCGGCTTGCCTTTATTGGTTGGTTGGAGTGGTAACCCATGAGTGCCCGTAGGATTTTCAACTCTGGCTTGCCTAAGTTGGCCGATCAGAGAGGGGCCGCCAGAGCTATATGCTCGGGGGTGGAAGTGTCTAATGGCGTAATAACGGGGACACCCGCTCCGAGTCTTCGAGACGCGCGATGGTGAAACCGGTGCCGCACCTCTCTACACCCCTAGCCGCTCACACCGGTGTTGCTCCTTGTCGCCTGTAGTGGTGGCCATTTAGGGGGCCCATCTTGTGAGTGGCGAGTCACCGTCTGCCACAGAATTTCACTTTAAAGTTTGAAAGGCAGACGCCGTTGTTTCCGTTTTTAGAAGTATATAATCTATTTAGCATTTTATACAATAGTTTTACACCTCCGGGGACAATTCAAGACTGCATTTTATAGTGTAGCCATAGAGAGTTCCCGGTTAGTGTCCCATTACATTTTAGATTAAAATTCTCTAAAGGGCCTCTGCGTGTTGGATCCATGTCCCCGCGTAAGCCTATCAAAGGACCGGGTTCCCCCTTACAGGGGATATAAACCCGTGTAATAGAGATACATACATACATATACCAATATCTAATAATACATATATACTACTAAGTCATATTGAAAGAAAATGTTCCTTAATTCTTTTCTTGAAAACAACAGACGAAGGGCTATCACGCAAGGAATGAGGAAGCGAATTCCAAAGGCGCACTGCACGTACAGTGAATGACACATCATAACAAGTTGAAGTGTGACGAGGAGTATGAAGGAGAAGAGAAGAGGCCGTGTGGCAAGGTTTTCCTCTGGGGACAAGGTACTCAAAGCGACCCCGAAGATATGCAGGAGAATTAGGATTGTGAAGAACAGAAAACAGAAAAGAAAGTATGTGTGTATCTCGACGTCGCCGAACGGGTAGCCACTTCAATCGCGTCCGCGCGGAATTCGGACACATGGTCGTACTTTCGAAGGCCGAAAATGAAGCGGATACACAAATTCTGCAGACGTTCGAGTTTATTTAGAAGATCCTCGGTTGCATCAAGAAAGCAGACACCAGCATAGTCTAGAAGTGGGAGAAGAAGAGATTTGCTTTGCTTTTTTTCTATTTAACCACGTGGGAATACATCTTGTACTTCCTCCACACCGGGGAAAGGCGGATGGGTGTGCCGGACTCCTACCGGCCACAATCACCGGAGCGGTCATCTTCGGCACCGAAGGGCATGGGCATGGGCCCTCGATACAATCACACGATAGAGGGGATAACTGGAAAGCTTACTACTAGGCCACTCCCCAGGCACATGTCGGGGGATTGTAGAAGATCCCCTAGAAGCCTCACTGTGCTTTGTACTACGCACACGGCGGCACGTGACCACGTGCGCCCCACCGTCTTCCCGGGGGTCGCTCGGTGTGAGCACTGTGAGGTGTGAGAACAATCTGCGCGCTCGTGCCCCTGCAGCCCCCTGCTCTATAATGACGGCAGAGGAGTCAGGTGTGTGAAACCTGGGTGCTGGGGCAGTTGTTACCCACCACCACAAAAATATATCATAGTTCAAATCAAATTCCTATAACAGCCCATATCAATATTACACGCTATTCCGAACTCCTTATAAGGCTCCAAGATCTCAAATAAAACCATCGAAACGAGCCTCAATATCTTCTAAAAGGCTTTTTTTGCTTGTTTACTACGAAATCCAATACAACATTTTTAGAACGTGTAGGAAGGGAACGCCCACGGCGTTTCTAAGAAACTTGAAAACATAAATAAATACTTAGATACGGCGCGCAAAGTACTACTTCAAGACTTTGCGATTGAAAGTTATTGAAATAGTTTGAAGATAAGAGTAGTATCTACAGACTGTTGTACAGTGCAAAGAATTTTCGTTTTTTTTAAATTTATTTTTTCTTTCTCATAGTGTTCTGCTTAGGAATTTAGCACCACTCCATCTCCCTTCGTGGATGTCGTAGATGGTGACTAAGGGACTTTAACCTAGAGGGATAGGCAGCAGCGTCCCTTCTGTTAAACACCAGCCATACTGCGGTCACCAAATCGTCTGACAAGCGTGGTGAGTAATGGCAAAATGACGACATATGGCATGTAAACGGTGGACATCTTTTGGATGATGTGATGGTGATAATGATGATCATGAAATTCGTTTTTAGAACCAAGCCTCGACTGTCACTCCCCTGTATAGCGGGTTCTGTAAAGTGGTCATCCTCTCTAGCATAAGGAAGGCAAGTTCGCCTCCCACAGACACACACAGTGTCACCTGCCTACATGCGCGCCACCGTCTTTCTGAGAGCCACTTGGTATGGGCACGCAGACTCCCCAATCGCACCCGTGACCTCCGATTCAGTTAGCACCCCTACAGTGGATGAGCATTAGATGGGTGCCTATTTACTAGCACATTGGAACCCCTCCATGCTTAACCAGGGGTACAATTCTTTAAGCTCAAACATCCATAAATCCTTGAATACAGAATTAAAATAACGGTGATAACCCAATTTGGTAAACGCAAAGACTGGTCCTCATGGCTGTCCTTCTGCAACCTGTCCTTGAATAGCTTCAATCATGTCTTATCGAATACCAGATTGGTTTTATACCGTTATTTCGATTCCGTATTCAAGGAGTACTGTGGATGCTACAAATGCTGTCTAATGTTTCCTTGATATGTTTTCTGGATTCTCCTTTCATTTGCAGGAACAAAGGCACACATTAAGCAAGCTCAAAAATTATACCTTCTTCATAATGAGTTGTTGGTTTTACGCGGATCTGTTTCGCTTCTGTCTGATGAGTGTAATCCTTAGGGAAATCAACGCTTCGAGTTGTTATTACTAAACAAATAATAACATTTATTATAATAAGCAGATTATCTGTCTTATAAATTTTATTATAATTATTATTTGTACGAATATACCTCTTTTGTTTTATTGATCCGATGGAAATACATCATCTACTTCCTCCGCCCCCTGAAAAGGGCAGAGGGGCATGCCGGACTCCTTTTTTTATTGATGTCCAGTGGAAATTCTACATGGAACTTCCTTCGCCCCGGGGAAGGGCGAAGTGGTATGCCGGACTCCTACCGGCTAAAACCACTGGAGCGGTCATCTTCGGCACCGAAGGGGGGCTCTAGGTCCTCGTAAGATCACACTAGAGCCGCCCATTGGTACCACGCCTTTAGGCACATCTCGGAAGGGATGACTGTAAAGTGGTCACCCCCTCTAGCGGAGGGAAGGCAACTGTAAAAAGGTCGCCCCCCCAGGCACTTCTCGGGGAGGATTGTAAAGGATCCCCGCAAGCCTCGCTTTGCGCTGTGCTGCGCACACGGCGGCACGTGACCACGTGCGCGCCACCGTCTTCCCGGGGCCCCCCACCATGAAGTGATGGGATGCCGGACTCCTACCGGCAGAAACCACCAGAGTGGTCATCTTCGGCATAGAAAGGAGGCTCCATGACCTCGAATAATTTCCATCTAGAGCCACCCACGCCTTTAGGCACATCTCGGAGGGGATTAATGTATAAAGATGAAACATTCCACAATAATATTATAATAATGAATTTGCCGTGGCAGTTAACGGCTGACCAGTCCCAACAGACGGCACCCGTTCACGAGCATGACGCATGCAACAGCATCGCTTAGCTCAACCATATTGTAGGGAACCGAACGACCCGATACACAACGCCACCGTTAGCAAGACATTTTAGTGAGCATGACAGACCAATACAGCCAGGCAAAATAAGTACTAAACATAACATTAATTGCTACATGACGCTCACACATTTACAGTTTTGTATAAATATTAAGTTAATGTCACAAGAACAATATTAATAATATCTAATAGTCAATCAATGCCATAATATTAAATCGATCTAAATAACATAAAATTTTAAATGAGTGAACCTTCCCTGGTGCGGAGGAATTTCCGGACCAATAAAAAAAAGGTACACTTCGGTGTGACTAGCACCCTCTGCCAGCAGTAATGAAGATCTGTGTTCGTTAAAGCCAAGGATCCACTGCCATTCGTTTCTATTAGGTTTAAACACAGCTTCCCTTTTTTACTGTCCCACAAACTCCATTACGTGTAGTTATTGGAAAGGAGTAGTTGTTCAAAGTAGGAAGAGACTCTGACTATTTATATGCTTTTACTTTTACTTTTATAACAGTGATAGCCTTACAAACATGCTAACTTCCCACGCTCACATATATTTGTCACACATGGCCCCTAACTAAACAAAGTCGAGACCAAATTAAAATATGCCAAAGAGCTATAGAAAGAAGCTACATGGGACTCAAGATAAAAGACTAAATAAAAAAACACCACAATTAGAAAACAGACTAAGCCAACGGAAGTAGCTAAGAAAGTGCTTAGTTTAAAGTGGAGATGGGCTGTACAAGTCCAACGAGCAACTGACGAGAGATGGTCAACTATCGTCACAAATTGGTACCCGGTAAATAAAAAACGTAGACCAGGAAGACCACACAAAAGATGGAGTGATGACATCGCCACGACAGCAGGAAGCAGAAAACTTGTCGTGGTAAGCTAAGAGACAGCGGTCTGCACTCATACAGCTCAATAAGTTTGGATTCCTAACACCAAATTGTGATTTGTGTGGAACCTTAGAAGATGTCATCCACTTACTATCGGACTGTGATAAAATCAATACCATAGATATGTTACGTCCATATTAAATGGCGCGCAAAACTCATTCTCGCTGTATGTAGGTATAAAGCTATAAAACTACACACCTGTACTGCAAGAAAGAAGATACAAAAACTACGAGAGTATAAGAGACAGCTATCAAAAATAACAACACGTGTATTCGATGTCTTTGTCGCACCTGTGATAGAATATATGTGTTGTCTCTTTTTTTTGCTTAGTCTGTGTTTTGTTCGATAATATTATTCAATAGATAATTTGAATAGTATTTGTATTAAAATATTTTATTTAGTTTGTTACTCACGTACTGGTATGAGTTCTTCATTTATTTTTGCTTGATTGTTTATGCATTTTCTATACGAGGGCATTGTTATTACTTAATTAATAAAACAACACAGATTGTGACAGTGTGTGCTCGTTGTCCTGTCTTGGGCGAAATGATTGCGAGGTGCTACAATTGAGGGAGTTTTGGTTCTTACTCTGGGCACGCATGTAACATATCTACTTCTTTTAATATATAATATCATGGGATAGAAATACAGTCTGTCAAAGTTTATTAAATGAGTTACACATAAACACGCATGTTATGGGTATGTTTCGTTATACAACATGTAACAAAAACCCTGTCCGTTCCTTAAGGGCATTGTTTGGCATCGCATTGCGTACACATATAAGTAACCATTGGATATGTGATTATTATTTTTCCCTAATGAAATAAAACAATACTTAAAAATAAAAATGCTTACTAAGGACAACACTGGACATAAAGTCTATTTGTTATGCGCGCTGTTAGGCGGCTTCTATAATCCTTTGTTATGAACCGCCCGCCCGTTTTGTAACGCGCCTTCAAAGAAACTTTGTCTTTTAAAGAGTTGCCGACAAGGCGGCCTGTGTGGGAACTTACGAAAATTTGCCGAATTTTGTGATGGTTAATAAAAATAAAAATCTATAACTTTTTGTTATTTGTAGATCATCATATCGGCCATTTATACGTCCACTGCTGAACAAAGGCCAAAGAATTTGTAGATGCATTTATATATTTTATCTAGTAGGTATGTATATTAAGGCTCTAGTGTGATCTTACGAGGACCTGGAGCCCCCCCTTCAGTGCCGAAGATGATCGCTCCAGTGGTTTTAGCCGGTAGGAGTCCGGCATACCCCTTCGCCCTTCCCCGGGGTGAAGGAAGTTCCATGTAGAATTTCCACTGAACATCAATAAAAAAAAAAGTATGTATATTAAAACAGGAATACGTCCTTATTGGATCGGACAGGGTGGACAGGACAGGACATGTAACAAAAACATGTTGTCTATTGTCGACACATATTTCTGAGACTGCTGAAAATGTATTGAAGTTTGCAGCAATAGGTTTAGGTTATTTTTTTATTTGTAACTAGCTGTAGAAGAAATTTCAATTTTATTTTGAAGGTATATATTTTAATTATATTTAATGGCAAGTTTATTCTTGAATTTTGTTAGCTTGTAGGTATAAGGCAACCCTAATTATTCTTAATCTTTCAGCAAGGCATTCACTCAGTTGATCATTCAGTTCAATTCATTCGCACTTCGTCCAAACCCGACACTGCAAGCAACCGGCATTCTTGTTGGAAACGTCGAGGTGTAAACACCATATACCATCGGCACCATAGATTATACACTAATATTGAAAAATCGGCACGGTTTAACATAAGTAATAAGTAACTTGAAGAAGAGGCGTGTATTTTTACTGTGATATTATATTTGAACATGTAAGTACTGGCTGATTTATTAAAAGATCTACCTACCGAATGTGATAATAGTTTGGAGATATATATATATATATATATATATATATATTTCGTATTGTTAGTAGCCACCCTTGTGTCAGAGTTTTTCAAGCCGCCCAAAGGCCTCCGACTTGGCTTAACGACTGCTGTCTAATGACAACAACCGGGACCGACGATTTAACGTGCCCTCCGAAGCACGGAGACGCTCAGTTGAAATACCACTATGCGGTCACCCATCCAGAGGCTGACCGCGCCAAGCGTTGCTTTACCTCGCCAATCGAAAAGCCCTATATTAATAGCATAAACCCCTATATTGTGTGTGCGCCGTGTGGTGCCGGCTGTGCCGTGTGGTGCTGGCTCAGAATGCCACCACCCCATCTCCTCCCATGGGTGTCGTAAAAGTCGACTAAGGGATTAGCCGGAGGATGGGCAGCAGCGTCCTTCGAGTACATTAACAACTCAACTGCGATCGCCGACCCGTCTGCCAAGCGTGGCGATTATGGCAAAACCCCCAATGAGCCCACAACACATCCATATCGGTCGTTGTGGACATCTTTGGGGGAGGCCTGTGTCCAGCAGTGGACTTCATTCGGCCAAAATGATGAAACCCCTATGTTCTGAACTAATGGCTTAGAATTTGTTATGTAATCTCTCGAACGTGTCATGGCCACGCCATAATTAGCTGATTACTATTTTATTTTACATCATAAATATGTCTGATTAGTTACGGTTTCGCTACTTGAAATTAAATTTATATTACGAGCCTCGAAAATTCCACGGTTCTAATTAAATTATAGTTTATGGCTTAGTGGAAAATACTCAGCGATAACAAATCTCCCCAACCCTGAATTTTCATGATATATAAACCGAACAATAAGCAAGCCACATCATTCCTAGTCTTCCCGCCTAATGAGTAAATAGTTAAGTAGTTACCATTACAATATCGTACTTAATAAATATCTGCAGTAAATCTTTTACAAAAAAAATACCGACTTCAAATTACTATACGATTTTAAAACCACTAAAACGAAAAAAAAAAAACTTTATTTATGAAGTCAGGTAGGCCAGGTATAAAGGGGTGCTAGGTCAGGAAACCTCCACGTGCGCTCGGTGGCTGCTGGTCCCTCTTGATACGTCCGGGGGGAAGAGCAGTTGTCGGGCCGGTGCACCCTGGGCACCGGGCAATAACTACTCCACTTTTTGGAGGACCTTATTGTCCGGTGGCTAATATTCTGACAGGGACGGGCCCTCGCCTACGGTCGCAGTTCGCGACCAAGCGCGTCGTCGAGGCCATCCTGCCGCTCTTCGGAGCCTGGCTCAAAAGGAGCGAGCGCGTTACCTACCGTCTGACGCAGGTGTTCACCGGTCACGGTTGTTTCGGTGCATACCTGCACAGAATAGGACGCGAGGTTACGGCACAGTGCCACCATTGTGGAAGCGACCAGGATACCGCACAGCACACGCTCGAGGAGTGCCCTGCGTGGGCGGCCGAGCGGCGGATCCTGGTCGACCAGATCGGGCAAGATCTCTCTCTGCCGGCAGTAGTGTCGGCTATGTTGGCAGAGCGTGAAAATTGGAGTGCAGTGGTCTCCTTCTGCGAGAGCGTCATGCTGCAGAAGGAGACTGCAGAGCGGGATCGGGAGAGGGCTGATCCCGCACGGAGAAGGACGAGACGGCGCCGGGGCAACAACCGTCCCGGCTCCCAAGTCCAACACGCCTGAGCCCCCTGCCGTCAATTGGTGGGGGGCCTCGGGGGTCGCGGGTGCGCAGATTGGGGAGTCTGCGTGCTCACACCGAGCGACCCCCGGGAAGACGGTGGCGCGCACGTGGTCACGTGCCGCCGTGTGCGCAGCACAGCGCAAAGTGAGGCTTGGGGGGATCCTTTACAATCCTCCCAGAGAAGTGCCTGAGGGGGCGACCTTTTTACAGTCGCCTTCTCTCCGCTAGAGGGGGTGACCGCTTTATAGTCATCCCCTCCGTGATGTGCCTAAAGGCGTGGCACCAATGGGCGGCTCTAGTGTGATCTTACGAGGACCTGGAGCCTCCCTTCGGTGCCGAAGATGGCCGCTCCAGTGGTTTTAGCCGGTAGGAGTCCGGCATAAACCTTCGCCCTTCCCCGGGGTGAAGGAAGTTCCATGTAGAATTTCCACTGGACATCAATAAAAAAAAAAAAAGGCCAGGTATAAAATATAACTCGTTGGTCTGCATGAACCATAGCGGTTTTAATGTCGTATAGTATTTTAAGTCGGTATTTTTTTTTTTGTTAAAAAGTTTTATTTCTTTCTTTTTAGTGTAAATAAATGTAAGAACTTTTTCCAACTTGGTATCCGTATCTAACACTAAGAACCGAAACTTAAAATATCATCTAAGTAAAATTAAACCTGTTTATTGAAGCAGGTTAAAAAACTACTCTATCAAAAGTAATGAAATTTATATGGGATCAATTCGAAAGCATTTTGCACCTATTGAAAAAAGAATCGCTCAAATCCGTCAACAGATCTCGAAGTAATCGGTGTACATACATAAAAAAAATACGCATCGAATTGAGAACCTGCTCCTTTTTGAGGTCGGTAAAAAAATACGCATCGAATTGAGAACCTGCTCCTTTTTGAAGTCGGTAAAAAAATACGCATCGAATTGAGAACCTGCTCCTTTTTGAAGTCGGTAAAAAATACGCATCGAATTGAGAACCTGCTCCTTTTTGAAGTCGGTAAAAAAATACGCATCGAATTGAGAACCTCCTCCTTTTTGAAGTCGGTTAATAAGTCTTGAGTACTTTTTAAATAATCGTAGTCTTCACCGATCCTACTCATCCACGACAAAGCAAAACTACCTATATAGTTAGTAATATATCGAATCATAACAAATAACATATTTTATGGTATCATATTTGTATGATATAAAGCCTTTTTTTTCTTTTTTTCATTTGGTTTTTGTATAACTGTAACTTTAATTTCTTACTACGTACATGTGTCTTGGCCCTCTTATATGACCCAATCTCTCAACACTCAAAGGTTTTGCTGGTAGAAAACTCAATTCTGAGTAAGCTCGCCTTTTTACATAAGAATTTGTATTTATTGTTTAAATTAAAATGTGTACAATAAAGAATAAATAAATAAATAATTAAATAACATTTTATTTATATTAAATTCCACAGGGATAAAAAAGACTGATTTATATGAGAGATAGTCATTCGGTGTGAGCGACACCCGAAGTTGTAGTACATTCCTACCCTCAATCCTCCCTCCCTCTCGAGCGTCGACGTTTTATGGCCTCAATAGAAATTGATTGCGACGATAATAGTATTTTTTCTCAAAATAAGGCTTTTTCTAACAAAAACTTCGATAATACAAAATTATTACAAACATTGGGAGCTGTATGGTAGAGGAAACAAATAAACTGCTTTTACTTTGGGTGGGAGTTATGAGAGGTGAAAGCTTATAATAGAAGAATGGAAACCGATATTATTGTGTTATTTTTAGCCTCCATTGTTGAGTTTTCATATGATGATTAAATATTGTGAATGTGTACTCTGTAGGCGGGTGTTACAACAAGATACCCAAAGCAATCACTGATCTCACAGACGGCAAGTTACACACATGTTAAAACTCTTTTACGAGACAGGCGGGTAGGTGAGCGCAGTATGGCTACTGTTCCACAGAAGGGAAGCTGTTAGTAGCCTTTTACGAAACCCACGGGAGGAAATAGATGATTGGGATGGATTGTAATGTTAAGTTATAAGTACAAATTATGGTAAAATATATAGGTATCATCAAATCAGCCATAAGACGGATGTCTGCTGAATAAAGGCCTCCCCCATAGATTTCAACAATTGTGTCATCATTTTGGGGGGAATTTGCCAGCACTCACCACGCTTAGCAGGCGGGCTGCTGCCCATCGTTCTGGTTTAGAGTCCCTAAGTCGCCTTTTACGACATCCATGGGAGGAGATGGAGTGGTGCTATATTCTTAATCCGGACACCAAACGGAAAAAAAATATCTATTAAAAAAAATCTCTCTCCTCAATCAGTCCCGAGTTCCCGACAGACTATACCAGTTCACGAGCATAACGCATACGTGTGACAACAGACTATTAGGTCTGTCCTACACCCTGCTGTTGCTGTGAGGCAGGGGACCTCTGGGTTCGCGGGTGCGTAGATTGGGGAATCTGCGTGCCCACACCAAGCGACCCAAGAGAAGACGGTAGCACGCATGTGGTCACGCGCTGCCGTGGGACGCTTTGGGGGATCCTTTACAATCCCCCCGGGGGGGTGACCACTTTACAGTCACCCTCTCCGAGATGTCCCTATAGGCGTGGCACCAGTGGGCGGCTCTGGTGTGATCATACGAGGACCATTTTTCCTTCGCCCTTCCCCGGGGCGAAGGAAGTTCATGAAGAATTTCCACTGGGCACCAATAAAAAAAAAAGGCCTGTCCTACAACCAAAGTTTGCCAGTATTATGTCCTATACAGTTAGGGGAGACACAATTTTTTTTTTTGATTTACTGACTATATGTACTGACTGCCGCTATTTGACATGTATTGCTAATTTGTAGTTTTAAATTAATTATGTCGCTGAATATCATTATTACTAGATTATTTATTATGATTGACAGACACTATTTGACATTTCTATCAGTAGTTTTAATGGGTTTCATATTGAATATTTTAATTGTATTTCTGATGACTTTTTTAAAATTACGTCATTTTTTTATATTGTTTTGATTTTTTAATTTGTACGCCTCGATAGGCAAAACATGTATGTGCTTCCTTCCTTTTAACATCTTGCATGCTCAATTAGTGTGTAACACGTGTTTGACAAATAAATGATCTTTGTCTTTACTATTGCCATATACCGTGAAGGTGGACAAGTGCGAGTTCAACTCGCGTGGAGAGGGTTCCGTACGATGAATATATTATGTTTAGGTACGAGAAGTGACGGATGCCTGGCTTTATTTATCCAAAGGAAAAACATAACATTGTAGTTCCGCACAATATTGAAAGATTTACCATGTTATTTTAAGACTATAGACTTCTTATAGATTTTCCTGTAATCTATAAGTAAATATTTCTTAAATACCTTTAAAACCATTTATTTTAAAACTATAAAATAAATATATTTGAAACCCTCACAATAAGCCCTTAATATGTTACACGATACAGTTTGAAAATCTTTATTTTAAAATTATCTGTATAATTTCGGCCGAATGAAGTCCACTGCTGGACACAGGCCTCCCACAAAGATCACCACAACGACCGATATGAGTGTGTTGTGGGCTCATTGGGTGGTTTTGCCATAATGCCCACGCTTGACAGACGGGTTGGCGATCGCAGTTGAGCTGTTAATATACTCAAAGGACGCTGCTGCCCATCCTCCGGCTAATCCCTTAGTCGATTTTACCACAGCCACGGGAGGAGAAGGGGTGGCGGTATTCTGACCCAGCACCACACAAAATTTCTATATGATCCCCGAAAATTCTTTAAAGGGCTTCTGCGTGTTGGACCCATTTCCCTGCGTAAGTCATTCATTTAAAGATTAAAATAACAAAGTAATTGATATTAATATCCATGTAAACAATATCCGCGTGGTTTTTTTTGTTTTTTATGATGGGCTTCTCGCACTCATCCCAAGAGGGATATAGCTGCTTAACCGGGCAAATACAAATGGTATCCGGATTAAGAATATAGCACCACTCCATCTCTTACCGTGGATGGCGTAAAAGGCGACCTAGGAACTGTAAATCAGAGGAATGGGCAGCAGCGTGTCTCCTATGGAATACTAGCCATACTGCGGTCACCAACTCGCCGGCCAAGTGTGGCGAGTACTGGCGAATTCCCCCCAAAATGACGACACAGTTGTGAAAACCCATGGGGGAGACCTTTATCCAGCAGAGGACTCGCTAGGCTGTTAAACACTTATGTTTCAACTTCTTATATAATTAAATTGGCTTTTCAGTAGGTTTGCCCAATGTTTTTGAAGAGCACACATGAAATTCTCTGTGATGTTTTTGAGACGGCACGGTTGGTGCAGGGGCTGATACAGTCGGCTGCTGCGCTCCGGGTCGTGGGTTCGATTCCCGCACGGAACAAATATTTGTATGATCTGCAGGTAGTTGTTCCGGGTCTGGGTGTATTGTATATGGAATTCATGTCTGTAAACGCACCCACGACACAGGAGAAATTCTAATGTGGGTCAACGTTTAACAAAAAAAAAAACCCGTTGATGCTGCCGTGGAATCCGTTTTTTACGTATCATTGCGTAAGAGATATCTGTGTGAATCAGCAAACATCCCTAAACCGCTGCAGAAGCATACCCTGCTTCTCCAACAAGAGCGTGAAAGATTTTCTACACGGTCGGCAACTCGCAACCAGTACTCCTGGAGCTGCAAGCACCCATAAGTTACAGTAACCGCTTACCATCAGGGGGGCAGTATGTTTGTTTGCCACCTTCGAGGGAAAAAAAACGCATTTCATCTGCGACAAAAAGGCTTTTCATACAAAGCATGTAAACACACCTTTACTTACAATCCGTTGTTAAGGCAAGCGCTCTACTACAGAGATATGCAAATAAATACATATTGCAGAATGTTTCGGGTCTGGGTGTTTGTGCATGTGAGATTATCTGTAAACTGTACCCAAGACACAGAAGAAAACGTAGCGCGAAGCAATGTTTTTCCAAAAAAGTTAAGAAAAGAAAAGAAAAGAAGATAAGAGAATAAAATATTTATCGTATAAATTTGTATTTTTGGATGTTTGTTTCTTAATCACGTTAAAACAGCTAAACGGATTCAAGTACAATTTGGCAGATGGTATATTATGTTACGGACTAGGACATAGGATACATATATTTAATAGCATTATTAAGTTCCCTTGACGGTTTAAATTAATTCACTTACAAATAGGGTTGCCAAGCGTCCTGAATTTTCTGGTCCAGTACAAAAATATGTCTGTCCAGATTGCGGCAGTGCTCGTAAAACTGATGGCCGCTGGGGCAAAAAGGTTCTCGAGTGACCTCCAACGAGATGGACGGCTGACCTGGTGAAGGTCCCTGGGAGCCATTAGATGCATGTAGCATGTGACCGGACTTTGTGGAAATCTATGGAGGCCTTTGTTCAGCAGTGGGCGTGCTTTGGCCGATATGATGATGATGATGATGAGATTGCGGCTGGATTTGTAAGACACCATGAATTTCATAAAATTTAGTGATAGAAAAGATAAATAATATAAATCATAGAAAAACAATGTCAACAATCAACAATTAAAACATATATATTAATTTTAAGTGTTTATGTACCATACACAATGTCGTACTTTAAAGAAAATCATCAATCAATCTGCAAATATCCAGAAATTTATTTGCTCACTTATTCTTCATTGTAAACAATAAAACATAGTTTGTTCAATACAAATCCTGTACAAAGACGAGCTTAAATCAACGTTGAATTCTATACCACCAAACCTTTGAGTTATAAAAAACAGAAACAAAAAAGGACAGGATCAAGTGTATGAATTATAAAAACAACGGATTCAGGGGTGCTGTTATTTAATGAAATACTCAAGTAATTTTCTTTGGATTTCCTTTTTTTTTGTTGATCTGTAGGTCACATGGGGACGAAGTCGTGAGTGAAACAGTAAGATTCAATATCAGCCACAGGACGTCCACTGCTGAACAAAGCCATTCCACTTTTTAATGTAAAAACAATTTATTTCGACCTTATAATCAGATAGATTTGCCGTTGGTCCCGACCCCGGCTCTGACGGTATCACCAACAAGGTGATTAAACTCTTCCCCGAACGTCTTATCGCCTTAATGACCGTCATCTTCAATGCGGCATTAAACAATAACCTATTTCCGCATACGTGGAAACAGGCCACCGTTATCGGTATTCCCAAACCCGGTAAGCCCAAGTGCGAGCCTTCCAGCTATCGCCCCATAAGCCTTCTCAATTCTCTTGCGAAGATTTATGAGCGGATTATCTATTCCCGATTAAAGGATTATGCCGATTCCAAGAAACTCATTCCCGACGAACAGTTTGGTTTTAGAACCAAACACTCGTGTGTACAACAAGTCCACCGACTAGTTGAACACATCACGTTCGGATTCTCACGCGGCCTGATGACGGGAGTCCTTTTTTTCGATGTTGCGAAAGCATTTGACAAAGTCTGGCACAATGGCTTATTATATAAGTTGTACCAACTCGGAGTGCCTTACCGTCTCGTTCTCATCATACAAGACTTCTTGTCAAATCGCAGTTTCCGATATCGAATCACGGGCGCTCTCTCTTCCCCCCACCCCATTAGAGCCGGAGTCCCACAAGGATCCGTGCTAGCCCCATTATTGTTCACACTGTACACCAGTGATCTCCCCAAAAGACCTGCTAATACGACCCAATTAGCACTGTTCGCAGATGACACGGCCATATTCTACTCTGGTAGCAGTCCCGATAGTATAACTAAGATCCTCCAAACCACAGCCAACGTCTACGGTAAATGGTTTAGGAAATGGCGGATCGAAGTTAACCCTATCAAAAGTAAAGCCGTCCTATTTTGCAAATTAGGCGACGACCACCCACGCTTCAGGGAGATCTCGATGCTGGGCCAATCGGTTCCTTGGGAACCGCACGCCAAGTATCTTGGAGTCACCCTAGACAAAAAACTGACCTTCATTCCCCACACAAAGATGGTGCGTGCCCGCGCTGCCTTTGTGCTCGGTCGCCTTCACTATATTCTGAACGCTCGTAGTAAATTATCCCTTAGAAATAAGGTGAGAATTTACACGACATGCATTCGACCCATCATGACCTATGCCAGCCCAGTGTTCGCACACGCCGAATCATACCCACTCCGTAGATTAGAAACCCTCCAAACCCGTTTCATGCGCAAGGCCACCGGAGCGCCTCTGTACATGCGAAACGACCAACTCCATTTCGACCTTAACTTGCCGACCATCAGGCAATTTATGAAACAAGCGTCCAAACGCTATCTCGATTCTGCCCTGTCCCACCCAAATCCCCTTGTGGTATCAGCCGCCGACTACGAACCCTCCCGTATCAGTAGAGTACGCCGCCCGAGGCACGTTCTGGTCGATCCAGACGATAAAATCACGTTAGATCACATGAAGAGACTCGCGTTGTCTCGTTCACTGAACACCCGACCGTTGTACCGCCCTCGCCGCCGAGGATGCCCGCCTCACCGACGTCGCGGAGGCCTATCGCCGCGTCACCTTCCCGTTCAAGTTAGCACTTCTCCCTCCCGTCTCTTGCTCGCGCCGGCCCGTGCCGAGCCTGTAGCTTTAAATGTCCCTTAATACAATTTAAATAATACCGATCCAGCTGTCCCCAAAACAATAGCTTGATATCCCCAGCAACGCCCTAAGCCGAGGTCCGTGTCCCGCAGGGAGCGCCCTTAGCGAAAGTTGCTTAGTTTTTAATAATTAATTTAAGCCTGGCTGGAGGCCTCTTTTGGCTTCGCCAGCAAATGACCGGTTAAGCAACCACATTTCCCAGAAATGTATGCGAGAAGCCCAACAAAAATAAAAACGTTGGTCCCGAACTAGGTTCCTGTATCTTGAGCACCACAATATTAACAATTCGCAGTGTCTAAAATTGAAAACGCAGCAGATGCTGAGGAATCGCGTACTTATCAAAGCCGCAAGGTCCGTTATTTATGACATTTTTGTTAGTCTATTGAAAATCGATACAGTTTACGTAGCATTACTTTGAGAACTGCACGTTTTGCCGTCTCAAATTCTAAGATGTGGTGGTTTTATCCAACCCGTCCCAGACCCGAATGTAGTAATTGGAAATTGACTGGTAAAGAGCGAAACTAGTTATATAACTTTAATAGGTGCACATTCACGTAAACGTTTCATTATGTAAATAAACCTACGTACGCGTCGTACTATTACTCTTATGTGTTGCTTGAAAGAAAGATTTTGATGTAACGTTTACACAAATTATTTCAGATGGTCCCCTTTCTCCCTTCAACCCTTTCAATTTCGTTGCACATACATTTAGAAATGTAGCTGATATTGACGATTATATATATATATATGTATCTGTGATATGTATATCGGTGAATTTTATTGCTCTATAAAAGTAGTAATAACAATACGATATTAGAGATTTCACTGCGGATTCAGAAGTGAGTTCTAGCCACGCTGATCTGTTACGCTCATGACACAGCTATTCAATTTCGTGTTGCTGACTGCAAAGATATTTATGAGAGAACCATATTATGCGAAACATTTCCAGAAGGCTTAATCTAAATCTACTTCCCCACAAGAAAAAGAAAACAAAATTCATTTCTTTTAGGAATACTACTACATAAACTAAGTGAGTTCTTACATAACAGCACTGTCGGGATCTCTTTTCAAATAATATCATCCATTAAATATTGAAAAGTGTTGGGCCGAGTAGACTTCCTTGCGGTACTCTGAATGACAAACTTAGTTCATCACGCACCTCATTATCTTCTCTAACATACTGCCGACGACTGGACTAAACCATCAAACTATTTTAGTGCTACTCCTCTTTTAGTTCTTTTACCCAGTGCCTCCATTTTATTTATTAGAATCTTAATTGATACAGTGTCATTTAAAACGATATATTAAACAAACATATATATTTATAGTTGTTTTTACAGCGCATCCGGTCAATGTATCGTAGCCATTGTATCGCTACACATAAATACATTTACGAGCCCAAGCTATCAATGGTGATTGATTTATATGAAAATCTTGGGAGCGCTCGTCTGGGAGAGAAAGGGAAATGCATGTCAGTTGCTTGTAATAAATCAAGTTGGAAGATGAGAATCATTAATAGAATCGAGGATATAGAATTGAGGTGCTCATAGCCAGTTGCACTCACTGATCGGTAAACGATCGGCGAGATTAAGCAACGCTTGGCGCGGTCAGCCTGTGGATGGGTGACCGCATAGTGCTATTTCAACTGAGCGTCTCCGTGCTTTGGAGGGTAGGTTAACTCGTCGGTCCCGGTTGTTGTCATTAGACAGCAGTCGTTAAGCCAAGTCGGAGGCCTTTGGGCGGCTTGAACAACTCTGATTCAAAGATGGCCAATAACCAATACGAATAAATAACGTACATAATACATAAACATGTAACATAATATGTAAACATGTAAACATTTGATCTAAAATGGTCACATAATAGATTAGACTAATATCAATTCTTTTACCTACCAGCGGTAGATAGCATAGTTCAGTTTAGTATTTCTAAAATATTTAAACGAATGAAATGCGTTCAGCCTTGCGGCGACAACAGATGCGAACTCGAAGTGGCTGATGACCGCTAAATGACGATGCAAGTCGCGACGGATTCCGCCTCCCCGCGTGCCCCACACCTGTCTTTTGTTTACATTTGATTTGCGGCGAGCGTGATGCGGCTGTCCACTTTCGATACGTACGAAAGCTGTTTATTTATTTATGTTTATATTTTATTTAATAAATAAATAACTAATTACCATTATTGGCATTTTTCTTTTCTTATTTAGGCTATTTTTATTTTGTATTTTGATTGATTTTATTTGTATGCTTTTTTGTGGGACCCGCAGTCGTACCGATTTATTTTAACTTGTAGTTAAGGAGACGGACTGAAAATCAGATTGGTCAGATCGCGGTTCAATTACTGCGACCTGCCAACATTGCTGTGCATCGCTCCTTTTACCATAATATCACACATTTTTGTGCGATATGTTGGTTAATCTTCCTAATTATAGTGTGTTCTTCTGGTGATAAAATATTTTCTATTCTATTCTAACCACACGAAAAGAAAGGAAGAAGAAATAATTGAATAGAATTATTTAGTGCAGTAATTAGATCTTTACACGTGTGATAGCCACTTTCACTCGTCATAATGAAACGACAGAGGGCATTTCACTACATGACAGCCTCTGAGAAGAAATGCCGTATCGTTAAATTCCCTGCTTTGTGGATGAGCTGAGCGACGTCGATGCATGCGTCATACTTTTGAATGGATGCCATAATCTGGGACTGGTCAGTCCTTAAGTGCCATGCAAATGTGCCGTTAAATAAGAATTTAACGGCACATTTATTTATACTTCATCCATTTCACTCCACTTGGCTCCGTGTGGTGTCTGAATTAAGAATACGAGTATAGCAGCACTTCTTCTCTTCCCGTGGATGTCGTAAAAGGAGACTAAGGAAGCTGCTGCCCATGCCTCTGGTTAAGAGTCCCTTTCTGTCAAACGGTAGTCACACTGCGCTCACCAACCCGCCTGCCAAGCGTGGTGAGCATTGGCAAATACCCCCCAAAATGACGACACAGTCGTGGAAATCTATGGGGGAGGCCTTTGTTCAGCAGTGGACGTATAAATGGCCTAGACGATGAATAAGAATCCGGGTTGCCTTAGCGATCAACCCCACCTATAAAACAACTCGCAACGCAACACTAGATGAGCCTCGGATGTGTTGCCATTAGGGTTGCCTTATCCATTTTCTCCTTAAAGGCCTCCATATAGTATGTCTGCTTTAATCTTGGGGGTTGATTTTCCGGTCTTCATCACGCATCGTACGAAGCAACATTGCTACTTCACGCCGGTATTCATTGACGACGTGATGCTTCCTTGGTCAAGCCAGTCCATTTACAACTCTAGTCAACTGAATACTACAGCTAGACTCTGGCTCTCCCATGTAGAACAGACATACGCACCGGAATCATGGAAAAGAGGCAAGGTGGGGCTGTTCTTAAAAAACGCATATTTGCTAGGCAAACGGCGAGTTATTGAAGTCTTCCTGTGGGTTGCATTATGAGTACACAGATGCCCCTATCTGTGCACCCGCGACTCCCGGGCAGGACCACCTTTTTATTTTTATTATTGGTGCCCAGTGGAAATTCCTCATGAACTTCCTTCGCCCCGGGGAAGGGCGAAGGGGTATGCCGGACTCCTACCGGCCAAAACCACTGGAGCGGTCAGCTTCGGCACCTATGGGAGGCTCCAGGTCCTCGTATGATCACACTTGAGCCGTCCACTGGTGCCACGCCTATAGGCACATCTCGGAGAGGGTGACTGTAAAGCGGTCCCCCCGGGGGGGATTGTAAAGGATCCCCCAAAGCGTCCCACGGCAGCGCGCGACCACATGCGTGCTATCGTCTTCTCTTGGGTCGCTTGGTGTGGGCACACAGATTCCCCAATATACGCACCTGCGAACCCAGAGATCCCCCACCTTTTAAGCAACGGCAGGGGGTCCCAGGCGTATAGGAATTAGGCGCCAGAGCGGTTGTTACCCCGGCGCCGTCTCCTCTTTCTTCGAGCGGGATCGGCCCTCTCCTGATCCCGCTCTGCGGTCTCCTTCTGGAGCATGAAGCTCTCACAGAAGGAGACCACTGCATTCTAGTTTTCGTGCACTGCCAACATAGCCGACACTACTGCTGGCAGAGCGAGATCTTGCCCGATCTGATCGACCAGGATCCGCCGCTCGGCGGCCAACGCAGGGCCCGCCTCCAGCGTGTGCTGTCCGGTGTCCTGGTCACTATCACAATGATGGCATTGTGCCATGGCCTCGCGTCCAATCCTGTGCAGGTACGCACCGAAACAACCGTGCCCGATGAGCACCTGCGTCAGGCGGTAGGTGACGCGCTCGCTCCTTCTGAGCCAGGCTCCAAAGAGTGGCAGGGCGGCCTCAACGAGGTGCTTGGTCGCAAATTGCATCCGCAGGCGGTGACACCACTTTGCAAGTTCGCGTCACCGAGCTAGCCGCCTCAGCCTGTCCAACGCCCCTGGAGGCGCGTCTTCACCGCTCTGGCGGAGGGAGCGTGTCTGATAGCAGACCCACGCATCCATCTCCGCCAGGATTTCGAAAGGCGAAAACGCGCCAGGAGAGTTGCCGCCTCATAGGACACTGTTTGGTAGGGCAGGACCACCTACAACTCCGGAACGAATGAAATTATCATGCCAATATTTTATATGCTTCGCCGCGTGTTAGTAAAGACGGAAACACACAATACTGCACGCTTCTCAAACATGCATGAACAATTTGTACAAAGCTTGCGTGAGCGTCTCCAATCACAGTAATGTGAGCAAAATTGTCTGTGTGGGCTGTCCTAAATTATGAAAGAGACATAACTTTTGAGAACGATTGGGTGAGTTGAAAAAAACCAGACAACGCGAGTTTAATCTTTAGGTACGAGAAGTCACAGATGCCTGGCCTAGTTAAGGCGAACGAGTAGTAGCAATAAGTTATCCGAAGAACAAACTTAACATTGTAGTTGAAAAACATGTTCTCCGATACATTCCAACGGCAAATGTAAGTTTTTACGCACAATACTGAAAGATTTACCATGTTGTTTTAAGACCATAGACTTCTTATGGGTTTTTTTGTAATCTATAAGTAAAGAACTTTCATATAATTATTTTTCAAAATTATAGGCTTTACGAGTATAGTTTCGGAGCTAAGGGGGAGGGGATGGTCAGTTCGCCTATTTTCTTAAATAACTTTTAACATATTTATGATAAATAAAATTTAAAAAATTGGAACCCTCGCAATAAGCCATTTTATTTAATATGTTACACGGTAGAGTTCGCAAATATTTATTCTGAAATTTTCTATATTACCCCCGAAAAGCGACCTCAGACAGACACACACGAGTGATCCTATAAAGGTTCTGCGTTTTTTCCTTCGGACGTTCGGAACCCTAAAAACAGAGTGTTCAAGAAGTTATTTTCAAAGTAGTTAATTAGTTATACTTAACCACTTGACCTGCCTAAGTCATAATGAACCAACATACGATGACCCCCCGATACCGTTTGGAAATCCTGTCATTTTTGCGTATTAAGACACGGAATTTCTGCCTAACAGATTTGTCATAAGAAAAAATATAATATTGATATAATCTTGCACCTTCCCGTTCAAGTTACTACTTCTCCCCCCGTCTCTTGCTCGTACTGGCCCGTGCTGAGCCCCCTTAGCGCAAGTTGCTTAGTTTTAATATAAATTTGAAGCTTGGCTGGAATCTTGTGGAAAACGAAGCATATCGCTAGAAGTGGATACAGCAACTAGCCATATTTATCATTCAGAGGTTTGAGTTTCAAGTCTCATGGGAGTCATTCGTTATGTACTGCGATTCGTCTAATAAACTTGCTTTACTATCGACATCCCTGGCAAGTTGACAGTTGTTCTAACTAGGGGACATATTTATTCCTCAAACTTACCACTATCATTACAGATTTAAAAAAAAAACCTAATGCGATAGTGTAGCATATAATATTTTCATCTTGTTGGAGGTTTGTTGTAAATGATGGTAAACAGTTGAATACGAATTTACTTTTAATGATTAGATAAAGAACATACAAAGAAATATAAGAGGTGTGCGTATTGAGTACAATTTTGTGCGTCGATTGCCATTTTTTGATCGCAACGTATGCGGTATCGTAACCACGAAGAGGTCCTCCCATTGGCCGCCGAAGTAGCATTGCGTCATCTTGTACCAATAAGCGTGCATTATACGCAATCCCACAGCCAGTGTGACGTCTGGTGGTGGTGGTGGTATTAAGGGGAATCTATGCTATTAAGGTAAAGCCTGGATACATCTACTTGTTAATTAATCTTGTAACAAATTTACTTTACTTCTTAATTAATCTTGTAACAAATAATAAACAGTGCTACCTTTGTGAAATCACTCAGAGTACAATGGAATACGTCAGTCTCACTAGCTATGAGGTTGAGGGTGCGGAGTGCTCGCGTCAGCGGCGCCTCAGTTAAGAGGTTGGTTCGGCCACGCGGCTCCACCAACAGCCGGACTATTAAGCTTAAAACATGATTGTGTTCCAGTTTACAGGGTACTTACTGTAGATAGTGAAGTTACTGACCATAGGAAACCAAATAATGAATGTGGGAAGGTCACGAGCGCAATGTGGTGCCACGCAGGACTAGGTTCGGGTAGTCTGCATGCTCACACCGAGCGACCCCCGGGAAGACGGTGGCGCGCACGTGGTCACGTACCGCTGTGTGCGTAACACAGCGCACAGCGAGGCTTAGGGGGATCCTTTACAATCCTCCCCGAGGAGTGCCTGGGGGCGGCCTTTTTACAGCCGCCTGCCCTCCGCTAGAGGGGGTGACCGCTTCACAGTCATCCCCTCCGAGATGTGCCTAACGGCGTGGCACAAATGGTCGGCTCTAGTGTGATCTTACGAGGACCTGGAGCCCCCCCTTCGGTGCCGAAGATGACTGCTCCAGTGGTTTTACCCGGTAATAGTCCGGCATACCCCTTCACCCTTCCCCGGGGCGAAGGAAGTCCATGTAGGATTTCCACTGGACACGAAAAAAAAAAAATTGACTAGTTCTGGGTATCATTGCAATTTTATAAGTAGGTGTGAAGGTTAACTACCATGCGAATAATAGCTTGTCTCGTTACGAGGTTGATTAACACGAGTTTTTAGAAATTAAGTCAAATGACTACAAATATTTTGAAGTTTTCAACCCAAAAGAACGTCCACTGCACAAAAATTCCACAAATAATACACCTCTGGGTGAACCTGCAGATCATAAAAATGTTTGATCCGTGCGGGAATCGCGCCCGTGACACCGAGTGCAGCAACCGACTGTATCAGCCACTGCACCAACCAGATTGTCAGATTTTAATAGATTATTGGCCATTAACTTAATTCTTTTTCATCATCATCATTTCGGCCGAATGAAGTCCACTGCTGGACACAGGCCTCCCCCAAAGATGTCCACAACGACTGATATGGATGTGTTGTGGGCTCATTGGGGGGTTTTGCCATAATCGCCACGCTTGGCAGACGGGTTGGCGATCGCAGTTGAGTTGTTAATGTACTCGAAGGACGCTGCTGCCCATCCTCCGGCTAATCCCTTAGTCGACTTTTACGACACCCATGGGAGGAGATTGGGTGGTGGCATTCTGAGCCGGCACCACACGGCATTCTTTTTATTTAATTCTTTTTAAATGCCATATATGGCATGTCATGCAGTAAGGCGTATTGTACTTCATAAAGTTAAATAAACTTTCTTAGTCACTCTAACCTCCTGCAGCGATTGATCTTCGAGATAGCTATTTAATTTACCTACGAAACATTAAACAGCGCTGCTCGAGGTAATCTAAACGCCACGGAGTAGCATTTGTTACTTCAAATACAATTTACCCTATACCTTTGAAGCTAAAGGTATGCAATCAAGCAAACAGAGCGAGCGCATTAATATTAACACTGCGTCCACAATTTTGCATTTGAAGACTTCAATTGAAGTCACAAACAACATCAAGGTATACAGATCATCTCAGCAGTTCCTTTGGTTAATTTGAAGCATTCACCGTGTGGTGCCGGCTCCGAATACCACCACCCCATTTCCTCTCGTGGGTGCCGTAAAAGTCGACTAAGGGATTAGCCGGAGCCATCCTCCGCAGCGCCCTTCGAGTACATTAACAACTCAACTGCGATCGCCAATCCGTCTGCCTAGCGTGGCGATTATGGCAAAACCCCCCAATGAGCCCACAACACACCCATATCGGTCGTTGTGGTGATCATTGGGAAGCCCATGTTCAGCGGTGGACGTATTCGTATGTAGGCATTGACGTCATATCCGTAGACTATGTGCGTCATTGCGATGCAACCCCTGGTGCTATATTGCTGTCAATTTCACAGAGTAACGGATGTCCGTTATGTGAAGGTATTGGAGCAGGAGATAATTACGTTTAAAGGATAAGCATAGGTTTTCATCATAGCGGCCATTTATACGTCTACTGCTGAATAAAGGCCTCCCCCACAGATTCCACAACTGTGTCATCATTTTGGGGGATATGTGCCAGTGATGCTATATTCTTAATCCGGACACCACACGGACTTCTTAATCCGGACACCACAAGGACACACGGACCGCAGCATAGGTTTTAGTAACTCAATTTTAGGACAAGTTATATGTTCAAGGTTCTTAATCTTTGCCTGGATCCAGGATCCAAAATATTTTATACCGCTCAGGACAAAGTAGACAGCACATAATAAAAAACCGGTTGAGTGCAAGTTAAATATTGAATGATTTACCGTTTTATTTTAATTTTGTACTTATTTATATTTCATTCTGTACTTTAAAAAAAATGTGCTCAGTAGTTTCGGAGACGAGGGCGGGGTAAATTTTCACCTGCTTTCGTAAATAAATTTATTTTTAAATTATAATAAAAATATACAAGAGACCCTCACTACAATCCCTTTCATTTAATACGGTATAGATTGCAAAACTTTAATTTAAAACATACTAATTTTGACCCTATAGCGACCTCATATTCAAAATTCATTTATTTAGGTTACACGTCCGTATTTGGGTTGCAGATATGTGTACCAAATTTCAACTTTATCGGTCCAATAGATTCGGAGTAAATCCGTTCCGTGTGATCTTTTTTAATGTCGCCCCGCACTAAAACATCTCTCCAGCACCCAGATCCGAAACAACTATCAGTATATCATACAGATATTTGTTCCGTGCGGGGATCGAACCCGCGACACGTTGCGCAGACAGCCAATCACTTAGCCACTGCGCCAACCGTGCCTTCAAATCTGGCTTTCTTTATCTTTTGGAGTCCCATGTTCCACAGTGGCCATTTACCGGCTGAAGTGCGTGTCGCGCGTGAGATATCGCCACTAATAACCTACAATATACCAAACATATATAAATTATACTCTATACTGTCACGGAAGCAATTAGTTGGAACTAACCGAGGGTCTTATAGTCCCATCGTAATTTTACACGCCTCGCAACCCTGTAAGTGCGAGAGGGTATAACCCTAAAATACTATGACCTATAAGGCGAGGTCAAACAGTGAGCTGAGATGTCTTATAAAACAGTATGGAGAGTTGTGTCCATAGTACCTTTCGGTACTGTACGGTACATTCGGTCCTATAGTTTCAGGTCTCAATCCGTGTGGTGTCCGGATTAAGAATATAGCACCACTGAATGCAATGGATGTCGTGAAAGGTGACCAAAGGACTCTAAACCAGCCAATAGACGGCACGGTTGGTGCAGTGGCTGATACAGGCTGCTGCGCTCACGACACAGGAGAAATCCTAGTGTGGGGCAAAGTTTAAAAAATAAAAAACCCCATGACGATGATACACAATTGTGAAAATCTATGGCCTCCCGCCTTTGTTCAGCGGTGCAATTATTTTGGTTGATATGATAGTTTCAGATATAGACCCCACTTTCTGTATCCAGTGTGCCGTGGGCTTGATGAAGCTTCTTCTCGTGCGCTAATAAGAACATGCCATCACCAAACCGCGTGGTGTTGGCTTTGAAAGGCACCGACACATCTCATCCCGTGGGTGTCGTAAAAGATGACTATGGGATTAGCCGGAGGATGGGCAGCGGCGCCCTTCGAGTAAATTAACAACTCAACTGCAATCGGCAACCCAAGCGTCTCTCCCTCATCATCATCATCCTATCGGCCATTTGTGAGTCCACTGCTGAACAAAGGCCTCCCCCGTGGATTTCCACAGTTGTGTCGTCTTTTTGGGGGGTATTTGCCAATACTCGCCACGCTTGGCTGACGGGTTGGTGAGCGCAGGTATGGTATATTTTCCATAGAAGGGATGCTGCTGCCCATCCCTCTGGTTTAGAGACCCTTAGTCGCCTTTTACGACATCCATGGGAGGAGATGGAGTGGTGCTATATTCTTAATCTGTGTATATTATGGCTTTGATAAACCCAATATTTTAAATTTTTCATAGCTTGTTTTACTTGACACTTGAATACTTTTTTTTATAAATTTTTGACTTTTGGGACGTTGATGACAATTTCTGTAACCCTTTTGACAGAGAGGGTCTGCCTCGTAGACCTGCTATTTTTGATAAATGCCTGACGTAAAATCATTCAATGGAACATATACTTGATTTCCTACTCCTTATCCAACTCGTTTAAATTTAAATGAATGCTTTGCTCGCATTTCACCATCCTCATCGGAGTTAATGGTGTGTGCGAGATAACACAAAACCACACGATCACGTGCCTACATAATCTTTTATGTTGTAACTTCTAACATTAAATCTTTGAAATCCTGTTGGTTAACATTTTCATAACATAAAACCGTGATTTAAATTATCGTGATTGTGACAGAATAATTTTTAGCTTGATTTTTTACTGAAGAGATGGGGCAACCTATTTTTTCCGGAATCTTTTATTTTTTTGTTGTCTTATCCTGGTAAAGACTTTTTAAATATATGTACAACATGGTGACGAGTATACCAATATCCGTTGGGAGCTCTGTTCTCGAAGTTGTTGACGAGTTTGTCTACCTGGGACAAACTGTCCAGTTAGGTAGGGCCAACTTCAAGAAAGAGATCAATCGTCGAATCCGACTCGGCTGGGCAGCGTTCGGGCAACTTCGCAACGTCTTTTCGTCAACACTACCGCAATGCCTCAAGACGAAAGTCTTTAACCAGTGTGTGTTACCAGTTATGATGTATGGAACAGAGATGTGGTCACTCACTGTGGCGCTCATAGGAAAGCTGAAGGTCACTTAGCGAGCTAAGGAGTGTATATGTGGTATTTATCTACGAGATCGAATTAGAAATCAGGAGATCTGTAGAAGAACTAAAGTTGCCGACATAGCTGAAAGGATTAGCAAACTGAAGTGGCAATGGGCGGGGCACATTGCTCGTAGAACTGACGGCCGTTGGAGTAAAAAGGTTCTCGAGTGGAGACCTCGCACCTGAAAACGCATCGTGAGACGACCTCCAACTAGGTGGACAGATGACCTGGTGAAGGTCACTGGGAGCCGTTGGATAAAGGCGGCATGTAACCGCTCGTTGTGAAAATCTAAGGGGGAGGCCATTGTTCAGCAATGATATGATGATGATAGTGACGAGACGAGCAAGTCATTCGTCTGATAGAAAGCGTCATGCCTGCCCATAAAATTGAAATGCTACCCAGGATTAGTCCTGGTCCTCACGGTGCACTCGTCACCAACAGACGGTCAGCAATTTAGTCTCATATGACCATTAATTTTATTAGCTACAGTGCCATTCTAACCGGATCACAGTAATGTCTATGCCACTGATAATGCACTCCTTTCAGCTAAATTCTGAGTGGAGACAATCTATACTCTATTTATTATAACATTAGACAAATCACAATCACGTGACCACGAATAATGACAAATTGCTTTGAATCAATCAAAAAGCTCTCAAAAAATGCGCGAAGAAAGAGAGAAAATGAAAGCAACCATTCGGCTTACCAGTAGTTAGAAAGAGATGAATATACACCTTTAGTTACGTCAGTTACGTAGCATTAGCAGCTATCCGTGTCAGTATTAAGTGTATAGTCTATGGCTATACGCATGCACGTTCGGTGTCGTCTTGGCGCCGGCCGCCATTAGACCGCGTAATAAAACAAAATACTGTAATTTTACTTACAGTATAGATTTACGCATGAAATGGCGTTTTTTTCCTCACCGATAATTCGTGCATGAAGCTTCTATTAAAAAACACGAAGGCATTTTTTCCTCAATATATTGCAAGAATTACGTTTAAGATTGACGTCTAGTTGCGACCAGCCGGGACACTGGTCGGTGCGTGACTAAGTGAATGCCTTGCTTTCATGTGACCATCATAGAGCGCGGACAACGCATCTACACTTATAAAAACATCTTAGATTGAACACATCTCATTTCTTTTCTCGCTTAGCTCACCGTGCGTCATCGCTTTAACTGTCAGTAGGTTGCAAATGTCTCGAAATAAGTGGCACGTTTAAGTGACGGTACATGCGACTACATATATCTAAGATGCCTACAAAAAGCAATAGACTGGCTAAGAAGTTAAGCATTCGGTTTGAAAAGTTAGATCTATGCTGGGAACAAACTCTACCTATTAGATTTGTTTCAAGTCATCATATCGGCCATTTATACGTCCACTGCTGAACAAAGGCCTCACCATAGATTTTCACAACTGTGTCATCATTTTGGAGGATGTTTGCCAATACTCACCACGTTTGGCAGGCGGGTTGGTGAGCGCAGTATGGCTACCGTTTCACAGAAGGGACGCTGCTGCCCATCCCTCTGGTTTAGATTCCCTTAGTCGCCTTTTACGACATCCACGGGAGGAGAGGGAGTGGTGCTATATTCTTAATCCGGACACCACGCGGAATGTTTCAAGTATGGGGGTTCAAAATGGGTCTCATCATATCCATTATCATATAAACCATAAGACGTCCACTGCTAGATAAAGGCCTTCCTCATAGACGACCGGTTTGCCATGTGTTGTCATTTTGGGGGGAATTTGCCAATACTCACTACGCTTGACAGGCGGGTTCGTGAGCGCAGAATGGCTACCGTACTACAGATGGGACGCTGCTGTCTAAGCCCCTGGTTTAGATAAGATATATATAAAATCAATCAGTGTGGTGTCCGGATTGAAAATATAGCAACATTCCATCTCCTCCCGTGGATGTCGTAAAAGGCGACCAAGGCAGAGTCCCTAAGCCGGAGGGATGGGCAGCTGCGTCCCTTCTGTAGATCAGAACTATTCTGCGCTCACTAACTTGCCTGCCGAGCGTGGTGAGTACTAGCAAATTCCCCCCAATATGATGACACAGTTGTGGAAATCTATGGGGAGGCCTTTGTTCAGTAGTGGACGTTGTATAGCCGATATGATGATGATGACGATATTTAGAATGTGATGTTTAACAAGTGTCATATTACATTCTAAATAAATTATTATTATAATCTAAGTGCCTGGTATTATAAACACATTGTCTATTTGGTTGTGATTGTTTGAAAATATTGAAATGTCAAAATCTTTGATCAAATACACTTTTTTTTTTAACAACGTTGCCCTCACTAGGATTTCTCCTGTGTCGTGGGTGCGTTTACAGACATGAATTCCACATACAATACACCCAGACCCGGAACAACTACCTGCAGATCATACAAATATTTGTTCCGTGCGGGAATCGAACCCACGACCCGGAGCGCAGCAGCCGACTGTATCAGCCACTGCACCAACCGTGCCGTCCTTTGGACATAAAAATGGATAAATATATGCGATGGCAGTGACACCCTAATCACAGATTATATTCTGTTCTATTCTGGTGTTTCGAATAACAAGAAAGAAAGAAAGAAGAAGAAGAAAGAAACCAGTTTTATTTTGGACTCACACAGGTAATTACAGATAATGTACTAAAAAATAATATATAATATAGTATAAGCAAACTGCGCGAAGCCAAAACAGGCCCTTATCTCAGCATAATGCTGGACATTATTTAGAAAAATGCTAGGCGCTGTTTTTAGATAAGACCGAATTTGTAAATGTTTCTGGTTATGTTTAAAAACAGATAATAGAACTGACGGTAAAGCCAACAATATTAATATTGCATTTACAGATCAACGAGGTTAAGCAACGCTCGGTACGGTCATTACATGGATGAGTAACCGCATAGTGGTATTTGAACTGAGCGTGCCCGTACTTCGGAGGGCTCGCAGGATCGTTGACTCCGGTTATTGTCATTAGACGGCAGTCGTTAAACCAAGTCGGAAGCCTTTGAGCTAGGGATAGGCAAATGAAAAATATATCGTATATATTATATAGGATACCTATTTTGAAACTCGAACAAAACATCGATTATCAATATACCGAGGTTTAAAATATCGACGTGAAATTCGATATTTCACGTCGATATTTTAACCAATGAAGATTTTATTCAATAAAAAAATATCGGTATATCGATATATTTTAACCAAGCCTACTTTAGGTGGCTTGAACAACACTGATATAAGGTTGGCGATTAACCACATGAAATGAACAGGAAGATTACATCACATACAGAAAATAAAATCAAAATTATCTAGTTTTATATATGCATGCTCTCGTAAGCTCAAAAAAACGACAGACTTAAAAACTGCTCTATCCGCATACTATGCATACGCATACGCATGGCTTAAGTATGGTATAACTCTTTGGGGAAATTGTGTAGATAACGATGACTTGTTTAAACTACAAAAGAAATGCATAAGGATAATAGTTTATATCCACGATGAAGAAAGTTGTAGGCCGCATTTTAGGAAACTAGAAATTCTTACTTTGACATTAATATATATTTTTTAAATCTGTAAATTTGTAAGATATAATCCAAACTTTTATTTAAAAGTATCAGACCAACCTCGCCGATATGCACCACGTGCCCGGTTTGAAAATATGCTTGTAATACCACAATCTAAGCTTAAATTACACAACACGAGCCCTCACGTAACTTCCATAAAAATATACAGCAAAATACCAAACGACATAAAAATAGAAGAAAATGATAAAATATTTATTAAACGCCTCAAAAAATTACTTGTCGATAGATGCTATTACACGCTAAATGATTTATTTAATGATGACTTCAAATCGTAGATCTTTTATTTATATCTGAGGACATTAGCCATCTTAAACGTAAGACATGACTTAATAAAGTAATTGATGATGGTTATATATGACTGAAGATATTAATTTTCATTTGAATTTGTGACATAATTTCTAATATTAAATTTGAAATTTTATTGCCGACCATTGAAAGACATATTGAATTACGACATAGAATATTATTCATTATTATTATTGTACTATTTCGAATTATATTATGCTACTACTTATATCGTATTAAATTGTTATGCCCGACAGGGTCCATGTGAAGTTATAATTATTATTAAGATCTTTTATAACACATGTGATATGCAATAAAGAATTGAATTGAATTGAAGATTGGGAGGCCCATGTTTCAGCAGAGGGCGTTTACAGAGTGACCCGTGTTACCTACACGGCTCAAATAAAAAGTAAGAATGAAAGATATATTTGAGTATGAGCAAATATAAAAAATTCAACACTTAAATAACTTTCAAGAAGTTCGTGTATGTAAAATAACTCGCATCACTCTTTGCAATATAAGTAAATAAGTCCATGTAAATCAACGCTTATGTCAGCTTGTCCCATTTCCCATTCAGCCCACTGAATGTCATCTTAAGCTCGTGTAAGTAGGAAATGTCCCGAAATAAGTGGTAAAGTGACGGCACAAGCCTTTGTAGTTGGTTTGTGTGAAGAGTGAATATGATTAAGAGGTAAGGTGGACAGTTCTGGTAAGGAAAAAATTCGGATCGATGGTATTCAGAAATTTTTAATATTTATTATTCTCTTTATTTTACTTATAAATTTTTTAAATACACAATATAAAAATAAAATATATTTAAAAATATAAAAAATAGTGACGCATCGGGAACATGGTCCAAGCTGCCGGTGGTTAGGGCTCCAGAGTGAGGAACCTCCTGACAATACGTGCCGTGCCAAGGAGAACCACTTATTATATTGACACAAAAGAAACCCGTCTGCCAAGCGTGGCGATTATGGCAAAACCCCGCAATGAGCCCACAACTCACCTATATCGGGCGTTGTGGCGATCTTTGGGGGAGGCTTGTATCCAGCAGTGGACTTCATGCGGCCGAAATGATGATGACACAAAAGATTAGATACTTTTTTGACGAAAGAATCAAGTTTATCTTTCTACATTTAGCAATATAATAAATTAAAAATATAAGGTGTAAGTGACAATGTGCCGAAAACTTTAGGAACAGGTTACACTTAGGCCTATAATTTATAAATCGCTGCGGTTAATGTTGACGACGTTGTAAACCCAAAAGATAAGTATATCGTCGTATTGGTATATCGTCGGCATACATATGATATTCACAGTGAAGTATATACTTCGTTACGACGCTGCACAGAATGAACAAAAGGGGGCCCAAATTCGATCCCTGTGGCACGCCACGGGTTACCGAACGAAGAGAAGAAGATATTTTTGAACCACCCTCTTTCGTTATCTCAACGATCTGTGCTCGGTTTGTCAGGTAGCTATTAAACCATTTCACAGTATCCACGTCAAACCCATGGTAAGAATGCTTCGAAAGCATTAATAATAACGCATTCAAATGCGCGACAAAAATCTAATTGAGTAAGTAACGTACCCCGGCTTGTATCTCGCGCCTCCGAAACGTTATCTACAACATCTAGCAAGGCAGTAGAAGTACTTCGTCCTTTTCTAAATCCTGACTGCAGGTTTGGTGGTATGCTATTAACCTCTAAGTATTCAGTGACTTGTATATATACTACTCTCCCCAAGATTTTAATCTGAAACATCGGAAATCATAGGTTTCAGTTTATGTCACCGTTGAACACGCACAGTGGACCTATCTTATCCCGTGTGTGTCGTAAAAGGCGACTATGGGATTAGCTAGAGGATGGACAGCAGCGTCCTTCTAGTACATTATCAACTCAACTGTGATCGCCCACCCGCCTGCCAAGCATGGCAATTATGGCAAAACCCCCCAATGAGCACACAAAACACCCAGAATGGTCGTTGAGGCGACCTTTGGGGGAGGCATGTGTCCAGCAATAGACTTCGTTCGCCTGAAACGATGACGACCGAACGCTCGTGCGCAATGTATCGTAAACAACGCGATCAAAACACTACGTGATCATTGTACTATGATATAATTATGCTACTGCGAGCGTTGACCTGATCCATGAACTGAAGCGAAATAACAGCCGCCTTGCCGTTTAGTCTTTATGAACATTGCAGTTTTATGGAAAATTAATAGTTTTTGTTTTTATTCAAAATAGCGTTTTGATACAATTACATTATACTTTAGATACAATCACATTACATTGATACAATTACATTAAACAATAAATTCTAGATCAATCACTTTATTGTTATTTTAAACATGGAAAGTTATTTTCTACTTTTTAGTTCGGTTATCTACAAAAGCGTGTCTTTTTAGTTTTTTTAAACAATTATAAGGGCACAAAGGTTCTAGAATGGAGACCGCGCACCGGAAAACGCAGCGTGGGACGACCTCCAACGAGGTGGACAGACGACCTGGTGAAGGTCGCTGGGAGTCGTTGGATGAGGGCGGCATGTAACCGCTCGTTGTGGAAATCTAAGAGGGAGGCCTTTGTTCAGCAGTGGACGTCCTGTGGCTGATATGATGATGATGATGATGAAACAATTATATGTTAAAATTAAATATATTTCATATACTCCTTTAATCCTTCCTTCCGTTAATGTTTCTTATTTTCCCTAAAGATTTTATACCTTTTATTATTATTATTTTATTGGTCCTAATGGTCCAAAATTCATCATGATCTTCACCGGGGAACGACGAAGGGGCATGCTGGACTCCTACCGCCTAAAACCACTGGGACGGTCATCTTCAGCACGTAAGGGGAGCCCCCCAGATCCTCATATGATCACACTAAAGCCGCCTACTGGTGCCACGCCTCTATATGCGGATTAGAGAGGGTGACTATAAAGCGGCGGTGTAATATAAACGGTGGCGCGTGACCACATAAGCAGCGCCATCTTCCGATCACGCACTGCAGTCTCCTTCTGGACAATGACGCTCTCACAGAAGGAGACTGCATTCCAGTTTTCGTGCTGCCAACAATACTGCCGGCAAAGAGAGATCTTGCCCGATTCGATCAACCAAGATCCGCCGCTCGGCCACCCACGCAGGGCATGCCTCGAGCGTGTGCTGTGCGATATCCACGTCGCTATCACAGTGATGGCACTGTGCAAGCCTATCCTGTACAAGTTCGCACCGAAACAACCGTTCCCGGCGAATACCTGCGTCCGGCAGTAGGTGACGCGCTCCTTCTGTGACAAGCTCTGGAGGGCGGCAGGACGGCCTCGACGACGCGCTTGGTCCTGTTGCGCGCGGTTGAATTTTATACCTACTATTCTTTTCTTTATATTTTCCTCTGGCATTTTCAGCAACATAACAACTAAGAAATAATGAAGAAGCTGTTAAAAAAAATGTGGGAATATTATCTGTTGTACCTTAATCATCAAATCTAACTTCGGAAATAGATCGTATTCCTTTTTGAGATCTGATCGAAAAAGTAAACATCAAATGAAACCGATTCTTGTATTACCACATAAATTACAAGATTAAGTTATAGAAGATACTTAACGGAGATTTTCATGTATCTATGGAAAACAACGAACGCGATATTTGCATTTAAGGATGAAAGGCACATAAAATTCTGGAAAATCTAAAGCTAGCTATCTAAAGCTTCGATTTTGTGCTCATGTAGTATAATTTAATAGCTGCAAACCTCAGGGTTCTAGGTTCGGTTTCCGGCTGTATCATTGAAATACTTTTTAGGGTTCCGTAACACTTAATAAAAACAACGGATCCCTTATAGAGTCACTCTGTTGTCGGCCTGTCTTTCAATCTGTCTGTCCGGTATCAAGTTGAAATTAATATCGAATAGGCTTAGTGTATTTCTAGTATAATACAATTATTACTTTCGATTATACAGGACCTAAATTATTTTTTATTTTTATTTATTTCTTTTTAAAAAACGCTGCCCCACACTAGGATTTCTCTTGTGTCGTGGGTGCGTTTACAAACACAAATTCCACACACAATACACACCCAGACCCGGTACAACTACCTGCAGATCGTACAAATATTTGTTCCGTGTGGGAATCGAACCCACGACCCGGTGTGCAGCAGTCGACTGTATCTGCCACTGCACCAACCGTTTTCAATTAAAGTTATCCATGTAGTGACCGGATTAAGAAAACAGCACCAGTCCTCCTCCCCCCATGGATGTCAGAAAAGGCGACCAAGGGACTCTAAACCAGAAGGTACGGGCAGCAGCGTCCCTTCTGTGAAACAGCAGCCATTCTGCGCTCACCAAGCCGCTCACCAAACGTGGAGAGTACTGAGTACTGGCAAGTTCATTGCGTCTACATGATGTCTGAATAGTTTCGATTCCTCTCAGATCAGAGAACCGATTTGAGTCATTCTTATTTTTAGTGTTAAATCCTGATACCAACTTGGAAAAAGTTCTTACATTTATTGGTACACTTAAAGAAACAAATAAAACTTTTTAACAAAAAAAAAAATTGCGACTTCAAAAACTCTACGCGATATAAAAAATTTAAAACCACTGAAAAGGAAAAACAACTTTATTTATGAAGCCGGGCGGGGTATGCCCCAACCATGGTTCATGCAGACCAATGAGAAGTTACATTTTATACCTGGCTCCGCGCGAATTCATAAATAAAGTTTCTTTTTTCGTTTTCAGTGGTTTTAATATTTTTACATCGTGTAGGGTTTTTGAAGTCACTATTTTTTTTTTTGTTAAAAATTATATGGCTATTATGATGATGATGAAAACGAAAGTTCAAAGCGGCGACGTTAGTCCATAGCCTCATGCTGTAAAAAAATCAAGTTTCTATAAAAAACACATTATAAAGATACAGCCTTTGACATCTATTTTCATACTCAAATTCCCACTCTCTAACTGACCATTAAAACATCATTTATCATCACTGATTTCTGGGGTATGGACTCTTGCCGGCTAAAATCACCGGAGTTGTCATCTTCAGCACCTAGGAGGAGGGGCTCCAGGATCTCGAGAACAGTCGCACCGGAGCCACCTATTGTTTACCTTGAGGCACATCTCGGAGGGCCTTCCCCTTTCAACCTAAGTCGTCAAATATGGCGGATATAATTTATTATATATTAACTTACAATCACATAGTCTTGCCACATTCTACGACGACATTGTATTTTTAGAGAAAAATATCCCGTTAATATTTCCGTCATTGTGGTAACCCTGACTCCCCGGCGTGTCGGCGCCTCGTAATCAAAGCACACTCATCCCCCTGTGAAGTAGGCTCACCATATTATGATAGGAATCCGGGACAATCCCCGACCCGGAATATATATGTAAAATTACGAAAATCGCCCATAATTTCCAGTGAACTAAAATTTATTTAAAACCATCCTAATACTAGAGGAATCATGGAGGCATTATTTGGTTATTTTAACACGACTTCCCGGGATATGATAGAGTTTGTTTCCTAATAGAAATCTTCAATCACATATTGCCTTACATAAAAAAGCAGGCCTTAAAATATGTATGAACATAATTATGTGTATAGTGTCGTCCTAAAATAGTGAAAAATATTTTTATGGGACAATCTATCAAAAATATAACATGTCCTAGGAACGCTTTTATTATAAAAAAATGAGAGTGTTGTATTATGGACACCCGGTTGGAACGGAGTTCCTTTGCTACATCTTTTTGTGTTTGTATTAAAGTAATGATGAAATAAAAAATCAAGTCAGTATAAAATAATTGAATAAAAATCATAAAATCCATCATGAGTTAATGGGAATAAATTTTATCACGCATTGATGATTATTTATATTTATTTATATTAATAAAAATGAGTATTAAAATTATTATTATTAAATTTCTAGTTAGCCCCCCAAAAGTACTCCCCTTAATCAAAATTTATTTATTTACGTTATACGTCGTGAGTCGCCCGTACATAATGGAAGTCCTAATTCCATATGCACAACCTGCATTGACTGCACTTGGGGAAGATTCCATGTTTATGGACGACAATGCTCGCCCGCACCGTTCTGGCGACGTGGAAGCGTACATGCAAGAAGTTGGGATCCGTCGTTTAGATTGGCCAGCTCGAAGTCCTGACCTCAATCCAATTGAGCATGTCTGGGATGTTCTAAAGAGACTAGTAAGATCAGTGCAACCTTTTTTTTTATTTTTTATTGATGCCCAGTGGAAATTCTTCTTGAACTTCCTTCACCCCGGGGAAGGGCGAAGGGGTATGCCGGACTCCTACCGGCTAAAACCACTGGAGCGGTCATCTTCGTCACCTTCTTGCTCCACAAAACATCACGGAGCTAAAAAGAGTAAAGAGTGGGAACGTATTCCTCAAAACGTTATTAAAAACATCGTGGAAAGCATGCCCAGAAGGATTCAAGCTATGATTTTGGCAAGAGGAGGTCACACTCGTTATTAGGTTTTTACATTTGTAACTTTATTTAATAAAAAAAAGTAAAAAATCTTCATGTCTTTATTGCCGACCACTTGTTTGGCCGTGTACATCGGTTTTAAGAAATTCATCGAAAAGTTTAAAAAAATTGCCAGAATTCATTTCACGCGTATTAATTTATACGGTTATAAGTATACAGACTACGTCAAACATTTAAATTTCATTTAATGAACTCAAATCGACCTTAGAATGTAAATTTCCTTAGGTGCCCGTTTTTTTGCAAAAGAGTTTATTTATTATATCCAGAACTTATTATATTTATAGTATCCGGCTCAGCAAAATGCCAGGCATAATGGCAGTGATGCCGTGATGCCCGGCGCTGATTTTCAACTGGAGCACACAGTACGGATACGAATGCCAACCAAAAAAGATATCTTGATAAGTAAATATTATTTATGTTGACTCATTTAAAATTTCATAACATTTTAGGTTATTTACATCAATTTAATATTATGGCATTGATTGACTATTAGATATTATTAATATTGTTCTTGTGACATTAACTTATAATATTTATACAAAACTGTAAATGTGTGAGCATCATGTAGCCATTAATGTTATATGTTAAGTACTTATTTTGATTGTGTCTTTTGCCTGGCTGTATTGGTCTGTCATGCTCACTAAAATGTCTTGCTAACGGTGGCGTTGTGTATCGGGTTGTTCGGTTCCCTACAATATGGTTGAGCTAAGCGATGCTGATGCATGCGTCATGCTCGTGAACGGGTGCCGTCTGTTGGGACTGGTCAGCCGTTACCTGCCACGGCAAATTCATTATTGTAATTTTATTGTGCTATGTTTCATCTTTACACATTAACCTACATTTTTCTCTGTATATGTTTTACAATCATGTGTACCTATACAATTAACATTGTAATCCCCAACTATTTTAAAAGAGTATCCATGGAGTTTCTTGCCGGCTCTTCTCCATGAGATCAACTATTTGGAACCGTGCAACTTAAATTCTGACGTTTCATAAGTGCCAATATTTGGTTTATTTGAAATAAAAAACTTTGACTTTGACTTTGACTATGATAGTTTTAAATTCACACTGACAATGTAATTTGGCTTTATTTTGTTGCTGATATAAAAGTTATACATAAAAATTATTATGTTGTTTATGATTTTTAATATTCCCTATATTTAATATAATTGAAGTGAAAACTTGTTTTAGCGCGGTACGCATATTTTTAGATGAGATAAAATCTTTGGACTCGCGACACCGTTACGAGACGCTTGAAGTGAAAACTTATTTTAGCACGGTACGCATATTTTTAGATGAGATAAAATCTCTTCACGCGCCAAAATAAGTTGTCACTTCCGTCGGCACTCCCGGAGTGCAATATTTTTTTTAATATAGGGACCCTTACTGACTTAAATTCATTCGCATTCTTGGACGCTCTTTCAGGCGGGCTCCGTTCCCGGTGCACAATTTTCTAGAGAGGCGCCCGCAATACGGCGCGCCAACGTCTCGGATAGCAATCTCCCCTTTAATCAATCATTGTACCGGCCGATATGTTGTTTAGCAGTGGACACTAACGGGTCATTTGATGAGGATTACTATTCTCAAATTGATCTTGTATATATACTTTTCGAAGCGCCAGACCGGTGGTCTGGGTATTTTTTTTTTGTTGGACTTCTCGCTAACATTTCTGTGAAATGTGGTTGCTTAACCGGTCATTTCACGGCGCGGTTGGTGCAGTGGCTGCTGCGCTCCGGGTCGTGGGTTCGATTCCCACACTGAACAAATATTTGTATGATCTGCAGGTAGTTGTTCTGGGTCTGGGTATATTGTATGTGATGAATTGAATTTATATGCCTGTAAACGCACCCACGACACAGGAGCAATCCTAGTGTGGGGCAACGTTTTTTAAAAAATAAAGAAAAAAAAAGAAATTTCTGGCGAAGCCAAAAGAGGCCTCCAGCCAGGCTTAAAATTAATATTAAAACTAAGCAACTTTCGCTAAGGGCGCCCCCTACGGAACACGGACCTCTGCTTAGAGCGTTGCTGGGGATAACAAGCTATTGTTTCGAGGACAGCTGGATCGGTATTATTTATAATGTATTAGGGGACATGTAAAACTACAGGCTCGGCACGGGCCGGCGCTAGCGAGAGACGGGAGGGAGAAGTGCTAACTTGAACGGGAAGGTGACGCGGCGATAGGCCTCCGCTACGTCAGTAACGGTCTGGGTATTGCTGCATCTGACTCCTATGTATGTAAACTGTACCCGATACTGAAGAAATAGAAGTGTGGTTGGTTTTGTCATAGTTTTATAAACAGATTTTATATTCATTGTCAATACAAATGGTTGAAATGATAACAGCATTTACTAATCTCATTTAATAATTTTTATGAAATATTTATTATTATTATCCTGCCGTGTGGTGCCGGCTTAGAATACCACCACCCCATCTCATCCTATGGGTGTCGTAAAAGTCGACTAAGGGATTAGCCGGAGGATGGGCAGCAGCGTCCTTCGAGTACATTAACAACTCAACTGCGATCGCCAACCCGTCTGTCAAGCGTGGCGATTATGGCAAAACCCCCCAATGAGCACACTACACACCCACATCGGTCATTGTGGTGATCTTTGGGGGAGGCCTGTGTCCAGCAGTGGACTTCATTCGGCCGAAATGATGATTTCAGATTATTTGAAATATCTGATAAGGATAACTAAAATTCTAATAGTGTACCACAGTCTGCATCTGCTTAATGTTTCGGGGTATACAGGTTAAAGTCAAACTCAAATAATTTTTATTTCAAATAAACCAATTACGGGCACTTATGGAACGTCAGAATTTAAGTTGCACGGTTCCAATTAGCTGATCGTATAGAAAAGAACTGGCAAGAAACTCCATGGATACTCTTTTAAAATACTTGAGGTTACAATATTGAATTAGATATTACACAAATTATTAGATATCATATAAATGTGTTTAAAACTTTATCAACACATTGCTGAAATATAAATATAGCAGCTATACAGTACAAAGAGCACATCACATATAATTGGTTACCAGGGAAGCTATATGTGCAGAAAATAGCTAACGCCATATTTCCCTATCGTCAACATAGTCCCTTGCCGTGTGGTGCCGGCTCAGAATGCCACCACCCCTGAGGCCTCGGGGGAATCTTTTACAATCCCCTCGAGAGATGCCTGGGGGGTGGCCTCTTTACAATCGCCTTCCCTCCACTAGAGGGGATGACCACTTTACAGTCATCCCCTCCGAGATGTGCCTAAAGGCGTGGCACCAATGGGTGGCTCTAGATGGAGATCTTTCGAGTTCCTGGAGCCTCCCTTCGGTGCCGACGATGATCACTCCGGTGGTTTTAGCCGGTAGGAGTCCGGCACACCCCTTCGCCCTTCCCCGGGGTGAAGGAAGTTCCATGTAGAATTTCCACTGGACATCAATAAAAAAAAAAAGGAGTCCGGCATGCCCCTTCGCCCTTTCCCGGGGTGAAGGAAGTACACGATGTATTTCCAACGGATCAAAAAAAAAAAAAGGCATTTTTTATGAGAATTGCTTTAAACTTCCCATCTGTGAGATCAGTAATTGCTTTAGGTATCATCAGGTGTAATGATAACATACATAATCTATGATTATTTAAAACAACCAAATTTGCATTTGAAACCTAATTGGCTTCGTCTTTCAGGATTACGGATTTAATGCGAATCCCTAATATTCTGAAAGCTTGGTAATCTGAAGCTTACGAGCCTCGGTTCCCCTTTTGAGTCTCAACCGTGTGAAGTTCAGCTATTTAGCTTTGTATCACAATGCAGCCATTTTACCTATTAATGACAGATATTGGCGGCAGCGGGGTTATCATTACCGCTGTCGTTATACGGCCAAAATTAATATTCGATCCAATTCAAAATCTTTGGATTGCGGATACGTCTGTTTTTGTGTTAAATGTGATCGTAAGACAACAACGGATGAATTTGAAAATCATAAATTTTATTTTAATTGTACATTTCGGCGGTTGGTGATGTACTATATCATTATATATTGCTATATCATTGACGGCTCGAATTATTTGTCTTAGGGACATATCCACTATCACCACTCTTGGTAGACCCGTGGTATCTCCGATGGTAATCCATGTCGTGTTCTGAGTATAGCACCAACCCATCTCGTCCCGTGGGTATCCTAAAAGGTGACTATAAGATTATCCGGAGGACAAGCAGCGGCGTCCTTCGAGTACATTAACAACTCAACTGCGATCGAAAACCCACCTGCCTAGCGTGGCGATTATGGCAAATATCTATATAATAATATAATATAATAATTTTTATTTCAGAGCAACAAAAATGTACATCCATAGGTTGTTAGTAGCACTTATAACTATGTTAGTAATTTAGTTTGATTTAATATTAAACATGGGCAACTCTGGCTACATGAACAGAATTCCAGTGCCTCACTAGTGGGCAGTCAACCCTATCTAGTATGGTCTTTAGAAGGCTGCTGGTACTGTCCCGCACGCGACGCATCAGGGAGGCTACTCTTTTCCGCACTATTGCGCTGAAGCAGGCCGTGCTAGCATCAGCAAACATACCTGATGCACTGCAAAAACGAGGGAGCCCCAACAGCATCCTAAAACCGTTATAGTACCACATAACACATAACGGACCCACAGGCTGCAGGTATAAAATGTCTGACAATATGCTTTAAAAAGACCTATTTTAACATTATTATTTACAAAACTCCCCCAATAAGAATATTGAGGTTATTCAAAATGTAATTGCACCCAAACTTAACATAGAAAAGCATTGCTCAGAGTATCAGGCAGTAGATATATTTAATAGATTGCCTACTGAGTTAAAAACATTAATTTATAACATTAATCTATTCAAAGCCAAACTTAAAGCCTTCCTATTAGAAAGATGTTTATACTCAGTATCTGAATTACTGTCGAATGATAATAAATGGATTTAATTTAGTATCTAGATAATTGATAAATTATTAGGTGTTCGTGACATTTAGAAGTTATATTTAAAGCAATATGACACCTTATATCGTCTAAAATCAATTTTATTGTTGACATAATATAGTTGTACTTAAATAATAGGAATAATAATTAATTAGTCAATTATGTTTGTATAATAATTTTAATTTCATTCTTATACATACATTTTTTACATTGAGTTATAATACTTATGTTTTTATTACATATAGTTATTTTATATTCAATTGTGCATGTAAATAATGTGATGTAACTACTTTAATCAAACACAATGAAAATTGTTTTAAATAAATAAATAAAACTCACCCAGACCGGTCGGTGTGGCGATGTTTGGGGAAGGTCTGTGTCCAGCAGTGGACTTTACTCGGTTGAAATGATGATGATAATGGTAGAGGCAATATTAATAACAAGGTAATTTATTACGTCAAACCATTTTTACAAGTTGCAGTATAAGAATATTCAAGTTATTATTCTATACAAATAACAGAACAATATTATAGCCTCCTCCTAAAATCTGTTACGTTTTATATAAATGAAAGCCTTTATATTTTTCGAAGGTGTTGACGCCCACTCTTTGTCGTAGTTTCGATATAGGCAACAAATTCCTAAGAATAAAAAAAATATACATATAAAAAGAGAGATTAAACTTTATGCTATGTCGAGTCATTGCTACGCCGAGACACGAGCCTCGTGGCTTGTTTGCTACGCTACTGCGCACACCGCGCCGCTACACTGCTACGCTACTACGCCGTGCGCCAGCCGGTAGTGCAGCCACATTTAATTTTATTATGATTTCTAAAACGGATTAGTTCTTCCAAGCCACCCTTACTTTTTATTTATTATTTAAGTTTTTATGTATTTCAGAAGGATTTTAATGCACTATCTCCGCACTGTATGTGAGACGTGTAGCGGCACTATATAGAATAAGAAAAGCGGTTGGTAGTCTGTAGGTTTCCTCACGATGATTTCCTTCACCGTTAACGCAAGTGACAATCGAATTCTGATCCAAACATGAATACGAAAAGTCAGAGGTGCGTGCCGAGATCAAACTCAGACCCTCTTGTAGTCAAGACAAAGTATTTTATTTCAAATAAACCAAATATTAGCAGTTATGAAACGTCAGGATCTAAGTTGCACGGTTCCAAATAGTTGATCTCGTGCAGAACAACTGGCAAGAAATGTTGATTAATACAAAATATTGTAAAACATATACCGAGAAAAATAAAAAAAATATGTAAGGTGTGTAAGGAAAGCGTTCAACGACTAGACCATCGCCCCGCCTCACTGACGTCACGGACGCCTATCACCGCGTCACCTTCCCGTTCAAGTTAGTACTTATCCCCCCCCCGTTTCTTGCTCGCGCCGGCTTTTAAATGTCCCTTAATACATTTTAAATAATACCAATCCAGCTGTTCCCAAAAAAATAGATTGTTATCCCCAGCAACGCTCTAAGCCGAGGTCCGTGTCCCGCAGGGGGCGCCCTTAGCACAAGTTGCTTAGTTTTTAATACTAATTTTACGCCTGGCTGGAGGCCTCTTTTGGCTTCGCCAGAAACGACCAGTTAAGCAACCACACTTCCCAGAAGCGTATGTGAGAAGACCAACAAAACAGAAAAAGACTACACTATCACTGCTGCATCAATTGCAGCAAAAAGAACCTGATTACAATTATTTTTTTATGAACCGAACGATTTTTTGAACCAAGCACCCTAACTGTTGGTTTTGCAGATCCCCTATACACTCATTCTACAACTTTTACAGTCCAGCTTTGTTATTGCTTACCATGCAACTACTTTTCCCGTCGATAAATAGGTGTAGCCGGTAGGGGTACTGTAAGAAAAATTATCGCCAAGGGAGGGATTACACCAGTCGCTTTCAATTTATTGACTTGTTTGTATCAACAATCACCAGGGGAAAAGCAAAGCTTTCCCTCCGTCTGCAAATTATCATTGTTTATCCTATCAGGATTTATTTCTGGGTCGCCTTCAGTTATATAGATAGCGGAAATCCATTATTAATTCGCACTAAAATATTTTTTAGAACGGTCGTCCCGCCATTAACTTTAGGAACTGTTACTGCTTAATGGACAAACTGGAGGAGCAGAAAAGGCATCGCTCAGTCAAGCCAAGTCAGTCAAGTTTTAACATAAATACAGCAAAATAAGTAGCTAAGGACGCCCGCAAGTTGGACTCGGGCCTCGGTTGGCTGGATCAGAATGATTATTTAGGTTCAGAGGTTGTTCTACTCCGTGTTGTGTCCAGATTTAGAAAATAGCACCACTCTATCTCCGCCCGTAGATATCATAAAAGGCGACTCAACCAGCAGCGTCCCTTTTGTGGAACTGTAACCATACTGCGCTCACGATGAAGATGTCTGGCAAACGATTCCCTTCTGCACGCTGCAACCCTCAGGCGCTGTCTACTTTATTTTATAAATATTGACATGATTGAAGTGTTAAGACTTGCAATCAAAGGTTTTAATGTTTACAAATTGTGATTATTTACATTATTAATGTAATTTACCGTGTGGTGCCGGCTCAGAATACCACCACCCCATCTCCTCCCGTGGGTGTCGTAAAAGTCGACTAAGGGATTAGCCGGAGGATGGGCAGCAGCGTCCTTCGAATACATTAACAGCTCAACTGCGATCGCCAACCCGTCTGCCAAGCGTGGCGATTATGGCAAAACCCCCCATTGAGCCCACAGCACAGCCATAACTGTCGTTGTGGAGATCTTTGGGGGAGGCCTGTGTCCAGCAGTGGACTTCATTCGGCCGTGATGATGATTAATGTAAAAATAACTAGACATTTGACATTACTTATTTAAAATTCCATACAATGATTACGTATTTACTAGCATAAAGTATTTATTAGCACTTAATATTACAACATTGATTTATTTTTATGTAATAATATTGATATAGTTATTTTGACATTAAATTATAATATTCATACAAAACTGTAAAAAACTGTGTGTGAGCAGCATGTAGTCATTAACGTTATATATTTAGTAATTACATTTTTTGTCTTTTGCCTGTCAGTATAATTGGTCTGTCATTGTCACTAAACTAACCCAGACCGGTCGGTGTGGCGATGTTTGGGGAAGGTCTGTGTCCAGCAGTGGACTTTATTCGGCCGAAATGATGATCCTCCTGAGCAATGTGGCGAACAGGACTTAGGACATTAAATATTGAAATGTCAATCTAAGACTTTGACATTTCAATATTTAATGAGTATGAAAGCAGCTAACGTCTTTATAATATAAGGCATTGAGATTATGACAATAGAATAACGTAATATTGCAATAGTGCATTACGTCATGTCATTGTCCAAGATTTGGACCAATGACATGACGTGATGGTCAAAGAATATTGATCAAATGTTGGACAAAAAATTGGATGAAGACATAACACCCTAAGCCCGCCCTAATGATCAGTCACGGGAACTGCGATCACGGTTTGCAAGCGGATTGCTAATTGAAGTTTACTTATCGTTTTAAGAAGGACTGCTGCTTATCCCTGGACCTTCTTAGCTGCGTGAGTATATTGTGAATCTGTGTTTGTTAGCAAATAAATGATATAAAAGACAGCTAACGGCCGAAATTAATAATCAATCTAATCCAAAGATCTCGGATTAGATTGATTATTAATTTCGGCCGTAACTCAATTCCCAAATCGATCAAAAAAATAAAAGCATTGTTCGAAATTTGAAAGCAGATGCAGTTCTTTGTAAATTTAATTAAATATACAAAGTGACGGCACGGTTGGTGTAGTGGCTGATACAGTCGGTTGCTGCGCACCGGGTCGTGGGTTCGATCCCCGCACGGAACAAATATTTGTACGATCTGCAGGTAGTAGTTCCGGGTCTGGGTGTATTGTGTGTGAATTTGTGTTTGTAAATGCACCCACGACATAGGAGGCCCCAGTGTTGGGCAACGTTTAAAAAAAAATTACTTTTTGTTCGCATTTTCGCAACCATACATTAATGCACAAGAAGAAAATACTGCCTTTTAAGCATTGATAAAACCAGAAACTATATGAACGTATGTAGTATGTAGGCTCAACAGCCAAACGTTCATTCTTAATAAGCTAGACTTCCTCCGCCGTCTTATACATAAGCTTAGAATTCCTGATCAGTTTGAAATGGAAAAGAGAGTCTAAATATAATATTAGCTGTTTATTTTTCAGTGCACGTTGATCTTCGAGATTTGAAATTGGTTACCAATGAGGGTAGAATTGAATTCTGTACGGTCTGTTATGTTATTTAATTTAAAAATAACTGATAGTCTGCTGAAGTATAAATATGAATATTAGGTTTGTGCCATCATTTCGGCCGAATGAAGTCCACTGCTGGACACAGGTCTCCCCCAAAGATCGCCACAATGACCGGTATGGATGTGTTGTGGGCTCATTGGGGGTTTTGCCATAATCGCCACGCTTGGCAGACGGGTTGGCGATTGCAGTAGAGTTGTTAATGTACTCGAAGGATGCTGCTGCCCATTCTCCAGCTAATCCCTTAGTCGACTTTTACGACACCCACGGGAAGAGATGGGGTGGTGGTATTCTAAGCCACACGGCTGTTTTTGTATAATTACTTTTAAACGAGACCCACACTTGGGTGTTTCCTGTGTTGTGGGTTTACAGACATAAATCTCACATGCAGACAATCATATTTGGAGCAAATATCTGTAGGTCATACACATATCATACACTGATACTCAGCACAATTATTACACACTCCATTCATGCATTCATTACACACAACATAAATCATAATACATTTTGTATTATTATTTATTTTTTGACATCACTTTATAATAATATGCAATCTACTATGTATAATTGTATTTCATTGCTGTTATTGTACATACTTAGAAATTAATTATTGTAATTGGCCACGGCCGTGTAATTAATTGTATTTGAATAAATAAATAAATAAATGTCATACGTGACATTGACATCCGTGGTGTACATAAGGTTCCAGATGAAAACCAGCGTCCGGCACTTAAGCCTGGCATGAAGCTGATCTGGACACCTATTTGGTCCAACCGTGAGACATATATTATTAGGTACCTACGAAGGTTTACGTTAGTTTTATTTGGACTTGTACATTTTTATATTTTTAAATATTGTTATAGATAACAATATTTAAAAATTAAATGTGTCCCTGTTTTTACAATCGTGTCTCTGTGTTGTGATCAAAATAAATCTTTCTTTCTTTCTTTCTTTCTATATCTGATTCGTGTGGAGTTCCAGTTGCCCGATCCGATCGACCAGGATTCGCCGCTTGGCAGCCCACGCAGGGCACTCTCCGCACGGGTGATCCTATTCGTTCCATATCAAGAACGCTTCGCACTTCGGAGAGTCCCGGTTGCGTGTAATACCTACCTATGCACCCACCTATGTCAATTCAGAATGAGCTATCATAACCCGGTCTAACCTAAGGCTATCGGGATAATTTAGTTGAAAACTGTAAAATCGAGTTATGGTGGTCTGATAGCCACACCGTGTAGTAATTATATCTGCCACAGAACTTCCACTATTGAAAAATTCCTGCCTCATGGATTTCCTTAACAACCGGTTTACCTACATGCCTTGTGTCATCATTTTGGCGGTATTTTGGGGTACATATTTGAAAGTCGAAAATTAAAATACCTACGGATAAAATGTCAATATTCAAAACATCGAAAACTTAAATATCGAACGAAATTAAAGTAATATCCGTTTGGGTCGCAGAAACCCATATGTGTACCAAATTTCAACTTAGGGTTCAGTAGATTCAGAGCAAATTGGCTGTGAGTTGTGAGTGTTGTGACACACGAGTGATCCTGTAAGGGTTCCGCCGTTTTTGCCTTCGGCCGATCGGAACCCTAAAAATAAAGTTTTTTACGATAACGATAACTATTTATACCACTAAGATTTCGTTGATTATCGTTGGTACAGTTTACAGACATGTCTCACATCCACACAATAAGCTGCCAAAATGTTTCGACAAGACAGCGCGACCTCTGTTTATCCCGGAAGAAGCGAAATACAATACAGCCTCTCTCCTTTCACGTAGGTTTTTACAAGAGAAAACACTTAAAGCCAAAGTAAATAGGCCTCGACAAATCTTTAGCCAAACTTTAATGGGACATCAAATCTATTTATAGACCATATACAAAACCAAACCTTATCTGAAAGAAATAAAGTCGAAAATGTGATCGGTAATAAATATTTATTTTCTTACTTACACCCCTTTTCTGTGACGTCACAATTCCTTATCTCAAAACATTCGTCGAACTTGAAACCTTATTACGAGTGTTATAAAGTCTAAAATGCTTTGTGTATGCAATGGGTTATCATCGATTGTCAAACAGCAGTGACGTTACTATGAGAGAGGGGAACAAGAGATATGACGTCATATCCGCTGTCTCGCTCTTACAGATTAGGAGTACGTAAATAAGTAAAGTCCATAATAAGGTTTGGTGTTTTCGTAGTTAATGACAACCTTGATGGCGATACTGGAAATAAAATCGAGGACCTAACGGTCTCTTATCTCCCACGCTGGTCGTAAAAGTGTGGGCAGAGACGTAGGTGATTGTTTGCTATTACATTTTACGACATAAACGACTCCTGAAATTGAGCTAAGGTTTTTTATTTCCCTAGCTGCGTGATATTTTGATCCTATTACATTTTTTAAAACTTTGCCCCACACTGGGCTTTCTCCTGTGTCGTGGTCGCGTTTACAGACATACATTCCACACACAATACACCCAGACCCGGTACAACTACATTTTTTTTTTTTTTTTATTGATGTCCTGTGGAAATTCTACATGGAACTTCCTTCACCCCGGGGAAGGGTGAAGGGGTATGCCGGACTCCTACCGGCTAAAACCACTGGAGCGGTCATCTTCGGCACCGAAGGGGGGCTCCAGGTCCTCGTAAGATCACACTAGAGCCGCCCATTGGTGCCACGCCTTTAGGCACATTTTGGAAGGGATGACTGTAAAGCGGTCACCCCCTCTAGCGGAGGGAAGGCGACTGTAAAAAGGTCGCCCCCCCAGGCACTTCTCGGGGAGGATTGTAAAGGATCCCCCCAAGCCTCGCTTTGCGCTATGCTGCGCACACGGCGGCACGTGACCACGGGTGTCACACTTCCCGGGGGTCGCTTGGTGTGAGCACGTAGACTACCTGCAGATTATGCAATTTTTGTTCCATGCGGGAATCGAACCTGCGACCCGGAGCGTAGGAGACGACTGTAATCCATACCACATCAGCCTATTACTGGCCCACTGCTGGGCACGGGCCTTTTCTCACGATGAGAAGGGCTAGGGCTTAGTACACCACGCTGGCCTAATGCGAGTTGGTGGACTACGCACGCCATTGATAACCCAACTATACAGCCTCAATTTTCTCAACGCTCTAAGCGCATCTGGGTGCTTTGCTACTATGCAATAAAATCCGTATTATCTCGACATAACGAGATGCGATATGGGTGTAATGTGGGCTCATTGGGGGGTTTTGCCATAATCGCCACGCTTGGCAGACGGGTTGGCGATCGCAGTTGATTTGTTAATGTAATCGAGGGACGCTTCTGTTTATCCTCCGGCTAATCCCTTAGTCGACTTTAATGATACCCACGGGAGGAGATGGCACCACACGGCATATTATGTTTAGTCTGACATAAAAACTATCCACTTTATATTAACACTAATACTATGGCTCGCAATAACCCAATACAATAACAGACAAAGTAGAAAATAAATATTAGTTCATGCAGTTCAATGCAAAGTTGTATTGTCTATCAAAAGTTTGTTTATACACGTTAATCTGTTTTGTCTATAAACATCTGATCCCTAAGGCTTAGGAACATTTTTTATTTATTTATTTATTGATCACAAAATCCACAGCCCTTAAATATTACAAATTTCCTTAAATATTAATCTTACAGCCAATTACGGATTTACAATTTACTTTCCTACTTCTTATGCAACAGATACAGAAAATAATAAAGAACAGACTAATAACAAAATACGTAAATCATAAGTGTATGTATGTGTGTAGGTGCGGAGTGTTAGTGTGAGAATGAGTGTGTGGAGTATCCCTGTTATAAGTGCATACCACGTGAGATACTTCCATCCCATCATGACCTATGCCAGCCCAGTGTTCGCACACGCTGAATCATACCCACTCCGTAGATTCGAAACCCTCCAAACCCGTTTCATGCGCAAGGCCACCGGAGCGCCTCTGTACATGCGAATCGACCAACTCCATTTCGACCTTAACTTGCCGACCATCAGGCAAATCCCCTTGTGGTATCAGCCGCCGACTACGAACCCTCCCGTATCAGTAGAGTACGCCGCTCGAGGCACGTTCTGGTCGATCCAGACGATAAAATCACGTTAGATCACATGAAGAGACTCGCGTTGTCTCGTTCACTAAACACCCGACCGTTGTACCGCCCTCGCCGCCGAGGATGCCCGCCTCACCGACGTCGCGGAGGCCTATCGCCGCGTCACCTTCCCGTTCAAGTTAGCACTTCTCCCTCCCGTCTCTTGCTCGCGCCGGCCCGTGCCGAGCCTGTAGCTTTAAATGTCCCCTAATACAATTTAAATAATACCGATCCAGCTGTCCCCAAAACAATAGCTTGATATCCCCAGCAACGCCCTAAGCCGAGGTCCGTGTCCCGCAGGGGGCGCCCTTAGCGAAAGTTGCTTAATTGTTAATATTTAATTTAAGCCTGGCTGGAGGCCTCTTTTGGCTTCGCCAGCAAATGACCGGTTAAGCAACCACATTTCCCAGAAATGAATGCGAGAAGCCCAACAAAAAAAAAAAAGATACTTCCATCCAAATAGTTTATCATATGTTAGTTATATGTAACAAGTTTAACATTATTATGAAGTGTGGTTAGTATCATAGTAGTTATGTCTCCTGGGATGTCCAAGTATTTTGCTAGATCCTTGAAGAGATGTGCAGCCGGCCAGGTCGCACAGAGAGGGACCCGGCAAACCAAATTACGGGCCGATACATGCTGGGGGTGTGGTCAAATTCCTACATGGTGTCCCCTAGCTATAGGTAATTGGACCGAACACCGTGGAGTTTTAGCTGGTAACAGTGTAGCATGGTCCTCCACCCCTCCCAATGGAGAACTACATGAGATTTTCCCACAAAATAAATTAATAAAGTTCATGAACCGATTTTGATCCGAAGCAGTTAGAAAGTGAATTTTATAAATAGATATGATTAACCTTTGACCCTCAACGATTTGAGCCTCAACAATCTAAAGCTGGTACAAAACTCTCAGTCAGATAAAGGTTAATTGTCTAGATATCAGTGGCGAAGAGTCCATCTAATCCGATTCCCATCGGCTTCCCTTAAGAGATTGGGTAAATTAGAGTTATTCGTTACATTTCTGTTTAACCATTGTTTTAGGGTAGTATTTCAACGCGTATCTAACTCATTGAGTGTCATAAAACGAGACACAATTAAAAATCTACGGTGTCTACACGGCTGCCGGCAATTGACTTGCGAGAGCCTAAAAACCCGGAGCTTGTATATCAAACTATATCAATATATCAAATCGTTTTGTGTCGTGTGGTGCCAGCTAACCACCACCACCGCATCTCATCCCGTGGGTGTCGTATAAAGCGACTATTAGATTAGCCGGAGGATGGGCAGCAGCGTCTTTCAAGCACAATAATTACAACTCAACTGCGATGGCCGATCCGCCTGCCAAGCGTAGCGATTATGGCAAAACCCCCCATAGAAACACAACGTAAATTGAGACCAGTCGTTGTGCTGATTTTTGGGTAAGCCCGTGTCCAGCAGTGGACAGTTTTTGTTCGTCAATTTCTAAACAAAAATACTGATCGCATATCAAAATAAGCGTTTAGAAACAGCATAAATTCAAGTTTATAATGCATAGCTATTTATCACAAAGGATATCTCATTAATAGTTTTTAGATTTCCATGTTAGCGGTATTGGAGTTTCCAAGGGCCACCCCAGCCGCACCTTAACCCACTCTGACAGTGTTTCGTCCAACGTAATTCGACGTTCGATCAATATTTTTCTTAACTTTTGGTATGGAAACCACATTTTCGTTGAGCCCTGGGAAAAAAAATGTGATGATCCAGTTATTATAAAAATTATATGGTGTGCTAGTTTTGCGAGCCAGCAAATAAGTTTTTGATATGCAAATAAATATTTCCTACTAGTTAGTTGCACGTGGGTATTGTTGTTAATTTTATTTCTATTTTTATTTTTATTCTTATTCTTTATTTTACAACAGAAAATACAGATTGTGAAATAAAATAAAACATGATGTACAAAGGCGAGCTTAACACAACATGAAACAAGAAAACTCATTCTTCCTTTGAATGATAAAAACAACTAGAAACAAAAGCGGACAGTATGAAGTGTACAGTCAGGAAGAAAACAATAGTTAAGAATAATGATAAAATACCCAACTGTACAGCATGGACATAATATATACTTAAATAAATACATAACTATATAAATAAATGTATACCTTAAATACATACTTATAAGTTATACTGAAAGGAAATGCTTTTTGAGTCCTTTCTTGAAAACGTCCAGAGAAGGGCTGTCGCGTAGTGAGTGTGGAAGAGAATTCCAGAGAGGCACTCCGCGTACTGTAAATGATCCATTATAACGGTTGGAGGTGCGATAAGGTGTACGAAGGAGAAGAGAAGAAGATGTACGACAGACTGTACCCTTAGGTACAAGATACTTAAAGCGCTCACACAAATAGACAGGAGACTTAGGGTCGTGAAGGACCGAATAAAGAAGGGATAGAATATGAGAGTCGCGACGTTTCCGTATTGGTAATTTTCATCATGGATGCGTATCGTTATTTCCTAAACATCTATTTGGGACTTTCTAGGCCTTCGCGGTTATAAATAGTTAAAGGATTTGATCAAACCACTTACTATATTTAGGGAAATCATCCCACAGAGTTGTAATTCTAACATTTTCCGTGAATTGATAATCTACCTTAGGATTTGATCAAATCTCCATTTTCATCATTTGCCTGTGACATATTAATGATTAAATTGCCCTACTCATGCCATACAATGTAGTATGTTGGACAAGTAAAACTCAATGAATAAATATTCATCATTTCATCATTTCGGCCGAATGAAGTATGCTGGACACAGGCCTCCCCCAAACATCACCACAACCACCGATATGGATGTGTTGTGAAAACATTGGGGGGTTTTGCCATAATCGCCATGCTTGGCAGGCGGGTTGGCGATCGCAGTTGAGTTATTAATGTACTCGAAGGACGCTGCTGCCCATCCTCCAGCTAATCCCTTAGTCGACTTTTACGACACCCATTGGAGGAAATGGGGTGGTGGCATTCTGAACCGGCACCACACGGTATGCATTGCATTGCAATATTAGTTTGTGAATTGAGTGCAAAGTTGCAGTTTATACAAACTGTGTACCTAATAGGCAACATAGAACTTTTGTGTTAAAGTTAAAAGCTAAAGTTTTAAATAATATCAAGGATCTAGTATCTGATTATGACTTTGAATGTACAGGTATAGAGTTAACTACTCATAAAATCGTTATCGTGTGTGTCTACAGAACTCCAAACAGTAACCCTCATACTTTTCTTGATAAACTAGAACGTATGCTGTTGCGATTATCATACCGTTCTAAGAAAATCATAATATGTGGAGACTGGAATTTAGATACACTCAGGCCTAATAAATACTGCCTCAAGCTTATAAATTTACTTAAAAATTTTAATATGGACCTACATATAAAATCGCCTACGCGGCAGCTAGCATGTCTGGATCAGTTCGCTAGTAATATAAAACGCAATATTCGAGCAGAAGTACACTATCTTGCTCTGTCAGATCACGAGACAGGACAAACCCTGACGATTGTGACGAACAAGATGAAACATAGGGGCATCATTTGGTATGAACACATTAGAGATTATAGCAAAGAAAATGTTAAAAAATTCTGTAAGAACATCTCCTCAATTACTTTCTCAGACATATATAACAATAATTATAATTTAAATGAGGCATTTAAAGAATTCCATGACTTATTTTCACTATTTTATAATTTGCATTTTCCGGTTAATATAATAAAAAAATGTTTAAAGAAAACTAAGAATCCATGGCTGACAAAGGGATTAAAAAAATCATGTGTAAGAAAAAGATGTCTCTACTTAAAATATAAGTATGGCGGATTAGATATAAAAAAGACTACCATTAAAACATATACAATATACAGCAGATTGTTAAAAAAGTGTATACATAAGTCCCAACAAATACAAAGCAAAACATACATAGACAATAATAAAAATAAATGTAAAGCAGTATGGGATATGATAAATGAAAAAGTAGGGAATTTTAATATAAATACAGAAATAAAACAAATTATACACAACAATAAAATTTACACTGATCCGATTGACATTTCTAATGAATTCAACAATTACTATATAAATTTGACACATGATACTAATTACAAATATAAAATTGACAATATAAGCAAAACTTTGGACAAGAGCAATATAAATACAATATTTTTAAAACCAACTGACGCTATGGAAGTGTTTAGAACTATAAATGATCTTAACAATACAAATTCAGTAGGAGTCGATGGTATTAGCACAAAAATAATTAAATCCTGTGCAAAACAAATATGTGTACCATTGAGCTACTTAGTCAACAAATCACTTGAAGATGGTTCATTTCCGGATATACTAAAAAACTCTATCGTTAAGCCCATATTCAAAAAAGGAAACACAACTGACATAGGCAATTATCGCCCTGTCACTTTAGTGCCGGTCTTATCAAAGATATTTGAAAACGTCATGCTAAAAAGGCTTCTAGATTTTGTTACAAGTCAAGATTTATTAAAAAGAGAACAATTCGGATTCCGTAAGAATAGAACAACATCGTTGGCATGTTTCGAACTTATAAAGATGATTACCGAGGCAATAAATGAATTTACACCAGTAACTGCAATCTTTCTAGACATGAGTAAAGCCTTTGATTTTGTTGATCACAAGTTGCTACTCTGGAAGTTAGATACCTATGGAATTAGAGGAAAAGCTAACGACTGGCTTAAAAGTTATCTTACTGACAGATTACAATGCGTCGAATTGACATCATTGCAAAATAATAAAAATAATGTACACAGCAGGTCGGACGTACAAAATAATAAATTTGGTGTTCCACAAGGAAGTGTTTTAGGCCCTTTTTTATTTCAAATTTACATAAATGATCTCCCCAATGTTACTCATCATAAAACAGTTTTATTTGCGGATGATACAACCATAATTATCAAATGTAGAGACAAAAACACGTATGAACATGAGATCAATAGCACACTAAGTAAAATAATTGACTGGCTTAGCAACAATAATCTAAGTATTAACATTAACAAAACTAAAATGGTTCAGTTTCAAACTTATAGACGTCAACATATTAATTTGAATGTGTATTACGAAAACAGTAAAATAGAGGAGGTTGATACCACAAAATTTCTCGGAATAATTTTAGACAAAAATTGTAGCTGGAAAGCGCATGTTGGATATATTTGTGATAAATTAGATAGATTTGTATATGCCATAAAAAAATTAAGGACAACAGTATCGACAGAAGCAGCACTTACTGCATATCACGGATACGTCTCTTCAGTGCTTGCTTATGGCCTTTTGATATGGGGTAATTCTGTGGAATTCGATAAAGTGTTTCGCGTTCAAAAAAAATGTGTGCGGGCCATTGGTGGAGCCTGGTTTATGGAGAGCTGCAAACCTTTATTTGTCAAATTTAGAATTTTACCACTCGCTTGCATGTACATCAGGGAACTTTGTATGTTTGTTAAACAACATCCGGAATATTTTGACGTTCATTCGGAGGTAGTAAAAAGGAATGTCTTACCCAGAAACAAATTTAAGCTACACATGCCTCAGTGTAAGTTAGAATTATATAAAAGAAACTCATACATAAATGCAATCAAGGTGTATAATAAACTACCCAATCGCTTTAAAGATTTGCCTGTGACGTTTTTTAAAAGATCTCTAACCAAATGGCTTTTAGGTAAATGTTTTTATAGCCTTAACGATTATATGACAGATGAATAAATTGCAATTAATGTTTAAATACTAACTCAATAATGCTAATCTTTTTTCTCCATCATTTAAATGATACAACTAATCAAAATAATTTGCTTGACAGTTTTAACTATGTTTTTGACAATTAATTAAAATGACATTATTATTTATTAAATTGTAATTAATGATGATATTAATGCTTATTCGTATAATATTGTTTATGTGTTATATTATTTTTAGTTTGCACACCATTGTCATGGTATGAATGTACCGAACGAAGGCTCAATTTTAATATCTATATTGTACAACTACATTCTTGCAAATAAATTATTTGAATTTGAATTATTTGAATTTGAATTTGAATTTGTGCAATTTCGAAATGAGTAGGTTTTAATGAAGAATGATAGAAAGCTATAGAAAAGGTCAGTGGAGGGAAACTACCCTAAATATTATCATATCAGCCAAAGGATATGCACTGCTGTCAAAGTCAAATTCAAAAGTTTTTATTCATGTAAACCATTTGCTGGCACTTACAAATAGTCAGAATTTAAATAGTTGCACGGTTCTAAGTCGTTGGTCTTATGGAAAAGAGCCGGGAAGAAACTCCGTGGAAAATTTAAAATATATGATGTATTACAGTCTTATTACTAAACACAATATAATCGTAAAAAAAGAAAGCTATGTGACGATAATGCATGTCAACGTGCGAGATAAATACCACATATTTATTCACAATGATATTAATTGACTTACAATAAGATTACTATAGCAGTCAAGAGCTGACCAGTCCCGACATAGGGCACCCGTTGTTCACGGGCATAAAGCATGCATCAGCATAGTTCAGCTCAACTATAATGCAGGGAACTTAACTACCCAACACATTTCTGTGAGCATGACAGTCACACTGCCAGGCAACAGTACAAAGGCCTTCCTCATAAACGCCCGCTTACAAACCGGGTATCGTCATATTGGGGGAATTTGCCAGTGCTCACCACGCTTGGTGGCTGGGTTGGTTAGCACAGAATGGCTACTGTTCCACAAAGGGACGCTGCTGCCTATTCCCCACATTTAGAATCCCTCAGTCACCTTTTACGACATCCACGGGAGGAAATGGAGTGGTGCTATCCGGACACTACACGGATAGACCAGAAAACAAGACCCACATAGGTACTAGATAGTATTGGACCAGATCCCTGGCAGGTATCGGCCCGTCAACGGACCTCAGGCCTATGTCACTCTAAATATTGATGATAGCATTGTATAATTAAATTAAAAGATTTTTGAAAAACTCATCCGGGAAACGATCTTACAGGAACGCCAAAAACTTCATCGTGTAATTTTATGGCATCAATCGACAGAGCCAGTAATAAGACATATTAAAAAAATAGTATCTCAAAGAAGGCCACGAGATCTAACATTTACGTCACATTATGGAGGTTGTACAGGTGGTAAGTTTATCTTATTTGGGCTACATAATTACTTTCGAAGATATATTTCTTTTCGTGCGTTTGATGAGAGTAAAGTGGGGAATATGGGTGCAATTCCCTAAGCTCAGTCATCCATACATCTTTGAATACAGAAGTGAAATAACGCTGAAAAACCAAATTGGTATTCGCTAAGACATGATTGAAGCTATTCAAGGACACGTTGCAGATGGTGAGCCATGAGGACCAGTCTTGGCGAATACCAAATTGGGTTACCACTGTTATTTCAATTCTGTATTCAAGGATTATGAATGTTTGAGCTTAGAGAATTGCACCCCTGCTCAATACTGCAGGAATCTAATAAACTAATAAACAATACTAAATTAGAAATGTCCCTGCGGATTCCGAAGTAAGCAGAACTCACTAGCAATCTCAATTTTAAATCCGCAGTGAAATCTCTAACTTAGTATTGTTATTACTATTTTTCACTGCAGATTCAGAAGGGGGTTTGCAAGTGAGTTCTAACATAATACTACTGCTGCACGTGCAGGCTGTCACGTAAGAGACTGCAGAGCGGGATCGGGAGAGGGCTGATCCCGCACGGAGAAGGACTAGACGGCGCCGGGGCAACAACCGTCCCGGCTCCCAAGTCCAACACGCCTGAGCCCCCTGCCGTCACTTCATGGTGGGGGGCCTCGGGGGTCGCGGGCGCGCAGATTGGGGAATCTACGTGCTCACACCGAGCGACCCCCGGGAAGATGGTGGCGCGCACGTGGTCACTTGCCGCCGTGTGCGCAGCACAGCGCAAAGCGAGGCTTGGGGGGATCCTTTACAATCCTCCCCGAGAAGTGCCTGGGGGGGGCGACCTTTTTACAGTCGCCTTCCCTCCGCTAGAGGGGGTGACCGCTTTACAGTCATCCCTTCCGAGATGTGCCTAAAGGCGTGGCACCAATGGGCGGCTCTAGTGTGATCTTACGAGGACCTGGAGCCCCCCTTCGGTGCCGAAGATGACCGCTCCAGTGGTTTTAGCCGGTAGGAGTCCGAGATACCCCTTCGCCCTTCCCCGGGGTGAAGGAAGTTCCATGTAGAATTTCCACTGGACATCAATAAAAAAAAAAAAAAAAGGCTGTCACGTAACTCTGAAAGTATGGATTAGGCCACCAAAGATAGTTAAAGTGCATATTTATTTTACTGACTGTTAATTTATTTTACTGACTGTTAATTTATTTTACTGACTGTTAATTTATTTTACTTACTGTTCGTTGATATATTTCATCGTCGTCATCATCATCATTTCAGCCGGAAAACGTCCACTGCTGGACTGAAGCCTCCCCTAAATATTGCTACAACGATAGGTATGGGTTTATGCTGTGTGCTTATTGGGGGAATTTGCCATAATCGCCACGCTTGGCAGACGGGTTGGCGATCGCAGTTGAGTTATAAATGTAGTCGAAGGTAGCTGCTGCCCATCCTCCGGCTAATCCCATAGTCGACTTTTACGACACCCACGGCATGAGATCGGGTGGTGGTATTCTTAGTCGGCACCACACGGCTCTCGTATTTGATTATAAATATTATACTGTTTTTTACTTGTATACTTATAAAAAATATATTATTTTAATTTTAGTATGTTGTCTTTGTAGTAAAACCTTATTATTTGTATTATGCGCTCACAGCCAGTTGCACTCATTGATCGGTAAACGATCGGCGAGGTTAAGCAACGCTCGGTGCGGTCAGTTTATGGATGGGAGACCGCTTAGCGGTATTTAGACTGTGCGCCTCCCTGTTTCGGAGGGTACGTAAAATCATCGGTCATTAGACGACAGTCGTTTTGCCAAAGTGAAGACATTTGGATGACTTCAACAACTCTGACACAAAGTTGACCACTAATCACACGAAAAGAAGAAGAAAAGAATTTGAAGTTAATATCCTTTCTAGAAGGTTTCAATACCATAGACCACATCCATACGCTGCGGCAGGTTATACAGAAGACCGAGGAGTATAATCTGCCACTATGCTTGGCGTTTGTGGACTATGAGAAAGCCTTCGATTCGATCGAAACCTGGGCAGTGCTGCAATCTCTGCAGCGGTGCCAGATTGACTATCGGTACATTGAAGTGTTGAAGTGCTTATACAGAAACGCCACCATGTCGGTCCAAGTACATGAACAGAGCACGGGGGCGATTCCATTGCAGAGAGGTGTGAGACAGGGGGACGCCATTTCCCCGAAACTGTTCACCGCTGCAATGGAGGATGCCTTCAAGCTGCTGGAGTGGAAAGGATTCGGCATTAACATCAATGGCGAGTATATCACTCACCTTCGATTTGCCGACCATATCGTAGTCATGGCAGAATCGCTGCAAGAGCTCAGCACAATGCTCGATGATCTCAACAGGGTTTCCCAACAGGTGGGCCATAAAATGAACATGGGCAAGACGAAAGTCATGTCAAATGCCCATGTCGTGCCCATCCCAATATCCGTTGGGAGCTCTGTTCTCGAAGTTGTTGACGAGTATGTCTACCTGGGACAAACTGTCCAGTTAGGTAGGTCCAACTTCGAGAAAGAGGTCAATCGTCGAATCCGACTCGGCTGGGCAGCGTTCGGGAAACTTCGCAACGTCTTTTCGTCAACAATACCGCAATGCCTAAAGACGAAAGTCTTTAACCAGTGTGTGTTACCAGTGATGACATATGGAACAGAGACGTGGTCACTCACAATGGGCCTCATAAGAAAGCTCAAGGTCACTCAGCGAGCTATGGAGAGAGCTATGCTTGGTATTTCTCTACGAGATCGAATCAGAAATGAGGAGATCCGTAGAAGAACTAAAGTTATCGACATAGCTGCAAGGATTAGTAAGCTGAAGTGGCAATGGGCAGGGCACATTGCTCGTAGAACTGATGGCCGTTGGGGCAAAAAGGTTCTCGAATGGAGACCGCGCACCGGAAAACGCAGCGTGGGACGACCTCCAACGAGGTGGACAGACGACCTGGTGAAGGTCGCTGGGAGTCGTTGGATGACAGCGGCATGTGACCGCTCGTTGTGGAGATCTAAGGGGGAGGCCTTTGTTCAGCAGTGGACGACCTGTGGCTGATATGATGATGATGATGATCCTTTCTAGACCATTTTATAGTCTTTCTACTTACGAAAGCTATTGGCATGCGGAATAAATCATTTTAGTTACCCCAAAGAAGTACAACTTTTAAGACGCGTACGTCGTACGTACGTACGCGTACCTGGGATTTTGCGGATGCAGATTTATTGACATGCGGATGCGAATTTTTCTATACATTTTGGCATACATCTGCGGATGCAGATGCGGATTCGGATCTTAAGTTTTTTAGAGGGTCTATGTGTATGGTACGTGGCGATGACATATAAATTGTTCTCTTCCAACACAGAAAACTTTTGTTAAAAATTCAGTTTTCAGAGTCGTGACGGCCAATCGAATTGAATCAAAAATTTGTGATCTTGATAAATAGTCCGCAACATTTTACGAAGCATTTGGATCACTGTTATTACAGATGAAATAAGGGCAACGAGAAGCAAATGATAAACAATAACAAACGCGTCGGATCTTGTCACCGAAGTTTGCTCTCGTATTGGTCAATCAGCACGTGCCACTCGCCCGCCCCGCCTAATTTCTTTCTTGTATGGCCTGCACTACATCTGCATCCGCATGAAAATCTGCATTGATTACTGCGGATGCGGATGCAGATCCAAATCGATGCGGAAGGTCCGCAATTGCGGATGCGGATGCGAATATTCGCAACGACACTGGTATACACACTGTTTTACTATTTTCCTTCGTACATATTTCGCCGGCTATACAATTGCCCGCATATTATATTCCGTTCTCCTAAAACTCAATGGTCATACATATCATTTGCACTGAAACCGTTAAGTAAATGATAAAAGAACTCACCCCATCCGAACTTTGCTTCTTGACTTCGCAAAACTCTTTGAGAACATCCTGAAGCTTTTTAGTTGAGTCTGCGAACAAAAAGGTCTGGATAATTATACAGGCTGTAACTGACAACGTTCCGAAAACTTTGAGGTTACATTAGACCTATAAAAAAATAGGAAAACCATTTATCTCGGGAAATAACAGGTTACAGTTTTGTCAGTTTCGAGCACGCAATGTATCTTTAACAACGCGATCAGAACGTTACGTGATTATTCTACTATGAAATTATATTATTATACTACTGCGAGCGATGCCCTCATCCGTGAACTGTAGCAAAACAAAAGCCGTTTAGTTTTTATTTAAATTGGATTTTTATGTGAAACTAAGTAGTTAATTATGTTTTTATTCAAAATAGCATAGACAAAAACAATTATTTTGTTCTGGAATCAGTTAAATAAACTGGAATAAAATCTGAAACTTCATGAAAAGACCAACGCAAAAATCTAACATCAGGTTCCAGGGTTCTCTTCGGCAACGACCGGCACCGGGGACTCCAGAAGCTCGAAATATCTCCATTTAGAACCGCATACTGGTGCCACGCTTTTAGGCATATCTCGCAGGGGATGACTGTGAAGCGGTCACTCCCTCTCACGGAGGGCCGGTGACTGTGAAGAGGCCACTCCCTGTAGGGGGGCTGTAAAGGATCCCCCAAAAGCCTCGCTGTGCGCTGTGGTCCTGAGGCCCCCGCTATGTAACGATGACAAGGGCTCAGGTGTTGAACATGGGTGCCGAGTACGTCCCACGCGATGGAGTTGAAGGCGTTGACAATGTCACGGCTGACAGCCAACGCCATCCCATCCCGCTGGGGCACTGCCTGCTCTGACTGCGAACGGACACGAAGAATCGCGTCAATAGCGGGCCGCCGCTGCCGGAAACTATATTGGCTGTCGGCGAGGTCGGGACTAATCTGCCATATGTGCTCAATGAGTCTTCGAGCAACTATTTTCTCGACTAGCTTTGTAGACTCGTCGAGCGGGACAATGGGACGGTACGCAGAGGGAGACAAACTCCACCGGCCCTTCCTTGCTTTCTTAGGAGAACCAATTCAGCTTTTTTCCACCCGGATGTAAACACACTGTGACGGACGTAACTGGTGAACAGCCACCTCAAGCGGTCCCCAAGAGTGGTATTTTGCATGCTACGGAGTGCAAACATAGTAAAATGGACATGACAATATAAAATGCTAACATTTCATCATCATCATCAGCCAAAGGATGATCCACTGCTGAAGAAAGGCCTCCTCCTCCCCCCTTCTTTGCTGAAATGTATCGTTAGTATTTTAGAACATTAACACCAAGAAGGTTAGTTTTCTGCAGACCGCTGTCGCAAACGCATAACCTAAACCCTATTTAAGTGTGCGTAAGCAGCGAATGATTTACTTTCGTTATCACACACAAGCGCATAGATAATATTATTATTTATATAATAATATTTTTCGAGAGCGGGACAGCCCCGCTAATGGTGTCACATCCGTCACCGTTCAATTGATAACACATTTGGTGTGCTAACTTTTCTTCTATGTGTTATTTTTCTAAGGTTAGCATGTCCCTGAACTGATATTGCAAAGTGATTTGACACCTACTTCGCCAGCATACAACAGCAACTAACAACGACATCTACTTGAATATTAATTGCAACTGTCTGATGACGTCAAGGAATCCTGAATCACGCTTGTAAAGTATTCGCGCATCGCTGCATATATACAGTCGCCCAACACCAACCGGTGGGCTTCGGCCTACCAGGCATACCACCCGCCTGGTAGGAGGATCCTCCCTTTTCTATGGAGGAACACCACACCTTGTTCCCCATAGGTAGTATTGTATTTGACAATAGTTTAACACTAATCAGAATAAAAGCTTTCAATAACAATTAGTCGAGGTTATTAGGATTGAGTTCAATTTACTAGTTGTTAGTGGCACTCCATATGTATGAGTAGAGCCGCGGCAACATTTCAGGTATGATTCCGCTCAGGGTTGACAGGCGTCTGAATTTAGGAAGACAATATAATTATAACCTTCCTCGAGGTAAATTAGACCATGATTCTCTACACAAATCAGTAAAACAAATGGTTCCTTAATAATTCACCAACGTTTCTATTAATATTCTAACAATCCAAAACAAGCGCTATAATGATCGGCTCGGTCATTGTACAAAACGGGTGCGTTTATAAGCTACAAGTATCTTGGATAGCTATTTATTACATTATCGCCTGTTTTATTTATTGGTATTCTGTTGGGCTTTACTTCCGACATCAGAAGCGCTTTACACAGAACGAATAACTTCATACGGTTTACAGCCTTATCCGGTTAAAAATAATGTTAGTTATAAGTCGCAAGTCTAGCCTATATGGAGTACTATTGCCATTTATGGGCGGAAGCACCTGGACACCAGCTTGGCCTCGGTACAGAAACGAATAGTTAGAATTGTCGACGACCCCAAGCTCACAAGCGATCTAGAACACTAATAACGCAAGTCTGAGGAGAGACTTTGCCTCCCTGTGTATGTTCTACCGGTTGTACAATGGACAGTTTTCTAAGGAATTGTTCGATATTATGCCAACGGCTACTTTCTACCATTGCACATCTCGCTATCGGCAGGGATTTCATTCAATATCCGAGAGCCAACATGGTCTGGTACCGTACAGTTTCAGAGTAATGTCCGCCCGTGCACGCTCAGGTTGTGGAATCAGCTGGCTGCCGAGGTTTTTCCAAGATACTACTGTATGGGCCTCTTCAAAGAGGGCGTGAAAAGATTTTTACAGCGTCGGCAACGCGCGAGTGAAATCTCTGGTGTTGCAAGCGTCCATAGGTATCGGTAACCGCTTACCATCAGGCGTGCTGCTTCTTTGCTAGCTGAGTGGTATAAAAAAGGGACACTCCGTATTTGATGAGGCTGTTCCCAGTCTTTCATTCTTCGTGTATAGTCCGTCTCCAGTTAAGACCTTTTCATTTCTTTCGGGTGCATCAAAAACTATTAGAGCTATGTAGCCCGAACTACTACATAGTAATGCTCTAATGGTTCTACGGCACGGTTGGTGCAGTGGCTGATACAGTCGGCTGCTGCGCTCCGGGTCGTGGGTTTGATTCCCGCACGGAACAAATATTTGTATGATCTGCAGGTAGTTGTTCCGGGTCTGGGTGTTATTGTATGTGGAATTCATGTCTGTAAACGCACCCACGACACAGGAGAAATCCTAGTGTGGGACAACGTATTTAAAAGAAAAAAAAAACGGTAAAAGTGACCTATACTCATACTCATGCCGAAAGTGTATAAGCACAGCATAAACATAACCTCCGTATGTAGTGGTAACTACACGCTGAAATGTCTGATGTACCTGCCAATGCTCTAAGGTGTGGAATTCGGACGCTTTATTAAAAAAAATGTCGAGTGTGACTTCACACGCGGTAGAAGTGAAACTTTGTATTTTGGGTAATAGTAAGAGTAGGTAAGAGAGTGAGACTAATACACTCTGGAGGTGGTAAACAGAGAGAGAGAAAGAGCGATTGATCGACAGTGTGAAATAGGGAAACTATATGGAAATGTGCCGTGCCGTGCCAGCTACTCATCCGGTAGGTGTCGTAAAAGGTGACTAAGGGATTAGCCGGAGGATAGGCAGCAGCGTCCTTCAACTACATTAACAACTCAACTGCAATCGCCAACCCGCTTGCCAAGCGTGGCGATTATGGCAAAACCCCGTAATGAGCACACAACACACCCATATCGGTCGATGTGGTGATCTTTGGGGGAGGCCTGTGTCCAGCAGTGGACTTTGTTCGGCCGAAAGGATGAGGATAGAAACGTGTTTTATCTTATTCTCTCACAGCCTAAACCCTATAAATACATTTATAGTTGTCTCTCTTTCGTTACACATTTTCGTTTCATAAAATCCAATTCACACGGTCCCAAAAGAAGTTTCGCTTCAAAAAAACTTCAAATCATCGTTACTATTTCACCTGACAACCCTAATCCCGTATCTAAATTCACTAAGTGTACAAGTTTAATTCACTGAAACATGCTCCCAGCGGCCATTTATCTAATTGGATTTCAATTATAGAGAAGCATACCGTACCTATTACATTAGAGGGCTGAATATAATACACTAATCGAGTAATCCATGTAACCACCAGCGAGCTTTTGTTAATGTTTGTTGGGTTTCATATTAGAGGCAAGTTGTATATGTGTAAGTACTATAGCGATTAATTGGAATGCAGGGGTCTTCTGTAGTGAGAGCGTTTTGCTCCGGGAGACCGCAGACTGGGATCAGGAGGAAGCCATTCGTGCTCGGAGAATAAGTAGAGGGCGTCTACCTAACTCTAACTACCGCTCCGGTGCCTATGTTGAAGACGTCTAATGCCCCTGCCGTTATTATATGGCATGGGCGATCCCAACATGCGTGAGGAGGGGCATGTTTGCAGTCACCCTTTCCAAGATTTTCCTGAAGACGTGGCAACAGGTGGCTCCAATGTGATTGTTCTGGCGACACTGGAGCGATGCCTGTTCTTCGGTGCCGAGGATAACCAGTCAGGTGGTTTTAGCTGTTAAGAGTCCCGATAACCCACCAGCCTTCCCCGTGGCAGAGGATGCCCTTGATTTACTGGGGGCGTCTCTTATTGCAGCATCATCGATGCCCCCCTACCCTACCTGCAAGGCGTCATTGGGGCCTTTTTTTACGTGGAGGCTTCCGCAAGGGTCAGTTCTCAGCCTCCTCTTATGGAACCGCGCCCACGACGCGGTCCTGCGTGTCGTTTCCCTGCTGGCGTTAGCTTAGTCTGTTACGCTGACAACTCTCTGGTCGGAGGTAGGCCAGCGGAGATTCCTTCGAGGGAGCCATCTGGAACCAGCCGAGTAAACAGTAGCAATTATCTCAGCCGAAATTCACGCCCTGGCTCTGCGGATAGCGCCCCAAAAAACCGAGACGCTACAGTTCCACAAACTGCCGCAGAGCAGAAAAACCATCCAGTTCGTGGATACGCGTTGGTGATGCCCGAATTGGGATGAGCTGGTATATGAAGTACCTGGGGCTCACCCTGGAGAGCCGTTGGAGCTTCGAAGAGCACTTTCAGTGCCTCGTCCCCAAGTCGAGAGGGTAGTGGGTGCACTACACCGGCTAATGCCCAATCTCGGGGGACCATGTGAGGATGTTCACCTTCTCTACGGGGGGGGGGGGGGGGCATGTGGTCTGTGGCCCTCTACGAGGCGCCTGTATGATCAGCTCGACTGTAAGACGCCCAGCGCTGCAGAACCAAACTTCACGGTCTGCAGCGCAGTGGCTATACGGATCGCATGAGAATACCAAACAGTGTCCTACGAGGTGGCAACTCTCCTGGCGCGTTTTCCGCCTGCGTAGGTCTACGATCAGATACGGTCCCTCCACCAGAGCGGCGAAGGCACGCCGCCAGGGGCGTTCGACAGGCTGAGGTGGCTAGTTTGGCGGCGTGCACTTGTGAAAGTGGCGTCACCGCCTGCGGATGCAGGTTGCAATCAAGCGCGTCGTTGAGGCCATCCTGCCGCTCTTTGGAGCCTGGTTCAGAATGAGCGAGCGCGTCACCTACTGTCTGACGCAGGTGTTCCGTACCTGCACAGGATAGGACGCGAGGCCCCGTGGCCACCTTCTGTGGCGTTCTGGACTACCACTATGATAGCGACTAGGATACCGCATAGCACACGCTCGAGGCGTGTCCTGCGTAAGCGGCCAAGCAGGGGATCCTGGTTGTTTGGATCGGGCAAGATATAAGATCTCTGCCGGCAGTAGTGTCAGCTATGTTGGCAGAGCACGAAAACTGGAATGCAGTAGTCTCCTTCTGTGAGAGCATCATGCTCTAGAAGGAGACAGATTATATTACGCTTACGGCTTACAGGAAATGTAGTGGTAGAAGTGAATGGCGGTCTTAACAAACACAACAGACAGTACTAGACCAATACCGTCAAATAGAGTCTGTTCTTCGCAACACGAAGGTGTAAGTTATCAAGGGGTTTGCCGCCGCAAAAAACTTGCTGAAAATTTACCGTTAACTATTGCATGTTCTTCAGCGTTGTAAGAGCTAGTGTAAGAACTTTTAAATGAGCAGGCTTAGCTCGAAAATTTCTAATAAAAAAGCTCTAAGGGTACTTTTTTATACTGTCACTTTATTTAACTATTTACACGAAGGTAGACCTCGTTGAACCTTTGACGGCATAGTTGGTGCAGTGGCTGATACAGTCGGCTACTGCGCTCTGGATCGCAGTCCGATTCCCGCACGCAACAAATATTTGTATGACCTGCAGGTAGTTGTTCCAGGTCTGGGTGTATTGTGTGTGGAATTTGTGTCTGTAAGCGCACCCACGACACATGAGAAATCCTAGTGTGCGGCAAAGTTTTATAAGAAATAAAAATAAAACCTTCAACTGCAGAAACCCTGCGGCCCACAGCTTGTCGCATTGGAAACTGACGCTGCTTATGTCACATAGTCTAACATGACGTCAAGTTCTGGAACTGCTGGAACTCTGCGGGCGATAGTTTGTCTTATTCGAAGCTGCCACCATTTACATAATGTAAAGTTGTACATTTAATTTACAGTAAAATTATACTAGTGTTAGTACTCACACGAGGTCAACTCCTGCAACTGCTGGAACTCTGCGGGCGACAGCTTGTCCCATTGGAAGCTGCTGCCCGCGTGCGCCATGTCCGTCTAAAACAAAACAGGATTAGGATAAGAATGATGGGGACCATGACCTTGATATGCTTTGAAACTGCCACCAAGCTTGGTGATCGATACTCGTTCCTTCTTAACATGAGAAGAGGTCTTTACGCGGCGGTTATAGTGACTTAACTATAACAGTTAGACATATAGCCTCCGGGCCTTTTTTGTGGTCAATGATGAGTGCTGTAATAGCGATAATCGTCATCATCATCAATATCGACCGATTTGGTACAAAGTACTGTCCACATAATCTTTTTGAATTCAATAGATTGAAAATAGTTTGATATAATAAGATTCTGCTGGTACAGAGAAAAATTGTCGGGTGCAAATGGTCTTAGAAATCTTTTTGAATTCAATAGATTGAAAATAGTTTGACATAATACGATTTCGCTGGTACAGAGAAAAATTGTCGGATGTAAACGGTCTTAGAAAATAATATGAGAAAATAAAATTAAGCATCATTCAAAAGTATCTACTTTAATTGATCTTGGTACCAGTTCAACCGTCTGTACTCATCCCCATCTTATACATTCTGGTGGAGGTGCCGGGTAAAATGCAGGGCTGCTGGAGAATTGAGGATTCGCATTTGAAGAATTGGAAGATAAGTAAATGCAATTACTTACAAAACTTCAAAAAATGGTTGGTTTTACATCAACAAATACTAAATTAATTATTTAAAAAATACTAGACTATACATAATCTAACACTAAACTTCGCTCAGGTGCAATTAAGAGTTGTAATGTTATCGTGAAACATAGTTCAAGCTTACAGATTTTAAAAAAAACTCTTATTTTTAGTTGTCACTGTCAAAATAATTTTTCAGTTTTCAATACTACCCGTATTTTGATTGACTAATTTGAACAAAAAGTGGTTATTGTGACTTAACTATAACAGTTAGACATATAACCTCCAGGCCTTTTATGTCGGTAATGATAAGTACTATAAATTTATAGTATATTATTTTATGTATCATCAATAGTTTTCGCAGCGCACGCCATATACGCAAATTTTTGATACCTTGGGTTACATTATTGCAATTTCCATAGAGATCTAAAATTGTTTGAAATTAAAATGCAGTCTATATATCTTGCTGATAATGTAGCTTTCTATAGGTAAAATATATTTTTAAAGTAGGTTATGTAGTTTTTTACTTTATCGATTACAAACAAACATACATACAAAAATCAAATATGTCCTCTTTATAATATGAGTATAATAGTATAATATGATCAATACAAACATTATACTGTAAAAAACCATTCCAAAATTCAAATTAGTATACGATGCTTACTTTTTTGATGTACTTAATTGTAATAACATTTTTTTTTTCAAATTTCAATTCTCAGGCAACATTTAAAAAACTAGTTAAGGAGCACTATCATTTACTACAATGTCCTACATCAATTTCTGTTTGATATGTATCTATTATATATAGTCATGTTTGTCGTATATAGGGTCTTACATTAATAATGGAAAATATTTTAAGGCTAGGCTCTATGAATGCTATAGAATTCATTTCAAATATCAAATATCGGTTTTACTGATAATAAATAAATCAATATTCAAACATTCGACTAGCGAAAGATATTTGATAAAATAAAGGTTGATGTTACGTTTATTTATTTTGCTAAAACGCATTATTGCTACCTATAGATTTACCTCCTAAAATATTTTCCATTATTAAAGTAAGACCCTATATATCATAGTTAAGTATGTATTAAGTTATAATTATTGTTACACCGCGAACTACCCTTTTCTTATTCGCTGACAAATCTGTCCATCCCAAGGTTGTCAGGCAGAAATCGCCAAGTGCGATAAGACCGCCCTCTTTGTACATGTCATTTTATGTATTTGATTTGATCTTCTTTTTTGTTATGTATGGTGTATTGGTGTACAATAAAGAGTATTGTATTATCTGAAGTAAATATCCATTTCTTTCATCTCCTCTAAAACCAGATTATTGCGCATAGTAGTTATTGACACGTCATCGTCGCCTTGATTAATGTCTGAAAAAAACTTTTTGTCAGCCTTTTGTCACTGTTTACCTTTTAACTATCTCAATTTGCGTGGGACGGCAACTAATGGATTGTTTGTATTTCACGCCCCTTATCGACTTCTCCCCTTAAATTCCGATCAAGGTTTTCGTCGCAAACACTTCAGAGGAAAATGAAGGCCATATTTATTTATAGAATAAGACAGACCTCGGGAAGTACTGAGGACGAGCTCGGATAAGGACGCCAAAGATTAGAGTTGTAACTTGGCCTGATCGATCGGAAAACAGAAATCTCTGGATAAAATTACAAATTGTTGGTATTATGGCGTTGTTGTCTTGATAAATAAATATTAGGAATCAATATTTCAGCGTTGATCAAAAACATACGTCCTTTGGAATTCCGCAAGGAAGTATTTTAGGAGCCACTCCGTTCTTGGTTTACATAAATGACCTATGTAATCTAATACCAACATCCGCTGACGATACTGCTTCTTTTTTCTGCTGATTCAGAAAGCGAAGTCTACAAGAATGCGCAGAACGGATTCAATGGTGTGCTTCAAATTTACTAACACTAAAAGCTGCTAAGATAAATTGTATTAAATTTTCGATACGCAAACTAACGTCAATTCAAACTAGCCCAATATTGTATGCTCATTATTGTACAGCGCCCACTGAGAACCAATTTGCGTATACCATAATTAAAAATACAAATAAAATAAATTGTCTTGGTATAATAATAGATGAAACACTCACATTCAAACAGAATGTCAAAGCTTTAAATAATAGGATTCGTAAGTTAATATTTGTCTTCAAAAAGTTACGCTACATTGCAGACCCAAAAATAATTAGGTAGTTTACTTCGCTCTATGTCCATCAATATTAACATACTGTATTACCACATGGGGTGGAACGAGTAAAACATTGTCACTAACCATTGAGAGAGAGCTCAGAGAGCAATTCTCAAGGTGGCTACTTTCCGCCCTTTTCATTTTTCCTCTAACCTATGCAACTTGTAGAGTATTAACAGTTCGACAGTTATTCATAATGAGCATAGTACTTAAGCAGCCCTTCCTTATAGCACTGAATTTACTAATAAAATACGGAAAGATATAGTTTGCACTAAAAAAAATAGTTATAACACATGCTTTTACATCCAAATTTTACGTGTTCCTGGGCCCGCTTCTGTACAATAGGCTGAATGCGATAAAAACATATATCTCCTCAATTACAGTAATGTAAGAAGATCCTTAAGGATGCCCTCCAAAGTATGTCATACGAAGATACAGAGAAATTATTAAGTGTACTGAAATAAACAATGCAATATTTTATTTACATTAATTAGTTAAAAACTACGATTTTTACTATTTTATTAATTATACTGTTTACATATAACTATACTATTGATTATTTTTTACTTTGTACCTATAATACTATAGTAACCATGTGATTGTCACCCGCTAAACGACATATATTACCTTACTATTTTAATTTTATTTATTTACTAGACATAAATAGGTACCTAGTTTAATTTCATAATATCAGCCACAGCTGCAACTCATTGGGGGGTTTTGCCATAATCGCCACGCTTGGCAGAGACGGGTTGGCGATCGCAGTTGAGTTGTTAATGTACTCGAAGGACGCTGCTGCCCATCCTCCGGCTAATCTATTAGTCGACTTTTACGACACCCGCGGGAGGAGATGGGGTGGTGGTATTCTGAGCCGGCACCACACGGCACACCGTAATATTTGCACTGAAAGTAATTCTTGTTACTCTAACGGTGAAAAACTAAACTTTTTTAAACCGGTGTCATATTACTGTATCGACCCACTTTTGATAATTGAGGTTTTATTCGATTTCCCCCAACATGAGATGTCGGTGTACCCGGAAAATACGGCGACAAAAATAGGGAGGGATTTGTTTTGATATCTAAGTGAAAAATAAAGATTGCTGTGCGTGTTTTCATTAGCGTTGCAGACTGACTGATTAATGATGTCGGCAACTTTAAAACCGGAAACGCAGCGTGGGACTACCTTCAATGAGGTGGACAGACGACCTGGTGAAGGTCATTGGGAGTCGTTGGATGAGGGCGGCATGTAACCGCTCGTTCTGGAAATCTAAAGGGGAGGCCTTTGTACAGCTGTGGACATCCTGTGGTCAGCCACATATTATCATCATCATCACATCAGTGTGATGATGATGATAATATGTTACGATAACATTTAACACAAAAAAACCAGACATATTATCCGTAATTCGAAATCCAAAGTTTTTGGATTAGATCGATTATAAATTTCAGCCGTTGACTGACCAATTTACGCCGTTTATAGGTTCGATAACTTTATTGGACGTTTCCTTTTATAGAAAACTACATAAACTTTTAGGTCAAATATTACAATAATTAGAAGGACATAATGAATATAATCATAATGAGAACAAGCAGCTCATCAGAGTCGGATTTGAAAGTACTGGAGTTTACTTCCAATATATCAGTACACAGAAACTTACAGCCGAAATTAATAATGGATCTAAGCCAACATCTTTGAATTTCAGATTGCGGATATGTCTGCAAATGCACTACTTACGCCCCTAATTTTGACAGGTGGAAGCGTAAGTTCACGCTTAGACTCGTTTCTGAATCTCACTCTGAGTCTTGCGCGCCATTTAATATGGACGTAACATATCTATGGTATAATATCATTGATTTCAATACATAAATTCAATTTTAAACTCGATATTATTAGCAGACCCATCTAGCGGGAGATTAAGAAACTGGTTTATCGGTTTTAAAGTAAAGTTAAGGACAAAATGTCGCGCATAATTCAGTCTCGCTTGCACACCTATGCTGTACGAAATAAGATACACAAACTACAAGAGTAAAAGAGATAGCTATCTAGGCGAACTGTTTTTAAGGTGCTATAATTAAGGGACTTTTGGTTCTTACTTTAGGCGCACATGATTATCTTTTTCTTCTTAATATATATTTGGATATATAATATAATATCATTGGTTATGGAACGGTTCGTTCCGTATTCAGAAACGCAGTGACAGCTAACCGACGTTCATCTCATACATAACTTTATTGAATCAATAGTTAATAGGAATATAACTGGAAACTTGAGAAACCGGGCATCAATGAATATATGTACATTGTTTTCATGGCAATCCATATGTGAGAGTAGGCGTGCCCTGCGTGGGCCACCGAGCGGCGGATCCTGGTCGATCGGATCGGTCAAGATCTCTCTCTGCCAGCAGTAGTGTCGGCTATGTTGGCAGAGCACAAAAACTGGAATGCAGTGGTCTCCTTCTGTGAGAGCGTCATGCTCCAGAAGGGGACCGCAGAGCGGGATCGGAGAGGGCCGATCCCGCTCGAAGAAGGAGGAGACGGCGCCGGGGTAACAACCGCCCTGGCGCCTAATTCCCATACGCCTGAAACCTCCTGCCATTGTTATAAGGCGGGGGACCTCTGGGTTCGCGGGTGCGTAGATTGGGGAACTGCGTGCCCACACCGAGTGACCCAAGAGAAGATGGTAGCACGCATGTGGTCACGCGCTGCCGTGGGACGCTTTGGGGGATCCTGTACAGTCCCCCCGGGGGGGTGACCGCTTTACAGTCACCCTCTCCGAAATGTGCCTATAGGCGCGGCACCAGTGGGTGGCTCTAGTGTGATCATACGAGGACCTGGAGCCTCCCTTAGGTGCCGAAGATGACCGCTCCAGTGGTTTTAACTGGTAGGAGCTACCCCTTCGCCCTTCCCCGGGGTGAAGGAAGTTCATGAAGAATTTCCACTGGGCACCAATAAAAAAAATAAAAAAACGATATCAACAATGTCTAACTAACGTGCAAGTGCTAAAGCTGACTCATGGCTTAAGAACGTATACATAAAGAACGTATACATATATATATTGATATTTTTTACTTGGCTATACATTCTAACATTGAAAGGCCATAATTGTCTCACGTATTTCCAGTAAACCTTACACAGCTACAGACATATCTCTCGTAAGAAAATAATCAAGTAAAAGGCTCCCGGCCCTGTGTTATCCGGAAAAGCATCCATATCACAAAATGGATGTCGATATGTGAAATATACGAGAACCAAAAACATTTACGGAGCACCTAATAAGAATGTAAAATCTCACATATAGAGCAGACAAACTATTATTTATTCTTATTAATATTATAAATTATGGCCAAGAATACTATCACCCCATTTCAGCTCTTGGGTGTCATAAAAAGTGACTATGGGAATAGCAGCAAGATGGGCAGCAGCGTCCTTCGAGTAATTTTACAACCCAACTGTGATCGCCAACCTACCTGCCAAGCGAGGCGATTATGGCATAACCCCCAAATGAACACACAAGACAAACCCAGAACCCTAATCCCCAGCGGTCCTGGTAACGGCGGGGCAGAGGGTGCTAAAGTTCAGGACCGGTCGTTGTGGCGAGCTTTCGGCTGAAATGATGATGATGATGATGATGAATATTATAAACATCAAATGTACATAACGTTTGGATGTTTGTCTCTCGGCTATACTGAAACGGCTTAACATGATTATAATTTGGCAGAAAGGCAGATTATGTCTTAGAATATATGATACTTATATTACGATTGTAAATGTTCCATTCGACATTTATTTATTTATATATCTTGATTGTATAACATTAAATAGTGACAGAAGTTTTTAATTTAGTACAAGTGCAATTGGCGGCCTTATAACTCCGCGATCTCTTCGAGGCAACCTTAGGATGGAAAATGGCCCCCGGGAAGACGGTGGCGCGCACGTGGCGCCGTGTGTGTGTGTGTGTGCGTGTGTCCGTGTGTGTGTGTGTGTGTGTGCGTGTGTGTGTGTGTGTGTGAGGACATTCATCCCCTCCGAGATGTGCCTAAAGGCGTGGCACCAATGGGTGGCTCTAGTGTGATCTTATGAGGACCTGGAGCCCCCCTTCGGTGTCTAAGATGACAGCTCCAGTGGTTTTAGCCGGTAGGAGTTTACAGTACAGGTACAGCAACAACCGCTAATACCCCTTCGCCCTTCCCCGGGGCGAAGGAAGTTCCACGTAGAATTTCCACTGGACACCAATAAATTTAAAAAAAGCATGGAAAATGGTAGATAGAAGTAATCATGAGGCAGTTTGAGGTGAATATATACTAATATAAATAATTACTATACTAAATACTTGAAAACTAAATAAATAATGACTATAAAAGCTATATTAAGGAAACATAAGGCAAAAATGTATAGAGCTAAAGCAAGTCAAAATGGAATAGTCGAATCATCATGGTCATTATAGCCGAAAAACGACCACTAGTGGACAGAAATCTCCCCCAAAGATTGCCTTAACGATCGGTATTTATTTGTGTTGTGTGCTTATTGGCGGGTTTTGTCATAAACGCCACGCTTCACAGACGTGTTGGCGATCGCAGTTGAGTTATAATAAGGACTCGAAAGATGCTGCTGCCCATCCTCTGGCTCATGCCATAGTCGCTTTTTACGACACTCACGGGATGAGATGGGATGGTGGTATTCTTAGCCGGCATCAGAGAGAGGAAATCGATCGGAGAATTCAGTTGGGCTGGGCAGCGTTTAGCAAACTTCGTCGAGTCTTTTCTTCGCCTATACCGCAATGCCTGAAGACGAAAGCATACAACCAGTGCGTCCTACCTGTTATGACTTACGGTGCCGAAACGTGGACATTAACGGTTGGACTAGTCCACAAATTTAAAGTTGCACAGCGGGCTATGGAGCGAGCTATGCTCGGAGTCTCTTTGAAGGATAAAATTCGAAATGAGGTCATCCGACAAAGAACCAAGGTAACCGACATAGCTCGTAGAATTAGCTTGCTGAAGTGGCAATGGGCTGGCCATGTCTGTCGAAGGACCGATAGCCGTTGGAGCAGACGAGTCCTAGAATGGAGACCGCGGCTCGGCAACCGTAAGGTAGGACGCCCGCCCGCCAGGTGGACCGATGACCTGAGAAAGGTCGCTGGAGGGGACTGGATGCGGAAGGCGGAGGACCGGGTGTTGTGGCGTAAATTGGGAGAGGCCTTAGTCCAGCAGTGGACTATGATTGGCTGATTGATTGATTGATTGATTGATCAGAGAGAGGATGATGTTTATAGTATTTTCAATTATAATTTTATTCATTTTTTTTGCAGATATAGACCGATAGGGAATATCGGCGCGCATTTAAAATGTGGAAATAGATTAAATATTTTGAAAATATGGTTTGTAGAGATTATTTGTATCGGCACGGTTGGTGCAGTGGCTGATACAGTCGGCTGCTACGCTCCGGGTCGTGGGTTCGATTCCCGGTTGTTCCGTGTCTGGGTGTATTGTGTGTGGAGATCATGTCTGTAAACGCGTAAAATTTGTGTATGTAAACGTACCGACACAGTTAGTAGAAACGCTAGTGTGGGGCAACGTTTAAAAAAAAAACAACTGCAGAACGAAATAAAAGTAAATATTTAACAAATTAAATAGAAAATAATAATCCCACATACCATTTACGGCCAACTGAACTAAGACGAATTATAAAAATACTTATGTCATTATATACAAATATTTTTACATATCCATACTTATCTAGTTACTTAAGGCAAAAGGTGGATGGGCATTTTCCATCAAAAATTTAAAATGCGGACCTATTCACGGCCTCTCGGGTAGCTTCTAGTATGTATATATTTATGGTTATTTAGCTGACCTGCTTTTGATAAATGACGTTACATTCGATGCGGGGAACTTGTCAAGGTATGTCAATACATCCGGGAAAAATGGCGACAAAAATATAAGAAGAGAGAGTGACGATCCATTACGATGTTCACATTTATATTTTTCTGTGTGCGTATTTTTATTTGTGTTAATCTTTCTAGTGAACTTTACATTGCGTCTTTGAATTAACGCCTAGGAACTGCGTCTAGAAGAAAACACGGGCATTAACGTGTGTCAACTACATTTTCTTTGTGTGCGTGAACTGAATGTGCCTCGCTCCTCAAACGCACACGAATACAGTTTTCGGTGTTGCCTGCACCAGGCCTTTAGCCATAAAATGTGGAAACACGCATTGTTACGTTGCTCGATTAAATCGAGACCAGTATTTCATGTTCTCAGAAATATTACCACAGATTAAAGATGATTATGAATGTAATATTACTGATATAAATTTAAACATATTTTTATTTATATACACTTTATTGTACACCATATAACAAAAACAAGGAAAAAAAAAAGAAGAAAAACAATAGTCCAATGTACAATGGGCGGTCTTATCGCATACAGCGATCTCTTCTTCTATCTCTTCATAGGTGTACATGTATCAAGTAGGGCATATTGTTAGTTACACATATACAAGGTCTTAATTTAATAGTCCACGATATTTTGCATGGCGCTATAGTTAACGATGAAGATAATGTAGGTATAAAAAAAACTTGTAAATTTGCTGTTCAAAAAAATATTTAATTAAATCATTTATTTCATTACTTCCTAGTTCTCTTCGTTGTGATAATATTCACATGCATCTAGTAAGACGATGGCGGACAGGGCTGGTTGACTGATTTAGATAGTCTGTAACGTTAAACAAAACAGACGGCGCACGGTAGCGACATCACACAAATGAAAGAAATGGATTTTTTTTACCATGAGTTTTTTTTGTGTTCGGTACATCATCTTAAGCATTTACTGAGGCACCATGCAAAATATCGTGGATTATTAAAATAAGACCTAATATAATGATTAAGATACATCTAGCACAATAAAAATAAACAAATGCTATTTATAAATAAATATTGTAAAAATCGTAAATAAGAATAATGAAAACAAGTTAATGTGACAAATAATGTTCTTTCACTAACTTTTTAAAAACGGGCAGTGATTGTGCACGTCTCACAGGAAGTGGTAATGCATTCCACAGTCGAACAGCTTGAGTAGTGAACGATTTATCAACGAAATTAGTTGAATGCATACGGATTATGATAATAATGATAGCCGTGTGGTGTCGGTTAGCCGTGTGGTGTCGGCTACGAATAGCACCAATCCATCTCATCCCGTGGGTGTCGTAAAAGGCGACTAAGGGATTTACATTACGACCGACCGGCCGACGCTCAGAAGCCGACGCACCGATCCGACGCTCCGTACACTCCGATGCCGAGCCAGTGTAAGCGCAGCGGTAACGATTTCCGTTTGTAATTTTGTTTTATTAATATAAAGTTTATTTCCAGTGCTGTGTGTGTATTGGCCAAGACTACACCACAATTTGTAATTAATGTTTGACAGTTCCACGTCGATACCTGATTATTTCATCAATCTTGAACCAGTTACTAAAGGAAGAATAACATGGGGCGCAGTACGATATTGTACCTACTTATAGCTACTTACTTTCGTTGCAGTCATCTCGATGACCTCAGACACTCATACTGATATCAGGTTCATCATCATCTGAGAACAAAAGATAAGAACAGTTAATCACTTAGATTGAATATGGATAAAGCAGGGAATAGGTATACAATATTGACACCTTTTTTTTTTTGCGTGGGGAAATCCTCTTGGATTTCCTCCGCCCTTCCCAAGGCGGAGGGGCATGCCGGGATCAAACCGGCTAAAACCCCACGGTGTCCTTCTTCTTACCTCTAGCCGGGGGTGAGTTGTACGCTTTTCTGCATTAGACCGCTCCCCCGGCAGATACGTATCGGCCCGTCAATTATTGACGGGCCCCTTCTGTGTGTGGCCTTAATGGCCGCATTTATCCTTCGGAGAGGCGCGCGCGGAACAGTACAATATTGACACCTAGAACACACGCAATGTGTAATAAACGGTGAATAATATGGCACTATTCGCTAGACTGCCTGTTAGTGCTCGGATAATTAAAGTAAGTTACTAACGGTCAACATTAATAATCAATCTAACTATTAAGGATTTGTCTGTTTAATTATGATTGAAGTTGAATTTTATCCGATATTAATAGATTAAATTGATTTATTAATGTCGGCCATAAAACAGAACCATTGCAATTTTAAACTATTATAATTTTGCGCATTATTACCACTCATTTTCTTTGTGGAAATTGTCAAAAGCGGTATTTTTCAACGTGTGAGTCGTAGCCCATAGGATGGTCACAACGACTTGCTCGGAGAATTGCGGTTGCAAGCCAGGTAACAAAGCATGCACGGTGCACTTTCTTAATGTTGCCCCACACTAGGATTTTTCCTATGTCGTGGGTGCGATTTCAGACATACAGACATAAATTCCACACACTATACTCCCAGACTCGGAACAAATACTTGCAGATTATAAAAATTTTGATTCGTGCGGGGAACGAACCCGCACGACCCGGAGCGCAGAAACCGACTGTATCAGCCACTGCACCAACCATAGTCCCAATCGGAAGAAAAATTCATATTTCGTCTCAAATCACTGACGTAGTTGTATTACGGTCCTGGGCTATTCAAGGAGGTTGAAAATCACCTAGACTAGTGGAATCGAAATTGCTTACGGAAATATATCGCGTTTATTTCATTCATTCCACGGACTTACACTTACCACGGACGCGGCAAAGTGTTGGAAACGTCGAGCGAAAGAGTAGTATTTTATTTTATATACTAGCTGGGACCCGCGGTTTCACCCGCGGTTAATTTAAAAGAAATTTAGAGTACTTTGACATAGACACTTGACATAGAATTTATATTTTGGATTTCAAGGGTTTTATTGTTTTCGCGCGGAACCCTAATTATTTTACTAAAATCAAAGTAGTCTAAGTTATTCCTTATAAAGTGAGCTATCTGCCAGTGAAAGTCCCGTCAAAATCGGTCCAGCCGTTTCGGAGATTACCCGGAATAAACAGACAGACAGACAGACAGATAGATAGACAGACCGACAGACAGACAGACAAAAAATGTAAAAATTGCTTTTTTGTTATAGGTACCGTATATACTTTCATATGCATTTAGTAAAAAGCTGTTATTTCGACATTACAAACAGACACTTCAATTTTATTTATTTGTATAGATTTGCCGTGTGGTGCCGGCTCAGAATGCCACCACCCCATCTCCTCCCATGGGTGTCGTAAAATTCGACTAAGGGATTAGTCGGAGGATGGGCAGCAGCGTCCTTCGAGTACATTAGCAACCCAACTGCGATCGCCAACCCGCCTGCCAAGCGTGGCGATTATGGCAAAACCCCCAATGAGCTCAAAACACATCCATATCGGTGGTTGTGATGATCTTTGGGGGAGGCCTGTGTCCAACAGTGGACTTCATTAGGCCGAAATGTTTATGAAATGATGTATAGATTTATCGTGCATGCAGTTATGTTCCACTTTACAAATGTGTGCTTGATTGATTCCTGTCGCACCTAAGTCCAGGGGTATTCATATTGCTTATTGACGGCAGACAGCCACCTGTGCCTTGAGGCTTCCGCCGAAAATCAGCGCTGCGGTTACCTGTAGTATTAGCTGAGCTGTGGCCTTTTGACCACACAACTCCACACCAGCTTAGCAATATTATAAGTATGTGTAGGCATTCGTTGTAGTATGTATCTCATATCTCAGCGCTGCAAGACCGCCGTGCTGTTTTGTAGCATATAGCTGAATGGGGGACCTTTTTTTTTTTTTTTTTAAAGAACGTTGCCCCACACTAGGATTGCTCCTGTGTCGTGGGTGCGTTTACAGACATGAATACAATACACCCAGACCCGGAACAAATACCTGCAGATCATACAAATATTTGTTCCGTGCGGGAATCGAACCCACGACCCGGTGCGCAGCAGCCGACTGTATCAGCCACTGCACCAACCGTGGCACCGTAAAAATTATTTGTAACCAATGTACCTACGTGATTATTTTAATTTTTATTTGAACTTTATATGTAATAGGTGTAACTATCATAAGTATTGTTGTTGCTGTCCAATAAAAAAACATTCTTTCTATTCTTTCTTTCTTTCTTTCATATTGTTGTATCACTCGTTTTTTTACGATTACCTACTTTTTCCTTTTTGTTTATTTCTGAGCTGTACCTCTTTCCTTTTTCTTTCTTTCAAAACCCAAATGTAAAGGTTCATTCAGCAGTGGGTCATTTTGGGTTGTAATGTACGGACCCCTCAATTGTCCACCATTACTCAAAACAGCTGACGTTACAACCCTTCCATTCCGCTGACCAGCAATAGAACATACCGAAGGCTTAATCCGTAAACACGCGTTGTTTACAATCAAATAGCCAAATATTTACAGTCTGATCTTGTAAAGGTTGGGATTTTACGCTAGGGTTGAAACTAAATGTAGTGCGTGTTTGTTTTTATTTAGGATGTTTTATATTCCGTGTTGTTCCCGGCGAAGAATAGGTCACCTCTCTCCGTCCGTGGGTGTTCTCAAAGGGGACTAAGATTTCTTTATTTGTTATTCATTCATTCATTCATTCATATCGGCCATTTATACGTCCACTGCTGAACAAAGGCCTCCCCCACAGATTCCACAACTGCGTTACCATTTTGGGGGCACTTGCCAATACTCACCACGCTTGGCAGGCGGGTTGGTGAGCGCAGTATGGCTACCGTTTCACAGAAAGGACGCTGCTGCCCATCCCTCTGGTTTAGATTCCCTTAGTCGCCTATTACGACATCCACGGGAAGAGATGGAGTGGTGCAATATTCTTAATCCGGACACCACACGGATAATGTTATATATATGTTATACTCTCTATTTAATGTAATGTAAATGTAATTTTTATTTACAGTATAGATTTACGCATGGAATGGTGTATTTTTCTCACAGGTGCAGTATAATTCGTGCATAAACGTTATATAAACAAAAGAAGGCATTCTTTTCTGCAATGTTACAAGAATTACATTTAAGACTGACGTCTCGCCACGACACTGGTCGGTGCGGGAATCCCGGGCAATTACCTTGCATCATACAGCGCGGGCAACGCATCTACACTTATAAAACCATCTTAGGGTCTAACGGCGGCTGATGCAGCGCCAGGACGACACCGGACGAGCATGCGCATAGCTGCTAATGTAACTGACGTAACTAAAGGTATGTATTCATCTCTTTCTAGCAACCGGTTTGCCGCACGGTGGCTTTCATTTTGCTCCTTTTCTTCGCACACTGTTTGGGAGCTGTTCGGCCCGCAGACATTGAGCGTACCAGACATAAGCGTAAATTCAGTTATATGGCGTATAACTACGATATGGATTGGGGTAACGAGAAAATTATAGAGTTCATTAGCGAACGAAGCGGAGCCGATACAATATCTGTTTTTTTTATAATATTATTGTAACATATAACAATTTTCCGTCATAAAATATAGAGAGCACTTCGTTCATATTGTTTTTTGCGTTTGTTATCGCGACACAACTTCACAACGACGCATGTGGACATGCACATTCGCCGTAGGCCAAAGACGAAGTTTTTTTGCACGAATATCATCGCGACGTATGAGGCCCCGGCATCATACGAAGAATGCTGACGGGCGAGAAAATAAAAGTACATTTTCAATACAGCTTGTTTATCTTAGTATATCACTATAACCTCAAACAATAATCCACAAATCATTCTAACATCGCCAACCCTACGTAACGTACCCTTTTGTACCTTTTCCCGCTGTTGTACCCACGTCACGATCCGCTTTATTTGATCTATGAATCGATTAAGCGGTTTTGTTGGGTGGCGATGGCGACACGAGGGTTTTGCAGCGCCGGGGTTTTATTTTATTGTGTGGTTTACTTTTGATGCATAAGTCATTAGGATGAGAGAAAAGAGACCTTCCTAAGTTACGTATAAGTACTTGGTTACGTATAAGTAAGCTGTGTGGTACCGGCTACGAATAAGCTGTGTGGTACCGGCTACGAATAAGCTGTGTCGTGCCGGCTACAAATAAGCTGTGTGGTGCAGGCTACGAATAAGCTGTGTGGTGCCGGCTACGAATAAGCTGTGTGGTACCGGCTACGAATAAGCTGTGTCGTGCCGGCTACAAATAAGCTGTGTGGTGCAGGCTACGAATAAGCTGTGTGTGTAATAACTTCTTGCTATAAAAATGTAAACAAATAACTGTAATTTACAGGGTTTTTACAAATCTTCCCAGCGACAGTTAAAACTTTAAGGTTGGCTATTGCAGATTACTGCAGCCACATTTAGACCCGAAACAACTATCTGTAGATCATAAAAATATTTGTTTCGTGTGGAGATCGAATCAGCGACACGTAGCGAAAGCTTAGCCACTGCGTCAACAGTGATGTGATAGCTTCGATAGACTGTTAGCGGAAAGCGAAGGACCGAGTCATTATATCGGCCGAATAAAGTCCACTGCTGGACCGATATGGGTGACTTGTGTGCTTATTGGGGGGTTTAGCCATAATCGCCACGCTGGGCAGGCGGGTTGGCGATCGCAGATAAAGGACTCTGCTGCCCATCCTCCGGCTAATCCCATAGTCGCCTTTTACGACACCCAAGGTATGAGATGGGTTGGTGCTACTCGTAGCCGGCACCACACAGCGTGTCCCTTAATACATCTTAAATAATATCGATCCAGCTGTCTGCAAAACAATAGCTTATCCCCAGCAACGCCCCAAGCCGAGGTCCGTGTCCCGCAGGGAGCACCTTTAGCGCAAGTTGCTTAGATTGTAATATCAATTTTAAGCCTGGCTGGAGGCCTTTTGGCTTCGCCAGAAACGACCGGTCAACCAACCACATTTCCAAGAAAGGTATGCGAGCAGCCCAAAAGAAAAAGGCGTAGTTGTATTACATTTCGATTTTGAAAAAAAACTTGTACTATATTTAAGTTCTTGGACAAGCTTCAACCATCCCGTATGCCTTTGAGGGTCTAAGAGGCATCGAACGACAAAAATACTCGCTATTCAGCATAAGAACATCCACCAAAGTCCGGTTAGATTAAAGAATCTTATTGCGCACTCTTTTGGAAACCCACAAATAGATCCTTCAATAAAACGAACCTTTATAAGAAGTTGGGGCAACGGAAGATAAAAGCGATCACAATAACCAAAAGTTATGATAACATTAAAAGGTTTATACAGGATGCTACGTCGACGATTTACACTAAGTTGGCATTTACATTTTTCCGACACAAATTGTTAAGCGAAAATCAAACACAGTGATTGACGGAACGGTTGGTGCATTGGCTGATACAGTCGGCTGGCAGCTGTGTTCCGGGTCGAGGGTTCGACTCCCGCACGGAACAAATATTTGCATGATCTGCAGGTAGTTGTTCCGGGTTTGGGTGTATTGTGTGTGCAAGTTGTGTCTGCAAACGCACCCACGACACAGAGGAAATCCTAGTGTGGGGCAATGTTCTTTAAAATAAACAATAAGACAGTGATTGCGTTAACGACCTAGAAAACTTAAACACAAACCTCAGAATAAAAGCTGAGCATGGAGAGCGATTGATATAAAAATCTATTTAAAAGCCTTTAAGTCGATACTAACTATAGATGACTGCCTATCATTTCAAGAGGACTTGGATATACTGACTAATTAATTGTACAGTCACTAAACTGCATTTCAGTATCCCAAAATGTGAATAAAATAATTTTTGCAAACTGCTCCGTGTTGCTTTAAACAAAATCTCTCTCGTTAAGGATCTGGGTGTGCTCTTTGATGGTAAGCTTTCCTTGAATCAACATGTACATAATATGGTTAACAATGCGTTCAGAATGTATGAATTTGTGATTAGATCATCTACCAAATTTAAGCGTCCCTCTATCTGTCTCTGTCTATATAAAACACTTATTCACTCCCAGTTGGAATATGCTTTGGAACTCCTTCTACCAGAAGTATATTATAGACGGCACGGTTGGTGCAGTGGCTGATACAGTCGGCTGCTGCGCTCCGGGTCGTGGGTGTAGTTATTCCGGGTCTGGGTGTATTGTATGTGGAATTCATGTCTGTAAACGCACCCACGACACAGGAGAAATCCTAGTGTGTGCAAGGTTTAAAAAAAAGGGGTTTACAAAGCCCAGCGCAAGTTTCTCCGTGCTATGTACTACAGGTGCCGTGGGACTGGTTCGTATTTCTCTAATTCACAATTACTAAATAAGTACAAGCTTCTCAGTTTGAAGGACCGACGAAGGTATTTAGAGGCCAACGTACTTTATGATATCGTCGACAATCATTTTCATGTAATAGATCTTACGAGCAAATTATATTACCACATAATCCTCGAGCTGTTAATGTGCGCAGAGTTCATGTAGGTACTCTGTTCGCCGTAAATATATGTCGAACAAACTATGGCTTGCGTTGCCCTATTCATTGGATGTTAGAATGCTATAACTGTAATTTTGTGAATGTCGATATATTTGCATGCTCAAAATTTCAATTTCAATCGAATGTAATGAAAATTTTATCCCCCTGTCGCTCGATTCAATTATGACAATTGTAATTTAGTATTCATTGAATTTGTAAGAGATTTGAATTTGTATGTGTTATCGCTAAATAATTCTGGTAACGCCATCTCTTTAATGTGTAAGAACTAATTAAAATATGTCTTGCGCGGGCGATCATCCCTACCACCTCCCCACTCGCACGCTAACCAACCGCGGCCGTTGAATGTGCCGTGACCTATATCTAGTATGAAAAAACTCTTGAGCCTGATCGGAAGCTGCTCAAATCTACTCACCGCGGTCTTCTGGCAATCTTGCTGAAGACTATCGCCGTCCAATTCGTTGGACTGCACTATAGACGCCTATAAAGTGTTGTGATTACTTATCCGCCCGCGGATGTAAAACTGAGTGACGTATTGTGCTGTGCCACGTGTTCTTGCCTAGCGTGTGTGAACCCTCGCCAGCCATTTGGAAGAGAGAAGACCTACATCAGAGGCGTGCTGATACTAAAGAGCGGCCAGCTCCAAGGTAAGGCGTGCACCTAATCCTCTCTCCAACGATCGCCCCGCCTATATCCGCGTGTTTTCCGTTTAATGTAACTCATCTTTTACCAGCATCCTTCGAATACAGTCCACTTCCAAAAACATAATTGATAGTCACATACTTTATGAGGTTGTTCACATTCCGCAACATAACCGCCAAACCATTTTTTGATCCTTCGCACCGGATTTTATCCGATATACCTACATTGGAAGTAATGTTGTACACCCAGTACGTGGTTGCAACAACTCCCTAAGCGTAATAGGTATCTAATTAATATTTACATAACTACCCATTTTAACCCATTGTGTGGTTGTTATTATTTAAAGATTTTATAAAAGTCTACTAGTGAACTCCATATTTCAATAGTTTTTATTCCACCGCCCTTGTAGTAGTTGTCTACCTACATTGAATTTACAATTATTCGGTACACCGTACAAATGACATTCCGCATACCGCACTATTATTAGGTTGGTACCCATTCAATTGTAAGTTATAAATTCTACTAGGTATAATATCATAACATTAATCCCAGTACTTCGCAACGATTGCAGGCTGCAAGTTACATGTTTATGCTTGTTTGTTCATAGTGAATAGTTTACTTCTTTACTATTTCTTGTGGTTAATAAATACCTACATAAACATGACGCGTGATGAGAAAGTACCTTCTTCGGAAGAACAACAGTTGGTGATTTTAGAGGCAAAACGTAATGCACTATTCGAACGTATTCAAGGGATTTATGAGCAATCTAAAACCGCCACCACTTCCGAATATAAAAAGGAAAGCTTTCTTAGTTCTTGTATAACATTAGATAACATTCGTACAGACTTTCATAAGTTGTTAGACGATTATAATGCGAAGTTACTAGCTACTAATTCTGCCGCTAAGCCTAACTACCAAGCCTATGCCTCGTTTGAAGACCTGTACTGTTATATTAGACGCGTGATGTCTCAGTTCGCGGACTCGTCCTCCGTGTCCCATGTTTGTCCTAGCTCCGCGATTCGTAAGCCTAGGCTACCGCCCATAGAACTTATGTCATTCGACGGCGACATACGCAACTGGCCTTTGTTTTATGCGAGTTTTAAGTCTACAGTACATGACAATACATCGCTGACAGACGCTGAAAGATTGTATTATCTCATAGGTAAGCTGTCAACAAAGGCGCAATCCGTATTCGCGGGGGTAACGCCCAGTGCTGAGAACTACCAGGTCATATTCCAGTCATTACTCGATAGGTATCAGGATATACGTATCCTTGCATCTACTTATTTAGATCAAGCTCTAAATCTGAAATTCTCCGGTCCCGCGTCTGCGGCAAACTTCCAACTGTTTGTGGATAAGTATGTTACTGCAGTTAATTCCCTTAAAAATCTTAAATTAGATAACTTATCAGATTTTATACTACTACAACTCGCAATAAAAAAGTTCGACACTGACACTATCCGTGCTTTTGAGATGACGGAGCGTGATAATAAAATACCTACACTCGATAGTTTTTTGTCTTTTATTAAAGATCAGTGTAGAATATTCCGTAATACGCAGCCTAGCACGCCTAGATCGTCTATTATTAATAATAACGTGAAACAGAAGTCGAATAAATATCGAACTACAAATAATTGTATCTCTGCTCCCAATCCGCAATCTTATGTGTCATTTTCGGAGTCTCATAACTCGCACAAGTGCATGTGCGATGTTATTGTACATGCACACTATTATAAATGTCCCGCATTTAATAATTTGACTCCGTCCGCTCGTTTTAAAATTGTAAAGGATAGTAACGCATGTGTCAATTGTCTGAGTTTAAAACACAAGACTAGTAACTGTTCTTCTAAATTAAAATGCCGCTCTTGCAACCAACGTCACCATACGTTGTTGCATTTTGATAAGAAAACCCCTTGCTTATCAGATGACACTTCTAACGTAGTTATAGACCCCGCCCCGGCTGTCCCGGTGTTTTCACAGCAGGAGCAAGTTGCATCGCAGGTCACTCGTGCCACTGCGCCTATGCGTTCTGTGCAGCAGCCAGAAGTATCGCTATGTGCGACAGCCAATGCGGTGTCGCCCTTACGTCTTACTGCGCACAAAGCGACTGTATCCGAAGACAGTCGCCAATGTACAGTGCCTACGACAGTCTTGCTCGCTACTGCGCAAGTGGTTATATACGACGATAGTAATAAACCGCACATAGTTCGTTGCTTACTAGACAGTGCATCACAGAGTAATTTTATTACTTTTGACTGTTTTAAGCGTCTCGGACATATTAATACTTATAAAAATTGTAACTTAATTGTAAAGGGAATTGGGGGTTCAGAAAAGTCTGTTAAGGGTTCAGTAGATTTAAAAATATATTCGCGTTATAATAATGCTATAAATTTTGACGTGTCCTCGCTTATCGTGGAACGTATTACAGAGACGCTCCCTGCCGCTCGCATCGACTTATCCAAACTGTCTCACCTCAAAACGTTGCGGCTCGCAGACACTGCGTTTGCGCAGCCGGGCAATATCGATGTCTTGATTGGTGCTTCAGTTTTCCCGCATTTGCTATTGCCTAACGTTGTGCGTAGTAATCAACATAATATACCTCCCGCTATTGAGACCGTATTTGGGTATGTGATTATGGGTACCGTACCTACATCACTTGTCTTCAACTATACAACGTCTTGTTGTTCTGTTCTTCAAGTAGATCGTATAGATTCGCTTCTTAAGCGATTCTGGGAACTTGAGGAGGTTTCCGCGCCGCCCGCGAAAAGTCCTAGCGACTTTGAGTGCGAAGAACATTTCCGCGCTACCACCGTTCGTGATGAAAGTGGTAGATATACAGTCGCGTTACCTTTCTGTGGCGATCCTTTTTCACTAGGCGATTCATACACGACTGCGCTAAAACGCTTTCATTGTCTAGAACGAAAACTTGATGCGTCACTAAAGATGCGCGACGCTTATAATGTTGTCATGCGTGACTACATAAATAACGGCTATTTAAGTCTGGTTGATTTTAAAAATGCCGACACCTCACGTCCCTCGTATTATATACCGCATCACGGTGTCGTTCGCGAAGATAAAACCACTTCCAAACTTCGCGTGGTTTTAGATGCGAGTAGTAAGACCACATCAGGTCATTCGATTAATGACATTTTGCATGCGGGCCCTAATCTGCAAGGTGACCTTTTTGACATAATAATTAACTTTCGGCTGTTTCAAATTGCGCTGGCCGCTGACTGCCGTCAGATGTTTTTTCAAATACTGGTACATGAATCTGACCGCAGGTACCAAAGTATTTTATATAGGTTCGATAAAATCGATCCTATAGCAGAGTATCAGTTCAACCGTGTTTGTTTCGGACTGAAATCTAGTCCTTACCATGCGTTGCGTGTTGTTCGCCAGCTGATCGCTGATGAAGGCGATAATTTTCCCGCTGCAGCAGCTGCTGCTTCTTTCGCCCTATATATGGACGATATAGTCTATAGTGTCATGACCACACCGCAAGCAATTTTGCTTTCTAAAGAGCTTATTCAGCTTTTTAAGCGAGGCCAATTTGACCTTGTCAAATGGTCAAGTAATTCAAAGGAGGTTCTTGCACACATACCTGACTCTCATAAAGATTCTCAGAACATTGAGTTCGAGAAATCTATACCGCAAAAGGTTCTGGGCTTGCGCTGGGATAAATCCATTGACAGTTTCCTCTTTGCAGTCACCACACCAGAGAGCCTGTGCACCAAGCGCGCCATGTTATCCACAGTGGCTCGATTCTGGGATATAATGGGGTTTGTGGCTCCCACCATTTTGTACGCCAAGCTCTTGATCAAAGAGCTCTGGCTATCAAAGTGTGGATGGGATGACGCACCGCCTCGTCATGTCATCTCTGCTTGGACGCAGTTTTGCTCCGAGTTTCCTGCGCTTAATAAAATTGCTATTCCGCGTGATCTGGGACTAGTCCAAGGATGTACCGTAAATTTGGTGGGTTTCGCTGACGCCAGTGAGCGTGCTTATGGTGGAGTTGTCTACATACAAGTCTGTATTGGTTCCAACTACTCAGTGCAGCTAGTATGTGCAAAGTCAAAGGTATCGCCTGTGAAAACCATTTCCGTAGCGAGACTGGAGTTATGCGCGGCTGTTCTGCTATCTAAGTTGATACGCAAAGTTCAAGATACTATATCGCCTCGATATGCCATCAGTAAAGTTTACGCATTTACCGATTCCATGGTCGTGCTAGCCTGGATAAATTCTTCTCCGCATCGTTGGCAGACATTCGTCGCCAATCGGGTTACAAAATTAACAGAACTTATTCCCGCTACTTGTTTTAATCACGTCGCGGGTACCGAGAATCCCGCTGAATGTTTGTCCCGTGGTATTACCCCGGACAAGCTCGTACATCATCCTTTGTGGCATCACGGTCCCTCTTGGGTTTCTCGTGATGTATCGGAATGGCCCATAAATATCTTCGATAATTACGGGTCACACGGAGATGTACCCGAGCAGAAGTCAGTTGCTCATCCTGTGACTTCAAATCTCACTGAATCTCCTACCTATACGCTGGCTCATCGTATGTCATCCTGGTCTAAGGTGCTACGCGTTATAGTTTATGTATATCGGTTTTTAAAACCAAACCTTCGTGGTACTTCTATATCGAGCTCAGATCTCGATTTTGCAGAAATCAAAATTTTGCAAGTCGTACAGGCCATTCATTTTACTGACGACATTCATAATTTAAAAAATGGCAAACCTTGTTCACCCGCACTTCATAAGCTTAAGCCGTTTCTTGATGAGAACGGTCTCATACGCGTTGGTGGTCGTCTCACTAATTCTGGAGAAGACTTTGAATACAAACACCCTCGTATTCTACCACGTCATGACCACGTAGTCGATCTTCTTGTTGATTTCTATCACAAAAGATATCTGCATGCCGGTCCGGAGTTGCTTATGTCCCTACTTAGGCGTAAATATTGGATTTTGGCTGCACGGCGAATAATTCGTCAAAGAATTCACAAGTGCAACACTTGCTTTAAATTTCGACCTCGTCAGGTCTTTCCGCTTATGGCCGACCTTCCTAGCCAGCGCGTTAACCAAGTCGATAAGGCGTTCACACATACGGGGTGTGACTATGCAGGTCCATTGCAATATACTCCAGTCCGCGGGCGAGGTGTCAGGAGCCGTAAAGCTTGGCTATGTATATTTACATGTTTGACAACCCGTGCTACACATATTGAAGTAGCTACGGATTTGAGTACGGTGACCTTCCTTGCTGCGCTTAAACGCTTTCTATCACGACGTGGTCCTATTAAATGTCTTTACACAGACAATGGAACTTGTTACGTGGGTGCAAGTTCTTATTTACGCGATCTCTATAAATTTCTTAGTAAAGAGTATCGTCCTCGCCTCCAAGAAGAACTTACTGAGAATCGCATAGATTGGAAATTTATTCCGCCTGCTTCCCCGCATTTCGGTGGTTGCTGGGAAAGTATGGTTAAGGTAGTGAAATCACATCTTTTCAAAGTTATCGGTCAGCAAATACTTTCTTACGAGGAGCTTATTACTGTACTCACTCAAGTTGAGGCACTACTTAATTCGCGCCCGCTCACGACAATGAGTTACGACCCCGCGGAACTTTCCGCACTTACTCCGGCTCATTTCTTGCACACGGTGCCACTGTCGTCCCTGCCCGCTCCTAAAGCAGACGATGTTGGCTTGCTTGAGCGTCATACTTTACTCGACAAGTTGGTGCAATCGTTCTGGCAGCGCTGGCGTGCAGAGTACTTGCACCAACTTCAGGCTAGATCCAAATGGAATACTCCTTCATCTCCTATACACGAGGGGATATTAGTTGTTATAATAACAGATAATGCTCCGCCTCTTGCATGGCCATTAGGTATCGTGGAAAAACTACATCCCTCCAAAGATGGTATAACCCGTGTTGTCACCGTTAAAACCGCGAAGGGTAGCTACGTGCGCCCTGTTGTGCGTTTGTGTCCGTTACCGACTCAGTAAGGCCTGACCATGGGGTTAGGCTTATTAGTTTAGGTAGTCTGTAGCTTCGCATTAATTATTTAGTTTTAATAGTTATAAGTAAGTAACTGCAATCTGTAGCTTGCACCGGCAACTTGCCATAAATTAATTTAAATATTACCGTGTTGTCTGACGCGATTGTCTGGGTATATATATCTAGTAGTGCACTTATAATACCCAAGCTTTTATTCTATGTTGTTTTAAAGGCAACCCTTTAAGGCTGGGGGAAATGGTAACGCCATCTCTTTAATGTGTAAGAACTAATTAAAATATGTCTTGCGCGGGCGATCATCCCTACCACCTCCCCACTCGCACGCTAACCAACCGCGGCCGTTGAATATGCCGTGACCTATATCTAGTATGAAAAAACTCTTGAGCCTGATCGGAAGCTGCTCAAATCTACTCACCGCGGTCTTCTGGCAATCTTGCTGAAGACTATCGCCGTCCAATTCGTTGGACTGCACTATAGACGCCTATAAAGTGTTGTGATTACTTATCCGCCCGCGGATGTAAAACTGAGTGACGTATTGTGCTGTGCCACGTGTTCTTGCCTAGCGTGTGTGAACCCTCGCCAGCCATTTGGAAGAGAGAAGACCTACATCAGAGGCGTGCTGATACTAAAGAGCGGCCAGCTCCAAGGTAAGGCGTGCACCTAATCCTCTCTCCAACGATCGCCCCGCCTATATCCGCGTGTTTTCCGTTTAATGTAACTCATCTTTTACCAGCATCCTTCGAATACAGTCCACTTCCAAAAACATAATTGATAGTCACATACTTTATGAGGTTGTTCACATTCCGCAACATAACCGCCAAACCAAATTCTATCGTGCTTATTATTATGATATTTTAGTTTTAATATAATTTAAACATTGTTTACATCTTAATTTTAATCATAATTTTATTGTTCATCTGGTGGCATCTACTGTTTATATACAGGGTGTTCAGTAAATAGCACGACATACTGCAGGGGGTGAGAGCTTGGGTCAATACCTACCAAAAAAACACAATATATGGTCAGCAAAATCTTAAACATATTATAATAAAACAAACACTTTTAAACGGATTCTATCGCGTATATTTTAGGTTTTTGTTTTTCCTGACGTTTCGAACACTTTGCAGGGTTCGTGGTCGCAGGATGACTAAGGTGACAGGCGTCGTTACAGATTTTAAAAAGTTATTTTATTTTATCTACCGTACAATTATAATCAAAAATTATTTCGATGCACACAGTAATCACTCACAGTGTCTTGATGTTTTTTAGTGTGGTATTTAGTTTGGGACTTTATTATTTTAATAACAGGATTAAACAAAAACCTAAAATATACGCGATAGAATCCGTTTAAAAGTGTTTTATTATAATGTGTAATACTCGCGAAAACCTAAGACATTCTTAAACATAAATTATTTTTTTGGTAGGTATTGACTTACGAGTATGTTTATTCAGTATTTACTATCATACTTTTAATCTGCAGCATTTTTATACCAAAAAATATATAATATACCTAATCTAGCCATCGCAACGAAGCCAGAGCGGGTCTCCAGTTAACTATATGTAAAGGTACAAATAGCACCGATACACGATATCTTTGAATTGTAAAGGAAATTCCCTTGAAATCAATCTATCGTAGAATCCTCGGAGTGGTTTACATAGAGTAAATTGCCTTGAGAAACTATCTCAAGGTGTGTCGAAGTCGAGTCTTAGTATGAGGTGAGTCAATATCCATACATTGTGAATAAGCGCCTCTTTATGAAAGAGATTACAATTTTATGGTTACATCATGATGTGATAAAGATAAAGCTAAAAACATTTTTATTTATGTAAAACCATATGCAGGCACTTATGAATAGTCAAGACTTTAGTTGCCGCGTTCCAAGATGTTGATTTCCTATGGAGAAGAACGGGCAAGAAACTCCATGGTTACTCTTTTAAAATCATGTTACAATATTTATGTGTACAATGTTCTCGAAAATTCAGGTTATATAAAGACAATGTTCCTACATTAAACATAGTAAATCTAAACCTCTTAAAATTGTCAATATCAAATCATAAACCAGTTGAATAAAAAAATCAGGTGTAAATAATTATTAATAATAATGTCATGTCAAAAAATAATAATTGAAATGTCAGAAAAGTAAATCTGAATAAATTGATGTCACAAAACATGCAACAACAAGATGGCATGTCAATAAGTTAAAAATGAAAAATTTGAATCATTTCTTATAGTGGTCTTGCGGAGCTGGACAAGCACTCTGCCAAACATTTATATCTCTAAGGTAATCCTCTAATGTATAATATGCTTGTTTGCATAGAGTATTCTTTACAAATATTTTAAATTTATTTTGCGGTAATTGCAGCACGGTCTCCGGTATTTTATTATACAATTTTATACTAGAACCCATAAAAGAAGTATGGACTTTAGCTAAGAGAAATTTTGCCTGTACTAGTTTCGATTTATGTCTTGTATTATAGTTATGCCGATCACATTTTTTTGTAAAAATATGTGTGTTTTTCCTAACGTACATTATATTTTCATAAATATACTGACATATATAGATAAACTATTACAATATTTAATTTATCATATTTAAAACTAAAAATATATACACTATTTATGATTACACTAAACATAAAAAATAACTATGTATAAAATAAATATAGAAAAGTATAACATGTACTTAGGCGTCAAAGTATACCTCCTCATCGCTGTCAGCTGATAATGTTCCTAGAAGGCTGGCAGCATTGCCACGTTGAATGGCAATGCTTATTCTTTGGCCAAAGAAAAGGCCAGCCCTCTGATCACGCGAAGTGTCGACCAACCGTCTAGCTAGTTTGAAAAGCTGACGTATATAGATAGATTGGAATAACCGTTTAAAAATGTAACCCAGATGTGTCTAGTATATTAAAGAGAATAAATTTTTTTTTTTATTTTTTTTTTATGTAGGGCTTCTCGCAGTAATCGCAAGGGGGATATATCTGCTTAACCGGGCAAATAGAACAATTATAACTGCCAACTGGTCCTCATATAGTGTTGGCACCTGTACTTTATAATAACTGTAGTTTATATAGGGCAACCGTATATTCTTTGTTAGATCAGTAAAGTACGTGAAAATACTTTATTCAGCATACTTTGAATTAATTAATTAATTTATTTATTTATTCAGGTCTTCCCACAGCTCGTGCATACAATATAATATTTAATTAATGTATATATGGTAACAGGCCTACACACTAGCCAATTACGGGATAACCAACATTTGCCATAATGAGAACATAGATAATATAACTAAAATTATAAATAATTTAGAAGGTTCTTCTTTTTCTTCTCTTAGATTTGGCTTCTGTAGAGGATCTTCCACAATTTCGCCCATGTCATGTAAAAGGAAACGTTGTACGGTGTTCAAATTAATTAATCTTTACATATTCATAAATATGTTTTTTCTATTGATGCCCAGTGGAAATTCTTCATGAACTTCCTTCGCCCCACGGACGGGGGCAAGGGGGTATGCCGGACTCCTATCGGCTAAAACCACTGGAGCGGTCATCTTCGGCACCTAAGGGAGGCCCAGGTCCTCGTATGATCACAATAGAGACATTCTTTCTTCTTTATATAATTTTAGAAACCTCTATTTTGAAGACTCGTTTCACGCATTGACAAAATCGTATCAAATCTGTTTCTACCCTTAGAAACACTTAAAAATAGCTTTCAGCTTTTATCAAAAAACTAACGTTTTGTATTTTTATAAAACTGTTGTAGATGTTTGACACCACCAAATTTTATTCCTGCTATGAAGTTTGACCGTAAAATACGTATAATTCAATTTAATTTATCCTTTGCCCGGTTCATGACAGACCATAATTTATAAACCCGGATAAAACGGTGGTACCTGGTTATGACGTAATAATAATACGCCGCTTTGTATTATGCCAAGAGTGGATGGATAAGGGTGCGTTCGTACATAGAATATCATTAACAAAAAAAAAACCAAGGCTTTAAATATAAAAATTCCATTATGATTTTCGAAAATATATTTGTTGTCATAACAATGTCTTCTGTTCTTACAGTTACTATTTAACCGTGTCATGGATTTACCGACATACATCTCACATGCACAAAACTATTTGTAGATCATACAAATGACGGCATGGTTGGTGCAGTGGCTGATACAGTCGGCTGCTGCGCTCCGGGTCGTGGGTTCGATATCTGCACGGAACAAATATTTGTATCATCTGCAGGTAGTTGTTCCGGGTTTGGGTGTATTGTATGTGGAATTCATGTCTGTTTATTTGAACTCTGGTACCCAATGTAAGATTTAACGCGTGTTATGGACACCAGCGCTCTCATTAATTGAACCACAAGGAGTTATATTGATTACTAGCTGGGAACCGCGATTTCACCAGTCGTTTAATTTAAAAGAAGTGTGTGATTTATAAATAAGTAAGAGTACTTCGGCATAGACAATTGTCATAGAGTATGTATACTTACTTACTTATATATATTGGATTTCATTGGTTTCTTTTTTTTTGTGCGGAAACTTATTTATTTTTCTAAAATAAAAGCAGCCTAAGTTATTCCTTGTAACATCAGCTATCCGCCAGTGAAAGTCCCGTATAAATCGGTCCAGCCGTTTCGGAGATTTGCGGGAACAAACAGACAGACAGACAGACCGACAGAGACAAAAAAATAAAAAATAGTGTTTTTGTTGTAGGTAATATTTTCCTATGCAGTTAGTTCAAAGCTGTTATTTTGACATTACAAACAGACACTACAATTTTATTTATTTGTATAGATATTAGCAGGAGGTAGATAAGGTGAACTTATGAAGATAGATAAGGTGAAATTACCAGTACTTAAGTGCAGTTAGGTAGTTAAGGTAAGTAAAAACTAAAATAAATAACTAACTAAATTAAGTTATAATGGAAGCCTCGTAAGCGTGCACGCCAGTGTATTTGGTCGTGTGTGAGTGTGTGACCATTCGCTTGTGCGGTGTTTGAGGATGGGTGAGTGAGTGTGAGAATATATGATAGTGTGGTTAAACTTACACGATAGCATAGACGCTCCACAAAGTCTGCAGTGTGCGAACATGCCTTATTAGACAAACTCAACCATTTTCATCGTTTCGATCAACCTCAAGTCCTCGCAAAAGATAATGATATGTACCAAGAATATATCTTGAGGCAATTGAAATAAAAAAGACATCCTGATTTTAATAGAGAAGATGGTTGGCTGATATCACCAGTTTGGAATCCTGTTATTAAAATAATAAAGTCCCGAACAACATACCACACTAAAGAACATCAAGACATTGTGAGTGATTACTGCGTGCATCGAAATAACTTTTGATTAGAATTGTACGGTGAATAAAATAAAATAACTTTTTAAAGTCTGTAACGATGCCTGTCACCTTGTTCATCCTGCGACCACGAACTTGCAGTATTCGAAACGTCAGGAAAATCAAAAATCTATAATATACGCGATGTAATCCGCTTAAAATTGTTTTATTATAATGAGTAATAATCGAGAAAACCTAAGACATCATCATATCGGCCATTTATACGTCCACTGCTGAACAAAGGCCTCCCCAATAGATTTTCACAACTGTGTCATCATTTTGGGGGGTATTTGCCAATACTCACCACGCTTGGCAGGCGGGCTGGTGAGCGCAGTATGGCTACCGTTTCACAGAAGGGACGCTGCTGCCCATCCCTCTGGTTTAGATTCCCTTAGTCACCTTTTACGACATCCACGAGAGGAGATGGAGTGGTGCTATATTCTTAATCCGGACACCACACGGACACCTAAGACATTACTATATATAAATAAATAGAACACGAAGTCGCTTGCAAATAAAGTCTGACAGTGTAGAAGATAATCCATCTCGCACAGTAATCTCTCAACGGAGAGAGAAATGTTTCTTAATCATTCGTTCTCGATTTAGAACGGAGACTTAATTAAAAGGTTTTACTTTCATTATAAATGCACACCGTGTTCCACCGTTAAATATAGTCCGTCTCTATATCTTGCCGTACGGTGTCCGGATTAAGACCAGCACCACTCCATCACCTTCCCTGGGGTATACCAGATTTATAAAAGGTACTCTGTGGGGTATACTATGAACTTAAAAAAAAAACAAGCACGTTCCAGGCAGTTCAGTTTACGGGCTCAAACTGACAGCTTCTATTTCGTACTATGACATGCATAATGCTGACTGACTTCACGCTGGATAATTTTAATTTGTCTATGGCTGGCTTGTAATTTTATGTTGTACCGTTCGGTAATATGACTAGATACTTATCGATCAGTTACGGTTTTATTTTTATTACATAGATTATGCGAAAAATAATATATAGTTATTTATCACGTACAAATGTAACGAGAATATATTAAAACAATGTATTTTGCTACGTAATTAATTCATATTTTAATTTTCTGCTTTGTGATGATGGTTACACGAGATAAAGTTTCCGAACAAAGCAATCCTTATGTTTAGCAGGGAATACATCCACTCAGCCGTGTGGTGCCGACTCAGAATACCACCACCCCATCTCCTCCCGTGGGTGTCGTAAAAGTTGATTAAGGGAGTATAATAACAACTCAACTGCGATCGCCAATCCGTCTGCCAAGCGACGATTCTAAGTTTGATATTGACTTCAAGATCAAACTTAGAATTTTCCAGAATTTAGATGCACGATTCGTAATTTTCGTTCCGATGCCATACGGTTGTCACCACTATGGAGACTGTTCGAAGGATATGGCGTAGCACTCGCACGAAGAGTGTATGTGTGTGTGAGAGCAGTTTGGGTGACACAGCGCTGTGACTCTGTTTATGGTCCGGAACGAGAGCGCATCGGAAGCCGTCAACCCATTTGTGAAGCGGTGATGCACGCAAAGGACGGGTAGAGCGACAACCACCCCTCGCCCCTTCTGCAGCAGACACTTCCAGCGTTGCAGGCGGTGACCGATTTTCATCCTCCATGAGAGCCGCCTGTGGGCTGCGAAGGTAAAATTCCCCTAAGCAGTACATCGCTCTACATAAAACACAGAATGTTGTGATTTGTTTGTTATATGACACGCCTACACCTTTTAAAGTTAATTTTATTTATTTGGTTTTACGAATATTTTATTATACTTAATGCAAAGATTAGTTCCTCTTTCTTGTAATATACCGCAATACTTATTGATTATTGCTATGTATTTTGTTGCCGTATATTATGTATATTTCGTTATTTATTTACCATACACTTATTATTATCTTATATACCTACTTATTATAATTATTATATACTTACTTTTACCTTTTATTATATACATAATAATAACACATCTTAACCCCTCTGGGCAAACGTTATCTCACCATGGGATAAGGTAATCCTGGAGGGCAGATTAAAGTAGCTGCTTGATTTCTTCATACCTTATGATAAAATGAAAAAGTATGTCATAAGAAAAAAAAAAAGTATATTAAGTAGCTTACAGAACGCAGGGCAGTTTGTGGCGAGCTGAATGTGAGTGGCGACACTGCGTACCCGAATGCTCCAGAGAGTCGGTCAGGGCCTCGTCTCCGCTTGCCTTTATTGGTTGGTTGGAGTGGAACCCCATGAGTGCCCGCAGGATTTTCAACTCTGGCTTGCCTTAGTTGGCCGATCAGAGGGGGGCCGCCAGAGCTATATGCTCGGGGGTGGAAGTGTCTAATGGCGTAATAACGGGGAAACCCGCTCCGAGTCTTCGAGACGCGCGATGGTGAAACCGGTGCCGCACCTCTCTACACCCCTAGCCGCTTACACCGGTGTTGCTCCTTGTCGCCTGTAGTGGTGGCCATTTTGGGGGCCCATCTTGTGAGTGGCGAGTCACCGTCTGCCACAGAATTTCACGATCAAAGTTGAAAGGCAGACGCCGTTGTTACCGTATTTATTAGTCTTTTTATTCCATGTAACACCCATTGCAATAGACCTTATCGTTATAGTTTCCATCTCATACAATAGCCTTACACCACCGGGGACAATCCATGACTTCATTTTATAGTGCAGCTATGGAGAGTCCCCGGTTGGTGTCCCATTACATTTTAGATTAAAATTCTCTAAAGGGCCTCTGCGTGTTGGACCTATGTCCCCGCGTAAGCCTGTCAAAAGACCGGGTTCCCCCTTACAGGGGATATAAACCCGTGAAAAGAGAGACACATCTTACTAGTTTCGAGCGTATGGCACTCGTGGGTTGCAGCTGAAAATCAGCGTTAGGTAGTGGTATCTGGTACTGCTACCTGACATCATGCTGAGCTGATGGCCCTTTTGGCACATCTATTTTATTGTTATGTTTTTGTTTGCCTATTTAATTATTTGTGCCAATAAATACATTTTCTTTCTTTCAGAAATAGATTCGAGATAGCGGGCCTCTCGAGTGGACGGTGCGGCTATCTAAGCTAGTAAAAAGCACCGTAAGGGTCCGGACATACCACACTGCACTGTCTAGGGCATACAAAAATGTACGTGGATTACCACATATACATTACCATGGGAATGAGTCTCACTTTTCTTTCTTTTTGCGTTGTCACTGGAATTTCTCATATGCATGACACACAAACGAGGAGTTTACAGCATAGATTATACACTAATGTTTACAGACATACATCACACAATTTTTTTTGTTTAGCCTGGTTTCTGTGCTCTTTGGCCATGTGTACGTACGTATATAATAATTTCGTGCTGCCAGTTTATTGCACTTAGTAAGGATGTTCTTGTGTTTCTTATAAATAAGGATGTGCTTAATCTTAGTTTTGTGCATCGTTATATGGTGCAAAAATAAATGCTTGTTTCTTTTACATGCACAAATACGCAGACCCGAAACATTTTTTGTTGTTTAGGCACGGTGTTGGGGTTGACTCCTCAAATGAAATTCACACTTGTTAACTGTTTATAAATTGGATTATCAATTACAGATTTACATACAGATACACTCGACTCTCTTACATCCCGCCAACACCGTGACTGGTGAGGCGATGGGCGATACAAATTTACAATGTTGCAGTTATAATAATAGGGTTCCTTAGGACATATATGTAGTCCCTACACTGACATTTCGTACACGAAGTGTTTATTAAAATGAGTAATAATCGCGAAAACCTAAGACATTACTATAATTATCTGTGGATCATAATACTATTTGGCCAATTGCTTATCCGTGCCGTCCCCATAGCTTAACTCAACCATTAAGAGCAGTTTAAGTTCCTAATCCTCAATGGGGAACCGAAAAGTCAAGCTATCAGTCGCCACTACTGACCATTTCACTCCCTAGTTTCTAATAACGAACTGGAAACCTGCATATGGTTCTTTATAAAGGAAACCCAAGCCAACAAAGCCGTTTTTTGCCGTGTGGTACCGGCTTTGCCGTGTGGTGCCGGCTCAGAATACCACCACCCCATCTCCTTCCGTGGGTGTCGTAAAAGTCGACTAAGGGATTAGCCGGAGGATGGGCAGTCTTTCGAGTATATTAACAACTCAACTGCGATCGCCAACCCGCCTGCCAAGCGTTTATGGCAAAACCCCACAATGTGCCCACAACACACCCATATCGGTCGTTGTGGTGATCTTTGGGGGAGGCCTGTGTCCAGCAGTGGACTTCATTCGGCCGAAATGATGAAACCAACAAAGATTCGTTTTCCGTCACTACTGCAACAGATTGGCTTCGAGTTTCTCCTTTTATTTCCCGAAGAATAAACATCACTACGTATTGTATTACAAACTATACTGGCTCGCTATAAAACCACGACAGGGATTAATGCAGCGAAGTGAACGATAGCGCAGGGAAACCTGATATTATCAGTTATAAATAGGTGTGTTTTGTTATATGGCGGCATTTTACTGGAGGCGGAAGTCTCGGTAGTGAAGTTTTGGTTTTCTTTTATTAGTAACTGTCGATTTTTTGTATCTACGGAAACGGATGGATTGGTCTTCCTATCCTTTGAACTTTAGCCGTGGGTTGTCCAGATTAAGAATATAGCACCATTGCATCACCCGTGGATGTCGTAAAAGGCAACGGCACGGTTGGTGCAGTGGCTGATACAGTCGGCTGCTGCACCCCGGGTCGTGGGTTCGATTCCCGCACGGAACAAATATTTGTATGATCTGCAGGTCGTTCCGGGTCTGGGTGTATTGTATGTGCAATTCATGTCTGTAAACACACACACGATAAAGGAGAAATCCTAGTGTGTAGCAACGCACAAAAAAAAAAACTACGGGACTCTAAACCAAGAGAATGCGCAGCAGCGTCCGTTCTGTGGAACTGCAGCCATTTAGCGCTTTAAACCCGCCTGCCAAGCGTGTTTAGTACTATAAAATTTCCCCCAAATGACGAAACATTGTGAAAACCTATGGGGGAGGACTTTGTTCAGCAGAGGACGTCCATTCGGCTGATATGATGATGATGATGATCATTCGCACTTCAATGAACTGCAGAGCTATAACAAACAGTGAACAGTCTTGGGGGTATACACAATACAATATTCTTTATTGTACACCAGCCATAACATATGAAAAGAAGATCAACGGCTACACATCAAGCTATTCAATACCAGTGTAAGCTGATCTCGCATTGCATAGGCTTTCGGTATGAGTTCAGCGTAAACGTAAAAAGCTTGATGTGTAGCCGTGTGTACAAATGGCGGTCTTATCGCACTCGGCAATTTTGGGATGGACAGATTTACAAGTAAAAAAGAAAGGGGTAGTTCGCGGTGTAACAATAATATAACATAAAACTAAATTTCGTTTTGTTTTTGTAGTGGCAATCTATAATCTTTAATCTACATAATTACTTTTTCTTTGTTACTTTCATTTAATGTTGTTTATTGTACTTTTAATGTATTATCTATATTTGCATAACGGTAGTAAATGGGGACGGACTGAACACCAGCGTTGGACAGTGTTACGGCTATACCGCTCACTGTTCAACATTTTGCTGAGACCGCTCCTTTTGCCACACCATACAAACCAATTTCTTCTTGTATTTCTTTTTTGTGTTAATTTTGTGTGGTAATAAATGCTTTCTTTCTTAAAACGCACTTAACTATGATATATACGGAATATGTGATATACACATATATATATATATATATATTTTTTTTTGTTTTTTTTTAAACGTTGCCCCACACTTGATTTTCTCCTGTGTCGTGGGTGCGTTTACAGACACAAATTCCACTCACAATACACCCAGACCCGGAACAACTACCTGCAGATCATACAATTATTTGTTTCGTGCGGGAATCGAACCCACGACCCGGTGCGCAGCAGCCGACTGCATCAGCCACTGCACCAACCGTGCCGTCGTCCGGCGTATAGGCGTTGAGTTGTGTGTGTACTCCCAACAATAAGGTTGAGTTAAGCGATGCTGATGCATGCGTCATGCTCATGAATGAGTTCCGTCGGGACTCGGCAGTTTAAAACGCTGATTACTTTGCGAGTATTTTCTCTTCCATTTTAAATCGGACTGAAAACTGTCAATACCTTTGGTCCAATGCATTTACAAACAAGTAGACGCCAAATAAACGAGGCGACGCCGACAGCGACACTGATTAATGCATTTACAATTAATGTTAGTGACGCAGAAACCGGATATCACCGGAAATATAGTGACTTCATCAGGTAATATCTGGAATCAGTCTCGACAAACAAACACGCTCACAAACGTCTGATCTCTTTAAAAATGTTGTTATGACGCTTTGGCGAGTCTGAGTGAGTGATTGGCTTACTACGCTACGTATCGCTGGTTCGATGTCCGCACGTAACAAATATTTGTGTGATATACTGATAGTTTTTTCTGGTCTGGGTGTTTGTGCGTGTGCGATTAATGTCTGTAAACTGTACTCATGATACAAGTGAAATAATCATCATCATTATATCAACCACTTTACGTCCGCTGCTGAACAAAGGCCTCCCCCAAAGATTTCTACAATTTCGTCGTCATTTTGGGGGGTATTTGCCAATACTCACCACGCTTGGCAGGCGGGTTGGTGAGCGCAGTATGACTACTGTGCCACTGAAGGGACGCTGCTGCCCATCCCTCTGGTTTAGAGTTCCTAGTCGCCTCTTAAGACACCCACGGGGGGAAATGGAGTATTGCTATATTCTTAATCCGGACAGACCACACCACACGGACAATGAAATAATAATCACAATTCAAAAAATACATGTAATAGTACCAACCCATCTCATCCTGTAGGTGTCGTAAAAAACACAGTTCTAGTGTGGTCATACGAGGTCCTGGATCCTCCCTTAGGTGCCGAAGATGACCGCCCCAGTGGTTTTAGCCGGTAGGAGTCCGGCATGCCCCTTCGCCCTTCCCAGGGCGGAGGAAGTCTAAGAATAATTTAGACCGGGCCCAATAAAGAAAAGGTATCGTAAACGTACGGGAGGATGTTGCTGGTCTTGATATCACACCTTTGTCGCCTTCTACGACACCCATGGATAGAGAGATGTCTATCCTTTGCTGGAACTACGCGGAATTGGTTAGTTTTTTAAAGGACACGCCTTACGTAAAGTCCTACATAAATAATGGAATAATGTAATAACAACAAATAAAATACAAAATTAAAGTAAATAAGCAGCTCTTGCTTTCTCCTGCTATACTATGCTGTGCCCAACAGGGTCCATAATTAATCCATAGATTTAAACCTACCATCTGTGTTAACTATACTTATAGAATGCAACGAAAAATTGAATTGAATAAATATCGAAGTTGTCTCACATAACATTATTTATTTATTTTTTATTTATTTCATAAGGCACATCAACAGTTTACACAATTATGTAAAGTTTATATATCTTATTACAATAACAAATTACTATATGTATATCTATTAGAGATGTACACAACATTAGCAGATATGATCGAATTAAATTATAAAAATATAATCATTTAAATATTGTGTGATTGTGAATTATGTCTAATATGTAATATATATAATTAATAACAATTATGACAATGAATAAATAGAACATTGTTAATACATTTTGAACACAGTAAATTAAATTGATCTGTGAAAACGACAATAGATTTGATTTATTCTGAATGGAATATTCATACATTTTATATATCATGCAAGTTAAATATTATGAAACCGAACTTTTTTTTTGCATATAATAAATTCAGTTCAAACTGCGGCAAAGATAAATTCAACGTGACAACAACTGAGCCGACAGATGCATGCATAACTAGTTATATCCGGTAATATCCGGTTTCCGACAGCACTATCGTTCACTGTGAATGCATTAATCCGTGTCCCCGTCGTTATTGGAACTCTGCTTGTTAATGCAGCGGATAAAACGTATTGATACTGGCAGTTATTTCAATACGCTTTTTAAATGGAAGAGGAAATGCAACTCTGTTTCTCTTATTTTCTGTGGGATTTCAATTTGGATGTGTTTGTACGATGTGTGTCTGGGCACGGTTTGCGAAGTGGTTAAGCGATTGGCTTCCTGCGCTACCTGACACGGGTTTGACCCCCGCATGGAACAAATAGTTGTTTCGGGTCTGGCTGTTTGTGTATGTGAGATTTATGTCACGGCACAGGAGAAATAATAAAGCGGATCATCGTTAAAAATATCCCTATGATCGCTCCTTGTAATGACCATCGGGAGTCCCATGTTCAGCGGTGGACGTTTACTGTGTGCGTGGGCTAACGTGAGCGTCCATTAATAGGATTTATTAGTCCCTCAACAACAAAAAAACCTTATCCTGGCTAGCGGCCGAAATAAATAATTAATCTAATCCAGAATATTCAGATTTTGAAATTCATCCATTGTTATGCTACGATCAACATATAAGAAAAAAATCAGACATATCCGTAATCCGAAATCCAAAGATTTTGGATAAGATCGATTATTAATTTTCTTTCCTATTATGTAATTCATATATAAATATATATATATATATATATATGTATATATAATTATGGTGTATTTTATATTATTATTATGTACGTACGTATATTTATATGTACCTATTTGTAATATGTTATTATTGCTTTAAAACGTTATCCAAATATTTAGATATTGCCTTTTTTTCTTTGTTAACTTCTTACAGTTATACTATTAGTGCACCTGCCATGTTTTGTCTCTGCATCACCCTAAGGTCGACTGGCAGAAAATGCCTAATGGCATTAAGTCCGCCTCTGTACAAATTGTGCGTTAAATTATTAAATAAATAAATAATTTCGGCCGTAAAACCACCATGGTTGCCGTTTTCAGCTCATACGGCAATTTAAGTGGAACACAACGAATCGTGTGCTTCGTTGCAGCTGGTCCCGGGGGAGAAATAAAGTAAATTACGTGATCGCAATTTACTTTGCGGCAACATGCATGCAATTCGATTATTTGAGTATTCGTATTATATGAGCATCCACCACATTTTACTATTCGAATAGCCAGTAAGAGCCAAGGTATTCGAGATTTTGGAATGGTCTGGACATATAAAATTGCAAGCGTCGCCAGACACTGTCAATTTGGTTTTAGATCTTAATGGAGTAGAGTCGAAACAAAAATGATGAATCTTCTATACAAATAAATAAAATTGAAAAATCTGTTTTTAATGTCCAAATAACAGCTTTTTACTAAATGCATATAAAAGTATATATGGAACTTGTAACAAAATAACATTTTTAATTTATTTTGTCTGTTCCAGCTAATCTCTGAAACGGGTGGACCGATTTTAACGGGACTTTCACTGGCAGATAGCTGATGTTATAAGGAGTAACTAAGGCTTCTTTTATTTTAGAAAAAGACTAGGGTTCCGCTAAAATAAACTATGAAATCCAATATATATAATAATTCTTTCTAAATAATCAGATTTCTTTCAAATGAAACGGCGGGTGAAACCGCGGGACACAGCTAGTTTTTATTATAAGCCTAAGCGTATCCTCCTCCCAAAGTTTTCGGTGAGCTGTCACTACACCTGTATATTATTATATCGACGCTCAAAAGGCAAAAGGGGATAAGTTACAGTTATGTTCAATCGATTTGAAGACCACTCGACGCAGCAAATCAAAAAATATCCAATGAGTATTAAAAAACACTCAATTTTCTCGCTTATTCCCTTTTGCCTTTAAAGCGTCGAATTATGTCTATTGATTAATGTACCACAGATTCCTCAGTTCAGCGTGATTGGCAATATTCTTTCAAGTCTTAAGGCCCATGATCAATAAAGACTACGGGCGCTTGGTATAAATTTCTCACTTGAGTTTACCTCCCTCGGGTTAGTTAATAGGCTATTCTTAGATGGGGCCATACAGCACCTTAGGGATTTATCTGGTTACCAAACTAACTAGAAACCACACATCGTTTTAATGCTACTATTATATGCTCTCAAGATAATGTAGGTAATTTGTCTACACTTACCACGACGTGACGTAACAAGAAAGGGCTCAGATACAGGAGTATTTAAAAAAAAAGCACTTGGAGATTATCTTCATAAATGGTCATTGAATGCGTGCGGCATCCAGGGCGGATCCATGGCGGGGGAGCATACCCTCAAGTTTTACTTGAGTTTTGATTCTCGATCTGTAATACGGACCTTTTATTTTTATTGGTCATCATTCATCATCATTTCGGCCGAATGAAGTCCACTGCTGGACACAGGCCTCCCCCAAAGATCACCACAACGACCGATATGGATATGTTGTGGGCTCATTGGGGGGTTTTGCCATAATCACCACGCTTGGCAGGCGGGTTGGCGATCGCAGTTAAGTTGTTAATTTACTCGAAGGACGCTGCTGCCCATCCTCCGGCTAATCCCTTGGTCGACTTTTACGACACCCATGGGAGGAGACGGGGTGGTGGCATTCTGAGCCGGCACCACACGGCACAGCCGGCACCACACGGCACATTTTTATTGGTGCCCAGTAGAAATTCTTCATGAACTTCCTTCGTCCCGGGGCAGGGCGAAGTGGTATGCAGGACTCCTACCAGCTAAAAACAGGTCTTGTCCTGTGTAGCATTACAATTGTTTTGACGCTTACGACCAGGCCAAAAATTCATTACCTCGCCACTAATTTGTAAGATTTTTTTACAAAATATAATATTTGTATCCGTCGATAGGCTAGTAGAGTTACAATTATCATCAGTATCATCATTTCAACCAAAGGTCGTCCACTGCTAAACAAAGACCTCCCCCACAGATGTCCACGATGGGCGGTCAGACGCCGCTCTTATCTTACCATTCCCAGTGACATCCACCAGGTCGTCTGTCCACCTCGTTGGAGGTCGTCCCACGCTCCGTTTCTCGATGCGCGGTCTCCAATCGAGAACCCCAAAGGCCATTAGTTTTACGAGCAATGTGCCCCGCCTGTTGCGAGGTCAGTACTAATCCTTTCAGCTATGTCTGCAACTTTAACGAAAGTGACGAAATTCTTAAACCAGTGCGTGTTACCACTGATGACTGTGGGACAGACACGTGGTCCCTCACAATGGGCCTCATAAAAAAACTCAAGGGCACTCAGCGAGCTATGGAGAGACTTATGCTTGGTATCTCTCTACGATATCGAATCAGAAATGAGGAGTTCCGTAGAACTAAAGTTACTGTTATGAAAGCACGCAAATATGTTTTAAGTAAAAACAAAACGCGCTGTACATGTTATGATATCCTTTTCTTTTCTTTTTTTTTGTTGGTGTCCAGTGGAAATTCTACATGAACTTCCTTCGCGCCGAGGAAAGGCGAAGGGGTATGCCGGACTCCTACCGGCTAAAACCGCTAGAGCGGTCATCTTGGGCACCGAAGGGGGACTCCAGGTCCTCGTAAGATCATACTAAAGCCATCTATTGGTGCCACACCTTTAGGCTCATCTCGGAAGGGATGACTGTAAAGCGGTCACCCCCTCTAGTGGCGGGCAGGCGGCTGTAAAAAGGCCGCCCCCCAGGCACTTCTCGGGGAGAATTGTAAAGGATCCCCCCAAGCCTCGCTGTGCGCTGTGCTACGCACACGGCCGCACGTCACCACGTGCACGCCACCGTCTTCCCGGGGGCATGTATGTAATATCCTGCCCCAGAAATCAAAACCGGATCCCAAAGGTCACCCAGTCTACCAAAAGCAATATAAAATATCAATAAATAACGTATAATGGTCCCTAATATCCTCGATAGGTGACATAATCACCAGTTATCCTTTGATACCTATCCCCGAAAATGATGGGTAATCAAATAATAATGGCTTCTAACTCGATACTAACACAAGTTTGAGATAACGTATTAAATTACATGACCCTTGGGGTTGCAAGGAAAGGATACGGTTGGGTTGTTATCCGATAAACAGTATGTATATGAAATCCCTTGTCTTATCTTTTTTTAAATAAAGCAATGACCGCACTCATGGCACACTGGCTATGTGATTTGCTTTCTGCGCTAAGTGTCCCAGGTTCGGGGGATGATTTAATTATTTATTTTTTGTGTAGACTAACAGAAGACAGCTTAATATAAACAGCCCCCAAAACGCCCACCCTTCATCGCTTCCTAGTGTTTAAGCTTGGGAGAAGAAATGGTGCAACAAACTCCCCAGCAACACGTCTCTGTCTGTGATGTTATTTTTAATATTGAATAATTCCTTGTGTAAAATTAAAGAACAACAAAAGCATTACCTTTTTTTTTTGTTGGGCTTCTCGCATACATTTCAGGGAAATATGGTTGCTTAACCGGTCATTTCTGGCGAAGCCAAAAGAGGCCTCCAGCCAGGCTTAAAATTAATATTGAAAACTAAGCAACTTTCGCTAAGGGCGCCCCCTGCGGGACACGGACCTCGGCCTAGGGCGTTGCTGGGGATAACAAGCTATTGTTTTGGGGACAGCTGGATCGGTATTATTTAAAATGTATTATGGGACATTTAAAGCTACAGGCTCGGCACGGGCCGGCGCGAGCTAGAGACGGGAGGGAGAAGTGCTAACTTGAACGGGAAGGTGACGCGGCGATAGGCCTCTGCGACGTCGGTGAGGCTGGCATCCTCGGCGGCGAGGGTGGTGAGACGGTCGGGTTTTAAGTTAACGAGACAACGCGAGTCTCTTCATGTGATCTAACGTGATTTTATCGTCTGGATCGACCAGAACGTGCCTCGGGCGGCGTACACTACTGATACGAGAGGGTTGGTAATCGACGGCTGATACCACAAGGGGATTAGGGTGGGACAGGGCAGAATCGAGATAGCGTTTGAACGCTTGTTTCATAAATATCCTGATGGTCGGCAAGTTAAGATCGAATTATAGTTGGTCATTTCGCATGTAGATAGGCGCTCCGGTGGCCTTGCGCATGAAATGGGTTTGGAGGGTTTGGAATTTACGGAGCGAGCTGGATTCAGCGTGTGCGATCGCTGGGCTGGCATAGGTCATGATAGGTCGAATGCATGTGGTGTAAATTCTCACCTTATTTCTAAGGGATAATTTACTACGAGCGTTCAGAATATAGTGGAGGCGACCGAGCACAAAGGCGGCGCGGGCACGCACCGTCTTTGTGTGGGGGCTGAAGGTCAGTTTTTTGTCTAGGGTGACTCCGAGATACTTGGCGTGCGGTTCCCAAGGAACCGATAGGCCTAGCATCGAGATCTCCCTGAAACGTGGGTGGTCGTTGCCTAATTTGCAAAAGAGGACGGCTTTGCTTTTGGCGGGGTTTCCTAAACCATTTCCCGTAGGCGTTGGCTGTGGCTTGGAGGATCTTAGTTATAGCATCGGGAACGTAACCGGAGTAGAAAATGGCCGTGTCATCGGCAAAAAGTGCTAATTAGGTCGTATTAGCAGGTCTTTTGGGGATGTCATTGGTGTACAGTGTGAACAATAAAAAAGCATTACCTGCTTGCTAAGATGTTTTTATAAGTGTAGATGCGTTGCCCGCACTGTATGATGGTCACATGAAAGCAAGGTAATGGCCCGGAGTACACTTAGTCGCGCGCCGACCAGTGTCGCGGCTGGTCGCAACTAGACGTCATTCTTATACGTAATTCTTTCATATTGCGGAAAAAATGCATTCCTGTGTTTATATAAGGTTTAAACGACTTATAGTATAACTGTGAGAAAAAAAAACGTCATTCCATGCGTAGAATCTATACTATAAATAAAATTACAGTATTTTGTATTATTACGCGGACAAATGGCGCCCGGCGCCAGAACGACATCGAACGAGCATGCTCAAGGTGCTACTTGACGTAACTAAAGGTGTATATTCATCTCTTTCTAACAACCGGTATGCCGCATGGTGGCTTTCACTTTTTCTCCGTTCCTTCGCGCATGTTTGAGAGCTGTACTGGTAGTAGCTATAGTTAAATTTACGCTATTCTGTAGTGTCATAATGTTCGTGTATGGCGCATCTATTTGTAAAATATCATTGCCTGCTTGTAGGTTAGAATTTTATTGCCACACATCAGCTAGCACATACTTATACATTTCTATGAAAATAAATCTTTACTTATATCTCTGTCATCCCTTAGGATACTTCCCTGCCTAAAATAGTGTTAACCACAATCCATCAAGCTCCTGTTAATGTCATTAACTGTTACGGATCTCCGGTAGTGTCGTCACGATCGTGAGATCCTGCAGACAAATCTAATATTGATAATTGCTTTAAGAAGCGATTACGTGTATCTTGAGTGCTCGGAAACAAGCTCGGAATAAACGCTTAGACACTTTAATTGTAAGAGCGAAATGGTCGATCTGCAGGTAGGCTGGAAGCCCTTTTTTTCTCTCATAGAATGAACTCCCCGCCCCGGGTAAGGCATTTCAACATGGAGACCCTTACTGTACAAAGCACCTGGCCTGTCATCTTCGACACTGAAGGGATCTGGTATATCAAGAAGCGTTCAGCTCCGGAATCACCCATTGGTGCTACGTCTATATGTAAATCTCGGCGGGGTAACTGTGAAGAGACCCTTTTAACGATTGGGGGGGGACGTCCCCTCGAAGCCTCTGTGTCCGCTGTGCTGCGCACACGGCAACACGTGGCCACATCCGTGCCGCTTGGTTTTTGTTGAATGCGTTTTCATCTTGTAGATATCGCGGCAACTTGAAATCTTGAGAAACCTTTACACATGCGCTTTTAAGCATAGGTAATAGATATCGCGCATATACGCGTGTGTGTCAAGATAAAAATGGAAAGCGCACAAGTTGAGCCATGAAATCTGTACAATTTATGTATCCTTTGTTTTATTGGTCTTCCAATGGAACTTCCTCCGTCTCGGGAAAGGGTGAAGGGTTATGCCGTACTCCTACCGGCTAAAACCACTGGAGTGGCCATCTTCGTCACCGAAGGGGAGCTCCGGGTGCTCGTACGATCACACTAGAGCGCAATTTATTTATCCAACGTTCTCTTTATTCGTCCATACAGACAAGTGCAGACCCATTATTCTGCACCGAAGCTTTAGACTCCAATCAAGAACTGTCTGTCTGCAGCGCTGGCACTAGAACGCACCGCGCATCCTCGCTGTCTATGGCACGTAGTATTACCCTGACAAAAGCAGGTCATTTCGAGTCAAGTCCGAACATTGCAAAATAAGTCCGGACATTTTAGTCACAAAAGTTAGTATGTAACTGCGTGTAGTAGTGTAACTATTTTGATGCAATTCATTTTTTTTTGTTACTTTTTCCCACACTGGGTTTTCTCCTGTGTCGTGGGTGCGTTCACCGGCATGAATTCCAACACTACCTGCAGATCATACAAATATTTGTTCCGTGCCGGAATCGAACCCACGACCCGGAGTGCAGCAGCTGACTGTATCAAGCACTGCACCAACCCTGCCGTCAAAATTAAGCATTTACTTCAAATTTGTGCACTTAAGTAAAAGAGTCGAACAAAGTCTGGATAGAAGGTTGGATGTCTGTACAAATCCGGATGGATGATAACCCTAATCGCACGTGAAACGTCTCTTCATGGGCATTCTTTTCTTTTCAACTAAACTGGCAAGGAATCGCGCGAGAAAGACCGAGCATAACTAACAAAAAATATTGCTGGCGATTGGTCTCACGGGTTAGCGTTTGAACAATTGGGATTAGCTCGATTGTAAATTGTGATACACACACTACGCTGCAAACAGTTTCTGGTTGTGGTTAAAGTTCCGGCAAGGCGCGCAGCCTGTGGGCCGTGCTCGCACGCGATATTCCCCTTTAAGCTGGCCCCAGATTTCTGCGCACGACGATACACGGCCACTATTGACACAAGAGCTACTCGTATGTAGCTTGATGCTATAGCGATGAGGCAACACAGTAGTGTGTTACGCCTACATGGTGGGGGGCCGCGGGGGTCGCGGGCGCACAGATTTGGGAGTCTGCGTGCTCACACCGAGCGACCCCCGGGAAGACGATGGCGCGCACGTGGTCACGTGCCGCCGTGTGCTCAGCACAGCGCATGGCAAGGCTTGGGGGGATCCTTTACAATCCTCCCTGAGAAGTGCCTGGGGGGCGGCCTTTTTACAGCCACCTGCCCTCCGCTAGAGGGGGTGACCGCTTTACAGTCATTCCCTCCGAGATGTGCCTAAAGGCGTGGCACCAATGGGCTGCTCTAGTGTGATCGTACGAGGACCTGGAGCCCCCCGTGGTCGTTAGGAGTCCAGCCCTTTCCCGGGTCGAAGGAAGTTAATGTAGAATTTCCGCTGGAGACCAATATAAAAACAATGCAGTGTATGACCATTGTGAGTATAAATAAATCTCACATGCACAAACCCCCAGACCCTAAACAACTATATGCAGATCGTACAAATATTTGTTCCGTGCGAGGATCAAACTCGCGACACGTAGTGCAGGAATCCAATAGTTTAGAAAAAATCGCTTCCTCCAGTTTCCCACCTAACCTTTTTACATATAATACTTCAACAATAACCCGGATAAACAGCAAAGTTTCCCATTTGAAAATCACCAACATTTAAACTGAAATGCTCACCTCAAATGCTTTCGGGAAACATTCAAATAACTTGGGTATGACTGGAGTGTTTCCTTAATGAAAAGCAATCAAGCGAGTGTTGAAGTACGTACTCATTCATAATGTTTGGCTTTGTAGTTATATTTCAGAAGAATAACAGCGTACTGAATTAGGGGAAACTCATGAAGTTTCGGGCTTTTTTGTAGCCCTCACTACGAGCAATCTCATTTCATTTTCTTTTAATAAAAATGTTGCCCCACACGGGGATAACTCCTGTGGCGCGATTCTAAATTCACTCACATTAACGTTACGATTAATCGCTGTCCATGTCATTAGGGGCCGACCTTTTTTTTATTGGAACATGGCCCAGTGGAAATTCTTCATGAACTTCCTTCGCCCCGGAGAAGGGCGAAGGAGTATGCCAGTCTCTTACCGGCTAAAACCACTGGAGCGGTCATCTTCGGCACCTAAGGGAGGCTCCAGGTCCTCGCATGATCACACTAGAGCCGCCCACTGGTGCCACGCCTATAGGCACATCTCGAATTGGGGGCCGTCCTACGTTTTCCTTTCTGCCCCATCGGATAGCGATGAGTTTCGTCAAGTAAAACAAACCATGATAAACAAGTTTACAAACACTTCGAGATAAAGTATTAGGTACTCGTGATGATGAAACAAATCTATTTCATGTTTCGGTTTTCCTCATAAACCCGGACAATTGTCAGCGGTGTCAGTTCCAACAATTTCCAGATACTTCGTTGATATTAAGTTTCATTCGGTTCGCTTTATTGCTTTCCTTACTTGTGGACGGAATAATTATCTTTTTTATATAATAAACTCGCCGTGTGGTGCCGGATCTGAATACCACCCACACACACATCTTGTCAAGTAATAATTCTCGTACTTCAATTAAAAACTTTTAGTCATCCTGATTTAGGTATTTTGTGCCATATATAGTTTCAATACGTACTATATATAGTTTCACTACGTAATAATGTTGACGGCACGGTTGGTGCAGTGGCTGACACAGTCGACTGCTGCGCTCCGGGTCGCGGATTCAATTCCCGCACGGACCAAATATTTATATAATCTGCAGGTAGTTGTTCCGGGTCTGGGTGTATTGTGTATGGAATTTATATCTGTAAACGCACCCACGACACAGGAGAAATATTAGTGTGAGATAAGCTAAAAAAAATCTGACTATTTAAATAAAAAACTATTGACGGTCCACTGCTAATTTACTATATATTATTAGTCCCTCGCGCACGAAATAGCGGGAACAGGTACTTAATGATATTACGGGAAAAAGCAAGATAAAGACAAAAATGTTAAGAATTTATTTTTATTTTTCATTATCTGAGACCAGTGGTAGTGGCTTCCAGTTGATTCAGATCATTACGAGAGATCCTCTGTTGATATTAAGTTTCATTGAAACACTTCGTCTTTTAGCTGACTTCCCTTTCAGAGGAAAATGGATTCATTATCACGGATATTTACGTTGTGGAGAGAATATACAGAATGTACTATGAATGGTAAAATAATAATAATATTTTTTATAGACAAATACTAACAAAATTAACACTTACATATGGTCTCTTAACTTGATAACTCTTCCTTGATAAAGTTATTATATTCGCTTCGGCTTTTGCATATTGTCGCCGAACAATACGGCATCTTAACAAAGTTTCACTTACGCGATCGAATCTCATCATCATATCAGCCACAGGATGTCCACTGCTGAACAAAGGCTTCCCCTTTAGATTTCCATAACGAGCGGTCACATGCCGCTCTCATCCAACGACTCCCAGCGACCTTCACCAGGTCGTCTGTCCACCTCGTTGGGAGACCAATCAAGAACCTTTGTGCTCCAACGGCCATCAGTTCTACGAGTAATGTGCCCCGATTCAACAATTGAATCTCAACTGATGTTATTAACGGCCATTATTCCCGATGCATAGGTGCGGTTACGCCCCCGTACCACTTCTTATTTCTGTATTATTAGCACACGGAAGGAAGAAGAATCCATACTCTTGATATTTTGTCGCCTGTACAGCACTCATGGATGTAGAGGTATGGTCTATTATTCTTGACCGAGAACCACAGGAAACGAAAAATCTCACCAAAAAGAAGATCATCAATGTATGGTTCGGGCCATACAATGTAAGTTAGTTCCAATATACTTAAATCAAAACCCAAATAATGCTGTATCCATCATATATCGCAATTATAGCCTAGTGGTGTAACGCTTGCCTTCCATGCAGGAGGGTCTGAGTTCCACCCCGGCCTGCACCTCTGACTTTTCTGATTCATATGCGGATTAGAATTTGATTATCACTTGCGTTAACGGCGAAAAAAAACAGCCTACGTGTAAACCTGAAAACCTGAGAGGGCTCGAATGTTCTCAATGGTGTGTGTAGTCCGCCAACCTGCAGTTGGCTAGCGTGCTGGACTAAGGGCTAACCTTTCGCATCGTGAGAAAAATCTAGGACAATAATGGGCTGATTATGTTCATCATCATCATTTCAGCCGAATGAAGTCCACTGCTGGACACAGGCCTCCCCCAAAGATCACCACAACGACCGATATGGGTGTGTTGTGGGCGATTGGGGGGTTTTGCCATAATCGCTACGCTTGGGGTTGGCGATCGCAGTTGAGTTGTTAATGTACTCGAATGACGCTGCTGCCCGTCCTCCGGCTAATCCCTTAGTTGACTTTTACGACACCCATAGGATGAGATGGGGTGGTGGTATTCTGAGCTGGCACCACACGGCTAGCCGGTACCACACGGTTGATTATGTTATATTAATGTTTCTCTATTACACGGGTTTATATCCCCTGTAAGGAGGAACCCGGTCTTTTGATAGGCTTATGCGGGGACATGGGTCCAGCACGCAGAGGCCCTTTAGAGAATTTTAATCTATAATGTAATGGGACTCTAACCGGGGACCATGGCTGCACTATAAAATGCAGTCTCGGATTGTCCCCGGAGGTATAAAACTATTGTATGAAATGGAAACTACAAGTATAAGGTCTATTGCAATGGGTGCTAAATGGATTTAATACTAAGAAAAACTATCCAGCAGTGGACTTCATTCGGCCGAAAGTAAAACTAAGAAAAATGGAAAAACGGCGTCCGCCTTTCAACCTTTAAAGCGAAATTCTGTGTCAGATGGTGACTCGCCGTATATAATAGTTATGTTATTATTACGGTAGGCCGGAGGTAGACCTAGAGCTCAGAATCGTTGGTTCAAAAGAAAGCCGCGGAACGGGATCGTGACAGGATCGATCTTGCTCGGTTACGGGAGCACCGGGCTGGCGTATAGCTGGACTAAAAGCCGAGACAACCGCCTTGCTGGCGGGGGCCTCCGGCGTCGCGGGCGCTCAGACGTCTGTCGACTGACGTAGAAACAGCACGAGCATTGTTCACTATGCTTGTTCACGTATGTTGGCGATTTGAGACCATAAGATCCCTTTTTTGATTTCCCTCACCAATCACATATGAATCAAATAAATAAAGTTGAAGTATCTGTTTGTAATGTCAAAATAATAGCTTTTTACTTAATGCATATGAAAGCATATACGGTACTTCTAACAAAAAAACTACTTATTTTTGTCTGTCTGTTTGTTCCGGGTAATCTCCGAAACAGCTGGACCGATTTTGACGGGTCAAAATAACTGATATTATAAGGAATAACTGAGGCTACTCATATCTTACAAAATTAAAAATAATGAAATCCAATATATTATATAGTAATCAAATATCAGATTTCTTTTAAATTGAACAGCGGGTGAAAACGCAGGGCAATGCTGGTATGAAATAAAAAAAAATGTTACACTAGTACATGCCAAGGTTTAGATCACGCGCAGTGCTTAGGAAACGACTGCGTAAACCTCGGAGCCACCACTTACTTTTAACAACAATAATAGGCCTACAGATTCCAATGTATCATGCCTGTGCTTCGGAATGAAAAAGAAAGAAGTAATGGTATTTTAAACCATAACCATACCTAACGCCCTCTCTCTCCTTAATACTCCCTAAAATACTTAGCTTGAACATTATCATGGAACGATCAATGACGCAGCTTTTCGACGGTATGACGTCATCACATTTAGATGGTGTAAAAACCATGGGCCTCCATAAAATATGGAGCGAGCCAAACTTAATGTCATTCGGTAAGGCGTTTGGTCCAAGTGTTAGACGAGAGCGAAAGGTGCCATTGACTGGTGCGGTGCGGGATTGAGTGGCTCGGGGCAGAGCTCCGCTAAGTCTTGGTGTCGGACTGGGCGCTCAGGCTGAGGTACTCCAGCGTTGGTATCAACACCATTGATGCTATCCGATGAGTCTTCGTGTGGTGCCGGCTCAGAATACCACCACCCCATCTCCTCCCGTGGGTGTCGTAAAAGTCGACTAAGGGATTAGCCGGAGGATAGGCAGCAGCGTCTTTCGAGGGCATTAACAACTCAACTGCGATCGCCAACCAGTCTGCCAAGCGTGGCGATTATAGCAAAACCACCCAATGAGCCCACAACACACCCATATCGGTCGATGTGGTGTACTTTGGGGGAGGCCTGTGTCCAATGGACTTCATACGGCCGAAATGATGACCAGTCCTCCAACCGTGGGTCAGAAGGACGCACAGCTCCCTGACGTTACGAACGACGCATGTGCTGTCAGGGCACGGCTGTTTCGACGGTTTTTCTGTGTCACATCGGCAGGAAGTCTGACAGGCGCGGCGGCCACCACAATGCCGTCTGCGAGGATGACAAGGTGCAGCAGAAAGTGGTGGAGTGCATGGGAGGAGCCACACCGTGCCCTCGTCAGATAAGGCCTCCCCCTTAGATTTCCGCAACAAGCGTCTGCCGCTGTCATCCACCGACTCCCAGCGACCTTCACCAGGTCATCTGTCCACCTCGTTGGAGGTCGTCCCACGCTGCGTTTTCCGGTGCGTGATCTCCATTCGAGAACCTTTTTGCCCCAACGGCCATCAGTTCTACGAGCAATGTGCCCCGCCCATTGCCACTTCAGTTGACTAATCCTTTCAGCTATGTCGACAACTTTAGTTCTTTTGCGGATCTTCTCATTTCTGATTCGATTTCGTAGAGAAATACCAAGCACAGCTCTCCCCATAGTTCGCTGCGAGACCTTGAGCTTTCTTATGAGGCCCATTGTGAGTGACCACGTCTCTATTCCATATGCCATCACTGGTAACACATACTTCCCCACACTAGGATTTCTCCTGTGTCGTGGGTGCGTTTACAGACATGAATTCCACACACAATACACCCAGACCCGAAACAACTACCTGCAGATCGTACAAATATTTGTTCCGTGCGGGAATCGAACCCACGACCCAGAGCGCAGCAGTCGACTGTATCAACCACTGCACAAACCGTACTGGTTAACAACTATCATCTTGAGGCATTGCGTGGCATTGCTAGTTATATTAGGTAACATTTATTTTATCCTTGAAAAAACTCGTGTGTTCGTTTAGCGATTTTGTATATGCTGTCTTTTAAGTGGAATGGAGTTTCTTGCCGGCTCTTCTCCATGAGATCAACTATTTGGAACCGTGCAACTTAGATTCTGACGTTTCATAAATGCCAATATTTGGTTTATTTGAAATAAAAAATTATGACTTTGACTTTGAAGTCTCTGTGATACAAGTCCAAGGAAGCGACGGGCAAATGTGACAGAAAAAAAGTTTTGATGGACCAATGTGCGATCGTGTGTTCGATTGTCGATTTATTCGTACAAACGATTAACAATCAACCAATGATCGAATAACAATCGGCCAACACAACAACAAACGGAACAATCGAATAATTCGATTGTTTTTGTCTTCTTTATGATCCTGTGGTGAGGCGCGACCTTGTGTCAGAGTTGTTCAAATTGCCCAACGACCTCCGACTTGGCTTAACGACTGCCATCTAATGCAACAACTGGGGCCGATGATTTTACGTACCTTCCGAAGTACGGAGACGCTTAGTTCAAACACCACTATTGGGTCACCCATCCATAGATTGACCGCGCCAAGCACTACTTAACCTCACCGATCGTTTACCGATCAGTGAGTGCAACTGCCTATGAGCGCCTTGTTTTATGTAAGAATCACCCTTCCTTAGTCCAGAGAGCCTTGCATGAGCATTTACAGCCAATTGTCTGTCGTAAGCTTTTACATACTCATAACGGCTACTGGTAATATTATTTTTATTGGCCCAGTGGAAATTATATATCAAGTTCCTCCGCCCCGGGGAAGGAAAAAGCCGGACTCCTTTTTTTTTTTTTTTTTTTTTTTTTTTTTTTTTTTTTTTTTTTTTTTTTATTGGTGCCCAGTGGAAATTCATCATGAACTTCCTTCGCCCCGGGGAAGGACGAAGGGGTATGCCGGACTCCTACCAGCTAAAACCACTTGCGCGGTCTTCTTCGGCACCAGATAAAAACGAGATTATCGTACGGGTGGCGGTAGGATTGAAATACCGATAACTTAAATCGTGGACTATAACACTTAAGAAACGGTTCAACAAGAAAGTTGAATTAATAATTATGAGACGTGGTGTGCACTTAGGAAGGTGGATGATGACGCAGTGTTCATATGTCGGTCGCCCCGGCGTAGTGATGTTTCCAACAGGCACCTAAGGGGGGCTCCAGATCCTCGTATGATCGCACTAGAGCCAGGCTACTGGTATCTGATGCTCACAAAACCACACTATAAGTATTAGAAAATATATCGGATGTAAGTGACATCGTGACGAAAAGAGATACCATGGATTCAGAACATGATTCTGGAACCCTCAGCGTTAGAATTGTGCGACGGTCTTTTCATAAAACTTCCAATTTTAATAAAAAATATCCGTATAAAATATAGTTGATTTTGTCTGCCTTAACCGCAATGTAAAAACTAAGTGTCTGGTATTTCGGTACAGTTCACGGATGAGGCCATCGCTTGCAGTAGCATAATAATATAAATGCGTGCTAGAAAATGACAACTGTAACCAAGGACTAGAAAAAAAAATGGACTCCGCGCCACTCATTACGAAAGTGAAGCACGGTATCGAACATGTGTGCGTGATTTGAGGGATAACTACAGTGCCGCTGTCGTGCCGCGTAATGGCGGCCGACTGGCATACTATGATGCATGTGTGTGCGTAAGGCACGTGTGTACAAGCGAATCGGCATACTTAGGGTGCTTCACTTTCGATATGAGTGGCGCGGAGTCCATCTTTTTTTTCTAGTCCGTGACTGTAACCTATTGATTCCTAGGTCAATAGCTTTCCTTTCTCCGCCTCACCGACGTTGCGGAGGCCTATCGCCGCGTCACCTTCTCGTTCAAGTTAGCCCTTCTCCCTCCCCTCTTCTCGGGCCGGCCCGTGCCGAGCCTGTAGTTTTAAATGTCCTCTAATACATTATTAATAATACCCATCCAGCTGTCCCCAAAACAATAGCTTGTTATCCCCAGCAACGCTCTAAGCCGAGGTCCGTGTCCCGCAGGGGGCGCCCTTAGCGAAAGTTGCTTAGTTTTTAATATTAATTTTAAGCCTGGCTAGAGGCCTCTTTCGGCTTCGCCATAAATGACCGGTTAAGCAACCACATTTCCCAGAAACGTATGCGAGAAGACCAACAAAAAAAATCCTTTCTTTATCATAGGCCTAAGTGTAACATGTTCCCAAAATTTTCGGTACGTTATCAAAATAATGAACTTAATTTCAAAGGAACTATTACTAGGTGATATGGATAGCGTTTATAAAAAAATTAAGCGTTCCAATATATATATATTCCAAGATTACTGAATGATTAATGAATAGAGTTGATATTTGAGCATTAAAAAAAATACTTTTCCGCCATTTTTTTCGACTATAAGGAATACGGGCAGCTGCAATAGAACTATAAAAAATATTTTTATGAGTGCTTCATCACCATCATATCAGCCAAGCCACTGCTGATCAAAGGCTTCCCATAGATTTACACAATTGTCTCGTAATTCTGGGGGTAATTTGTCAGTGCTCAGCACGCTTGGCAGGCGGGTTGGTGAGCGCAATATAGCTACTTCCCAAGGAGTGACGCTTCTGCCCCTCCCTCTGGCTTAGAGGTGCTTGAAGAACAAATTTACTTCATCATTTCGGCCGAATAAAGTCCACTGCTGGACGCAGGCCTCCCTCAAAGATCACCACAACGATCGATATCGGTGTGTTGTGTGCTCATTGGGGGTTTTGCCATGATCGCCACGCTTGATAGGCGGGTTGGCGATTGCGGTTGAGTTGTTAATGTACTTGAAGGACGCTGCGGCCTATCCTCCGGCTAATCCCTTAGTTGCCTTTTACGACACCCACGGGATGAAATGGGTTCGTGCTATTCGTAGGCACCACAAGGCATTTACTTAACAACTAAATAAAATAAAAATATAAATATCAACTAGTATTTTAATACACGCTATTCTTGTAACCGAGTGATTGTTCCCTCTAAATAAACTTCACTATCTTTCTAAGGCCTTATATATAAACACAAACACACTCATAATACGAGATCAACATGTTATCAAAAGAAATTCCCTCACAGACAGTTCTAACTCCAACAATAGCCGTCCACAAAAGATATTGGTATTTATGTACCGCTCCCGCTCGCCCCTCTGTGTTGAACTACGCCCCATGGAATTTCATATCCCCGGGGTTCGTATTAAGTGAGATTGCTTGGATAAGTCCTGGCTACACCCACAAGTGCCAGATGCCTTGCCTCTATATTACGAGAATTTTTGTGAGGGCGTTGGTAAAAAGAAAGTGATATTTAATTCGTTTGGAGCGTATAATATTTACGACACCCATGGGAGGAGATGGGGTGGTGGCATTCTGTCATGTCATTCAGAATGCCACCACCCCATCTCCTCCCATGGGTGTCGTAAAAGTCAACTAAGGGATTAGCCGGAGGATGGGCAGCAGTCGACTAAGGGATTAGCCGGAGGATGGGCAGCAGCGTCCTTCGAGTACATTGACAACTCAACTGCGATCGCCAACCCGCCTGCCAAGCGTGGCGATTATGGCAAAACCCCTCAATGAGCCCACAACACATCCATATCGGTGGTTGTGGTGATCTTTGGGGGAGGCCTGTGTCCAGCAATGGACTTCATTCGGCCGAAATGAATGAATGAATGTATAATATATATGCCTGTATATTCCGAAGGATTATACAGGTAAGATCTGTAGCAATCTATACAAATAAATAAAATTGAAGTGTCTGTTTGTAATGTCAAAATAACAGCTTTTTACTAAATGCATATGAAAGTATATACGGTACCTATAACAAAAAAACAATTTTGAATTTTTTGTCTGTCTGTCTTTTTGTTCCGGGTAATCTCCGAAGCGGCTGGACCGATTTTGACGGGACTTTCTCTGGCAGACAGCTGATGTTATAAGGAATAACTTAGGCTACTTTTATTTTAGAAAAATAATTAGGGTCCGAGCAAAAAAAATAAAACCCGTGAAATCCAATATATATATTCTATGTCACGTGTCTATGTCGAAGTACTCTAAATTTCTTTTAAATCAAACGCGGGTGAACCGGAACCGCGGGTCCCAGCTAGTTAATTTAAATAAAATATACCACTAAGGTGGCAAACAACATACGGCCCACCTGATGGTAAGCGGTTACCGTAACCTATGAACACTGGCAACACCAGAGGCCTCACTCGGGCGTTGCCAACCCTGTAAAAATCTTTTCACGCCCTTTTCGAAGATATTATTCATATTTTTGACCGATATATGCCGTTTGCATAGCCACGTTATGTTGATATTAAGTAACTTCAGTCTCCAGTCCGCGTGGTGCCGGCTAAGAATACCACCGTCTGATCTCATCCCGTGGGTATCATAAAAAGCGACTATGGGATTAGCCGGAGGATGAGCAGCAGCGTCCTTCGAGTACATTTATAACTCAACTGCGATCGTCAATCCGTCTGCCAAGCGTGGCGGTTATAGCGAAACCCCCGAATGAGCACACAACACAAACTCATACAGGCCGCTGTGGCAATTTTTGGGGCTGGCCTCTGGCCGCTGTGGCAATTTTTGGGGCTGGCTTCTGTCCAGCAGTGGAAATTTTTCAGTTGAAATGACGATGATGATCTCTGATCTGTCACTGAGGGTTGTTAACCCTCAGTAACATATATCCTAAAAATGTCGGATCATTTTGTCTAGCGTAAAAACTAGCACACAATTCGAGGGCCTAGCACGAATATTTTGACGTATAGTATCGTAATCGTAATGGTAACATTAATGTGAGTGAATTTTGAATAGAAAATAATTGATTCGCACATATTTTTTATTTTAACTGTAGACTTTATTAATAATATGGATACTCTAGCTTCTCTTCACTTCGGTAAAAACTTTAGTAAATTTTGGAAAAAGACCAAAATGATGAATAATAAACCGAGCCTGTCGGTGAATATCAATGGAGTCAATGATAAGGCTGAAATAGCTAACCTTTTTAAAGATCACTTTCAGGTAGATTCACCAAATAAGTCAAGAGTGCAGATGTTGGATGCTGAATGCCCATGTCCATCTGACCCTTTGCTGTTTAATTGTAAAGAGGTAAAAGCTGCTATAATTAATATGCAGAGGGGAAAATCCCCGGGACATGATGGGCTCAGCGTTGAGCATCTGCAACATGCTGGTGTGCATCTGCCTAGAGTATTGACCTTATTGTTTAACCTGTGTTTAAATCATGCATACTTGCCTCTGGATTTGATGAAAACTGAAGTGGTTCCTATTGTTAAGAGTAGGACAGGAGATATAGCAGAGAAAGGTAATTACAGACCCATTTCGTTAGCCACAATTATTGCTAAAGTATTGGACAGTGTGCTGGATACTCACCTCGCCCGTCATCTCAGACTGCATGATGCACAGTTTGGTTTCCGACAAGGCTTATCTACTGAGAGTGCCATTTTAACATTGAAGCACACTGTCAAATACTATACTGATCGCAAGACACCTGTTTATGCTTGTTTCCTAGACCTCTCTAAGGCGTTTGATTTGGTTGACTACAAAATACTATGGAAGAAGTTACAGAGGGAGGGCGTGCCTTCCAAGCTAACAGCAATCTTGTGTGCACTGGTTGGTATGCACATCAGATTAACTATGTCAAGTGGGGAGATACTTTCTCAAATGCATATCAGTTAGAATGTGGGGTAAGGCAGGGAGGTCTGACCTCACCAAGGTTATTTAACATTTATGTGAATGAGCTGATCGAGGAGCTGAGCAACACTTATGTTGGGTGTCGTATTGATGATACAAGTGTTAATAACATCAGTTATGCAGATGACATGGTGTTGCTTAGCCCGTCGATCAGTGGTCTTAGAAAGATGGTGGCTATATGTGAAAAGTATGCTGAAAAACATGGCTTGTGTTATAACTCTGTTAAGAGCGAAATGCTAGTTTTTATTGGTAACAACAAGAGCCCACACCATGTTCCCCCGGTGACAATTGGTGGTTCAGTCTTGACAAGAGTGAAACATTTTAAATATTTAGGGCATATTGTCACAGAAGATTTGAAAGATGATATGGATATTGAAAGAGAACGCAGGGCGCTAGCTGTAAGGGGTAATATGTTGGCGCGCAGGTTCGCAAAGTGCTCAGTGGATGTAAAAGTTACACTATTTAAGGCGTTTTGTCAAACTTTTTACACTAGCAGCTTGTGGGTCAACTTTACTCAGAGAGCGTACAACAAGCTGCGTATTCAATATAATAACGCATTCAGGGCGTTGTTGGGGCTTCCCCGGTACTGTAGTGCTTCTGATATGTTTGCCCAGGCAACAACTGATGATTTCTACGCCATAATAAGAAAGAAAGTGGCCTCAGTCGTACACAGGCTGTGGAGAGGCTCCAACAGTTTAATGAAAGTATTTGCAGCACGACTTGATAGCGCGATAATCAGCCGGTTCACTGAGCTGCACGTTTATGGCCTAAGTCCAGGATTCGGCCGGGGAATAAGAAATCACTAGAGCTATAAGCTCCGTCACTTAATTAATAAATAAATGATCTCATTGTTTCTAAATCTTTTATATCCAATGTAATTCGTAATTATTATTGACTACTTATTAATTTGGTACGATGATTAAGCTTATTAGTGATTATTTTACTATAATTAACTTATCTATGACTGTTATGGACTATATGAATGTCTGAAATAAAGATTTATTTATTTATTTATTTATTTATTTATTAAAGACCAGCTGGGACCCGCGGTTTCACCCGCGTTTAATTTAAATAGAATTTAGAGTACTTCGATAGACACTTGACATAGAATAAATATATTGAATTTCAAGGGGTTTTTTTGTGCGGAACCCTGATAATAAAAAACCCTGATCTAAAATTAAAGTAGCCGAAGGTATTCCTTATAATATCAGCTATCTGCCAGTGAAAGTCCCGTCAAAATCGGCCCAGCCGTTTCGAAGATTAACCGGAACAGGCAGACAGACAGACAAAAAATTTAAAAATTGTTTTTTGTTATATGTCCCGTATATACTTTCATATGCATTTAGTAAAAAGCTGTTTGATCGATTTGATTTTGACATTACAAACAGACACTTCAATTTTATTTATTTGTATAGATAAGCTAAGATAAAAATATTTTTATTCATGTAAAACCATTTATAGGCACTTATGAATAGTCAAGACTTTAGTTGCCGCGTTCCAAGGTGTAGATTTCCTATGGAGAAGAACGGACAAGAAACTAGTAGAACATAGTAGTGTCCTACAATGTTCTCGAAATGGTGGTAATGTGAGAACAATGCAGGAGAAAAGAGTCTAAACTTTTTAAAAAGTCTACACTAAACAAGCTTGATTTTAATAGTAATGTCTTAGGTTTTCGCGATTATTAACCATTATAATAAAACAATAGATGTACAATAGAGTAGAGCCAAACGGTAGTTAAAATAAAATAACTTTTTAAAAATCTGTAACGACGCCTGTCACCTTAGTCATCCTGCGACCACAAATGCTGCAAAGTATTCGAAACGTCAGGAAAAACAAAAATCTGTAATATACGCGATCTAATCCGTTTAAAATTGATTTTAATATTTAATATTTATTTTATTCATACCTATTTAAGATACGAATTGTGTTTGTCGTATAAATTTAAACGAAAATTCTATAGGATAGTTGTGTACGTATTTTTGTATTCAAATTAACTCGCATTAACGTTACGATTTATGCTACGCTGCTTCTCACTGCTACACCGCTTGTCGCTGCTCTGCAGTTTGTCGCTGCTACGCCGCTTGCCGTTGATACGCCGCTTGTCGCTGCTACGCCGCTTGTCACAGCTACGCTGCTTGTCGCTGCTACGTCACCACAACCATTACGGCACCTACCGTTAGGGTTGCCAGATGGTTGATACTATACGTCAAACTATTCGTGCTAACCCTCTGTACTAACAACGGTTTTTATCGGATACATTTCGGTGAGTGTGCGTTGTAAATACACGGTTTAATTCCCCCAAGCCCATTTCATCAGCGGGTAACCCGACGAACGGCTTTGCGCCACCGTTATACAGGATGTCCAGTAAGTAGCACGACATACTGCAGGGGGTGAGAGCTTGGGTCAATACCTACCAAAAAAACAATATATGTTCAGCAAAATCTTACAGATTTACAGTAGTACAACATTGGTGAGCGCAGAATGGCTACTGTTCCACAGAAGGGCCGCTGCTGCACATCCCTCTCTCTCTTTACGACATCCACAAGAGATGGAGTGGTGATATTTTCTTAATCCGGATACCAAACGGAAAATTAAAAATAAATGTCCGGTTGAGCAGCCATATTTCCTAGGAAACGTTTGTGAGAAGCCCGACAAAAAAAAACAAAAGAAAAGGGAAACTTAAATAAGTAAGTAAATAATAAAAAAGTATAAATTAAATACGAGGGTAAGAATGGCTCCTATGGTAGGTAGGTCACGACGTGCTATTCGGGAAGCTCGTGATTTCGTGTCTTATCGGCTCTTTCTGCCTCGTCTGTCACAGCTCGGCGCTCCACGCTAACCACTTTACATGTGTGTATCGGTGTCGCTTCCTCTATACTACATACTTACCACTTGTACTTGTGCATGCGAAGCACAGATAATTTTAAAAAGAATATCACCGTTTCCAATTTGCCAGGCTTCTCGAAACGGCTCCTTGTTTTGAATTTTGACAATTGCTACCTTTTGTTCTTATTACACAATACACCCAGACTCGGAACGACTACCTGCTGATCATACAAATATTTGTTCCGTGCGGGAATCGAACCCACGACCCAGAGCGCATCAGCCGACTGTATTAGCCACTGCCCCAACCGTGTCGTCAATAATGTACTACGTGTTTATAGTACTCACTATTACCCACAAAGAGGTCCTGCAGGCTATATGTCTAACTGTTATAGTTAGGTCACAATAACCGCTTTTTGTTCATATTAGTCAATCAAAATACGGGTAGAATCGAAAGGTGATGACATGACATCACATTTGTATCATCATAATAATACTTATCCAGCTTAATAGTTTTTATCCAGCTTAATAGCTTTGTAAACAAATTTGATTATGTATATGTAAATTCCTCTGTATATTATTCGAATCGGGACTATTAAATAGTACTTAATTTAAAATTGCACCTGTGCGAAGCCGGGTCGGGTGGCTAGTATGTATTTACTTTACATAACTATAATCAGAGACGCACTCTCTCTGCGACTGCACTTCAACTATTGAAAGCCACGTAGAGTATTAAAAAAGTTGTAAAGGTCAGTTCAGTAGAACGATACACAGGTAATCACTATTTCACTGCTGTGACCTACTTACCTGTTCCACAGAGTAAGAAAGTACAGAAGACTCACTTTTCATATCTTTATCTCATATTTGACTCTTGAATTTTTCACCGTATGTTATAACCGTAGCTTATAGCTGCTAATTTTGGTACAGAAGACAAATTATTCTATAGTTAGTAATAACATTAAGTTCTACGAGTTTTAATAGAAAAAATGATGCAGTAAATAAAAAAGGAAGAGTGTATGGAAGAAAAACTATCATCTGTTATGGATTTCATGATGTTTTATTTTATTTTATACCAGTAGCTGCCAGCTACGCACAGGCAAACCCGATTACAGCGCCACCTACTGGGTCCAGTTGTGAATCTAAACCATCCAGGCACCCACTCAAACATACACAAAAAAAAAACATTAAAATCGGTCGAGCCGTTTAGGAGGAGTTCAGTGACATACACACGTACAGAAGAATTATATAAGTAAGATAATCCAATAGACGTTGCCTTGCATTTTTCACGGCGGTCGGTAGAACGGTATAGAAGTTTATGTGCTGCAGCGCCATCTAGTGACAAGCTACAACAACGTGCATAGCATAAAAACCTCCATGAAAAATTATAATATATGTATATGTGCTAACTTTATGGTGATTGGTCGAACTATATCGAAGTTTATTAATCACAAACAGATATATCAACATCCATTTTTATATATTTACATGTATAAATAACATTATCCTTCATAACTTTTGAGGTTAGACTTCTAGATATAAGTTAGTCGAGCAAAAAAAGTAATCCCACCAAACTTTTTAAGTTAATATTTTTATCTATATTAAAGATATAAAATATTTTTATTCATGTAAAACCATTTATAGGCACTTATGAATAGTCAAGACTAGTTGCCTCGTTCCAAGGTGTTGATTTCCTATGGAGAAGAAAGGGCAAGAAACTCCATGGTTACTCTTTTTAAATCATATTGGTACAATGTTTTCGAAATGATGGTAATGTGAGGACAATGCAGGAGAAAAGAGTCTAAACTTCTTAAACAGTCTACACTAAACAAGCTTGATTTTAATAATTAAAAACCTTATAGGTTTCTAGCTCGAAGGCGAGCCTCAGCAGCCACACTTCATGATTTGTGATGTGTGATAAATAGGATCGTCGGCAAAATACCGCACGTAAAAGTTACTGCGGTAGCATTAAATATGCACGTAAGCACTGTACGTGTTTACATATTTTATTTTATCATCTATGCTACATTCAAAGTCAAAGTTTTTTATTTCAAATAAACCAAATATTGGCACTTATGAAACGTCAGAATCTAAGTTGCACGGTTCCAAATAGTTGATCTCGTGGAGAAGAGCCGGCAAGAAACTCCATGGATACTCTTTTAAAATAATTGAGATTACAATGTTGATTGATACAAATTATTGTAATATATATACCGAGAAAAATGTAGGACAATGAGTTAAGATGGAACATACCACATTAATATTATAATAATAAATTATTTGCCGTGGCAGTTAACGGCTGACCAGTCCCAACAGACGGCACCCGTTCACGAGCATGACGCATGCATCAGCATCGCTTAGCTCAACCATATTGTAGGGAACCGAACATTAATATTTAGAGGTTTAAGGACTAATCATATATGGAGTGAACTCTCTGCACTATAATATATATTTTGTGTCTGTATCATAATAGTCTAATGCAATGGATCAATAATGCTCAAATATTCATAGGTAATTCTGCCAATGCCGTCACTTGTAGTTGTAATCTATTTTGCAGTCTGTGAACGTCTGGTAGAGCATGAAAATTGGAGTGCAGTGGTCTTCTTCTGCGAGAGCGTCATGCTCCAAAAAGAGACTGCAGAGCGGGTTCGGGAGAGGGCCGATCCCACACGGAGAAGCACAAGACGGCGCCGGAGCAACAACCGTCCCGGCACTCAAGTCCAAAACACCTGAGCCCTCTGTCGTCACTACATGGCGGGGGGCCTTGGGGGTCGTAGGCGCGCAGATTGGAGAGTCTGCATGGTCACACCGAGCGACCTCTGGGAAGACGGCGGTGCGCACGTAGCCACGTGCCACCGTGTGCGCAGCACAGCACAAAGCGGGGCTTAGGGGTCCTTTAAAATTCTTTCCGAGAAGTGCCTGAGGGGGCGACCTTTTCACAGTCACCTTACCTCCGCTAGAGGGGGTGAAAGGCGTGGTACCAATGGGCGGCTCTAGTGTGATCTTACGAGGACCTGGAGCCCCCCTTCGGTGCCGAAGAGAATCGCTCCAGTGGTTTTAGCCGGTAGAAGTCCGGCATACCCCTTGACCCTTCCCCGGGGCGAAGGAAGTTCCATGTTGAATTTCCAATGGACATCAACGATAAAAAAAAAAAAAGTCTTCTGTGTTGCTGTAGTCGAGTGTTAGGAGATATTCTTTAACTAAATGTTTACAATGGAGTATGTTGCGGGAATGTATATTCAAAATTTGGTTCAATTTATTATAAACTAGCTGGGACCCGTGGTTTCACCCGCGTTTAATTTAAAAGGAATTTAGAGTACTTCAACATAGACCCTTGACATAGAATATATATATATTGGATTTCAAAGGATTTTTTTTTTGTGCGAACCCTAATTATTTTTCTTAAATTAAAGTAGCCTAAGTTATTCCTTATAACATCAGCTATCTGCCAGTGAAAGTCCCGTCAAAACCGGTCCAGCCGTTTCGGAGATTACCCGGAACAAACAGACAGACAGACAGACAAAAAATATAAAAAATTGTTTTTTGTTATGGGTACCTTAAATACTTTCATATACAATAAGTAAAAAGCTGTTATTTTGACATTACAAACAGACACTTCAATTTTATTTATTTGTATAGATTAGGTCGCTTAAATATGGAAAATGTCGTTTAGCAAATGTTGTGTGCGTGCTCTTTACAGGACATACAGGTTCTGGTCTTCTCTTTGATGATGGTTTATTTACTGTTATTGGCAAGTTTGAATGTTTACGGATTACCGCGCGGTAGATAAAGAGTTGTCGGACTGAGAAAATAAATAAAAAAATAACATTGTTACGATGATGACTTGTACCATAATTATCCCTTAAGATATTCATAGGAAATTCAATGCCGTATTTTGCGGTTGTAACTAGAACACGAAAGCGGGTTGAGTTTCAGGTATCTGCCGCAAAGATATTTGATAATACTATCTTAGATCAAACGAATAAAGCCTTGAGTCTTCATTATGGATGCCACTGTTGGCGCACAGGCTAAGTGATGGGGTTTATAGAGGTGCGAACCTTCAACCACAGAGAACAAATTTTACAGGCATATAGTTGTTTCGGATCAGGTGCCCTTTGTAATTGATTATTCTTTAAGTACGGACGTATTTTTTTAATAACACTACTCTGGACGCAGTCTTACATCCTCCAATATACCATGGGTTTTTTTTAAATTAAATGATTCCAAATAGCTTGAAAACTATATGTAAATCAAACACATATGTTTAAAAATAATGACATGTTTATATAAACATGTCTCTCTTTTCACGGGTTTATATCCCCTGTAAGGGGGAACCCGGTCTTTTGACAGGCTTACGCGGGGACATAGGTCCAACACGCAGAGGCCCTTTAGAGAATTTTAATCTAAAATGTAATGGGACACCAACCGGGGACTTATCATAACTGCACTAGAAAATGAAGTCATGGATTGTCCCCGGTGGTGTAAGGCTATTGTATGAGATGGAAACTATAACGATTAGGTCAGTTGCAATGGGTGTTACATGGAATAAAAAAACTAATAAATACGGGAACAACGGCGTCTGCCTTTCAACTTTGATCGTGAAATTCTGTGGCAAACGGTGACTCGCCACTCACAAGATGGGCCCCCTAAATGGCCACCACTACAGGCGACAAGGAGCAACACCGGTGTGAGCGGTGTAGAGAGTTGCGGTACCGGTTTCACCATCGCGCGTCTCGAAGACTCGGAGCGGGTTTCCCCGTTATTACGCCATTAGACACTTCCACCCCCGAGCATATAGCTCTGGCGGCCCCCCTCTGATCGGCCAACTAAGGCAAGCCAGAGTTGAAAATCCTGCGAGCACTCATGGGGTTCCACTCCAACCAACCAATAAAGGCAAGCGGAGACGAGGCCCTGACCGACTCTCTGGAGCATTCGGGTACGCAGTGTCGCCACTCACATTCAGCTCGCCACAAACTGCCCTGCGTTCTGTAAGCTACTTAATATACTTTTTTTTTTATGATATACTTTTTTTTATTTTATCATAAGGTATGAAGAAATCAAGCAGCTACTTTAATCTGCCCTCCAGGATTACCTTATCCCATGGTGAGATAACGTTTGCCCAATAATAATCTAGAAAGAAACACGTCCAGAAACAGCTACGACTTTTTGGGGAAATTCGACTATAGCTATGTTTTTAGCAATTAAAATAATCTAAACTCATTGATATATTCTTGCATTATAATATACAAGGAACAATAAAACATACAATACATCTCTGGTAACAAAAAACTAAAATTCTGACAACTGACTTTAAATAATAAAACTTTTTAACAAATTAAAATACCGACTTCGAAAACCCTACATACCACTGAAAAGGAAAAAAAACTTTATTTATGAAGAAAGGGATTCTAAACCAGAGGGATAGGCGGCAGCAGCCCGTCTGTGGAACAGTAGCCATTGTGCTCACCAACCCGCCTGCCAAGCGTGGTGGGTACTGGCTAATTCCCCCCAACATGATGACACAATTGTGGAAATCTATGGGGGAGGCCTTTGTTCAGCAGTGGACGTTGTATGGCCGATATGACAAGCAAGTCTCAAAATTTACACCACACTGGAAAACATCTAGACACTGAGTGATTACTGTGAGCATCGAAAAATATTTCCAATAGAATTGTACGGTAGATAAAATTAATAACTTTTTAAAATATGTAACGACGTCCATCAGCTTAGTCATCCTGCGAACACGAATGCTGCAGTGTTCGAAACGTTAGGAAAAACAAAAATCAATAATATACGCGATGTAATCCGTTTAAAAGTGCTTTAGTATAATTAATATAAAGTTTATTTATCAGAAATAAAATTATGAAATTATCAAACAAAATGCACACTATTTCTTTTTAAAACAATATCTATGCAACCCAAAAGGAGCACAAAAGACAAAAAATTCCGAAGTTATAGTATTCACAACAAGTAGGTAGCGAAAATGTACTTATTCCGAATAAAATGTCCTAAATTCAATCAGCTCCTCTCCCGGTTAAGCAGCTATATCCCTCTTGGGATGAGTGCGAGTAGCCCATCATAAAAAAAAAACAGCTCCAGCCTCCTTCGAATGCAAGCCAATCCTCTTACTCACTTTAGTTTTTGTTCACGTAAAAGTTACCCTCATCTGTTCTCTCGAAGTTCCTCAACTGAATTTACTGGTGTCACATAAACTAACTCTTGCCAACGCAACCTCAGACTTGATAATCTAAAGGCGTCAGATCTGAGGTCCAATTCTCGCAATTAATTTACACTATGACCGAAAGTTGACCGAAATAAGATTAAATTATGAATTGACAAAAAAAATTGTATTCCGCTTCTCTCTCAAGTTTATTCGGATTTTAATATGATCTCAGTATAGTCTCATTTTAATTTAAATGTTGACGTTTATTAAACATATGTTTTAGTACTTGTGACAATTCAAAATTCTATCTGAATACCGTTTTGGCTTCGATCAACTTTCGATACATTTTGGTCTTATCAGAATATAAGTTCACGTTTGACGTTGTTTATTAGTTTAGTAAAATACTATTTGTAACACACGATATTGATACTAGATCGGAACTATATTTAAAACAATTTTAAATTACATACGAGAATCGGCCCTCAGTAGGTACTGTGCAGAGGCCACGGAATTGGCAACCTCTATCAATTTTAGTATATGCTATCTAGCGACTGTCGTACAGAGATTCGGAAGAAGCTCTCTTCCAGTCGTGTGGTATTATAAATAATGTCTGTGTCTGTGTGTCTCATTTCTTTCGGAACATTACCCACAACCCGTCTAAATCGTCGACAAAAAAACTCCTCATAATTTTACCTGTTTAAGTAAGTTTTGGGGCATAAAGCCTAATTAAAGGGTTATCGATAACACCCATCCCAATATTTTGAGAATAAATGCGTTGTTTGGTAGCAGTTTGCTTTAATTTCGTATAAAAATGTCATATTAAAATGCTATACCTCAATAGTTAGGTGAGGCGATTATACAGTGCACTCGATTCACATCAGATGAAATCGAATAGACGCTCCTGTAATCTATGTAATATAATCAATTTATAAATAACCAATCAATTTGTTATTTAAATTTACTGTACATTGAATGTGTTTAAAAAAGCATGTTGTGGTCCATTATTTGTTTAAAACACGCATTATCAAAATGCAAATTTTTATGGTTCTAATAACTTATTAATAAGTATAATATCTATACTAATAATATAATAAAGTTGAAGAGTTTGTTTGTTTGAACGCGCTTATCTCTGGAACTACCCGTCGGATTTAAATAACGTTGAAAATTAAAATACTTACGGGTAAAATGACAAGGCTCAAAACATCGATTGTATCGAAATATCTAAAATTTATATACCTAAGCTTAAAATGTCTAAGATTGAAATGGCGAGTGATTAAAATATCGAATAATTAAAAATGTCGATAGTCATTATACCTAAGTTCAATATGTCAACATTTAATACACTTAAGTTCTGATATTTAGGTTAAAAATACCAATCAATTGAACAGAAATGGCTAGCTTTAGGGTAGGTTCGAACTATGACCACAGCCGAACAGTTGCCAGAACCGAATTCTACTTGATATTTAGGTCTTTCGATGTCACTTTTGTGGATAATTAGATGTTCAATACGTTGGCAAACAACAGTCGTTCTAGGGTAAAAAAAGAAATAGAAATAGGTTATATAACCATTCAACAATATAAACTTACGTTATTTTAATTTTCGGTTTGATTGTCGTTCGATATTTAAGTTTTCGATGTTTTGAACATTGACATTTTACCCGTAGGTATTTTATTTTTCGACTTTAATAGGCTATTTAATATCGCGCTACGACAATTAGGAGCTGTGCAAAAAGAAAAGATCCGAAATAACGCTAAGTGAAAACGAAGTGACGGCGCGGGCGAACGATGCGTTGCGGTGGGTCGGAGTCGAGGGCGGCCGCCTGACGAGAATCGAGAATGACTGGGAAAAGCCAACTGTGAACGCCTATGTCAAGAAAACCAGCATACGACCACACGAAAATATGACTAAAAATATTACCTATGCCCTAAATTTTTATTTATAATCCGATTTCTGTTAAATTAGACGGCGGGTGAAACCGCGGAGCACAGCTAGTATCCTAAATAATAAAATGTAATAAACATTAGACCAAACGTTAAGGCAAACTTCATAACCGTTTAAAACCGCTGTTTAACAGTCGTTTATGGTATAAGCCGTCCTTTGGTATTACGCTATTTGAATAAAATATTTGTGATCTACCAACATTGATCTAATATTTTTGGAAATTATTAGCGCTCGAATGTACTTCTTACATTTAGTTTCTGAATTTCTCGTGTGTAATTGTATAATCTTATGAGAAACATAGATCTTAAGCCATAGTACCTCTGAATAACTTGCTTGTTTGATCGCAAATAATGGCAGTTTGGAAGCAATTTTTATTGCGTTGTCTGTTTACATTGTCTGAAAGTTTTAACGAAGTAATCTTTATGGGTATCTATATTTTGTTGAGCTTGAAGGGAGCTTTTGGATTGTATATCTTGATGATATAGCCAATCTTTCAGCTAATTTTGTCACATCACAAATAGCTATAATTAATTACCTATTATTCGGGAGCAGCATTTAAAAAGAAATTACAGAACATTTTTACACAATTACTTAAAAATCCATATTTTATTTTATGGACTTGTTAATTACACAGATAGAGGACGTTTTTTTTTTTTATTTCTTAATTTTATAATCGTGGCGACACTACCGGAAGACGTCACTGCGTTACGAAGGTTGTCACTGAAAACCAGCGCTGTGGTCGTGGGATCTATCACGAGTTACAAGTCTTACAACCCCACAGCATAAAGCATAAGAAAATCTTGTATAGATTATTGTGTAACTCAAAAATGTATCGCCAAATTATTCCTCTTCCTAGGATTGTTCCTATATTTCTTTTATGTACTGAATTTTAGTCAAGTCTGCGTCGATATGGGTGAAAAAATACATCGTTTCCTTCTTTCTTTCACTGCGCATGACGATTTTCCTTCTGGGTGTTATTATTATAAGGCCATCATAGAGTTTATCTGCGCTGTCTTATAGCTACAAATAGAACAACCTATTTCTACCTCCCGTAGCTTCTCTCAACAACATTTTTATGACTATAAAATGATTTCTAGGGACTTTAATTATTATAATCTTACATAAAAATGTCAAATAGCTATCATTTTATTATTTTCATTCGTATACAATACACATTTTTCACATCTTTTGTAAAACATAGCTATAACAGCACACCTACATGAAAATAGTTAGTTTATTTTTGAATAGGTGGCGCTATTCTCAACAGTCTTATGAGTGCCTAGAAATGTATGAAATCCTAAATCACACTATTAAAGTTTTCATCGTTGTTAAGTATATATACAAATTTTGGAACCTAATAAGTGTACTTGCTTCGGCAGTACATAAACTAAAATTGGAACGATACAGAGAAGATTAGCATGGCCCCTGCGCAAGGATGACACGCAAAATCGTGAAGCGTTCCACATTTTTTGATGATTTTGAATATTCGTAAGTATTATACTTTTGTACCCAAAGGATGAAAAATGAGGTAAAACTAGTACCTAAGCTATCATTAATGTATCGAAAGAATTATTCTTTTATGACGGTGACGTCTAAATTTAAAGCTAGATAATTGAAATCATATAAATTTAAATAAATTTTATTTCTCACTAGCTGAATGCTGCCACGCTAGGCAGTGATTATATCCCCGAGAAGTGCCTATAAGCGTGGCATCATGGGCGGCGCTAGCATGATCTTACAAGGAACTGGAGGGCTCGGTGCCGAAGATGACCGCTCCGGTGGTTTTAGCCGGTAGGAGACCAGCCCTTTCCCGGGGCGAAGGAAGTTAATGTAGAATTTCCACTCGAGACCAATATAAAAACAAAGACAACTTATCTTATGTTTGTAACGTGTCTAACATGTCAAACCTCCATGGGTAGTTATCCCTTTTTTTACCATTACCGCCACATTACCATCAGGTAACCGATGGTGTCCGGATTAAGAATATAGCACTACTTCATCCTCCTCCCGTGGATATCGTGAACGGCGACTAAGGGACTCTAAACCAGAGGGATGGGGAGTAGCAGCCATACTAAGCTCACCAACGCACCTGCCAAGCGTGGCGAGTACTGGCAAATTCCCCCTAAATGATGACACAATGACGCAATCTATAGGGGGAGGCCTTTGGTCAGCAGTGGACATACTTCGGCTGATATGATGAACAGGTGGTAGGTAGATTCCCGTGAGAGACAATTAAAAATATGAAAGTTAAGTAAAAAGTCATATAAGACGTCTAATAACTACCTACCGAATAAAGGTGAAAAGCAATTATTTGACGGTTTATCTGTCTGATAACTGGTTCAAGTAGTCGCCTTATTCATCAAATAAAAAATCATCTTTTTTCTATCTGTCGAATAAATGCTGTTTGTTTACCTGACGATTGAAAAATCGGCCCTTAACCTACTATACTAGACTTTGCCCGCGGCTTCACCCGCGTATAATTCGGGTTATCACAGAAATATATATAACGCAACCCTCGGGAACTGTTTATTTTAATTCAGGTCAGATCTGTGTGCCATATTTCACCAAAATCCGTTCAGCCGTTTCAGGCTGATTCCTTTCCTTTCCTTTTAAAAAACGTTGCCCCACACTAGGATTTCTCCTGTGTTGTGGGTGCATTTACAGACATGAATTCCACATACAATACACCCAGACCCGGAACAACTACCTGCAGATCATACAAATATTTGTTCGGGAATCGAACCCACGACCCGAAGCGCAGGGGGGTAATTCCTTAAGGTCAAACATCCATACATCCTTCAATACAGAATTAAAATGACGGTGAAAATCCAATTTGGTATACGCTAAGACATGATTGAAGCTATTCAAGGACACGTTGCAGTCGGTGAGCCACGAGGACGAGTCTTAGCGATTACCAAACTGGTGTTTCACCAATATTTTAATTCTGTCTTCAAGGATGTATGGATGTTTCACCTTAAGGAATTGCACCCCAGCAGCCGACTGTATCAGCCACCGCACCAACCGTGCCGTCATATTAAGTAACAAACATCGAAACATCTTCACAAATATCACATTTATAAAAATAATGGGATATAAGTTTTTAAACTGACATGGTCACTGACACTATTATTAGAACTGGAAACGGGATGTTTACCATGTTTTATTTTTATTTTGAATACCCGATATTTCGGCGCCGTTGCAAGCGCCATGTTCACGGATAGTTTATCCGTTTATAATAATAATAGGATATTACCGGATGGTAAGTACTTACATCATAGTTATTTTTCTTAAATCTGAATGATCACGATTTTAAAGTCCAAGAAACTGCTCAATGCTTACCTGCAAAGAAAAAAGAAATAGGGTTGTCATACATAGGGCAAACAAAGCGTAGTATAGCCACCAGAATTAAGCAGACGAACGAACGACAGAGAACACATAGCTGACGTCAAGCATAGACGCATCACAAAGTCCGCAGTGTGTGAACATGCCTTAGGCAAACCCAACCATTTTCTTCGATTTGATCATCCTCAAGTCCTCGCGAAAGAAAACCGTTATGTACCAAGAATGTTTCGAGAGGCTATTGAAATTAAAAAACATCCTAATTTTAATAGAGAAGATGGTTGGCAGGTACCACCTGTTTGGAATCCGGTTATTAAATTAATAAAATCCCAAACAACACACCAAACTAAAAAACATCAAGACACTGTGAGTGATTACTGCGTGCATCGAAACAATTTTTGATTAGTTTTGTACGGTAGATAAAATAACTTTTTAAATCTGTAACGACGCTTGTCACCTTAGTCATCCTGCGACCACGAACCCTGCAAAGTGTTCGAAACGTCAGGAAAAACAAAAATCGTTTAAAATTGTTTTATTATAAAAAAGAAAACATTATTGTCTTCGACCAAAACTACAGGTTTTTCAAAAGGGGCGTACATAGATTTTATTAGCATCGGCAACTCATGATGATGGGGTCAAAATTAGTAAATATTAAATTAAAGTTTTTGAACCAGTACCGTAACATATCAAATGGAAGGGCTTGTTGTGAGGGTCTCTTATCGTCTCGCTATAGATTGCTAAGCTGTTGTCAAACTTCAGCTATAAATCTCGCTGGCGTTGAGTTATTAAAGAAAAGAAAGAAAGAAAGAAAGAAATACATTTATTCGGTACGGCACATAATGACAGCATTAATCAAATTATAAAAGAATAAAAATTACATAAAATAAAAACAAGATTACCCTTAACCAACTAATTGACAGTATTTATTGCTGTCGAGCATGCCCGTGCCGAAAAGGTCACCAACTCAGCATTTGCTGGGCGCGAGGCACCCAGCGCTGGTTTTCAGTTGGAACCCCTGCAGTGACACACGGACGAAGGCGATTATGGAAAATATACTTATATATATACACACATATATATATATATATATATATATATATATATATATATATATATATATATATATATATATATATATATATATATACACATATATATATTAATATATAAACAGTCTACCGCATTTCCTGAGTGTAACGTAAGTGTTGGTCAAAAATTAATTTATGATGATGATGATAACTTTATTGTTCAGTCCAATTTTACAATGTAATGTAGCCCTGGCTTCTAAACTAGGGTGACCTGATTTATAAATTCCATTTCCATTTTGTTTAACCACAGGCTTGTCAAATTGCTTCCTATATTTTTAAATAATTAGTAACTTTGCAGTCATACTATTGTAGATATATAATGCTGATGCTTATGGAAAATACGCTTGCTAGTAACTCGTGTGTCTATAATATTTCCTTACCAGAGATTTAATTTTATATAGTATTAAATTGAATAATATAATTATGTATAATAGAAGTAATAAAATTTTAATCATTAAGCACAATCAATAATATAAATTAAATAATAAAATTATATTAAAAACAATTAAATCAATTAAAACAAATTAAATCAATAAAAAACAATTAAAACAATTTAAATAAAAGACATGTCAACATTGACTGTATTGCATTCAAATTGAGAGGTAAGAATAAATAATCTCAGCTTTACCTTAAATATATACCTATATTAAAATATACTTACTGCTTAGTATTGTCTTAGGTTTTCGCGATTATTACACATTATAATAAAACAATTTTAAAAGGATTAAATCGCGTGTATTATTGATTTTTGTTGTTGTGTTAGGGTCATCCTGCGACCACAAACCCTGCAAAGTGTTCGAAACGTCAGAAAAACAAAAATCAATAATACACGCGATTTAATCCGTTTAAAATTGTTTTATTATAATACTTACTGCTTACTTTTAATATAGTATTTTAAGCTTGAATGGAGCATACTTTATTGTGAACTTTACTTTCAGTATATTTTTTGTTAATAGAGTACTTAAAAAAAGATAATAGAACATTTGATTTTTTACAAATTTCATTACATCAATCCGTGTTTCATCATCATCATCATCACTTCAGCCGACAAACATCCACTGCTGGACAGTAGCCTCCCCCAAAATTGCCACAACGACCGGTATTGGTTTGTGTTGTGCTCATTGGGGGATTTGCCATAATCGCCACGCTTGGCGGGCAGGTAGGCTATCGCAGTTGGGTTATAAATGTACTCGGAGGACGCTACTGCCCATCCTCCGGCTAATCCCATAGTCATCTATTACGATACCCACGGGATGAGATGTGTTGGTTACTATTAGTAAGCCGGCACCACAGTGTAGTGGTAGGTACTTATATTTACAGTTTTTTTTTATTTTTTATTCAAAGGATTTATGTACACATTTGCGACTTCCTCACCGACGTCGCGGAGGCCTATAGCCGCGTCACCTTCCTGTTCAAGTTAGCACTTCTTTCTCCCGTCTCTTGCTCGCACCGGTCCGTGCCGAGCCTGTAGTTTTAAATGTCCCCTAATACATTACAAATAATACCAATCCAGCTGTCCCCAAAACAATAGCTTGTTATCCCTAGCAACGCCCTAAGCCGAGGTCCGTGTCCCGCAGGGGGCGCCCTTAGCGAAAGTTGCTTATTTTTTAATATTAATTTTAGGCCTGGCTGGAGTCATCTTTTGGCTTCGCCAGAAATGACCCGTTAAGCAACTACATTGCCCAGAAATGTATGCGAGATGACAAACAAAAGAAAATAAAAATTTGCGACGTTGTCAATCAATATGTATTTTGTGAAATTATTTTGTATGCGCTCTAACATGACACTATAGTTACCGTCATGGGGAGCCCATACTGCAGCAGCATTTATTAATATTTGTTTCATGTCGAGATACTAAATATATATATCGAACCAATTATTCAATAAAATTGCAAAATAATTAATTGAACTACATTTTTAAGGTACCGAACGTCCGAAGGAAAAAAAACGGCGGAATCCTTATAGGATCACTCGTGTGTCTGTCTGTCTGTCTGCCCGTCTGTCACTGTAACATATAAAATGAAAAGGCTTGTTGCGAGGGTCTCAAATGCATTTATTATATAACTTTAAAATGTATAGTTTTAAAGTTATCAAATAGAAGAGAAAGTTGACGAAAATTTAAAGGCGGACCTTTATCTCCGAAACTACTGAGTCATCATTGCTAACTATATATTTACTGCCTTATATATGTCCCATTAATATGCAGGGTGGCGCAATAGAACGTGCATTTATTAAGTATAGGCTAAAAAAATAAATACAAAAGGTATAGTTGAAATAAAATATAGGGTGATTAGGTAATTCGACGTAGTTTATTTTTTTAAAATAACATCATCTAAATGACGGCCCTCTCGAAGACGGCACTCCTCTAAACGCGAACGCAGATTTGTGAAAACTCTTGTCAATAAATCTGGGGTGAGAGCTGCCATTTCCCCACGGATATTTTCCTTTAGCTGACTGATGTTCCTCGGATTGTTCATGTAGACTTTATGTTTGAGGTATCCCCACAAAAAAAAAGTCAGGAGGCGTCAAGTCAGGGCTACGTGGAGGCCAAGGGATATCACCTCTTTTGGAAATTAGTCTTGCAGGAAACATCTGTCTCACAACCGCCATAGAGTCATTTGATGTGTGACAGGTCGCTCCGTCTTGTTGGAACCAAGTCCTCGTATTCGCTATTCTCGATCTCGCAAGTTGACGCAATATGCAGGTTCTATTGCGCCACCCTGTATTAAGACCTTATTATAAGTGATCATTAGTCATGTAGCTACAATCCGACATTATTTTTGACGTATGAATTCGTTCTTAGATTCATTACAATCGCCTGACCGATACTAAAGCTAATCATTTCTATAAATAATCGTTCTACATACAAAGACCGGTTTCAGTCGTAAAACGCTATTACAACCAACTGCAAACGTTAGGGATTGCATTAAATTTACTAAATTTGAGTTACCGTCTCAAATACAGTTCCTATGATCAGAGAGAATGCGGTGTGGGGCCGGCTAGGAATAAATATAATAGTAAAAGGCGACTACGGGATAGCTGGATGGGTAGCAGTGTTCTTCACTCAACTGCGATCACCAACCCGCCTGCCAAGCGTTGCGATTACAGCAAAACCGAGCGACCCACGAGAAGATTGTGGCGCGCACAGCGCACAGAGACGTCTCGGGGATCCTTTAAAATCCCCCTGGGGAGGTGACCGCTTTACAATCACCCTCTCCGAGATGTGCCTATAGGCGTGGCACCAGTGGGCTCTCTAGTGTGATCATACGAGGACCTGGAGCCCCAGTTAGGTGCCGAAGATGGAGATGTGTCTAAAGGCGTGGCACCAATGGGCGGCTCTAGTGTGATCTTACGAGGACTTGGAGCCCCCCTTCGGTGCCGAAGATGACCGCTCCAGTGGTTTTAGCCGGTAGGAGTCCGGCATACCCCTTCGCCCTTCCCCGGGGTGAAGGAAGTTCCATGTAGAATTTCCACTGGACATCAATAAAAAATAAAAAAAAAAAAAGGTGCCGAAGATGACCACCCCAGTGGTTTTAGTTGGTAGGAGTCTGGCATGCCCCTTCGTCCTTCCCCGGAGCAGAGGAAGTTCATGAAAAATTTCCACTGGGCCAAAAAAAAGGGGGTGGGTCGGGTTTTGGCATTCTTAGTCGGCTTTTTACTTGACTATTTTATTACTTCAATGGGTCTCTTTTCACAGGTTATTGCCTTGTATTAACACATTAGGTTATTATAAATAAAAATATTGGGGCAAACGCCCCGGTGACCTCCAACCACCCCTTAAAGTCACCCCTGACCCATCAACACTCTGTACTAATCGTACACTTGTCTTCTTGGAATGAATTGGCGCCGGCCGCTACAGCTCGTCCCTTGTTCGCTGTCACTCGAATGCCACGCCATGGTGGCAGTGTTGTCAGCCGAAAATACTGGGTTGCTAACACTTGTTGTTCTTCCTCTTTATTTATATTATTATACATCTTATTATTCTCTTATCTTTTTAATCACTTTTTCCTTAAAACACAGAGTTATTAACATTGCAAATGTATATCCTTTTTCCATTTCGGTTACAGTTTCTAATACATTTTTAGTTAGCCATCTTGACGTCTGCATGTCACTTGGGCACCTCATTGAAAATGCGCGGTGATACTATTTAAGCTGTATTACAGCATACAGCTTAATGAAGGACCACATTGTTGTCGCGACATAAACGTCCAGTATTGCTATTTTATTTAGTAATCTTTAAAAGCTTAAAGTTCAAACAACACAATTCATATATATATATATATATATATATATATACACATATATATATTAATATATAAACAGTCTACCGCATTTCCTGAGTGTAACGTAAGTGTTGGTCAAAAATTAATTTATGATGATGATGATAACTTTATTGTTCAGTCCAATTTTACAATGTAATGTAGCCCTGGCTTCTAAACTAGGGTGACCTGATTTATAAATTCCATTTCCATTTTGTTTAACCACAGGCTTGTCAAATTGCTTCCTATATTTTTAAATAATTAGTAACTTTGCAGTCATACTATTGTAGATATATAATGCTGATGCTTATGGAAAATACGCTTGCTAGTAACTCGTGTGTCTATAATATTTCCTTACCAGAGATTTAATTTTATATAGTATTAAATTGAATAATATAATTATGTATAATAGAAGTAATAAAATTTTAATCATTAAGCACAATCAATAATATAAATTAAATAATAAAATTATATTAAAAACAATTAAATCAATTAAAACAAATTAAATCAATAAAAAACAATTAAAACAATTTAAATAAAAGACATGTCAACATTGACTGTATTGCATTCAAATTGAGAGGTAAGAATAAATAATCTCAGCTTTACCTTAAATATATACCTATATTAAAATATACTTACTGCTTAGTATTGTCTTAGGTTTTCGCGATTATTACACATTATAATAAAACAATTTTAAAAGGATTAAATCGCGTGTATTATTGATTTTTGTTGTTGTGTTAGGGTCATCCTGCGACCACAAACCCTGCAAAGTGTTCGAAACGTCAGAAAAACAAAAATCAATAATACACGCGATTTAATCCGTTTAAAATTGTTTTATTATAATACTTACTGCTTACTTTTAATATAGTATTTTAAGCTTGAATGGAGCATACTTTATTGTGAACTTTACTTTCAGTATATTTTTTGTTAATAGAGTACTTAAAAAAAGATAATAGAACATTTGATTTTTTACAAATTTCATTACATCAATCCGTGTTTCATCATCATCATCATCACTTCAGCCGACAAACATCCACTGCTGGACAGTAGCCTCCCCCAAAATTGCCACAACGACCGGTATTGGTTTGTGTTGTGCTCATTGGGGGATTTGCCATAATCGCCACGCTTGGCGGGCAGGTAGGCTATCGCAGTTGGGTTATAAATGTACTCGGAGGACGCTACTGCCCATCCTCCGGCTAATCCCATAGTCATCTATTACGATACCCACGGGATGAGATGTGTTGGTTACTATTAGTAAGCCGGCACCACAGTGTAGTGGTAGGTACTTATATTTACAGTTTTTTTTTATTTTTTATTCAAAGGATTTATGTACACATTTGCGACTTCCTCACCGACGTCGCGGAGGCCTATAGCCGCGTCACCTTCCTGTTCAAGTTAGCACTTCTTTCTCCCGTCTCTTGCTCGCACCGGTCCGTGCCGAGCCTGTAGTTTTAAATGTCCCCTAATACATTACAAATAATACCAATCCAGCTGTCCCCAAAACAATAGCTTGTTATCCCTAGCAACGCCCTAAGCCGAGGTCCGTGTCCCGCAGGGGGCGCCCTTAGCGAAAGTTGCTTATTTTTTAATATTAATTTTAGGCCTGGCTGGAGTCATCTTTTGGCTTCGCCAGAAATGACCCGTTAAGCAACTACATTGCCCAGAAATGTATGCGAGATGACAAACAAAAGAAAATAAAAATTTGCGACGTTGTCAATCAATATGTATTTTGTGAAATTATTTTGTATGCGCTCTAACATGACACTATAGTTACCGTCATGGGGAGCCCATACTGCAGCAGCATTTATTAATATTTGTTTCATGTCGAGATACTAAATATATATATCGAACCAATTATTCAATAAAATTGCAAAATAATTAATTGAACTACATTTTTAAGGTACCGAACGTCCGAAGGAAAAAAAACGGCGGAATCCTTATAGGATCACTCGTGTGTCTGTCTGTCTGTCTGCCCGTCTGTCACTGTAACATATAAAATGAAAAGGCTTGTTGCGAGGGTCTCAAATGCATTTATTATATAACTTTAAAATGTATAGTTTTAAAGTTATCAAATAGAAGAGAAAGTTGACGAAAATTTAAAGGCGGACCTTTATCTCCGAAACTACTGAGTCATCATTGCTAACTATATATTTACTGCCTTATATATGTCCCATTAATATGCAGGGTGGCGCAATAGAACGTGCATTTATTAAGTATAGGCTAAAAAAATAAATACAAAAGGTATAGTTGAAATAAAATATAGGGTGATTAGGTAATTCGACGTAGTTTATTTTTTTAAAATAACATCATCTAAATGACGGCCCTCTCGAAGACGGCACTCCTCTAAACGCGAACGCAGATTTGTGAAAACTCTTGTCAATAAATCTGGGGTGAGAGCTGCCATTTCCCCACGGATATTTTCCTTTAGCTGACTGATGTTCCTCGGATTGTTCATGTAGACTTTATGTTTGAGGTATCCCCACAAAAAAAAAGTCAGGAGGCGTCAAGTCAGGGCTACGTGGAGGCCAAGGGATATCACCTCTTTTGGAAATTAGTCTTGCAGGAAACATCTGTCTCACAACCGCCATAGAGTCATTTGATGTGTGACAGGTCGCTCCGTCTTGTTGGAACCAAGTCCTCGTATTCGCTATTCTCGATCTCGCAAGTTGACGCAATATGCAGGTTCTATTGCGCCACCCTGTATTAAGACCTTATTATAAGTGATCATTAGTCATGTAGCTACAATCCGACATTATTTTTGACGTATGAATTCGTTCTTAGATTCATTACAATCGCCTGACCGATACTAAAGCTAATCATTTCTATAAATAATCGTTCTACATACAAAGACCGGTTTCAGTCGTAAAACGCTATTACAACCAACTGCAAACGTTAGGGATTGCATTAAATTTACTAAATTTGAGTTACCGTCTCAAATACAGTTCCTATGATCAGAGAGAATGCGGTGTGGGGCCGGCTAGGAATAAATATAATAGTAAAAGGCGACTACGGGATAGCTGGATGGGTAGCAGTGTTCTTCACTCAACTGCGATCACCAACCCGCCTGCCAAGCGTTGCGATTACAGCAAAACCGAGCGACCCACGAGAAGATTGTGGCGCGCACAGCGCACAGAGACGTCTCGGGGATCCTTTAAAATCCCCCTGGGGAGGTGACCGCTTTACAATCACCCTCTCCGAGATGTGCCTATAGGCGTGGCACCAGTGGGCTCTCTAGTGTGATCATACGAGGACCTGGAGCCCCAGTTAGGTGCCGAAGATGGAGATGTGTCTAAAGGCGTGGCACCAATGGGCGGCTCTAGTGTGATCTTACGAGGACTTGGAGCCCCCCTTCGGTGCCGAAGATGACCGCTCCAGTGGTTTTAGCCGGTAGGAGTCCGGCATACCCCTTCGCCCTTCCCCGGGGTGAAGGAAGTTCCATGTAGAATTTCCACTGGACATCAATAAAAAATAAAAAAAAAAAAAGGTGCCGAAGATGACCACCCCAGTGGTTTTAGTTGGTAGGAGTCTGGCATGCCCCTTCGTCCTTCCCCGGAGCAGAGGAAGTTCATGAAAAATTTCCACTGGGCCAAAAAAAAGGGGGTGGGTCGGGTTTTGGCATTCTTAGTCGGCTTTTTACTTGACTATTTTATTACTTCAATGGGTCTCTTTTCACAGGTTATTGCCTTGTATTAACACATTAGGTTATTATAAATAAAAATATTGGGGCAAACGCCCCGGTGACCTCCAACCACCCCTTAAAGTCACCCCTGACCCATCAACACTCTGTACTAATCGTACACTTGTCTTCTTGGAATGAATTGGCGCCGGCCGCTACAGCTCGTCCCTTGTTCGCTGTCACTCGAATGCCACGCCATGGTGGCAGTGTTGTCAGCCGAAAATACTGGGTTGCTAACACTTGTTGTTCTTCCTCTTTATTTATATTATTATACATCTTATTATTCTCTTATCTTTTTAATCACTTTTTCCTTAAAACACAGAGTTATTAACATTGCAAATGTATATCCTTTTTCCATTTCGGTTACAGTTTCTAATACATTTTTAGTTAGCCATCTTGACGTCTGCATGTCACTTGGGCACCTCATTGAAAATGCGCGGTGATACTATTTAAGCTGTATTACAGCATACAGCTTAATGAAGGACCACATTGTTGTCGCGACATAAACGTCCAGTATTGCTATTTTATTTAGTAATCTTTAAAAGCTTAAAGTTCAAACAACACAATTCAACAATTTGAAATTTCGAATTTCGAATTTCACTTCTTTTTATTCATCATTCCTAACAGCCAGTAAACATCTATTAGTGAACATTAGCCTCCTAATTACTTCCAAAGATGCGAACGCCACTCTCATTTCTTATTTTTATGACGTAAGACATCGTTATTTTTCAATGTGTCTTAATTATCTGTGAGATGTCAGAGTAGAAGTTTTTGATGTATTAGACATGTTATGTCGTTAACTGAGATGAAAAGACATAGGTACATTCTTTAATATATTGATCCTTCTGAAACAGCGTTTTTTTTTTTTTATAAATCATCGACAGAGGTTCATTTTATAGGCCAAAATAGCGTAGGTACTGAACTATCTCAGTTACATCGACTGGTATTTCAGAGCTTCAAAATTGATGTAGTCTCTTTTGTAAAAGTTCTAAATACGCAATAGATACCTAAAAAACGTTTACTTTATATTTGTTACTGGTGGCAGCTGTTACAAGAGTCTGGCTAGGTGGGTACCACGGCTATTCCAGTTATTCTGCTGCTAAGTTTAAACACTGCTTGTGTTTAAACTTATGAAATGACTGTGTCCCGGTTTGTAGAGGACCGTAGCTCGTGAAATTACTGGTCATAAAAGACTAATTATATAATGTCTCGTGGTATTAGAGGATTATAGTGCCACGCAAGACGAGCGCTGTGTAGCTTGCCACAGATGTTTTACCATGCGGCCTGTTATTCCATCGATTCCCTGTGCTGTTCCTTGACTGAGAAGTCCTTGACTATCTCTTACAAACTGACGCGGACACGTTCCGTCCCGACGGGATCCTTCTCGAACGTAGCGGCAGACTCAAGTCTACTTGGGTCGAGCCGGCCTCTCAAGTGTCACAAACCGTGACAGGACATGACAGACACGCTTTCGGCAGCGACTGTGTGACAAAGGATTGTGCAAGATCAGCGAGTGTTACTGCGGCGAAGAAGAGGACGAATCTCAGGACCACGTTCTGTGGGATGCTACCTGTACGAGCAGCCGCAGCGGAAGATGTTAGTCGAGATCATATGCGCAGAAGGTCGACGAATTTACCACTGTGACCTGTCACCTCGGAACTTTTGGTGGTTGGGAGACTTGAAATGCACATTTGTCATAACACTAGGAGTACGCTCGAATAGAGAACGGATTCTGGATACGCAGCGAACCTGTATTGTTCAAGTCTATCCACCATAGGAACTGGTTCGCTTCTAGATCAGCCGCCCCAGAATGGAGGGCTCTGGGAGTTTTGAAACTTGAGGCAGAGTTAAGCATCGCCTGCGGTTGCAAAAAAACATCGCCATTGAGCTGCATTCACGCAGACGTCTCTCAAAATTGAGCCTATATGACTTGATGTCAGAGAGGCCATTGAATGGTGGTGGCATTTAGCATTGAGTAGCATCACAATTGTTATGGACAAGCATGATGCTTACCACCAGGCGAACACGTCAATTACCGTCAACGAAATAATTTCAGGATATTATAGCTAATATTGATTACTTCGTGCGGCCTTCTCAAATATTCTGTTGACGGTAGCGTAGTGCGGAGGAACGTGAAGCTCCTAAAATAGAGTTGAGGTACACGATGACTGATTTATGATTGATGAGTGCCGTCAGGGACTCATGAATCAGAAACAGACAGATTGACTGAATATGCTATGAGACTTTCTTCAAAATACCCGTCGTTGCCTACATAATGAGGGCTTTAAAAGGGATCTTTGAGTTTCATTCGAATTTTCTCTCAGAGAAAGGAAATGGCGGTTTCATCTAGTAAATAATTATTAGTTTTCCTTTTGTTCATCATTTTAGCTAAATAAATGTACTGCTATACACAGCCTCTCCCAAAGATCACCATAACGACCGATCTGGGTTTGTATTGCATGCTCTTTGCGGGGTTTTTGCCATAATCGCCACGCTTGGCAGGCAGGGTAGGCGATGTAGGCGATCGCAATTGAGTTGTAACATGTAATTAGTGTATTCGAAGGACGCTGCTGGCTATCCTCCGACGTACCCATAGTAGCCTTTGACCAACAGAATGAGATGGGGAGCAAAAAGTGCTCATTATAGGGATTTGTAGGGTTATTTTAGGGTGAAAAACCACCACCTTCCACATCCAAACGATCCATACAAGACCCTATTGTTGTGGAAGGCAGTCAATTCGTCCATCTGCAAGAGGTTCGTAGTTCCTAAACCAAATAATATCATCATTTCAGCCGAATAAAGTCCACTGCTGGACACAGGCCTCCCCCAAAGATCACCACAACGACCAATATGGGTGTGTTGTGGGCTCATAGGGGGTTTTGTCATAATCGCCACGCTTGGCAGACGGGTTGGCGATCGCAGTTGAGTTGTTAATATACTTGAAGGACGCTGCTACCCATCCTCCGGCTAATCCCTTAGTCGACTTTTACGACACCCACGGGAGGAGATGGGGCGGTGGTATTCTGGCCCGGCACCACACGGCAAAAATAATATTGGGGCTTGAAAACAATAAATGCAGTTATTCAACCAAAAGATAAATGATTACGATCCTCCCGTATCAGTAGCGTTTGCCAGTTAAGGCACGTACGGATCGACACGGATGACAAAATCACGTTAGATAACATAAAGAGACTCGCGCTGTCTTATTCCCTCAACACCCGACCGGTTTACCGCCCTCGCCGACGAGGATGCCCGCCTCACCGACGTCGCGGAGGCCCATCGCCGCGACAACACCATTCCGTTCAAGTAGGAAACACTTCTTCGCCCCCCGGCCCTTACTCGTGCCGAGCCCATAGAATTAAACGTCCCCCAATATAAATTAAATAATACCGATCCAGATCTCCCAAAAACAATTAGCTTATCCCCAGCAACGCCCTAGGCAGAGGTCCGTGTCCCGCAGGGGGCGCCCTTAGCGAAAGTTGCTTAGTTTTTAATATTAATTTTAAGCCTGGCTGGAGACCTCTTTTGGCTTCGGCGGAAATGTCCGGTTAAGCAGCTACACTTCTCGGAAGAAGAAACTTCTGCGAGAAGCCCAACAAAAATAAAAGATGTGCCGTATGAACAATATTAACAATTAAACTTGCATGTTATATGATAATACGTGGTTAAGGGACTAGACCAGAGAGATGGGTTGCAGCATCCTCGTGGAACAGTAGCCGTTTTGCGCTCACCAACCCGCCTGCCAAGCCTGGTATAGTGGCAAACTCCCCCAAAAATAACGACACACGACATGTAATCGATCGTTTATGGGCCTTTGTCCAGAAGTGGAAGTCTTTTACCTGATATGATGATGATGATAATATTATGTAGGTACTTGTGTGCACCATTGCCTGCTCCGTATCTAGTACGGCTCAGTTTTATCCATCCTATGGTTTGTACACTAACGCACACGCACGCATACGTAACGCACGCACGCACATAATGCACACACACGCACTGCTATTGCTCTTGTTCATGCTGCTGCCCATCCTCTTGATATTAACCCTGTTTGCATTTTCTTTGCCGAGAACCACACTAAAAATGTTTTACTACCTGAGGTAATGTTTTTTACAGCAAATGGCGTCGCTTGAATACCTGTATATGAATTCAGCATTTTTATTTTTCCTATAAGTATTACATTTTCCTTGATAATCTTCATTTTCACCGCAGTTATCGGCTGAATACGTAAGCAATCTTCAGAATCTGCTCTCGTGTTTATCTGTGGGCCATCTTGTCTTTGTCCGAGGACATCACAAAGGCGTGAAACGGATTCTCATAGGTCAGCACAGGTCGGTGGTAGCCGCCGCAGTAAACCGCATTAAATGTTTAATACACCGCAGTGCAGTAATTGAGTTTTATTGTACTGTTTATACCTAAGGGCCGGTTCCACCGTTCGCTTTAAAACCGAGTTTACTAAAACGGGGGGTTGAACTAAAGAGCAAAGCTCATCGCTCACAACAGATTTTTCACGAATTGTTTACAACTGCTTAAAGGGAGACTCACTGTTATTTCAAGAATTAAAATAATCTTACTTTAGGTATCTACCTGTTTTTATGTGTACGATCTATTACGAAATTTTAATACAACATGTTTTGATACTTACATGTTTGTAGAAAACTCGATTTTATCTTTAATCTACTCTAACGCTATCCTTAGGCGCTATTCGTGTGATTAAGAATATAACATCACTCCATATCCTCCCGTGGATGTCGTAAAAGGTGACCGAGGGACTCTTAACCAACGGGACCTGCCTGCCAAGCGTGGTGGGTACTGGCAAATTCCCCACAAAATAACGACATACAACTAGTAACCGGTCGTTTTATGTGGGAAGCTTTTGTTCATCAGTGGGCGTTTTTTGGCTTGTAGGATGTTGATGTTGATTACTCTGATGCATACAAAACTGCTGGTTTCGTGAGACTTAAATTTGTTACAGCCTCATCAAGGGTGTCAAAGTTTTCTTCTTGATTCAAAGTATTCACCTTGGACACGGAACAATAAATTCATCCTTATCACTATCATCACCTTTGCCAAGAGCTGGTGCTAACGCCCTTTTCGTATTTGTTATTAACCAAATAACACAAATGATGCTTAACAAAATAAAGTCAATAACAAATTACTGCCCTCCAAATGCGTTTAAATGAACTAAACGTCGAAAATCGGGCGTGCAGATGTTAAACTGAGTTTAGCTTCAACTGCGTAATTGTTGTTGGTGAAATGCAAATTGGCGCTCTTAACTTAGTTTAATGTGTGAACTCAGTCTAGCTTTAACTGACCGCGTTTATTTTCTATGGTAAAATTGGCCCTAAATCTGTGAATAGCGATTTTACTCGTTTGTAAATAGGGTTGTCAAATTGAATAACCGAAATAGGTCTCTAGACAAAATTTCAAATTGCCGGGATCTTGGGTAGTGTTTTTTTAATTCGACTTTTATATTTGCTTTAAAGACTGAATATTATTCAATAGTTAACAATTTCGGGATTAATTAAACTAGTTCCTAATTAATTATCGTAATGAACATAATTTTCACATCGCCATAGCATAGTGTTTTGCATTTGCTTTCACCAAGTCCAGCATAAGATCATTTAGATTTTTTTATTTTATTTATTGATGAGTTGCGCATAAAGCTTTACGATAAGTCGTTTTTTCGGGAAATTCTGTACTTTTTCGAGAATGCAGGCATCATATAAATAAAATATTGGGTAAATCTAGATGAATCCCAGCCAGGCAAACCTAATTATAAGCCACGGGAGAAATTCAATAAGATCTAAGAATTCAAAACACTTGACGAGTCCTCACCCTATGATTCAGCCTGATAAATATCACCATATCAGCCACAGGACGTCCTCTACTGAACAAAGGCCTCTCCCTTACATATCCACAACGAGCGGTCACATGCCGCTCTCATCCAACGACTCCCAGCGACCTTCACCAGGTCGTCTGTCCACCTCGTTGGAGGTCGTCCCACGCTGCGTCTTCCGGTGCGTGGTCTCCATTCGAGAACCTTTGTGCCCCAACGGCCATCAGTTCTACGAGCAATGTGCCCCGCCCATTGCCACTTCAGTTTACTAATCTGATAAATATACTGGTAATGTATCTAGGCGCTATATATTTTTTTTTACTATAATGTTTCAAAGTGTAGAATTTTGTACTTACGACAAATGTCTTATGAAAACGTCATATTGTTTAGTGTACAATAAAGAAGTGTATAAATAAGTAAATAAATAAATATAAAACGATTTTCACTAGATTTTAATATCTCAACTAAGCATGCGGGTATTTTTTCTGTTCTGACTATTGATTCCAATCACGTCTGATGAATTGAGAGCACAATATTCAAGGCATGCGTTAAATATAAGTGTGACCACAGTAAATTGGTTACAGAAAATCAATTCCACACAATCCACGAAAACACGGAATTAGCTTGGTAACTGGACTTATGGCAACTTACAGTAAGTTGCCATAAGGCAAAAATAGGCTGTTGGTGATAAAAGCAGTTCGAAGTGTAGCGGATGGGTTGGCGGTGGGATCTGTTGTAACTTTTCTTTGCAGAAGGAATTTGTCGTTATTTTATTGGAGTGAGAGTCTGGATAGAGGTCGGAGTTTTATTTAAGGTATTGGTGGAATTTAAATGGAATCGTACTGACTTAGAAATCTCACCAAAACTACAACATACTAGACTCCTCATGCACTGAAGGTCGGGACGGATAAGATTTTTTGGGCGATACAAGTGCCATGTTTTGAACAGCACTGAAGCTTGTCCCAGGAGAATACCTCAACACTTAAGCGGTGTCTACAATAGTTCGTGACCTTGACCTTGACCTTGAATATCAGAGGTCGCTACAAATAGGGCCACTAGGTGCAACTCAATGGTAGAAAATACAAAAATCATTTATTCGATATTTATATAAAAGATTATACTTCTATTATCCATACTTGTACCCTACACTGTATATTGTGGGCATGATGGACTACCGAATGCTCACAGTACGTCGTAGTGTCTACCTTGTTCCGTATTTTTTCCGCTTAATACGTGGCTTTACATATAACTCGTCACTGCTAGCACCGGTCAACTTTCATATGCGTTGAGGGATATATGCAGTCCGTGAGCGGCGGCGGTGACTTCCGCGCGCACCAACCTGGCTCGGTTCGCGCCTCTGCCCTGCGCGCTTCGTTGTACTAACGCAATCGTGGCTTGACAATATTTTCATGCACTGAAAACAAGTTCATAACTTCAGCAGGGCGGTATATTAAGACGTTGACTATTGGCACCGGTATTACTGACTATTGGGCCAGGTATAAAATGTAACTTCTCGTTAGTCTGCATGAACCATGGCTGGGGCATACCTGGCTCCACCCGACTTCTTTAAGTATTTTTTTTCCTTTTCAGTGGTTTTACCATTTTTATATCGTGTAGGGGATTAGCAGTCGCTATTTTTTTTGTTAACACGTTTTATTTGCTTCTTTTTACTGTAAATATATGTAAGAACTTTTTCCAATATGGTATAAGTATTTAACACTAAAAATAGGAATGACTCAAATCGGTTCTCCAATCAGAGAAGAGTCGAAACTATTAAGACATCATCTAGGTAAGCGCAGTCAATTAACCTGTTTATTGAATCTGGTTAAAAAACTACTAAATCAAATGTAATGAAATTTATATGAGACCAACTTGACATCATTCTACACCAGTTAAAAAAAGAATTGCTCAAATCGGTCCACAAATCTCGGAGTAATCGGTGTACATACATAAAAAAATTAAGCATCCAATTGAGAACCTTCTTGAAAAATCCTTTTTGAAGTCGGTAAAAATCAGTGCTGTCCACACGTCCATGGCAAATACTGAGCTGAATCCCTTGAATATAACACTAAAATAAAGCAAACATGTTGTGTCCTTTCTAATGTGTCCTGTTGTACTTTTTCTGGCAAAATGAATAGTTTAAATTACACGGTGAGACTTCTGCACTTATCTTTAATGTAAGATAGTTCTATTTCAGAACATCTGACCCGTCCGTTCAACCCGGATAAATAAATACTGGATATTACGCTTTTATTATATACTCGTAGTTTTTATGGTGTGTGTAATGTTCCGAGGAAGTCTTGTAATATTAAAATTTTATAGTGTCTTTACATAAAATAAAAGTCTTGAGAAGAAAATGTCGCACCTATGTAGCTCCTAGAGTGGGTTAATTAGGTACAGGAATTTTAATAGAATAGAATATAACAATTTATTACTAATTAGGTTATTATAGTAATTAGACTATTTCGTGTGCGCCGGCTACGAATATCTCCGACCCATCTCCTCCTGTGGGTGTCGTAAAGGTGACTAAGTGTTTTTTTAAACACTAGGATTTTTCCTGTGTTGTGGGTACGTTTACAGACATAAATTTCACACACAATACATCCAGACCCGGAACAAATACCTGCCGATCATACAAATATTTGTTCCGTGCGGGAATCGAACCCGCAACCCGGAGCGCAGCAGCCGACTGTATCAGTCACTGTACCAAACTTACCGTCAAATTGGCCGGAGGATGGACTGCAGCGTCCTTCGAATAAATTAACAACTCAACTGCGATCGCCAACCCGCATGCCAAGCGTGGCGATTATGGTAAAACCCCCCTATGAGTACACAACACACCCTGACCGGTTGTTGTGGCTTTGGGGGAGGCCTGTGTCCAGCAGTGGACTTTACTAGTCTGAAAAGATGAGAAAAAGGAGAAGAAGAGTGTGTTAGACTATTCCGTGCAGTGTCCGGATTAAGAATATAGCAACACTCCATCTCCTCCCGTGGATGTCGAAAAAGGTGAGTAAAGTACTCTAGACCGACATACAGCAGCGTTCATTCCGTGGATCCGTAGCAATTCTGCGCTCACCAACCTGTCTGCCAAGCGTGGTGAGTACTGGCAAATTCCCAAAAAAATGATGATACTATTGTGGGTATCTACGGGGAAGGCCTTTGTTTAGCAGTGGACTACTCATGGGTAATGTGATAAATTAATTAACAACAAATTGAAACAACGGATTGTATTTCACTACATGACATACTACATCTTTGAGAAGATATGCGAAAAGAAATAGAACTTTGTCGTTTTGAAAACCTATTTGCGTAACAATAAAAATTTACCTTTACAATTACGGAACATACTAATTGCCATAATGACCATTTTTGGCAATGTGACTGTATTTGTATTTTTTTATACAACGTAGTACGATACGAGTTAGTTATTCGCCTGGTGGTAAGCGTTACAAATTTAATGCTACCCGGGATAGTCCTGGACTAGTACTACTGCACTGTACACGGACTTGTGTCCTGCGTAGTACCAAACTGCGCTCGAGACTTATTCCACTAGCTAAAAATTAAAACACAAATTCTTGGTGGCAGAATATATCCTCTCGCGTGTCAATTGCCGGCAGCCGTGTAAACACAATAGTTTTTTAATTGTGTCTCGCTTTGCGGCAGTTAATGTGATATCTACCTTTTTTATTGGTGTCCAGTGGAAATTCTTCATGAACTTCCTTCGCCCCGGGGAAGGGCGAAGGGGTATGCCGGACTCCTACCGGCTAAAACCACTGGAGCGATCATCTTCGGCACCTAAGGGAGGCTACAGGTCCTCGTATGATCTAGAGCCACCCACTGGTGCCACGTCTATAGGCTTATCTCGGTGAGGGTGACTGCAAAGCAGTCACCCCCCCGGTGTAAAGGTCCCAAAGGTGTCCCCCAAAGATAATCTTTATCAGATATTTTCATGATGACGCTACTTTTACAAATATTCCTAAAAACATTTACAACAATTGACATCAAGCACCCCACGCTTTTTTACAAAAAAATATTTTTTTGTTCACCACTATATTGTTATTTTAAACTTATTGAAAATTATTTTCTACTTTTAAATTCGGTTATCTACAAAAGCGTGATTTTTTACTCTATTATTTTTAAACTAAATTGTGTTGATTGAATCCTACATAATATATTATTTTAAATTTCGAAACAGCGCATCTATTTTGAGAAAGGAGTTTTGATGTAATTTGGCTCGCCTAAAATCGGCGGTCAGCGTGTGACATAAATAAATTCATCGACCATTATAAATTGAAAACAATGAAGCACATTGATTACAATGTTAATCAAATATATTTTACGAGTTCAACATCCTATTTCTGTGCGAGGCGCCATCATGACTTGTGACGTAATACTGACGAGTGACGCGATGACTGACGTCAGATCTATTAGCATCCTACATTCATTAAGCTTGCGTACTATAAATAATGCGACACCGAAAAGTATTTATTATAACCACTAAGGAAGTAAAGGTGACTCTCTTTAGAGCCTTTTGTACATCATTTTACACCTGCAGCATTTTTTTTATTTTTTTTATTTACGTCCAGTGGAAATTCTACATGGAACTTCCTTCATCCCGGGGAAGGGCGAAGGGGTATGCCGGACTCCTACCGGCTAAAACCACTGGAGCGGTCATCTTCGGCACCGAAGGGGGGGCTCGAGGTCCTCATAAGATCACACTAGAGCCGCCCATTGGTGCCACGCCTTTAGGCACATCTCGGAAGGGATGACTGTAAAGCGGTCACCCCCTCTAGCGGAGGGAAGGCGACTGTAAAAAGGTCGCCCCCCCAGGCACTTCTCGAGGAGGATTGTAAAGGATCCCCCCAAGCTACACCTGCAGCCTGTGGGAGAAATATTCGCCGACATCATATGGAGCCCTCCGTGTCCAATACAATAACGCGTTCAGAAAACTGATGGGATTGCCCTGGCGTTGCAGTGCGTCAGGGATGTTTGCAGCAGCACATGTAGACTGCTTTAATACTTCAATGCGCAAACGCGCTGCATCACTGGTGAGACGAGTTAGGGCCAGCTCCAACAGGGTCCTGAAAGCTGACAGAGCGGATTGTCCATACATAGTTCGCTGCTGTCAGTTACATGTGTCAAAATGTATATATTACTAACACTTAGGTATAAGTAAATTGTTACTAACCCTATATGAGTCTTGTACTTGAATTAAAGATGTTATTATTATTATTATAACAGAGACGTGAGTCTCTGCTGATTTCGCTATTTATTCTCAGAGGTTGTCATGTAGTGAAATGCCCTCCGTTGTTTCAATATAAGTACATTTATTTTCTCTTCACATATTTCCCGAAGGTTTATCGCCCTCGCCGCCGAGGATGCCCGCCTCACCGACGTCGCGGAGGCCTATCGCCGCGTTACCTTCCCGGTTAAGTTAGTAATTCTCCCCCTCGTCTCCTGCTCGCGAGCTTGTAGTTTTAAATGTTCCCTAATACATTTTAAATAATACCGATCCAGCTATCACCAAAACAATAGCTTGTTATCCCCAGCAACGCTTTAAGCCGAGGTCCGTGTCTTAGCGCAGTTGCTTAGTTTATAATAACATTAATTTTAAGCCTGGCTACAGGCCTCTTTTAGCTTCGCCTGAAATGTCCGGTTAAGCAGCGACATTTCCCTGAAATGTCTCCTGTGTCGAGGGCGCGTTTACAGACATGAATTCTACACACGACAAAAGGCTAGCCTTTTCTCGTGTATAATGAGGTTGACTTTAGGCCTAGAAGAATATTCGATGCACGCATTGCCTAACCATTTTAACAGTGATAGATATGACACCATTCGCTGGGAGGTCCGTCAGTGCACTGGCATTTCTTTGTGAGCACTGCTCCCGGGAAATAACTGAATAAAGAACATTGTGAAGAAAATGGCTAGTGATAATGTAAAAAAATGTGTAAGCCTTTAAACATTTGCGAATACTTGTTCACGTTTATTCTCTAGGTGGGGCGACCTAAGCCGCTTAATGTTTGCACCACAAAAAACCTTTCAACTAATTTCAAAAAGCAATCTTAAGACAGCCCCAAGCATTAAGTTAGTTAAATTATTTCTATGCTTTATAATGTGTTATTTATTCCTTCTAGCCTTTTTTATCTTAAAGAACGCTTTCAGTTCCTCTGTAAGATACATTCTAGTTTCTTGGAATCATCAGAAAATCTAAATTTCAGTATACGTATGCATTCCACTACCTTCTTTGACAAATCTTTTAGTATTCAAGGAGCTCGCTTATGTAATGAACCACCTATTGAATTATCTAATATCTGCTCAAACACGGCCTATTTTTAAGCAAATGGTAAAGGAGCATTCTCTCTCATTTTTCTTATCTTTTCCCAGTTATGTTTGATATTTATTAGTATATCTATTATCTATCGTTTCAGATATAAAATATTTATTATTATGTGTATGTAATATTGTGTATGATATTTTGTACACTTATCTTTTTATATTTTATGTGGTGTAAATAAATATATAAATAAATAAATTCAATAATATTACCGTTAAAAGTAAGGATTCAGTGCGCTACCTTGGTCTTCTACTGGAGATAACTTTTTAATTCGTTGAATACATTCAATCTGTACAATATATGTTTTTACTCTAATCCTATTACGATGATTACAGTTATCATTTCATTATCATCATCATAGCAGCCGAAGGGTGTCCACTGCTGAACAAAAGCTGCCCCATTGATTTACACAACGACCGGTTATATTTCTCACGCATCCAACGACTCCCAGCGGCCTTGAAGACGGTCACACTGCGTTTTCCAGCGTGCGGTGTCTATTTGACAACCTTTCTGCCCCAACCCATAAAACATAGCTCGTATAACTGTTCAATGTTCCACAAGGTATGTGCCCCGCCTATTGCCACTTCAGCGAATCCTTTCAGCTATGTCAGCAACTTTGGTTCTTCTACGGATCTCCTCATTTCTGATTCGGTCTTGTAGAGAAACACAGCACACAAGCACAGTTATCGTTAAGTCATATAATATCAGCTCATTAATATCCACCGATGTTCGCTTCGCATCGACTGCTACAATCAAAGATATTGAAAGAAAGGAGAGATGCCATGTAGAACAAAATGTATGCGAGCCCAGAAATCCATTTTCCCACTACCATTCTTCATAAAAACACGCTAATGCACACAGTTATAAGTTCTCATCCAATGAACTGAATAAACACAACATTATAATTGGCTTCTCGTACTAAAACACACCCACGACTTTGTAGGTAGCCAATCATACCGAGCGTACATACCGCAAACGACACCCGTACCACGCAACGTACCATTCGCTGTTCTATTCACTGCGTTTGTTATTCACCGATTGCTATTTAAAAGTGGTAGATAAGAAGCATTGAATTTTGTACAAAAATAATAATGTCGTGCTGCTCCATCAATCCAAATGTAACATAATAAAGAAAACAATATTTTTTTACTATTTTTTTATATAGACAAATAAAGGAAAATTCCTTCACTTGCATATTTTATATTATTCCTTCCTTGATAAAGTTATTATTTTCGCTTCGGTTTTTGCATGTTATCCCCGAACAACACGACAATTTAACAAAGTTTCACTTACGCGATCGAATCTCAACTGATGTTATAAAATGGCCGTTTTTCCGGATGGCCCAAACTGGTCCAGTCGCGGTGGCGCGGTTACGCCCCCGTACCACTCCTTATTCCCTATTTCTGTGGCTATAATAAATACATTATTACATACATTATTTATTATACATTGCCATAATACGTTCAGAATGCCAGTGGGGCTGCCACGTTTTTGCAGCACATTTTAGATGTTCACAGAGGCAAGGGTTGATGGTTTTAACGCCATCATCCGAAAACATTGTGCCTCCATCCTCCGCAGGGTGCGAAATAGCTCCAATAGCATCCTGAGCACATTGTCTAATAGATGGGACTGTTCGATGCTGGATACGAGTTCACTTGTCTGTTGTGAAGTAAACAGTGTCTTAGTGTCTCCACGGTGTAGATTTCGTAATATTTATCTACCAGATTTAGTTACTAACAATGGGCTAAGATCGATACTAATACTATAAGGAGCTGAAATAGTCAGAATTAAATTATTATAATAATAATTAGATATTGACATTGGTTGCCGTGTGGTGCCGGCTACGAATAACACCAACCCATCTCATCCCATGGGTGTCGTAAAAGGCGACTGTGGGATTAACCGGAGGATGGGCAGCAGCGTCCTTCGAGTACATTAATAACTCAACTGCGATCGCCTACCCGCCTGCCAATCGTGGCAATTATGGCAAAACCGAATGAGCTCACAAAACATCCAGATCGGTGGTTGAGGCGATCTTTGGGGCTTGTGTCCAGCAGTGGACTTTGTTAGGCTGGAAAGATGACGATAGATATTGATGCCGTGTAGTGACCAGATTAAAAATATAGCACCATCACTTCTCCCGTGGATGACGTAAAAGGCGACTAATAGACTCTAAACCAGAGGCATCGGCAGCAGCTTTCCTGCCGTGGACTGTAGCCATACTGCACTAACCAAGTAGCCTGCCAAGCGAGTTTAGTACTTGAAAGTACCTCCTAAAATGTCCTCACAATTGTGGAAATCTTTGGGATCTTTTGTTCGGCAGTGGACGTCGTGTGGTTGATATGATGAATTACTGAGCAGACGAATGGTGATTGCCGAAAATAGAGTTTAGCTCACAGTCAGATGCTGCTGCTGTTACAACCTTCCAACAAAGTCAAAGTATTTTATTTCAAATAAACCAAATATTATGCAATAATTATTATGCACTTATGAAACGTCAGAATCTAAATTGCACGGTTCCAAATATTTGATCTCGTGGAGCAGAGCCGGCAAGAAATTCCATGGATACTGTTTTAAAATAATTGAGAATACAATGTTGATTAATACAAAATATTGTAAAACATATACCAAGAACAATGTAGGTCAATGTGTTAAGACAATAATATAATAATAATACTTTATTTGCCGTGGCAGTTAACGGCTGACCAGTCCCAACAGACGGCACCCGTTCAACCTTACAACCAACCCAACTTACAAGGATACAACCTTACTCGCCTTTTACAATACCCACGGCTGCAGAAGCTGGTGTATTCATTGTCGGGCCACGATCAAATTGGACACATTTAGAGTTTTTTGCGGATATGAGATGAGGGAAAGTCTTTGTGTTGAAAAATTATTCCAGGCCAGTTTGCGCAAACAATATTCCACTACTCAACAAGACAAACATAAAAAAACTATCGCTCAACTCATTATTCATCAAAATAATCTCGGTTGTACACATAAAAAACTCATAAAACATGTGTCTTAATGTTTCCTTTGATCTTCATAATATATTTACGAGCTTCGGTGCAAGGTATTGGCGATAAGCGTTTTACATTCATTCATTTCATTTCTTCAGCTTCTATACAGTATCCTGTTCAATCCCTCTACCCTTTGCTATCTTAGAGAACGTTTCGAATTCCTTCATGATACACATTCAAGATTCTTAAGGTCATCAGAGAATCTGACGTTAAAAATGCCAACACATTCCACTAATTTCGTTGGAAAATCCTTCACAGTCCAAGCTGTTCGCTTATGGAATGTGTTACCAATAACAATTAGACGTGCTAATTCCCTGGCAATATTTAAAAGACTATTAAAAGAACACTATCATTCTCTGTAATGTCGTACATCCATCTCTCTGTTTGTTTTAATTTTATATGTACCTACATATTCTATATTTATATATATATATCATGTTTAAGTATGTGTTATGTTATAATTACACCGTGAACTACCTCTTTCTTTTTTACTTGCAAATCTGTCCATCCCAAAGTTGTCTGGAAGAAATGGCAGAGTGGGATAAGACCCCCTTTGTACTTGTAATTTTATGTATTCGATTTTCTTTTTGTTTGTTATCTGGTGTACAATAAAGAGTATTGTACTGTACATAAACTATAAAAAATTTAATTCGAATAATAATAATTTACTGCAGGTAGGTCGCTTTTTGCAAGTGACAGGATATGTAGGTATCACCTACGTGCCAGATCTTAGCCACTAAGTAGTAGCGTTTAAACTTTAGGCATTACTGTGTGCCATATAGAAGGGCACTGTAGCTAGTGAAATTACTGGCCACAAGAGACTAAATAACTTTATGTCTCGATGTGACGAGCGCAGTGAGGTGCCACGCAGGATTAGTCCTGGGTAGCATTACAATTTTTATGGGTAGCATATCGCTTACCACCTGGCGAATGACAGGTTCGTCTCGTCACCATATTGCACCATTAAACGTTTGTGTACTCATTACTAAAATTACGTTTATCTTGTTTTATTTCACAAAGACGAATTTTTCCTACCCGTAACTTCGTCTGTGTTCTTCTTTAACTCTACAGTACACTTATTACATTGATCATAATCACCTTCACATGAGTGGGGTTCATTTGTAACCCATTTTACCGTTCATCATATCAGCCGAAGGACGTCCAGTGCTGAACGAAGGCCTCGCCTAAGATTTTCAGAACGTTCCATTTTGGGGGAAGGTTTCCAGTACTCACCACGCTTATGCCACAATTACTACGCTTGGCAAATGATTATTAGCCTTAGCTTCTTTTATCAACATTACAAAATGTCATTAAAAATAAAAATAGTACTTACATCGCGCTATAAGCTTTAAACTTAGACCAAAATAATCTCCATTATTGTGCTCAAGAGAATTTGTTCCAATGAGTCCGATTATATCGGAATCGATTTCACTTGCGCGCTTTGCAACTGAAAGAAAGCATTGAGAGTGAGGCTTCAATGCAGGTAAAGTTAGGGTTGCCATGTCATTCATTTTGTCTCCAATGTTCATTAAATTTGATCAAAGAAATTCGATGATTTCATAAATCCTTTGTTTTCAATTATTGATTTTTGTTTTTCCTGACGTTTCGAACACTTTGCAGGGTTAGTGGTCACAGGATGGATGACGTTGTATGTCACCAGTGAGTCACCAGGATTTTGAAGGTTAACTGTGTGACGCCAGAAAAGGCCGCTATCTCAGCTATAAGCTGCAACAAAACAATGTTGCAGCGCTGGTCTTCCGATAGGGCCCAAAGTGAAGCCACGCACAGCTACATATGACAAAATTATACAGATAAATTATTTATGTATACAATAATATTCACATACTAATAGAAATTCGCATTGAAAGCATAAGATGATTTATAGAATTTTATAATTAATATTAAACATTTACAATAATTGAAATTCAATAACTGAACATAATGATTAAACTATAATAATATTTATAATCGATTACAAATATTTAGTCGATTTGTGCAACCCTCGCGTCCACCTCTACTTATTGTCTATTACAAAAGGAAGTGTTAATAAGCGCGGGGTTCACATTTGAAAACCACAGATTAAAGAGCTATTAAGTGAAAATCTTCTGAAACAAACAAACAAATAATGGCTGCCTTGCCTGAAAGCTATTTTGTCATGAAAGAATATTAAAAACTAAGACTCAGAAACAATCTAAAGAATAATTAATATGTAAAGTTGTGTATAATTACAATTTTGAATAAATTCACTATTTTATCACCAGAAAATATCCAATATTTTTTCAAAGATGCCATGAGTCAAGTCTAAATGTATGGCATAAGAATAATTTATTTGATGCCCGTTCCCGTATTTAATTAACGCCACCACTATTATTAGTGTGCATACCCTAGGTGAGTTTACATGTTCCTGCTTTGTTCACCCATTAGATATTTTTTATAATTGGTACAAAATCTATAAACTGTTTTTAGAGCACGTAGTGGTGGTGGTAGATCGTTCCAGCAGCGGGTAGCAGCGAACTTAAAACAACCTCGGAACGCAGCTGTCCGATGATTTTGCGTGATCATAAGGTAAGAAGAAGCTCTGGTTTTATGTTTGTTGTAATTTCGAGACCAGGACAGTTTGTCGTAAAGATATTCCGGTTGTCCTGATAAAACAACACCAAACAGTAACGTAGCGAAATGCAGCCTCCTGCGAGACGACATCTTCATAATACTCTGCTCATTTAAAAAAGGAGTTATGTGTGATCGTGGAGGTACATTTAAACAAAAACGAGCACATGCATTTTGCACCCGCTGGATGAGCCTCTCAGTTCTGTTGAGCAAACAGGTCCCATACACCGTGTCAGCATAATTCAACTTGGACAGTATGAGAGACTCGCATAGCATCATGCGGATATCCACACTGATGTATGGACGCACTCGGTATAGTAGCTTAAGTCGGTAAAAAACTAGAGCCGCCCATTGGTGCCACGCCTTTAGGCACATCACGGAGGGGATGACTGTAAAGCGGTCACCCACTCTAGCGGAGGGAAGGCGACTGTAAAAAGGTCGCCCCCCAGGCACTTCTCGGGGAGGATTGTAAAGGATCCCCCCAAGCCTCGCTTTGCGCTGTGCTGAGCACACGGCGGCACGTGACCACGTGCGCGCCACCGTCTTCCCGGGGGATGTGTGGTCCACCTAACAAAATAATATTTGACAGGTAGTGTCGGATGATAATAGCTGATATTATTTTACTAAGAATTGAGGACCTCGCACGAGTATTTTGGCGTATAGTTTCGTAATTGTAACGTTAATGTGAGTGAATTTAGAATCGAAAATACAACTTAATACCTTATAGCCATTACGTTTAAATTTATACGACAAACACAATTCGTATCATATATAGGTATGAATGCATACATAGGTAGAAATGCCAGCCGTGTGGTGTCGGCTCAGAATACCACCACCCCGTCTCCTCCCGTGGGTGTCGTAAAAGTCGACTAAGGGATTAGCTGGAGGATGGGCAGCAGCGTCCTTCGAGTACATTATCAACTCAACTGCGATCGCCAACCGATTATGGCAAAACCCCCAATGAGCCCACAACACACCCATATCGGTCGTTGTGGTGATCTTTGGGGGAGGCCTGTGTCCAGCAGTGGACATACGGCCGGTATGATGATGATAGGTATGCCTAAATTCTTCAGTTTTAATAAAAAAATATGTGCGAATCAAGTATTTTCAATCCAAAGTTTAACAATTTACTTTCAAATTTAACGCCCTATTGACAACACCTCATCATTTCAGCCGAAAAACGTCCACTGCTGGACAGAAGCCTCCCCTAAAGATTATGTGCTCATTGGAGGGTTTTGCCATAATCGCCACGCTTGGCAGACGGGTTGGCGATCGCAGTTGTTATAAATGTACTCGAAGGACGCTGCTGCCCATCCTTCGGCTAATCCCATAGTTGCCTTTTACGACAGCCACGGGATGAGATGGGGTGGTGGCATTCTTAGCCGGCACCACACGGCAACGCCTATATTATATTAATTAAATTCACATTACATACCGTTGTGTGTTTTAACTATGTTTTTGACATTAATTAAAATGACATTTTTATTTATTAAATTGTAATTATTGATGATATTAATGCTCATTCGTATAATATTGTTTATGTGTTATTTTATTTTTAGTTTGCACACCATTGTCATGGTATGAATGTACCGAACTCTACGAAACTGTACGAAAGGCTCAATTTTAATATCTATATTGTACAACTACATTCTTATAAATAAATTATTTGAATTTGAATTTGAATAGAACTGATTAAATACACCAGCAATTATTGATACAGTCTACTCGTTTTTAATACCTCTTGAAGGTACCCTTTTTTACATACCGTATTGCTTCTTCTTATTCATAACCTATATACTAATCTCAAGTGATTCGGTCTAACCAGTAATTGTTCGACGAGGCTCTCTCTCTCTCTCTCTCTCTACAATCCCTTTATATAGACTGGTACTGAAATGAGCAAAGTTTTGGACAGTAAAAGGTTTGCCGAACCAATTAGATGTTCATAGTTTTGTTTGAGTTAATATCGTAGTGGCCCAGAGGTTCATGGGCTCGCTTTTTAATTAAGCAATAGATTGCGGATTAAAGGTAAGTAGGGATTTGTGGTGTGATTAATAGCTTTGGGATATGGTTTGTTGCTATGGGGTAATACTACACATATAAATCGGGCATTCATAGTGCAGAAATAGTGTATAATGGCAATATGTGGAGTTGACCCTTTTGAAATCTGTAGGCCTCTATTTAAGAAACTGGGTGTATTGACTTTGGTACCTTAATATGTTTTCGAATTTTTCTGGTTTTTTTTTTTTAAATCGCTAGGATTTCTCCTGTGTAGTGGGTGCGTTTACAGACATAAATTCCACATACAATACACCCAGACCCCAATCGAACGCAAAACCCGGAGCGCAGCAGCCGACTGTATCAACCACTGCACCAACCGTGCCGTCAATTGGCATGTTTGTTAGAAACAATTCACATCTTTTCGCAAGGGTCCGTGCAGATAACAGATTTTTAAAAAAGCGATCCTTCAAAATTAATCCTAGAATGTTGCAGAAGCACTCTTCGCTATAAAAATAGTCATGCAATGTCAATTAAGGTTTATAACCATATATCAAAAGCTATAAGAGAGTTACCTCTGCGTTTATTCAAATTTAAATTCAAGACATAGTTAGTTGAAAGCTGCTTTTACACTTGATATTTTAACTGTAAAGACTAATTACATTAATAATAGTAAGTATATTTTAATGAATGGGACTATATAATTAAATACAAGTATTTAATTATATAGTCACATTCATTAAAATAGATAAATAGAAAGTGTAATAATAAAAATTATATTTATATAATTGCAATATTTATTTAAATAAATTTTGATGTTATCATACTTAAAATATGTCTACATAAAAATGTCTACATAAAAATGTCTAAATAAAAATATGTCTACATAAAAATATGTCTACATAAATATATGTCTACATAAAATATATCTACATAAAAATATGTCTACATAAAAATATGTCTACATAAAAATATGTCTACATAAAAATATGTCTACATACAAATATGTCTACATAAAAACAAATATGTCTTAGAAGTAATAGAACTGGAATTGCCAGTATTGTATAATCTTTTTAGGTATATGGACCACCTATAAATTATAACAACATTCGCACGCCCAATAAGGGTAGATATGAAAGGTCTAAAATTTTGTATACCAACTTCTGTAAACCATTTCTTTGGCGAATAAAGAATCTTATCTTATATTATCTAATAATCATCACAATAGTGTATTTCATCATCACCGGTTAGTGTCCCATTACATTTTAGATTAAAATTCTATAAAGGGCCTCTGCGTGTCGGTCCCTGCGTAAGCCTATCAAAATACCGGGTTTCCTCTTACACCCCATATAAACCCGTGATGAGATAGACATCATAATAGGTACGGGTAATATAAGCATAAATTCATATATATCTATACAAATAAATAAAATTGAAGTGTCTGTTTGTAATGTCAAAATAACAGCTTTTTACTAAATGCGTATGAAAATATAAATTTTTTGTCTGTCTGTATGTCTGTTTGTTCCGGGTAATCTCCGAAACGGTTGGACCGATTTCGACGGGACTTTCACTGGCAGATAGCTGACGTTATAAGGAATAACTTAGGCTACTTTTATTTTAGAAAAATAATTAGGGTTCCGCGCAAAAACAATAAAACCCTTATACAAACACAAATACAAATATTTTTAGTCGCCAAAAGATATCGTATACAAAGATATTATAATTTTATACAAGTCCGTCATATCTTGCCTTTAAATAGGCATGCGAAAATTATGTCACAGTTTTTATATAATTTACAATTACGAATTAATTACGCATTATTAAGTACACAAATATTGATTACATTTTATTAAATATTATTATTTTTCATTGCCATGTCATAATTACATTATATTAAACTATCATCATAATATTATTAAACCATTAAGATTTGTGTCTAAAAAAGTCTTCAATCGTATAGAAAGAACAGTCTGTCAGCCATTTTTTTTATTGTCTCTTCATTTGTATTAGCGGTAATTCTCTAATCACTTTGGGCACTTTATTAAATACCTTAATGCACATTACAAATGTATTTTTTTGGAATCCTTAAAAACCTTGAAATCCAACATATATATTCTATATCAAGTGTCTATGCCGAAGTCCTCTAAATTTCTTTTAAATTAAATGCGGGTGAAACCGCGGGTCCCAGCTAGTTAAATATATAAAACAAACCTACATTTACAAAACATGCATCTTAATAAGAAAAATACTACATAAAACATACACACACATAATGTAACTTTCACAAAAAAATCACAAATACACAAACGGATGCTCCGGAATGCCAACCACATACACTTACACCACCCCGAACCAATTATGGAAAAAATAACCTTATGTATGAAGGTGCGCAGACATACAATAAATTACCAATAGATATTAAAGAAGCCAAATCAATGTCGTAGATTAAAAAAAAATCTTAAAATGGTATATCAAAAAAGTTCCCACTTTATTACGTTAAGTCGCATCTAGTTAAACTTAAGTCTTTGTATTTACGTTTACTATCATAATGCAAGTTTTCAAGTTACCCACTAGTTACTTTATATAAAAATGAATGTAATATAATAAATACCAATAGAAAGTGTTGTTACTTAAAACTTTTTTTTTTTTAAACATTGCCCCGCTCTAGGATTGCTCCTGTTCTAGTGTCTAGTGTGATCTTACGAGGACCTGGAGCCCCCCTTCGGTGCCGAAGATGACCGCTCCAGTGGTTTTAGCCGGTAGGAGTCCGGCATACCCCTTCGCCTTTCCCCGGGGTGAAGGAAGTTCCATGTAGAATTTCCACCAATAAAAAAAAAAAAAAAAAGGATTGCTCCTGTGTTGTGGTGTTGCGTGCGTGCCGTCGAACTTGGTAGGTATAAGCTATTTTTGTCTGTAAATAGTATAAATACTTTGCTTAAAAGTTTGTTAGCAGTTATATAATAGGTACGTATAATACCGACCGTTAATGTGTTAATTACCCAACTGTTAAAACAAATTTAGGTCTACAGTCACCATTTCATAGAATAATCAATGAATATCATACTTTAGTCTCAAAAATGCCTGATTTGGACGTATTCCATGATAAACTCTATAGTTTCAAAAAAAAGATCAAATATTTGCAGCTTGAAGGCTCGTCTTGATTTGATTTTATTCTTGTTTATTTATTTTTCTTTACTTTATTAATTCATTACTTAATTCGTTATTTTGACAACTATCCAAATTTTCAATATCATTATTTTGTTATTTTTGTATTCTCGTTTGTAATTTGTAATAATACATAGTACTCGCATCACTCATATTATGAGTACGTTAATTATCAATATTAGGTAGTGAATACTGCTTCGGTGCCGAAGATGACCGCTCCGGTGGTTTTAGCCGGTAGGAGTCCGGCATACCCCTCTGCCCTTTCCCAGGACGGAGGAAGTACATGATGTTTTTCAACCGGATCAATAAAAACATATAAAAAAAGTAGTGAATACTGAATCAGTAAACTATTAATCCCTCAACCCCCTTTTATCTTAAATAAGTAGATTAACGCTAGATTGACTCATCGGTTTACGACCTCAAGAAATATATCAATTGAAATGACTATTATAAAAATATTCGCAGACACTTTGAAAAGATAAGAAATATGCTACTAAAATGAAACAAACGACCATATCTCAATCAACACTTGACCATTATCTCAAAACTTCACAACACTTGTCAAAATACAAACTTTTTAATTTACGTCCAAGTAATATTTCAAGAGCCGTTTCTAAAAGAAAAAATATAAAACATAAATCCTTAATTAAGTACGATAGAACTTTTTGTCATTTTAACAAATTGTTTTTCTAGACGAACGTCGGGCAATGACGAGTTTATATTTCTTTTCAGGTTCTGTACACATTAATATCTGTTGCCAGTGGTTTCACCCGCGCGTTTATTTATGTCAATATGGATACAAATATAGTCTCTATCACTTATCCAAGTGAAATATATTTTATATTCGGAAATAACAGATATTCCATAAAAACGTTCACTCTTTTACGAGTACAATTTATAAAAACACTGAAACACGTATTTCTTTATTTTGAATCAAAAAGCCAAATACAAACTTTCGTAGATCTTACTTATACGGTGTGTCCAGTAAATAGCACGACATACTGCAGGGGGTGAGCGCTTGGGTCAATACCTACCAAAAAACACAATATATGTTCAGCAAAATCTTACGTAAAGGTTTCAGTACCATAGACCACATCCATACGCTGCGGCAGGTTATACAGAAGACCGAGGAGTATAATCTGCCACTATGCTTGGCGTTTGTGGACTATGAGAAAGCCTTCGATTCGATCGAAACCTGGGCAGTGCTGCAATCTCTGCAGCGGTGCCAGATTGACTATCGGTACATTGAAGTGTTGAAGTGCTTATACAGAAACGCCACCATGTCGGTCCGAGTACATGAACAGAGCACGGGGGCAATTCCATTGCAGAGAGGTGTGAGACAGGGGGACGTCATTTCCCCGAAACTGTGCACCGCTGCAATGGAGGATGCCTTCAAGCTACTGGAGTGGAAAGGATTCGGCATTAACATCAATGGCGAGTATATCACTCACCTTCGATTTGCCGATGACATCGTAGTCATGGCAGAATCGCTGCAAGAGCTCAGCACAATGCTCGATGATCTCAACAGAGTTTCCCAACAGGTGGGCCTTAAAATGAACATGGGCAAGACGAAAGTCATGTCAAATGTCCATGTCGTGCCCATCCCAATATCCGTTGGGAGCTCTGTTCTCGAAGTTGTTGACGAGTATGTCTACCTAGGACAAACTGTCCAGTTAGGTAGGTCCAACTTCGAGAAAGAGGTCAATCGTCGAATCCGACTCGGCTGGGCAGCGTTCGGGAAACTTCGCAACGTCTTTTCGTCAACAATACCGCAATGCCTCAAGACGCAAGTCTTTAACCAGTGTGTGTTACCAGTGATGACATATGGAACAGAGACGTGGTCACTCACAATAGGCCTCATAAGAAAGCTCAAGGTCACTCAGCGAGCTATGGAGAGAGCTATGCTTGGTATTTCTCTACGAGATCGAATCAGAAATGAGGAGATCCGTAGAAGAACTAAAGTTGTCGACATAGCTGAAAGGATTAGTAAACTGAAGTGGCAATGGGCAGGGCACATTGCTCGTAGAACTGATGGCCGTTGGGGCACAAAGGTTCTCGAATGGAGACCGCGCACCGGAAAACGCAGCGTGGGACGACCTCCAACGAGGTGGACAGACGATCTGGTGAAGGTCGCTGGGAGTCGTTGGATGAGAGCGGCATGTGACCGCTCGTTGTGGAAATCTAAGGGGGAGGCCTTTGTTCAGCAGTGGACGTCCTGTGGCTGATATGATGAAAATCTTACGGATTTACAGTAGTACAAAATGTTAGTAGTAGAAAATTGTACTGTGAAAATTTAAATAAAAATTGTATTTCTTGAAGACATTTTTGTTTTTAATACAATAAAGACTTATCAATGGGTAAAGTAACTACGGACGGACGGATTTTCACACAACCTTTCAACCCCTATTTAACCACTTTAAGGGTAGCATTTCTAAAATTTCTTCCACAGTGGATGCCTACGTTATTAAAGGCATTAACTGCCAACATTTCAAGTTTGTAGCCCCAGCGGTTTAAAAGTATTTTATTATAATGAACCACGTGTATTCTGTGTGGTGTACGGATTAAGAATATAGCACCACTTCATCTCTTCCCGTGATATCGCAAAGGGCGACTAAGGGACTTAAAACCAGAGGGATGGGCAGCAGCGTCCCTTCTGTGAAATAGCAGCCATTCTGCGCTCTCCAACCAGCCTGCCAAGCGTGGTGAGTATTGGCAAATTCCCCCCAAAATGATGACACTATTGTGGATATCTATGGGGGAGGCCTTTGTTCAGCAGTGGACGTCTATAGCCCGATATGATGATGATGATGATAATGTGTGTCTTGCTTGTAGAATTGATGGCCGTTGGGGTAAAAAGGTTCTCGACTGGAGACCACGCACCGGAACGCGCATCGTGGGACGACCTCCAACGAGGTGGACAGACGACCTGGTGAAGATCGCTGAGAGTTGTTGGACGAGGGCCACATGTGTCCGCTCGTTGTGGAAATCTATGGGGGAAGCCTTTGTTCAGCAGTGGACGTCCTTTGGCTGATATGATGATGATGCGTGTCTACTTTCATGATGACGAGGATGATGATAATATCAGCCATATGACGTCCACTACTGAACAAAGGCCTCTTCCATTCACAATTATGTCCTCATTTTGGGGAGAATTTGCCGGTACTCAACACGCTTGGCAGGCGGGTAGGTGAGTTCAGTATTCTCTAGTGTGATCTTACGAGGACCTGGAGCCCCCCTTCGGTGCCGAAGATGACCGCTCCAGTGGTTTTAGCCGGTAGGAGTCCGGCATACCCCTTCACCCTTCCCCGGGGTGAAGGAAGTTCCATGTAGAATTTCCACTGGACAAAAAAAAAAAAAAAGAAAAAAAAAAGGTGAGTTCAGTATGGCCACTGTCCCACAGAAGGGACGCCGCTGCCCATCCCTCTGGTTTACAGTCCCTTAGTCACCTTTTACGACATCTATGGGAGATAGAGCCGTGCTATCTATATAGTCAGTACGGACAACAAACTCTTCGCTGCTTTGCTCTGCTTTCATACTAACTACATAGAGAATGTACTTTGTTGCGTGAGAGACCCTAGCTTGAATCATCGGTTGACTGGAGCTCATAAATGGGCTGGCTCGACCGGGGAAGTACCACCCCATCACGGAATACCGGCGTGAAGTACCAACCTTGCTGCTTTTCGTACGTGAGTGACGAATACCGAAAGCCTAACCCCCAAAAATATGATAGACAACATGGGGCTTTAACAGTGATAGCCTTTTTTTATTGGTGTCCAGTGGAAATTCTACATGGAACTTCCTTCACCCCGGGGAAGGGCGAAGGGGTATGCCGGTCTCCTACCGGCTAAAACCACCGGAGCGGTCATCTTCGGCACCGAAGGGGGGCTCCAGGTCCTGTAAGATCACACTAGAGAAGCAGTGATAGCCTAGTGGTTGACCGCTTGCCTTCCATACAGGTAGGTTCGATCCCAGCCTGCACCTCTAACTTTTCGGATTTATTTGCGGATCAGAATTTGATTATCACGTTAACAGTGAAGGAAAACCATCGTGAGGAAACCTGCAAAAGAGCTCCACAAAAAATATGTTCTCAATGGTGTGTGTAGTCCGCCAACCCGCACCAGGCCAGCGTGGTGAACTGTGCCCAGCAGTGGGACAGTAATGGGCTGATTATTTATGGTGGCCTTCAAGAAAAAAGTATATGATACGTCAGCTACTCCTCCGTTGTTGTGGACGTTATTGATTGCTTATAAAAAAAAAAAGATTATACGATCCGCATACAACATTGCCCTCCATTATGTTTATATTTGTTCGTATTTATTATTTTATACGAAATTGATGTCATTCAATTTGTGCAACAAATTAGACCTCAGTTACGTGCCCTCCGAAATACGCGGTCACCCATCCATATCCGGGCCACGCTGAGTGTTGCTTAACCGTACCGATTTTACACCGATCATGTGAGTGCAACTGACGTTATATAACAAAACCAAAACAATATTTAGATCATGTGTGAAAGTACTTTATTTCTATAATATGATCTCTCATGAGTCCATCGTTGAAGGTAATCATGGGGGGTTGGAATCCCTCCTCCCATCTTGCAATCCTCTTTAACCCACCCCTCTTCCTTTAAACGTGAAATTCCAAAATAAAATGCCAGTTACCCCGTTTTACGTCTTCTACATAAATAATGGTTGTATATATTATAGGTACCTTAACTTTATAGGTTATAGACCAGGGGTGTCCAACATACGGCCCGCAGGGTATTTATGCGGCCCGTGAGCGAGACAAAACTGAGCCCCATATTCCAAAAAAAATTATGACATTATAAGAGATTGCATCTCCTCTTATTAGTTTGTTCAAAGGAGATGTTTCAGTTTCGGCCAGGTCCATGTACAGTACCTCAAAAAATCGAGAAAAATCCATACGTCGTCAGAAAAATACTTATAATTCGTTTAAATACATACTTTAGTGATACAAAAATCGTTTCGAATCAGTAATTTCACTGAGTTTCAGTATGGTGTCTCACAGATTTAGTTACTTTGTGGTTAAAAAATAATAACGACGGACCATAGATGTAAACTGTCATCTGTAAGTCTGTGAGTCACTAGTCTTGTCTGTTAGTCGGTTTCGTTAGCCCTCGTTGTTGGTTGTGATATTTTTGTTCGTTCTGTCGTTGAGATCTTTTAACAACATTGCTTTATTTTTTTACTATTTTTCTCACCTGTTTAGCCGACTTTCATTTTTAGACGGTTCTCGTAGCATCTGTTGACCCACTCTAAACCAGAGGGATGGGCAGCAGCGTCCTTTCTGTGCAACGGTAGCCATACTGCGCTCACCAACCCGCCTGACAAGCGTGGTTAGTATCGGCAAATACCCTCATACTGGAAAGGTAAGTGTGTGCCAAAGGTATAACTCAAGTCGAATTGAAAATGATTCTTGAAGGCAACACACTCGAGGTAGTAAATGAAACTATATTTCTAGATATAACCATTGATTCGAAATTACAATGTGATGCTCATCTTAAGGCTCTATCCAAAAGTGAAATTCCGCTGCATTTGCAGTCAGAAAAATTAGGCAACTAACTGACGTAGCTACGGCCAGACTTGTATATTTTGCGTATTTCCACACCACAATGTAACAATTTAACAAAGTATACCTAGCATAATGTAATAAAAAGTAAATTATGGCATTCTGTTGTGGGGAGCAGCGGCTAATGTAGATTAAACATTTATATTACAGGAGAGGGACATCCGCGCAATCTATAACATGGGTCCTTGCAAATCACTTAAAGGTATACTAAAAAAAACCAATAACATTAGGGTACTGTACCCTTTACATTTTTGACAATGCTATGTTTGTTTGTAAATACCTGCTAACGTTTAATGTAAAGAGCGACATTAATTGTATAAATACTAGATATAAACATAAATTGAGGCACCTAAATTTAGATTGTCAAAATCCAGATAAATCATTCTTAAGAAACTGTATTTGACTTAACAACAAAATCCCTAAATTAGTTATTGATGTCACAGAAGGGAAGTTTAAAGCACTCGTTAAAACAATTACCCTAAAAAGCCTACTATAGAATTAAAGACTATGTTGACGATAGGGACATATGGCAGACACTTTTCTGCACATGAGGCTGCCCTGGTAACCAAATATATCAATGCTATATGTACTGTATAGCTGCTATATTTATTTTTCATCAATGTATTGATAATGTTTTAAGCACCTTTATGTTCTTATGGTGAGATTCAGAAACGAGTCTAAGGCTGAGATTCAGAAACGAGTCTAAGCGTGAACTTACGCTTCAATATGTCAAAATGCACTACTTACGCCCTTAATTTTGACAGATGGAAGCGTGAACTTAGCTTAGTCTCGTTTCTGAATCTCAGCCTTAGCGTGAACTTACGCTTCCATATGTCAAAATGCACTACCTACGCCCCTAATTTTGACAGATGGAAGCGTAACTTAGCTTAGTCTCGTTTCTGAATCTCAGCCTTAGCGGGAACTTACGCTTCCATATGTTAAAATGCACTGCTTACGCCCCTAATTTTGACAGATGGAAGCGTGAACTTAGCTTAGTCTCGTGTGTGAATCTCAGCCTTAGCGTGAACTTACGCTTCCATCTGTCAAAATGCACTACTTACGCCCCTAATTTTGACAGATGGAAGCGTAAACTTAGCTTAGTCTCGTTTCTGAATCTCAGCCTTAGCGTGAACTTACGCTTCCATCTGTCAAAATGCACTACTTACGCCCCTAATTTTGACAGATGGAAGCGTGAACTTAGCTTAGTCTCGTTTCTGAATCTCAGCCTTAGCGTGAACTTACGCTTCCATATGTCAAAATGCACTACTTACGCCCCTAATTTTGACAGATGGAAGCGTGAACTTAGCTTAGTCTCGTTTCTGAATCTCAGCCTTAGCGTGAACTTACGCTTCCATCTGTCAAAATGCACTACTTACGCCCCTAATCTTGACAGATGGAAGCGTAAACTTAGCTTAGACTGTTTTCTGAATCTCACCCTTAATATCTTGTTCAATATTGTAACCTCAAGTATTTTAAAGAGTATCCATTGAATTTCTGACATATCCATAGGATCAACTAATTGGAACCGTGCAACTTAAATTCTGACGTTTCATAAGTGCCAGTTATTTATCCTATACATCTATACATACAAATAAATAAAATTGAAGTGTCTGTTTATAATTTCAACATAAAAGTTTTTTACTAAATGCATATGAAAGTATATACGGTACCTACAACAAAACAACGATTTGTATTTATTTTGTCTGTCTGTCTGTTTTTCCCGCTAATCTTCGAAATGGCTGGACCGATTTTGACGGCTAGCTGATGATATAAGGAATAACATAGACTATTTTTATTTTAGAAAAATAACTAGGGTTCCGCGCAAAAATACTAAAACCCATGAAATACCATATATATACTCTATGTCAAGTGTCTATGCCGAAGTACTCTAAATTATTAATAAATGATCTAATTTCTTTTAAATTAAACGGCGGGTGAAACCGCGGGTCCTAGCTAGTTTTAAATAAAAATATTTGACTATGATGTTAACCTTTGATGTCATTAATTAAGTAACCGATTTTCTTCCTTTTGATCTATACAAATAAATAAAATTGAAGTGTCTGTTTGTAATGTCAAAATAACAGCTTTTTACTAAATGCTTATGAAAGTATATACGATACCCAGAACAAAAAAACAATTTTGAAAATTTTTGTCTGTCTTTCTGTTTGTTCCGGGTAATCTCCGAAACGGCTGGACCGATTTTGACGGGACTTTCACTGGCAGATAGCTGATGTTATAAGGAATAACTTAGGCTACTTTTTGTATCAGAAAAATAATTAGGGTTCCACGCAAAAAAAATAAAACCCTTGAAATCCAATATATATATTCTATGTCAAGTGTATCTAAGTCGAAGTATTCTAAATTTCTTTTAAATTAAACGCGAGTGAAACCGCGGGTCCCAGCTAGTAAGTAATAAATGTTATTGAAACTAGAATACTATCGTTTTACTTGTATTTGCTCTGATTCGCTCAACTATGAACAATCTCCTTTAGCTCGCCACAGTTACAAAAATAATTAATTTGACCTGCCACCAAATTGTGTTGGACACCTCTGTTATAAACGATTCGGGCTTCAAATTACGAGTTACAGGACAGATGATGGCTGGAATTAAAAGTTACAAAAGTACAAGAAAAAGTAATATTAGTACTGTGGTAAATATTTTCCGTGTTTTCGTATAGGTTCTTGGAGTTGGCACAAACATATCGATGTGACGGTGTCTAGAGTTCGTAAGCTGATTTTTCCGATGAAACAGTTACGAAATGTGGTAGATTTACCGCTGCTAAAAACAATATACTATGCATTAGTCCAATCACTCGTAACCTATTGTATACCAGTGTGGGGTGGCACCTTTAAAAACTCCATGATACGTCTTGAGAGGGCTCAGAGAGCTGTCTTAAAAGTTATGATTAACAAGCCTTACCGCTATCCCACTGCTAAATTATATCACGATGTTTCCGTGCTAACTGTGAGACAGCTTTCTGCACTCCACATAATTCTACGTAAACACTCGTCACTGCCTTACGATTCTCAATCGCAGTCAAACAGGAGGCGTAAAGACCTTATATTCCCTAGCACAAAGATTAAAACTACCTTAGCCGGTCGTCACTACGACAGCCTTGGCTGCTTCCTTTATAATAAAGTGAATCGGATCTGTAACATATATCCATTACCAAAACAGAAATGCAAGAATGTAGTAAAAGAATATCTACAGAATTTATCATACGAAGAGACTGAAAGCTTGTTCCAGAGAGCTTTTTAATAACTATCACAGTTGAAACATACACTAACTCACACACGCACACACGCATGTACTCCCAAACACACATTCACGCAGCCACACACACAATCATGTACAAAAACACACACATTCCCACACTAACCCGTAAAGCATGCCTTAAATTAAATTTCAATTTATTTTCAAATTTTAAATGTATAATTTATATTGATAATGTTAATAAAAATCTTTTTCCGATTAATTAATTACATTGAAAATAAACTATTTAGCACATAATTATACAAATAGTTAATTGTTCAAACATTTGTATTCGTAAACTGTGGGTGGAAGGCGCCGGTGTCTGTCACACAGTTTATACTAGCACAGACATCGTCGTTACTCTATCTATGTAAGAAATACTATAACAATTTTAAACTTTTTTTCCCGCTTAAGATAGAAAAATGTTGTACCCGTTTTTGAAAATAAATTATTATCAATTATCAATTATCAATTAATTAATTAATTATTATAATAATGACATGCTGCTCTACCAATCCAAATGTAACATAATAAAGAAAACTTTATTTTATTTTTAAAGACAAATACAACAAAGTTCTTACACTTACATATGGTATATGATTCCTTCCTTGATAAGTTTATTATGTTTGCTTCGGTTTTTGCATGTTATCGCTGAACGACACGGCACTTTAACAAAGTTTCACTTACGCGATCGGATCTCAACTGATGTTATAAAACGGCCATTTTTCCGACATGTGTGACCCGCGGCCTGATTACGTAAGTCGCAGACGCTTTGCGACAGGCGTAAATCGAGCAGACGCCGTTCTTAAACGTCATTTTGGTATTACGTATTTGCCGATAGCGATTAAGCAGGCGAAGATTTCTGACACAGTCTGTTGGATGATCAATGAACTAAAAATTGCATCCTCGGCTTTTAATTTCAGGCTCTTTACCACTGGGAATCCTTAGATGCGCGATAGCTGCTGTCGCTGTTTTTAGCTAATACGGGTTGTGGATTGTGGATGTCGCGGTGGCACGGATACATACCACTTTTCCTTATTTCCTATTTCTGTGGTTAATAGTGATCCCAACACAAAAATGGATGAAGTTCGGTATCTCCTCTAGTACGTTACGTAGTACATAATGGCTCAATGCTTCTTACTCGCGTACATGGGTGTCTACACACACTGTGTTTTTTTAAATTATTATTATACATTATCACTTATGCGTCTTATGCTTTGTGTTATAAAATAATTTGATTTTCTTCTGTTTCTTATATACATAAAACGCAATGTTATCCACATTTGAGATGTAAATCATATGCTAATCGGGATTGCCTTGACATTTGCGTGTCTAATGTCAAATGAAACCGATAGGGATTTAGCAGTATCGTGTTTGATTTGCATAATCAGGGTTCAAGGAGGGCGTTTAATATTGGAGATGGGTTGCCCGATTAAACCGAAGGTTATGTATGGTACCAACTGACGTTATTATTATTAGCTCAAATATATAGTGTTTAGATTAGTAAATTTGCTTTGCTGCTAGGTTTATGTCTTTTCCATTAATTTATTTGCTTTATGACAGAATTAAGTTAATTTGTCTGCGTTTCTTTTTACGTTTAACATTTGGCATGTCATAAAATATTTTTAGCATAATATTTTAGATCATTCGTAAGAGGATGTTTTGTCCTACCGGAATCTTTGTCTTGTTTTTTAGTTCGAGTTAATTTATGTTCAGTTACAGATCATTAAAATGGAAAATCATGTTAAATTAATGAGAAAATTCGATACCTCCTGGATTTTGACATTCATTAAGGTTTTAAGGATTTAAAAGTTGCCCCCGACATTTGTGCTGTGTTTGGAGAGGGTGCCATAGCTGAAAGAACCGCTTGTGATTGGTATTCCATGTTAATGTTCCAAAAAATGGAAACCACGACCTTAAAGACGCACCTCGTTCTGGCCGTCTAGTTGAGTTCGATGAGGAGTGATTAAATCAACTTATGCGCGAAAATTCGTGTCAAACGACAAAGGAACCCGTGTTTTCCGTGTGGTGTTCGGATTAAGAATATAGCACCACTCCAGTTCCTCCCGTGGAAGTACTAAGACTAAGGGACTCTAAACCAGAGGGATGGGCAGCAGCGTCCTTTCGGTGGAACAGTAGCCATTCTGCGCTTACCAACCCGCCTGCCAAGCGTGGTGAGTACCGGCAAATTCCCCCCAATGTGATGACACAGTTGTGGAAATCAATGGGGGAGGCCTTTGTTCAGTAGTGGACGTTGTATGGCCGATATGATGATAATTAATTAAATTAATTAATTGCAACCCAATAATTAGCACTTAAGGGACAATCTAACACTTTAATTAATATAATTCAATTCTATTAATGTAATAAGTATACCACGGACTACCTCTTTGTATTTTTCTACCTTCTTTTTAAGGTTGTCTGTAAGAAATAGCTTATAGCGATAAGACTGCCCGTTGTACAATTACTTTTATAATTATTTATTTTTCTAACATTTGTTATTCTAATGGTGTACAATAAAGATAACATAAGATCTTTTATTTGTGAAAACATGAGTTTACATGTATTAAGCATGCGGGTTGTAAAAATATATAAAAGAGTAGTCATGTTTGTCCTTTGTGGCGCAAAAATATACGTTACGTACGTTTAAATTCTACAATCATATTTCTAGAAGTATTAATAAAACAATACTAATCAATAAAATAGCACTTACAAATTTTTTTGTACAATGTCAAAATATACTTATGTCAATTTATTATAAATTAATTAAAATTTACCAATCAAAAATTCTGCTATGGCATCTGCATTAGTGATGCCCTAATGCCGGGCCCACACTAAGGTTTAACGCCGTTAATTTGCGTGTTAATGGACACTAGGCATAGGTTTCTTTAACGCACCAATTTTGTAATAGTATTCGTAATGTTGTTAGACGTTAGCCGATAACTCAGGTGGTGGTCTTTTTTGGTGATGTCAAAGGGATTTAGGGCGTGTGTGTAGTGTAGTTGTATACAGCAATGTGTGTAGTAGTCACACCTGCTTTTGTCAATATGCACCGAGAGTGCGATGGGATTGTACGTTTTTGTTTCCTGCCCGAAGCAACTGTTGATAGATGATAACTATGGCTGACAATTAATATAAATTATTCTGTGGCAATGGAGTAGATAAATGAAGAAGTGGTTGAGACACTCATCAACATTGCAGTGTAGCAGCTAAAACCACCATCTTGAAAATAACATTTATCGAATAACGAGATTTATCGACTTTCAGGGTAGATATTTTTGCGCCTTAATTATTGCAATAATGGGCGTTAGACGTTAAACCTTAGTGTGGCCCAAGCATAATGCGTTACTGATTTCAATATAATTTTTAATCGAATTATCTTTAATATATAAATAAGCAATAGGAATTAACGAGAAATTACCTTTGAATAGCTTGACGTTTCGACCAGGTTGCACCGATCTTGGTCACAAGCATTCGATTGATTTAAATTTAGTAGAATTTCGCAATGGCGTTCATAAAATCGCAGGGCAGCTTGTGGCGTGTTGTAGTGTTGTGAGTGGCGACCACCCGAGCGACCACTGCGCACCCGAGTGACCCAGAGAGTCGATCAGGGCCTCGTATCCAGCGTGCCTTTATTGGTCGGCTGAAGTGGAACTCCATGAGTGCCCGCAGCACTCTCAACTCTGGCTTGCCTTTTTGGCTGATCACAGTGGGCAGCCAGAGCTAGTGGAAGTGCCTGATGGCGTAATAACAGAGAATCCCGCTCCGAGTCTTCGAGACGCGCGATGGTGAATCAGGTGTCGCGCCCCTCGGCGCCCCGAGCCGCTCACACCAGTGTTGCTTCCTGTCACCTGTAGTGGTGGCCATTTGGGGGACCCATTTTGTGCGTGGTGCGTCATCGCCCGCCATAGAATTTCATCCATTTAACACCCATTGCAATAGACCTTATAATTGTAGTTACCATTTCATACAATAGTTTAACACCTCCAGGGAAAATCCAAGACTGCATTTTTATAGTGCAGTATTACATTTAAGATTCAATTACTCTTACGGGCCTCTGCGTGTTGGACCCTGGTCGGGGCGTTAGTCTATCAAAAGATCGGGTTTCACTTTGTAGAGTAACAATAATAATTCTTTATTGTGGACACTAGATGTATAACTCCATCCTTATAACTAATTCCATTATAGTGGGGTGGGCCACAAAGATTGTCGGTAGTCCCCCCTACCTCTGTTGCAGCGGTAATATCTAGCCAGCCGGTACCCTAGTGCTTAATCAACGGAGAAAATATATAAACATTTGGTGGCTCTAAGAATAAACACTGTTTTAAATCTTTTAAATATTGTAAACATAGTATCTGCAAACCCGTACAACGTATTTTAATAAAATGTGATATATTTTAAGATTTTAAATAAAAACAAAATATCTACTACATTAAAAATATACTTTTTTATTCGATAATTTGTACATTATTGGCGAAACGTTACTTGGATTTCAGTTCTTTGCAGTTTGTACTTGGGAGTGTGCACGGGGTCTAAACGAACTGATGCCACCAACTCTATTCTACCAGCGGACTTTTGGACGCACCAGGGTTATATCGCCATAGGTCGTACTCGCTTCTCCACAACCTTTGTTAAGCGCGCAGTCAAAGTGTGGAACTTCTGTCCAGCGTCTGCTCTCCCTGCTACCTTGACGGTACGGTCAGTGTAGTGGCTGATACAGTTGGCTGGTGAGCTTCAAGTCGCGGGTTCGCTTCTCGCAAGGAACAAATATTTGTAAGATATACGAAGTTCCTGACTTTCAGCAATGACACAATACAAATCCCCTGTGAAATATAACAATAACAAAAAATAAGTTTAAATAATATTTACACGTGTTTAGAATTGAGGTTACACAGCTGACCGCTTGCTGCTCGATTCTTGATAATCGCACGCTCACACACACATACCGCCGTATATAATAGAAAGAGACTGAGAGAAAGAGAAAGAGACGGAAAGGTCGCCTGGAGGGGGCATAACGCTTTTTCTTTGCGTGACGATTTCTACCAGTTCACTCTACTGTAAGCCGCGTAAAAGAACTTCGTTTCAAAGAACAAATCAAATCAAATCTATAATCCGTTAAGTTTTAAATTATGAGTGAATAGGCATCTTCTGAGTGCAGTCGTTCTATCGTAGACCTCATCCATAGCTTTCCATTTCCAGATGAAAAGTGGCCGCAATCAGGAAAAATCCTGCTGAATGTAATGTAACTGGAAAACATGAAAGTCAGGAACGAAAGAGAACACCCGTGTCAAACTCAGCGCCTGGGCGAAGTCGCGATCAACAAACAATCACTTTCAAAACAAAAACTTTACACGAAAGAAACAGATAACAATTTATTATTTACTTCAGTAACTCGCATTTTTTATGGCCACACAACAAAGAGCCGCCACGTGATGGGGCGTGTTAGATAGAGAACAAACTTTCGCAGAAAATATTTGATTTTTGTTTACGTTTTTTTAGGGTTCCGTAGTTTATTTTTATTTTGATGGCAAACTAACAAATGTGACGTCAACTGTATCTTTATTATTTTTATGCGTTACGTAAATATAAATACGAAACAACATGTAACTTTATCGGAGTCACAGGGCTGGCTTACATAACATAGCCAGCCCATTACTGTCCCACTGCTGGGCACGTACCTTTTCTCACGATGAGAAAGGTTAGGCCTTAGTCCACCATGCTGACTAAGTGCGGATTAGTAGTGTGTGTGTTGAGAACATTTTGCAGGCCTCAGGTGCGCAGGTTTCCTCGCGAAGGTTTCCTTTACCAATTGACAATCAATTTCTGATCCAAAAAGTCAGAGGTGCGTGCCGGGATCCAACTCAGACCCTCTTGTATGGAAAACAAGCTTCTAACCACTACACTATCAATGTCACCTTTTAAACCCATATTTCTGCACTGTCTAAATCAAATGTTATTTTATTTGCGATATTTAGATACCTATATTTTTTACACCGGTGTTATAGGTATATCCAGGTATAAACTGGGGATACCTACTTAAAACTGGTGGATGGTCTTTTATTACAAGTAGCTGGCTAGGTACCACCGCAGTGCCAGATATTTGAATGGCACTGTAGCTAGTGAAATACTTGGCATAAGAAAGTCAAAGTCCGTGTGGTGTCCGGATTAAGAATATAGCACCACTCCATCTCCTCCCGTGGATGTCGTAAAAGGCGACTAAGGGGCGACCAGAGAAATGGGCAGCACCGTCCTTTCTGTGGAACAGCAGCCATTCTGCACTCACCAACCCGCCTGCCAAGCGTGGTGAGTACTAATGTCTTAGGTTTTCGCGAGTATTACACATTATAATAAAACTCTTTTAAACGGATTCTATCGCGTATATTTTTGATTTTTGTTTTTCCTGACGTTTCGAACACTTTGCAGGGTTCGTGGTACCCTTTTATTATAGTGGTGAGTACTGGCAAATTCCCCCCAATATGATGACACAGTTGTGAAAATCTATGGGGGAGGCCTTTGTTCAGTAGTGGACGTTGTATGGCCGATATGATGAAGAGAGTAAATAACTCGAATGTCTCGCACCAGCGCAGTGTGCCATGTAAGGCTAGTCCTGGCTAGCATTACAATTATTATGGGTAGGTGTGACGCTTGTAACCACCAGGTGAAAGACTGGCTCACCACCACCTCATCACCATGTTGTATTAAAAATTGTGCGGTCGCAGGACCCCGTGTGCCGTGTGTTGCCGTGTGGTGCCGGCTCAGAATGCCGCCAACCCATTTCATCCCGTGGGTGTCGTAAAAGTCGACTAAGGGATTAACCGGAGGACGGGCAGCAGCGTCCTTCGAGTACATTAACAACCTAACTGCGATCGCCAACCCGTCTGCCAAGCGTGGCGATTGTGGCAAAACCCCCCGGTCGTTGTGGTGATTTTTGGGGAGGCCTGTGTCCAGCAATGGATTTCATTCGGCCGAAATGATGATGATGAGGATCCCCGTCAGGACCAAAGTTCCTTACTTGCAATAATGACACTTTTTTTATGAAATACCCTGTGCCACACTAGGATTTCTCCTGTGTCGTGGATGCGTTTACAGACATAAATTCCACACACAATACACTCAGACCCGGAACAACTAGCTGCAGATCATTACAAATATTTGTTCCGTGTGGGAATCGAACCCACGACCCGGAGCGCAGCAGCCGACTGTATCAGCCACTGCACCAACCGTGCCGTCACCCCTACCGTATCCCCTTTGAATTATAACAATAACAAAAAATAAGTTTACATAATATTTACACGTGTTTAGAATTGAAGTTACACAGCTGAGCGCGCACAAGGCTTGTTGCTCGAATCTCGATAATAGCACGCACACACACGTACAACTGTATATAATAGATAGAGACAGAGAGAAAAAGAAAGAGAGGGAAAAGTGGCCTGGAGGGGTCATAACGCCTTTTCCTTACGTGACGATTTATAGAACTTCATTCCAAAAACACAACCTGTCAGGCACAACTCAAGTTCGCGATGCTCTCACGTTTACGAAATGTCGAACCTATACGAAAACACGGAAAATATTTACCACAGTACTAATATTACTTTTTCTTGTACTTTTGTAACTTTTAATTCCAGCCATCATCTGTCCTGTAACTCGTAATTTGAAGCCCGAATCGTTTATAACAGAGGTGTCCAACACAATTTGGTGGCAGGTCAAATTAATTATTTTTGTAACTGTGGCGAGCTAAAGGAGATTGTTCATAGTTGAGCGAATCAGAGCAAATACAAGTAAAACGATAGTATTCTAGTTTCAATAACATTTATTACTTACTAGCTGGGACCCGCGGTTTCACTCGCGTTTAATTTAAAAGAAATTTAGAATACTTCGACTTAGATACACTTGACATAGAATATATATATTGGATTTCAAGGGTTTTATTTTTTTTGCGTGGAACCCTAATTATTTTTCTGATACAAAAAGTAGCCTAAGTTATTCCTTATAACATCAGCTATCTGCCAGTGAAAGTCCCGTCAAAATCGGTCCAGCCGTTTCGGAGATTACCCGGAACAAACAGAAAGACAGACAAAAATTTTCAAAATTGTTTTTTTGTTCTGGGTATCGTATATACTTTCATAAGCATTTAGTAAAAAGCTGTTATTTTGACATTACAAACAGACACTTCAATTTTATTTATTTGTATAGATCAAAAGGAAGAAAATCGGTTACTTAATTAATGACATCAAAGGTTAACATCATAGTCAAATATTTTTATTTAAAACTAGCTAGGACCCGCGGTTTCACCCGCCGTTTAATTTAAAAGAAATTAGATCATTTATTAATAATTTAGAGTACTTCGGCATAGACACTTGACATAGAGTATATATATGGTATTTCATGGGTTTTAGTATTTTTGCGCGGAACCCTAGTTATTTTTCTAAAATAAAAATAGTCTATGTTATTCCTTATATCATCAGCTAGCCGTCAAAATCGGTCCAGCCATTTCGAAGATTAGCGGGAAAAACAGACAGACAGACAAAATAAATACAAATCGTTGTTTTGTTGTAGGTACCGTATATACTTTCATATGCATTTAGTAAAAAACTTTTATGTTGAAATTATAAACAGACACTTCAATTTTATTTATTTGTATGTATAGATGTATAGGATAAATAACTGGCACTTATGAAACGTCAGAATTTAAGTTGCACGGTTCCAATTAGTTGATCCTATGGATATGTCAGAAATTCAATGGATACTCTTTAAAATACTTGAGGTTACAATATTGAACAAGATATTAAGGGTGAGATTCAGAAAACAGTCTAAGCTAAGTTTACGCTTCCATCTGTCAAGATTAGGGGCGTAAGTAGTGCATTTTGACAGATGGAAGCGTAAGTTCACGCTAAGGCTGAGATTCAGAAACGAGACTAAGCTAAGTTCACGCTTCCATCTGTCAAAATTAGGGGCGTAAGTAGTGCATTTTGACATATGGAAGCGTAAGTTCACGCTAAGGCTGAGATTCAGAAACGAGACTAAGCTAAGTTCACGCTTCCATCTGTCAAAATTAGGGGCGTAAGTAGTGCATTTTGACAGATGGAAGCGTAAGTTCACGCTAAGGCTGAGATTCAGAAACGAGACTAAGCTAAGTTTACGCTTCCATCTGTCAAAATTAGGGGCGTAAGTAGTGCATTTTGACAGATGGAAGCGTAAGTTCACGCTAAGGCTGAGATTCACACACGAGACTAAGCTAAGTTCACGCTTCCATCTGTCAAAATTAGGGGCGTAAGCAGTGCATTTTAACATATGGAAGCGTAAGTTCCCGCTAAGGCTGAGATTCAGAAACGAGACTAAGCTAAGTTACGCTTCCATCTGTCAAAATTAGGGGCGTAGGTAGTGCATTTTGACATATGGAAGCGTAAGTTCACGCTAAGGCTGAGATTCAGAAACGAGACTAAGCTAAGTTCACGCTTCCATCTGTCAAAATTAAGGGCGTAAGTAGTGCATTTTGACATATTGAAGCGTAAGTTCACGCTTAGACTCGTTTCTGAATCTCAGCCTTAGACTCGTTTCTGAATCTCACCATAAGAACATAAAGGTGCTTAAAACATTATCAATACATTGATGAAAAATAAATATAGCAGCTATACAGTACATATAGCATTGATATATTTGGTTACCAGGGCAGCCTCATGTGCAGAAAAGTGTCTGCCATATGTCCCTATCGTCAACATAGTCTTTAATTCTATAGTAGGCTTTTTAGGGTAATTGTTTTAACGAGTGCTTTAAACTTCCCTTCTGTGACATCAATAACTAATTTAGGGATTTTGTTGTTAAGTCAAATACAGTTTCTTAAGAATGATTTATCTGGATTTTGACAATCTAAATTTAGGTGCCTCAATTTATGTTTATATCTAGTATTTATACAATTAATGTCGCTCTTTACATTAAACGTTAGCAGGTATTTACAAACAAACATAGCATTGTCAAAAATGTAAAGGGTACAGTACCCTAATGTTATTGGTTTTTTTTAGTATACCTTTAAGTGATTTGCAAGGACCCATGTTATAGATTGCGCGGATGTCCCTCTCCTGTAATATAAATGTTTAATCTACATTAGCCGCTGCTCCCCACAACAGAATGCCATAATTTACTTTTTATTACATTATGCTAGGTATACTTTGTTAAATTGTTACATTGTGGTGTGGAAATACGCAAAATATACAAGTCTGGCCGTAGCTACGTCAGTTAGTTGCCTAATTTTTCTGACTGCAAATGCAGCGGAATTTCACTTTTGGATAGAGCCTTAAGATGAGCATCACATTGTAATTTCGAATCAATGGTTATATCTAGAAATATAGTTTCATTTACTACCTCGAGTGTGTTGCCTTCAAGAATCATTTTCAATTCGACTTGAGTTATACCTTTGGCACACACTTACCTTTCCAGTATGAGGGTATTTGCCGATACTAACCACGCTTGTCAGGCGGGTTGGTGAGCGCAGTATGGCTACCGTTGCACAGAAAGGACGCTGCTGCCCATCCCTCTGGTTTAGAGTGGGTCAACAGATGCTACGAGAACCGTCTAAAAATGAAAGTCGGCTAAACAGGTGAGAAAAATAGTAAAAAAATAAAGCAATGTTGTTAAAAGATCTCAACGACAGAACGAACAAAAATATCACAACCAACAACGAGGGCTAACGAAACCGACTAACAGACAAGACTAGTGACTCACAGACTTACAGATGACAGTTTACATCTATGGTCCGTCGTTATTATTTTTTAACCACAAAGTAACTAAATCTGTGAGACACCATACTGAAACTCAGTGAAATTACTGATTCGAAACGATTTTTGTATCACTAAAGTATGTATTTAAACGAATTATAAGTATTTTTCTGACGACGTATGGATTTTTCTCGATTTTTTGAGGTACTGTACATGGACCTGGCCGAAACTGAAACATCTCCTTTGAACAAACTAATAAGAGGAGATGCAATCTCTTATAATGTCATAATTTTTTTTGGAATATGGGGCTCAGTTTTGTCTCGCTCACGGGCCGCATAAATACCCTGCGGGCCGTATGTTGGACACCCCTGGTCTATAACCTATAAAGTTAAGGTACCTATAATATATACAACCATTATTTATGTAGAAGACGTAAAACGGGGTAACTGGCATTTTATTTTGGAATTTCACGTTTAAAGGAAGAGGGGTGGGTTAAAGAGGATTGCAAGATGGGAGGAGGGATTCCAACCCCCCATGATTACCTTCAACGATGGACTCATGAGAGATCATATTATAGAAATAAAGTACTTTCACACATGATCTAAATATTGTTTTGGTTTTGTTATATAACGTCAGTTGCACTCACATGATCGGTGTAAAATCGGTACGGTTAAGCAACACTCAGCGTGGCCCGGATATGGATGGGTGACCGCGTATTTCGGAGGGCACGTAACTGAGGTCTAATTTGTTGCACAAATTGAATGACATCAATTTCGTATAAAATAATAAATACGAACAAATATAAACATAATGGAGGGCAATGTTGTATGCGGATCGTATAATCTTTTTTTTTTTATAAGCAATCAATAACGTCCACAACAACGGAGGAGTAGCTGACGTATCATATACTTTTTTCTTGAAGGCCACCATAAATAATCAGCCCATTACTGTCCCACTGCTGGGCACAGTTCACCACGCTGGCCTGGTGCGGGTTGGCGGACTACACACACCATTGAGAACATATTTTTTGTGGAGCTCTTTTGCAGGTTTCCTCACGATGGTTTTCCTTCACTGTTAACGTGATAATCAAATTCTGATCCGCAAATAAATCCGAAAAGTTAGAGGTGCAGGCTGGGATCGAACCTACCTGTATGGAAGGCAAGCGGTCAACCACTAGGCTATCACTGCTTCTCTAGTGTGATCTTACAGGACCTGGAGCCCCCCTTCGGTGCCGAAGATGACCGCTCCGGTGGTTTTAGCCGGTAGGAGACCGGCATACCCCTTCGCCCTTCCCCGGGGTGAAGGAAGTTCCATGTAGAATTTCCACTGGACACCAATAAAAAAAGGCTATCACTGTTAAAGCCCCATGTTGTCTATCATATTTTTGGGGGTTAGGCTTTCGGTATTCGTCACTCACGTACGAAAAGCAGCAAGGTTGGTACTTCACGCCGGTATTCCGTGATGGGGTGGTACTTCCCCGGTCGAGCCAGCCCATTTATGAGCTCCAGTCAACCGATGATTCAAGCTAGGGTCTCTCACGCAACAAAGTACATTCTCTATGTAGTTAGTATGAAAGCAGAGCAAAGCAGCGAAGAGTTTGTTGTCCGTACTGACTATATAGATAGCACGGCTCTATCTCCCATAGATGTCGTAAAAGGTGACTAAGGGACTGTAAACCAGAGGGATGGGCAGCGGCGTCCCTTCTGTGGGACAGTGGCCATACTGAACTCACCTTTTTTTTTTCTTTTTTTTTTTTTTTGTCCAGTGGAAATTCTACATGGAACTTCCTTCACCCCGGGGAAGGGTGAAGGGGTATGCCGGACTCCTACCGGCTAAAACCACTGGAGCGGTCATCTTCGGCACCGAAGGGGGGCTCCAGGTCCTCGTAAGATCACACTAGAGAATACTGAACTCACCTACCCGCCTGCCAAGCGTGTTGAGTACCGGCAAATTCTCCCCAAAATGAGGACATAATTGTGAATGGAAGAGGCCTTTGTTCAGTAGTGGACGTCATATGGCTGATATTATCATCATCCTCGTCATCATGAAAGTAGACACGCATCATCATCATATCAGCCAAAGGACGTCCACTGCTGAACAAAGGCTTCCCCCATAGATTTCCACAACGAGCGGACACATGTGGCCCTCGTCCAACAACTCCCAGCGATCTTCACCAGGTCGTCTGTCCACCTCGTTGGAGGTCGTCCCACGATGCGCGTTCCGGTGCGTGGTCTCCAGTCGAGAACCTTTTTACCCCAACGGCCATCAATTCTACAAGCAAGACACACATTATCATCATCATCATCATATCGGGCTATAGACGTCCACTGCTGAACAAAGGCCTCCCCCATAGATATCCACAATAGTGTCATCATTTTGGGGGGAATTTGCCAATACTCACCACGCTTGGCAGGCTGGTTGGAGAGCGCAGAATGGCTGCTATTTCACAGAAGGGACGCTGCTGCCCATCCCTCTGGTTTTAAGTCCCTTAGTCGCCCTTTGCGATATCACGGGAAGAGATGAAGTGGTGCTATATTCTTAATCCGTACACCACACAGAATACACGTGGTTCATTATAATAAAATACTTTTAAACCGCTGGGGCTACAAACTTGAAATGTTGGCAGTTAATGCCTTTAATAACGTAGGCATCCACTGTGGAAGAAATTTTAGAAATGCTACCCTTAAAGTGGTTAAATAGGGGTTGAAAGGTTGTGTGAAAATCCGTCCGTCCGTAGTTACTTTACCCATTGATAAGTCTTTATTGTATTAAAAACAAAAATGTCTTCAAGAAATACAATTTTTATTTAAATTTTCACAGTACAATTTTCTACTACTAACATTTTGTACTACTGTAAATCCGTAAGATTTTCATCATATCAGCCACAGGACGTCCACTGCTGAACAAAGGCCTCCCCCTTAGATTTCCACAACGAGCGGTCACATGCCGCTCTCATCCAACGACTCCCAGCGACCTTCACCAGATCGTCTGTCCACCTCGTTGGAGGTCGTCCCACGCTGCGTTTTCCGGTGCGCGGTCTCCATTCGAGAACCTTTGTGCCCCAACGGCCATCAGTTCTACGAGCAATGTGCCCTGCCCATTGCCACTTCAGTTTACTAATCCTTTCAGCTATGTCGACAACTTTAGTTCTTCTACGGATCTCCTCATTTCTGATTCGATCTCGTAGAGAAATACCAAGCATAGCTCTCTCCATAGCTCGCTGAGTGACCTTGAGCTTTCTTATGAGGCCTATTGTGAGTGACCACGTCTCTGTTCCATATGTCATCACTGGTAACACACACTGGTTAAAGACTTGCGTCTTGAGGCATTGCGGTATTGTTGACGAAAAGACGTTGCGAAGTTTCCCGAACGCTGCCCAGCCGAGTCGGATTCGACGATTGACCTCTTTCTCGAAGTTGGACCTACCTAACTGGACAGTTTGTCCTAGGTAGACATACTCGTCAACAACTTCGAGAACAGAGCTCCCAACGGATATTGGGATGGGCACGACATGGACATTTGACATGACTTTCGTCTTGCCCATGTTCATTTTAAGGCCCACCTGTTGGGAAACTCTGTTGAGATCATCGAGCATTGTGCTGAGCTCTTGCAGCGATTCTGCCATGACTACGATGTCATCGGCAAATCGAAGGTGAGTGATATACTCGCCATTGATGTTAATGCCGAATCCTTTCCACTCCAGTAGCTTGAAGGCATCCTCCATTGCAGCGGTGCACAGTTTCGGGGAAATGACGTCCCCCTGTCTCACACCTCTCTGCAATGGAATTGCCCCCGTGCTCTGTTCATGTACTCGGACCGACATGGTGGCGTTTCTGTATAAGCACTTCAACACTTCAATGTACCGATAGTCAATCTGGCACCGCTGCAGAGATTGCAGCACTGCCCAGGTTTCGATCGAATCGAAGGCTTTCTCATAGTCCACAAACGCCAAGCATAGTGGCAGATTATACTCCTCGGTCTTCTGTATAACCTGCCGCAGCGTATGGATGTGGTCTATGGTACTGAAACCTTTACGTAAGATTTTGCTGAACATATATTGTGTTTTTTGGTAGGTATTGACCCAAGCGCTCACCCCCTGCAGTATGTCGTGCTATTTACTGGACACACCGTATAAGTAAGATCTACGAAAGTTTGTATTTGGCTTTTTGATTCAAAATAAAGAAATACGTGTTTCAGTGTTTTTATAAATTGTACTCGTAAAAGAGTGAACGTTTTTATGGAATATCTGTTATTTCCGAATATAAAATATATTTCACTTGGATAAGTGATAGAGACTATATTTGTATCCATATTGACATAAATAAACGCGCGGGTGAAACCACTGGCAACAGATATTAATGTGTACAGAACCTGAAAAGAAATATAAACTCGTCATTGCCCGACGTTCGTCTAGAAAAACAATTTGTTAAAATGACAAAAAGTTCTATCGTACTTAATTAAGGATTTATGTTTTATATTTTTTCTTTTAGAAACGGCTCTTGAAATATTACTTGGACGTAAATTAAAAAGTTTGTATTTTGACAAGTGTTGTGAAGTTTTGAGATAATGGTCAAGTGTTGATTGAGATATGGTCGTTTGTTTCATTTTAGTAGCATATTTCTTATCTTTTCAAAGTGTCTGCGAATATTTTTATAATAGTCATTTCAATTGATATATTTCTTGAGGTCGTAAACCGATGAGTCAATCTAGCGTTAATCTACTTATTTAAGATAAAAGGGGGTTGAGGGATTAATAGTTTACTGATTCAGTATTCACTACTTTTTTTATATGTTTTTATTGATCCGGTTGAAAAACATCATGTACTTCCTCCGTCCTGGGAAAGGGCAGAGGGGTATGCCGGACTCCTACCGGCTAAAACCACTAGAGCGGTCATCTTCGGCACCGAAGGGGGGCTCCAGGTCCTCGTAAGATCACACTAGAGCCTCTAACATAACCTAGGTGTGAGATTCCGCGAGGCAGACAAAGCCGTTTGAAAAATTACCCAAGTCACAAATATAGAAACATAACTCAATATTCAACTTCGCAAACACGCGCGAATACTAAAACGAACGAAGTGTTTGTTTCTTTCATAAGATTTGTTATTATTTTGATTTTAGAAATTACTTTTTTAAATCTGCCTGTTCAGCCATTTGACGGCAGCATAGTGCATCACCAAAAAACAAACAATTCAGTAAAGTTTTTATAAATATTTAGCCAATGTAAATCTGAGTTGTTTCGTGTATATGGTTTAACATAAAATGAAGGACTTTTCAAGTGACTTTCAGCACTATTTGTTATTCATGTAATGAGTAAGCAAAAACGGGCGGTCTCCTTTCACTTGAATTCGTCGTCTCGTTTGAGAAACAGACATCCAAACACACAAACTTTCACATGTTTATTATTAGTAAAACAACCGAAACACACACTGTTTAAGTGTTTATATCTAGCTGTTTTGAATCTCAAAAAATTGTGTTAACAAATTAACGTTCAAATATTAATATTCCTTGTAAGCTGAATAGCACATAAGTTACACCTACCTATTTTGCCATAATTTTCTCTTGCAGGTGAACACTTGTAATTCTTATGTAAAAAAAAAACAACATTTTTATTAAAGTGGACGTCTTTCGGAGCCATGAGATTAACAAGGTCAAATAACCAAAGCGAGTCCCGTACAAAAAATAAATAATTGGCACCTGAAGCTATTCTTTAGGCATCTTTGATGATTAAAGAATAGCACAAGGTATTCAAAATATGTTTTAAAACCTCGCAATTAAAATATAATTTGTTTTATGATTATGATGACATTGAGAGTGGATTTGTATGACACGTTCAGAAAACTAAATAATGATATTTTAAATGCCGAAAGTTATTCTTTAGGGACCAAAGATCCAAAGTAAAACTACATAAACTACTCAAAAAATGTTTATTTTTGTGCACAAATCCTGCCATGATTCTTTGAATGCAACGTTTTATACGTAACGTTTCATGGGCGCTTGCGCGGCCTATAACTTAATAACGAACCGACCCGGAGACGTAATTTAACACAAGTGCTACAGTTTCGCCCCAGTCAAGACCTTCATGTAGAACGCTACTATCACAAATTACTGTAAGGTTTCAGTCTTATTCAATGCAAATGTGGTTTGTCCTTATCTTTCTAAATCAAACGTGGCAATGAAATTTAAGGACAAGAGAAATTTGAATTAGGTTGGTTCGAACAATGATTTATATTATTATGAATATAATATAGATACAATATAAGGAAATATAGTTTAATAATAATATATCGACTTCAGAACACACCAAAAAGTAAATACAAGTATTAACACCAAAAATCAAGTTCAATTAGGGTTCTTATCGCTACTCGGCGATCTCATACAGCCAACCTTTTGGGAGGAATGAAAATCTTGGTACCTAATGCACAAACGGCAGTCAGCAGTGTATTAAGAAATTATTTCAAAAGTTAAGTAGAATAGTATTGTAAACATATACACGAATTTACACATTACGTATATAATCAAATATATACATGGACTATTTGCCCGCCCCAGCTTTGCACAGGGGATATGCAAACAATATTTTTAATAAATTAACGTGATCCCATCACGTAAATTTATTAAAAAGGTGTATTTTTCGATTTTTATTTCTGCAGTTATATTGGATAATAAGCGAGTAAGCACAAAAACAGAATATTTTATCACCGTCTTATTACAAATACGCACACAGATAAATGACACGGGCCGTTTTGGTAAAATTGTAAATGTTTTATTATAATGAGTAATAATCGCGATACTCTAAGACTTTGCTGTAAAAAGGTATTATTTAATATAGCAACACTCATATAGCAACTTTTCTCAAAAAAATATGGAAATCGCAATAGTTAGAATAATTGTAATTTCCATTTCGACTTTTTATTATTCCTACAGGTATTTACACAATTTACCACTTTTTTCTTTGAGCACTTGTGTTTTTTTTTCACCTTTTAATTACAGCGACACGATTTTATTTTTGTTGGCTTTATTTGTACGTTTCATACCTACGTGTTTTGATTGCAACTTTATTTAATAACGACTTCATACATAAAAACCACCGTGTGGTGCCGGCTAAGACTACCACCACCCCATCACATCCCGTGGGTGACGTAAAAGGCGACACTGGGATTAGCCGGAGGATGGGCAGCAGCGTCCTTCAAGCACATTTGTAACATTTATAACTTAACTGCGATCGCCAACCCGTCTGCCAAACGATTTTGATGCAATGAGCACACAACACAAACCCACAGCGGTCGTTGTGGCAATCTTTAGAGAAGGCTTCTGTTCAGTAGTGAACGATTTTCAGCTGAAATGACGATTATGAAATAGAATTACAACTTGCTTTTAATAAAAGCACAATCACAATAGCCAGCCCCCTTAAAATATTTTTCACTATTTTTGTGGGACCCTTTATATTTAAGTCGCTACTAACTCAAAACTTGGACCATACCTCAATAATTGTGCTCCACTGAGACATCAAAAACAATTGCCAACCGCCATTCATCGGATTCAATTCGCTTGTTCTTTTTTTAAATTGAAAGTGAACATTTGAAGTAATTTTGTCTGCTTTAAGTAATTTACTTATGATTTCGCAGATATTGGAGTTGAAAATTCGCGTTTTTCATCTCTTTGTTTTCTTTCAATAGAAAGTTTAAGTAAGATTGAGTTTTATTCGCGGTTGCACCTTTTTTAGTTATGAAACGTGATGCCTGATTGCGATTTTATGTAGTTTAATCATCATCATATCAACCAAAGGACGTCTGTACAAAGTCGTCGCCCATAGATTTCCACAATTGTTTCGTCGTTTTGGGGGGAAACTCCCTGTACTCACCACGCTTAGCAGGCAGGTCGGTCGCAGTATGGCCGCTGTTCCACAGAACGGACTTATATGTTTGTAGCTTATAGGGCCTCGCTGAATTATACAAACAGTTACTCTTGCCTTCTTCGTAAAAAAAAGACAACACGCACCTTCGTCCGCGGGGGACTAACTTGAACCTTTAATTAAGAGAACGTGATAACGCAAAATAACGTACATTCTATGTCTTGTTCACAGACATAATCTAATTAATTCTTATTTGTATGTGCGCACTGCTATATATATCAAACTATACTTTCCAGTATAAGCTGATCTCGCATTGTGTTCATCATTTCGGTCGAATAAAGTCCACTGCTGGACACTGGCTTCCCCCAGAGATCACTGCAACGACCGATATGGGTGTGTCGTGTGCTCATTGGGGGGTTTTGTCATAATCGCCACGCTTGGCAAGCGGGTTGGCGATCGCAGTTGAGTTGTTAATGTACTCGAAGGACGCTGCTGCCCATCCTCCGGCTAATCCCATAGTCGCCTTTTACGACACCCAAAGGATGAGATGGGTTGGTGCTATTCGTAGCCGGCACCACACAGCTTTATGTTGGCTTTCCGTAAAATAAGAGACCAGTATAACTAGAAATATATAGCTTGATATGTAACCATGTGTAGTGTAGCAGGCTTAAGCAGCCTTATTATGCAGTCCCGTCATCCGCGCATAACTATGCCACACGAGTGCGGATACATAGGGGGTTAGCACAAGTACTAAACTACTACTAGTTAGACAATGATGTTTTACAAACAGATGCGCCATACACGAACATTATGACACTACAGAACGGCGTAAATTTTACTATACCTACTGCCAGTACAGCTATCATGCGCGAAGGAACGGAGAGAAAATGAAAGCCACCATGCGGCATACCGGTTGTTAGAAAGAGATGAATATACATCTTTAGTTACGTCAGGTAGCAGCTCTGCGCATGCTCGTTCGATGTCCTCCTGACGCCGGCCGCCATTAGACCGCATAATAAAACAAAATACTGTAATTTTATTTACAGTATAGATTCTAAGCATGGAATGTATTTTTCTCATAGTTGTACCTACTAAAATTGGTGCATAAACCTTATATAAACACAGGAGTACATTTTTTCCGCAATATGTTGCAAGAATTACGTATAAGAATGACGTCTAGTTGCGACCAGCTGCGACACTGGTCGGTGCGCGACTAAATGAACTTCGGGCCATTACCTTGCTTTCATATGACTATCATAGAGCGCGGGCAACACATCTACACTTATAAAAACATGTTAGTAGTAAGACGAAACTACTCCCGCACGGTAATATAATGAACATTCATACATAGACTTAAGATCGTGCTCTGTATATTATACACTTTACAGTAACAACATACAATAGCGGACAGCGAGCTTGCCGCAATCTAACTGAAAGAAAGAAAAATCGTTTACTGGCACATACAAAACATTTTAAACAAGTGGATAAAAACATATTAAAGATAGTAAAAAAAAAATAGAAAAACTTTGATGTCTTACATTTTATACCTCAGTGCCATAGGGGCGAACAGCTCAGCATTATGTTACGTGTCAGTACAGAGCACTGGCCACCTAACGCTGGTTTTCAGCTGCAACCCACGAGAGCCTACGCTCGAATACACCAAACACGTTACTTCTTTGATTTGTATTTGTTGTATCGTGTAGTTTTTTATGTATACATGTGGCGTGTAAATATTGTAAGTGTGCAAAGTAAGAAAGACTTTTACTAATATAGGCAAAGGAATATAATGTGTACTTATTTGACTTTATATCCATAAAAGTAAGGTATCATGCGATCTTCCATGAATAATAATACCATCGTCAATGCTGGTCATCAGCAATCGGTTGTACGCAGTGACTTCGTTATCAGTAAATATACATTAAATAAATACATAAATAATCAAATAACAGATGAATTAACTTGAATATTTTCGTACTGTTTTTGATACTGTAACAAGTACACTTTAAGTTTGACTTTGAATGTGGAGCTGCTTCGGATTTGTTTTAATGGTGGGGGGATATTATTCCAACACTTAGTGGCTGCGTACCGAAAACTGCCTCTAAAAGCCGCAGACCTATGATATGGGATGGAGTTTGTGCCTATTTTTTTTTTTTTTTTTTTTTTATGATGTGCTTCTCGCACTCATCCCAAGAGCTCATATAGCTGCTTAATCGGGCAATGTGCCTATTTGTCCAGGCCAGCTTGTTGTATAGGTAAGAGTGTGAGTGAAAATTAATGATGCCAAAAAGTAAAGTCGCTAAATGAAGTTTACGTCGAGCATTCATTTTAAGAATGCTATGTTTATTGAGAAAAGGTGTTATATAGCTTCTCCGTGGAATATCAAAGCAGAAACGAGCACAGACGTTCTGAAGTCTCTGTATTGTCCTGTCAGTTTTGGAAGAAGTCTTTGGCCTCTCTTAGATACGGACGCATTTTGCATAACATCTTTAATCTGTAATAACAGTTGCGAACAGACTCAGACACATGTTTATCAAAACGAAGGTCCGCATCCATTAAAAGGCCTAAATTGCGCGTTTCGTAGACACGTTCGATTGGTTCACCCATAACGATTATATTGCTATTGGTATGTTTGATTGCACTGGTTTGGGCTATAGTTCCGAAAAGCACATATTTCGTTTTAGTTGGGTTCAATGCGAGACAGTTTTTTTCAATGCGAGACAGTAACTACTCGATGGTTGATGCCTTACCGCGCACTTCAAGTGAGTGGGCCGCGATGATACAGCAAGTTATATGACTGATCAGTACCACTGCCACCTAACATTATGCTGAGCTGTTGGCCCTTTGGCACTATAATTTTGTCACTGTGCACGATATGTGTTGCCTTTTAGTTAGTTTTATGATTTTAATATTTAAGTTTATTTTTATTTTGTATATTGTCTGTGCCAATAAAATAATTTTTCTTTCTTTCTGATCGTGGTACGGAGCGTAAGCGTATAACCAGCGGCCTCTTCACCGACCACGCGTGGATATCGAGCTTTCTGCTAGACGTCGCCGCGTGGATAGCGAGCGGTCGGTCTTCGATTTGGGCGGAGCCGTGTGGGTACTGTGCTGGGGTGCAATTCCTTAAGCTCAAACATCCATACATCCTTGAATATAGAATCGAAATAACGTTGTAAAACCAATTTGGTATTCGCTAAGACATGATTGAAGCTATTCAAGGAAACATTGCAGACGGTGAGCCATGAGGGCCACCAGCCTTAGCGAATACCAAATTGGGTTATCACCATTATTTCAATTCTGTATTCAAGGATGTATGAATTTTTGAGCTTAGAGAATTGCACCCCTGGAGCGTGATCGTGTAAGTGAGCTACTACCTTATCATGCCTAATCTACCGATGCGATGTCGCGCGCGCGGTATGCAAACTTCTTATTTAACTTATTCTTGGAACAAACTAAAACATGGTTTGAAAATTATTCCAATCGATTCTATTACTGATTCTGAACTTTTTCAGGTTTCGTATACACTAAGAATAATGTTGTATACAATTGCCGTGTGGTGCCGGCTTTGCCGTGTGGTGCCGGCTCAGAATACCACCACCCCATCTCCTCCCGTGGGTGTCGTATAAGTCGACTAAGGGATTAGCCGGAGGATGGGCAGCAGCGTCCTTCAAGTACCTTAACAACTCAACTGCGATCGCCAACCCGTCTGCCAAGCGTGGCGATTATGGCAAAACCCTCCAATGAGCCCACAACACACCCATATCGGTCGTTGTGGTGATCTTTGAGGGAGGCCTGTGTCCAGCAGTGGACTTCATTCGGCCAAAATGATGATGATGATGACAGTTATTGCGTCACGATCGCGTTCCTTGCTTGATATCATTTCGCTGTATTTTACTATTTCACGACTTGAGACAAATAAATCGCTTCCGCTCTTGCTTTACGCCACAGATAAGCAATTTATCGTATAAATATAATTCTCATTCACGCCCACTAAACTCTGACCTCATGAGACATTCGTTTGCCAAGCAATAAAAATCCGGAGTAAACATATTAGAGAGAGGCTCTCTACGTTAGGATCAAAGAACGAAATACCTCATAGACGTAGAAAATCGACCACATCGCGTTGCAATTGAAAATTGGTTAGCACAAACATATTTTACATAAGCTCATATAAGTCGAGTAAGGTGCGGCTGTATATGTAGCACAGCGCACAGCAAGGCGGCGGATCCTTTACAATCCCCCTCCCCCGAAATGTGCTTAGGCAGGCAGGCTTAGCACAAACATATTTTACACTAGCTGGGACCCGCGGTTCACCCGAGTTTAATTTAAAAGAAATTGGATTATCTATACAAATAAATACTTCGACATAGACACTTGACATAGAATATATATATTGGATGTCAAGGGTTTTTTTTGCGCGGAACCCTAATTATTTTTCTAAGATAAATGTAGCCTAAGTTATCCCTTATAACATCAGCTATCTGCCAGTGGAAGTCCCGTCAAAATCGGTCCAGCCGTTTCGAAGATTGCCCGGAACAAACAGACAGACAGACACAAAAATTAAAATTTGTTTGATGTTATATGTACGGTACATATAACATCAAACATACTTTCATATGCATTTAGTAAAAAGCTGTTATTTTGACATTACAAACAGACACTTCAATTTTATTTATTTGTGTAGATAAGCTGTCAGAGTCGGGTAAGGTGCGGCTGTATGTGTAGCACAGCGCACAGCAAGGCGGCGGATCCTTTACAATCCCCTCCTCCGAAATGCGCTTAGGCCTTTTTATAATCACTTCCTCTCCGATAGAGGGGGTGATCGCTTTACAGCTATTCCCTCCGAGATATGCGGCTCAAGTGTGATTGTTTGCGAATTCCTGAAGCCCCTCTTTGGTGCCGAAGATGACCGCTCCGGTAGTTTTAGGCAATTGTGAGTCTAGCATGCTCGCCGCCCTTCCGAGGGACAAAGAAAGACATTTTTTCTAAACGTTGCCCCACACTAGGGTTTCTCCTGGGTCGTGGGTGCGTTTACAAACACAAATTCCACACACAATACACCCAGACCCGGAACAACTACCTGCAGATCGTACAAATATTTGTTCCGTTCTGGAATCGAACCCACCACCCGGTGCGGAGCAGCCAACTGTATCAGCCACTACACCAACCGTGCCGACAAAACAAAATGTTTATTCCTTAAACATTCTGGGATCGCCTGCTTGGCGTCTAACGGCCGAAATTAATAATCAATCTAATTCTAAATCTTCAGATTTAAGATTTTGTAATTTATCCGCTGTTGTGTTACAGTCATATATACGGAGCAGAATAACAGACACAGGTTAGCACTGAAAAACAGCTCTGTGTTGCGGCTAATATTAAAACACAGTATTATGCCGAGTGTTGACCTGTTTGGCACTTTTAAGACGTGCATCAGCAAACTGAATTTTTTTTATGATTATTTTCTTTTGTATCTCATTTTTTATTTCTATTCTACGATCAATCTTTCTGTTGTGTGGTTTTTATAGCAAGTTAAGTGTAGTTTTTAGATTAATTAATATGAATGTACCGATGCGCGTTTTGTTGTGGTAATAAATCGCTTTTTTTTCTTCTTTCACATATCCGTAATCCAAAATCCAAAATGTTTGGCTCAGATTGATTATTAATTTCGGACGTAAGTTGGCATTAGCTTCCATTGTACCCAGAGACGGCTGAATATCAGCATTTTATTCAAACCGACTCCACACCGATCAATCTTACAAAATTACTGAGTGCTACCGTAATCCTATAGTTATTATATAAGCAATCAATTTACGACAATTCTACAGCTTTCTTGGATGTTAGCCGGTGAAGCCATTTCGAGAACGCCTCCTCGTTTTGAGATGTTCGCAGTTCTAACTAAAGCAATTTCATCATCATCATCATCATATCAGCCAAAAGGCACTGGCAAATAATGGTCTCCCCCATAAAAGTAAGAAAGAAGAAGAAAGAAAATAATTTATTTTGCACAAACCCAGGACACTCACAACTTAAATACGTAATATATATATACATAGGCTGCACTAAAAGTATCGGGAATGGAATATTTCCACTGTTCCTGTCATATTAAAATCTTTTTAATTGAAAACTCCTTGGTTTTACAAATCGAATACCATTTATTTATTTAAAAAAAGATTCACGGTCTTGTCACAAGGTTTTGTCAAACTTGTTTAGTCGTTGAGAAAATGGAATTGACTCGAGAAAATTCAAGAGCGACGATTTATTATGACTTTCGAAGTGGTTTAACACAAAAACAGTGTGTTGACCGGATGATTTCTGCATTTGGTGATGAAGCCCCATCCAAAACCACAATTTATCGCTGGTTTGCTGAATTTCAACGTGGACGTGTCAAGCTCAGTGATGATCCTCGTCAAGGTCGTCCAAAAACTGCAGTCACCCAAGAAAACGTTGATGCTGTGCGTAAGCTGATTGAGGAAGATCGACATGTGACATACCGCGAAATTCAGGCAACTTTAGACATTGGCATGAGTCAAATACAAATAATCTTGCATGAACAATTAGGTGTAAAAAAGTTGTTTTCCCGATGGATACCGCATTTGCTATGTGAAGAGCAAAAAGCGGCTCGCGTTACTTGGTGCGTCAGAACTCTCGAAAGATTCCACGCAGGATCCTCAAATGCTGTATACAACATCGTATCAGGTGACGAATCCTGGATATATACGTACGAACCCGAAACAAAAAACCAGTCACGAGTTTGGGTGTTCGAAAATGAGTTAAAGCCAACAAAAATTGTTCGTTCACGGAGTGTTGCAGAAAAAATGGTGGCCACGTTTGTCTCCAAAACCGGCCATGTTACGACTATTCCTCTTGAGGGACAAAGAACGGTTAATGCAGAATGGTATGCTAGCATTTGTTTGCCACAGGTCGTTTCTGAACTCCGTAGAGAGAACTGCAACCGCCGCATCATCCTCCATCACGACAATGCGAGTTCTCACACCGCGCACAGAACAAAAGAGTTTTTAGAGCAAGAAAACATAGAATTATTAGACCATCCGCCGTACAGCCCCGACCTAAGCCCTAATGATTTCTATACTTTCCCTAAAATAAAGAATAAATTGCGTGGACAGAGATTTTCATCACCTAAAGAAGCTGTGGACGCCTACAAAACGGCCATTTTGGAGACCCCAACTTCCGAATGGAATGGTTGCTTCAATAATTGGTTCCATCGTATGGAAAAATGTGTCAAATTTCGCGGAGAATACTTCGAAAAGCAATAAATACATTTTTAAATAGTAATGTTGTGTCACTTCCTTGATTCCCGAAATTTTCAGTGCCGCCCTCGTATATATATATATATATATACACAAAAACGCTTCTTAAAACTATTACCTAATTAAGCTGCTATGTGCCCAACAGCTGAGCCAAATAGATTCAATTCAGCATTATGTCAGACAGCTAGTGCCTGACGCTGATTTTCAGCTGAACCTACTTTTCATGTGGGTTGGTGAGCGCAGAATGGCTGCAGCTCCACAGAACGGACGTTGCTGCCCATATAGTCTTTCAGTTGCCTTTTACGACATCCACGGGAGATGAAGTGGGTGCTATATTCTTATTCCGGACACCACACGGATGGCAGACATAAGATAATACCGGCGTCATTTAGATTTATTGACGAGATGAAACATTCTACAAGACATCACTCTGTAAGTTGCTCATTCCAATCCGAATCATTACAAAGAGATTGAATCTAGCAAGCATCATCGAGCCATTATTCAATTGGCTGCCCTAGATTCCTCAAGTGATTTCGGTCTAAGCAAACGAAGCTTAGACTCAAATCACTTGACACAGTCCGCGGTGTAAGTTACGAGCGTCATTTTTTGTTGCCCCGTAGAAGTTGGCGGTGGCTCCAACATTCTGTTGTTTTTGCGGTTATGTCTCAACAATATTCTGTATACATTGAGTTACCGTGTGGTGCCGGCTCAGAATGCCACCACCCCATCTCCTCCCATGGGTGTCGTAAAAGTCGACTAAGGGATTAGCCGGAGGATGGGCAGCAGCGTCCTTCGAGTACATTAACAATTCAACTGCGATCGCCAACCCGATTTAGCAAAGGCGATTATGGCAAAACCCCTCAATGAGCGAGAATAAATCCATATCGGTGGTTGTGGTGATCTTTGGGGGAGGCCTGTGTCCAGCAGTGGATTTCACTCGGCCGAAATGATGAGTTCCCTGCTTGTAACAAAGAGGTCGCTAAGCCATCACACGACAACCTTCATATGCGTCAAAGTACTTCCAATCACTGTTAGCGGTTATCATGTCAGTGCAAATACATCCACTGCTGAACATTGTGTCATCAATTTGGGGGCAATTAGCCAGTACTCACCACGCATGGCAGGCGGGTTGGTGAGCGCAGTATGGCTACTGTTCCAGCGGAAGAACGCTGCTGCCCATTCCTCTGGTTGAGCGTCCCTTAGTCGCATATAACGACATCCACGGGAGGAGATGGAGTGGTGCTATATTCTTAATCTGGACGCCACACGAAACTGTTATCATATCGGCCGTTTATACGTCCACTGTTGAACAAAGGCTTTCCCCACAGATTCCACAACTGTGTCATAATTTCGGGGGGTATTTGCCAATGCTCACCACGCTAGGCAGGCGGGTTGGTGAGTGCAGTATGGCTACCGGTTCACAAAAGGGACGCTCTTAGCAGTACTAAAAAAGTTAAGTTAACAAATTTAAGTGTGAAAAAAGGTGGACCCTTTTTTTTATTTATTTATGTCCAGTGGAAATTCTACATGGAACTTCCTTCACCCCGGGGAAGGGCGAAGGGGTGTGCCGGACTCCTACCGGCTAAAACCACTGGAGCGGTCATCTTCGGCACCGAAGGGGGGCTCCAGGTCCTCGTAAGATCACACTAGAAAGAAAGAAAGAAAGAAAGAAAAACGTTTATTCTTAAACGCACACAGTCATCCAGAAATTGTAATTATTAATACAAACTTTAGAGGACGGAACAATACTCGTGACACACCACGCCAAGTGACATGTTATGGAGAGAAAAAGAATCAAAATTTCGTATTTGGGATCGCCTTATTTGTGTATATGTGGGATGACGTTGTATGTCACCAGTGAGTCACCAGGATTTTGAAGGTTAACTGTGTGACGCCAGAAAAGGCCGCTATCTCAGCTATAAGCTGCAACAAAACAATGTTGCAGCGCTGGTCTTCCGATAGGGCCCAAAGTGAAGCCACGCACAGCTACATATGACAAAATTATACAGATAAATTATTTATGTATACAATAATATTCACATACTAATAGAAATTCGCATTGAAAGCATAAGATGATTTATAGAATTTTATAATTAATATTAAACATTTACAATAATTGAAATTCAATAACTGAACATAATGATTAAACTATAATAATATTTATAATCGATTACAAATATTTAGTCGATTTGTGCAACCCTCGCGTCCACCTCTACTTATTGTCTATTACAAAAGGAAGTGTTAATAAGCGCGGGGTTCACATTTGAAAACCACAGATTAAAGAGCTATTAAGTGAAAATCTTCTGAAACAAACAAACAAATAATGGCTGCCTTGCCTGAAAGCTATTTTGTCATGAAAGAATATTAAAAACTAAGACTCAGAAACAATCTAAAGAATAATTAATATGTAAAGTTGTGTATAATTACAATTTTGAATAAATTCACTATTTTATCACCAGAAAATATCCAATATTTTTTCAAAGATGCCATGAGTCAAGTCTAAATGTATGGCATAAGAATAATTTATTTGATGCCCGTTCCCGTATTTAATTAACGCCACCACTATTATTAGTGTGCATACCCTAGGTGAGTTTACATGTTCCTGCTTTGTTCACCCATTAGATATTTTTTATAATTGGTACAAAATCTATAAACTGTTTTTAGAGCACGTAGTGGTGGTGGTAGATCGTTCCAGCAGCGGGTAGCAGCGAACTTAAAACAACCTCGGAACGCAGCTGTCCGATGATTTTGCGTGATCATAAGGTAAGAAGAAGCTCTGGTTTTATGTTTGTTGTAATTTCGAGACCAGGACAGTTTGTCGTAAAGATATTCCGGTTGTCCTGATAAAACAACACCAAACAGTAACGTAGCGAAATGCAGCCTCCTGCGAGACGACATCTTCATAATACTCTGCTCATTTAAAAAAGGAGTTATGTGTGATCGTGGAGGTACATTTAAACAAAAACGAGCACATGCATTTTGCACCCGCTGGATGAGCCTCTCAGTTCTGTTGAGCAAACAGGTCCCATACACCGTGTCAGCATAATTCAACTTGGACAGTATGAGAGACTCGCATAGCATCATGCGGATATCCACACTGATGTATGGACGCACTCGGTATAGTAGCTTAAGTCGGTAAAAAACTAGAGCCGCCCATTGGTGCCACGCCTTTAGGCACATCACGGAGGGGATGACTGTAAAGCGGTCACCCACTCTAGCGGAGGGAAGGCGACTGTAAAAAGGTCGCCCCCCAGGCACTTCTCGGGGAGGATTGTAAAGGATCCCCCCAAGCCTCGCTTTGCGCTGTGCTGAGCACACGGCGGCACGTGACCACGTGCGCGCCACCGTCTTCCCGGGGGATGTGTGGTCCACCTAACAAAATAATATTTGACAGGTAGTGTCGGATGATAATAGCTGATATTATTTTACTAAGAATTGAGGACCTCGCACGAGTATTTTGGCGTATAGTTTCGTAATTGTAACGTTAATGTGAGTGAATTTAGAATCGAAAATACAACTTAATACCTTATAGCCATTACGTTTAAATTTATACGACAAACACAATTCGTATCATATATAGGTATGAATGCATACATAGGTAGAAATGCCAGCCGTGTGGTGTCGGCTCAGAATACCACCACCCCGTCTCCTCCCGTGGGTGTCGTAAAAGTCGACTAAGGGATTAGCTGGAGGATGGGCAGCAGCGTCCTTCGAGTACATTATCAACTCAACTGCGATCGCCAACCGATTATGGCAAAACCCCCAATGAGCCCACAACACACCCATATCGGTCGTTGTGGTGATCTTTGGGGGAGGCCTGTGTCCAGCAGTGGACATACGGCCGGTATGATGATGATAGGTATGCCTAAATTCTTCAGTTTTAATAAAAAAATATGTGCGAATCAAGTATTTTCAATCCAAAGTTTAACAATTTACTTTCAAATTTAACGCCCTATTGACAACACCTCATCATTTCAGCCGAAAAACGTCCACTGCTGGACAGAAGCCTCCCCTAAAGATTATGTGCTCATTGGAGGGTTTTGCCATAATCGCCACGCTTGGCAGACGGGTTGGCGATCGCAGTTGTTATAAATGTACTCGAAGGACGCTGCTGCCCATCCTTCGGCTAATCCCATAGTTGCCTTTTACGACAGCCACGGGATGAGATGGGGTGGTGGCATTCTTAGCCGGCACCACACGGCAACGCCTATATTATATTAATTAAATTCACATTACATACCGTTGTGTGTTTTAACTATGTTTTTGACATTAATTAAAATGACATTTTTATTTATTAAATTGTAATTATTGATGATATTAATGCTCATTCGTATAATATTGTTTATGTGTTATTTTATTTTTAGTTTGCACACCATTGTCATGGTATGAATGTACCGAACTCTACGAAACTGTACGAAAGGCTCAATTTTAATATCTATATTGTACAACTACATTCTTATAAATAAATTATTTGAATTTGAATTTGAATAGAACTGATTAAATACACCAGCAATTATTGATACAGTCTACTCGTTTTTAATACCTCTTGAAGGTACCCTTTTTTACATACCGTATTGCTTCTTCTTATTCATAACCTATATACTAATCTCAAGTGATTCGGTCTAACCAGTAATTGTTCGACGAGGCTCTCTCTCTCTCTCTCTCTCTACAATCCCTTTATATAGACTGGTACTGAAATGAGCAAAGTTTTGGACAGTAAAAGGTTTGCCGAACCAATTAGATGTTCATAGTTTTGTTTGAGTTAATATCGTAGTGGCCCAGAGGTTCATGGGCTCGCTTTTTAATTAAGCAATAGATTGCGGATTAAAGGTAAGTAGGGATTTGTGGTGTGATTAATAGCTTTGGGATATGGTTTGTTGCTATGGGGTAATACTACACATATAAATCGGGCATTCATAGTGCAGAAATAGTGTATAATGGCAATATGTGGAGTTGACCCTTTTGAAATCTGTAGGCCTCTATTTAAGAAACTGGGTGTATTGACTTTGGTACCTTAATATGTTTTCGAATTTTTCTGGTTTTTTTTTTTTAAATCGCTAGGATTTCTCCTGTGTAGTGGGTGCGTTTACAGACATAAATTCCACATACAATACACCCAGACCCCAATCGAACGCAAAACCCGGAGCGCAGCAGCCGACTGTATCAACCACTGCACCAACCGTGCCGTCAATTGGCATGTTTGTTAGAAACAATTCACATCTTTTCGCAAGGGTCCGTGCAGATAACAGATTTTTAAAAAAGCGATCCTTCAAAATTAATCCTAGAATGTTGCAGAAGCACTCTTCGCTATAAAAATAGTCATGCAATGTCAATTAAGGTTTATAACCATATATCAAAAGCTATAAGAGAGTTACCTCTGCGTTTATTCAAATTTAAATTCAAGACATAGTTAGTTGAAAGCTGCTTTTACACTTGATATTTTAACTGTAAAGACTAATTACATTAATAATAGTAAGTATATTTTAATGAATGGGACTATATAATTAAATACAAGTATTTAATTATATAGTCACATTCATTAAAATAGATAAATAGAAAGTGTAATAATAAAAATTATATTTATATAATTGCAATATTTATTTAAATAAATTTTGATGTTATCATACTTAAAATATGTCTACATAAAAATGTCTACATAAAAATGTCTAAATAAAAATATGTCTACATAAAAATATGTCTACATAAATATATGTCTACATAAAATATATCTACATAAAAATATGTCTACATAAAAATATGTCTACATAAAAATATGTCTACATAAAAATATGTCTACATACAAATATGTCTACATAAAAACAAATATGTCTTAGAAGTAATAGAACTGGAATTGCCAGTATTGTATAATCTTTTTAGGTATATGGACCACCTATAAATTATAACAACATTCGCACGCCCAATAAGGGTAGATATGAAAGGTCTAAAATTTTGTATACCAACTTCTGTAAACCATTTCTTTGGCGAATAAAGAATCTTATCTTATATTATCTAATAATCATCACAATAGTGTATTTCATCATCACCGGTTAGTGTCCCATTACATTTTAGATTAAAATTCTATAAAGGGCCTCTGCGTGTCGGTCCCTGCGTAAGCCTATCAAAATACCGGGTTTCCTCTTACACCCCATATAAACCCGTGATGAGATAGACATCATAATAGGTACGGGTAATATAAGCATAAATTCATATATATCTATACAAATAAATAAAATTGAAGTGTCTGTTTGTAATGTCAAAATAACAGCTTTTTACTAAATGCGTATGAAAATATAAATTTTTTGTCTGTCTGTATGTCTGTTTGTTCCGGGTAATCTCCGAAACGGTTGGACCGATTTCGACGGGACTTTCACTGGCAGATAGCTGACGTTATAAGGAATAACTTAGGCTACTTTTATTTTAGAAAAATAATTAGGGTTCCGCGCAAAAACAATAAAACCCTTATACAAACACAAATACAAATATTTTTAGTCGCCAAAAGATATCGTATACAAAGATATTATAATTTTATACAAGTCCGTCATATCTTGCCTTTAAATAGGCATGCGAAAATTATGTCACAGTTTTTATATAATTTACAATTACGAATTAATTACGCATTATTAAGTACACAAATATTGATTACATTTTATTAAATATTATTATTTTTCATTGCCATGTCATAATTACATTATATTAAACTATCATCATAATATTATTAAACCATTAAGATTTGTGTCTAAAAAAGTCTTCAATCGTATAGAAAGAACAGTCTGTCAGCCATTTTTTTTATTGTCTCTTCATTTGTATTAGCGGTAATTCTCTAATCACTTTGGGCACTTTATTAAATACCTTAATGCACATTACAAATGTATTTTTTTGGAATCCTTAAAAACCTTGAAATCCAACATATATATTCTATATCAAGTGTCTATGCCGAAGTCCTCTAAATTTCTTTTAAATTAAATGCGGGTGAAACCGCGGGTCCCAGCTAGTTAAATATATAAAACAAACCTACATTTACAAAACATGCATCTTAATAAGAAAAATACTACATAAAACATACACACACATAATGTAACTTTCACAAAAAAATCACAAATACACAAACGGATGCTCCGGAATGCCAACCACATACACTTACACCACCCCGAACCAATTATGGAAAAAATAACCTTATGTATGAAGGTGCGCAGACATACAATAAATTACCAATAGATATTAAAGAAGCCAAATCAATGTCGTAGATTAAAAAAAAATCTTAAAATGGTATATCAAAAAAGTTCCCACTTTATTACGTTAAGTCGCATCTAGTTAAACTTAAGTCTTTGTATTTACGTTTACTATCATAATGCAAGTTTTCAAGTTACCCACTAGTTACTTTATATAAAAATGAATGTAATATAATAAATACCAATAGAAAGTGTTGTTACTTAAAACTTTTTTTTTTTTAAACATTGCCCCGCTCTAGGATTGCTCCTGTTCTAGTGTCTAGTGTGATCTTACGAGGACCTGGAGCCCCCCTTCGGTGCCGAAGATGACCGCTCCAGTGGTTTTAGCCGGTAGGAGTCCGGCATACCCCTTCGCCTTTCCCCGGGGTGAAGGAAGTTCCATGTAGAATTTCCACCAATAAAAAAAAAAAAAAAAGGATTGCTCCTGTGTTGTGGTGTTGCGTGCGTGCCGTCGAACTTGGTAGGTATAAGCTATTTTTGTCTGTAAATAGTATAAATACTTTGCTTAAAAGTTTGTTAGCAGTTATATAATAGGTACGTATAATACCGACCGTTAATGTGTTAATTACCCAACTGTTAAAACAAATTTAGGTCTACAGTCACCATTTCATAGAATAATCAATGAATATCATACTTTAGTCTCAAAAATGCCTGATTTGGACGTATTCCATGATAAACTCTATAGTTTCAAAAAAAAGATCAAATATTTGCAGCTTGAAGGCTCGTCTTGATTTGATTTTATTCTTGTTTATTTATTTTTCTTTACTTTATTAATTCATTACTTAATTCGTTATTTTGACAACTATCCAAATTTTCAATATCATTATTTTGTTATTTTTGTATTCTCGTTTGTAATTTGTAATAATACATAGTACTCGCATCACTCATATTATGAGTACGTTAATTATCAATATTAGGTAGTGAATACTGCTTCGGTGCCGAAGATGACCGCTCCGGTGGTTTTAGCCGGTAGGAGTCCGGCATACCCCTCTGCCCTTTCCCAGGACGGAGGAAGTACATGATGTTTTTCAACCGGATCAATAAAAACATATAAAAAAAGTAGTGAATACTGAATCAGTAAACTATTAATCCCTCAACCCCCTTTTATCTTAAATAAGTAGATTAACGCTAGATTGACTCATCGGTTTACGACCTCAAGAAATATATCAATTGAAATGACTATTATAAAAATATTCGCAGACACTTTGAAAAGATAAGAAATATGCTACTAAAATGAAACAAACGACCATATCTCAATCAACACTTGACCATTATCTCAAAACTTCACAACACTTGTCAAAATACAAACTTTTTAATTTACGTCCAAGTAATATTTCAAGAGCCGTTTCTAAAAGAAAAAATATAAAACATAAATCCTTAATTAAGTACGATAGAACTTTTTGTCATTTTAACAAATTGTTTTTCTAGACGAACGTCGGGCAATGACGAGTTTATATTTCTTTTCAGGTTCTGTACACATTAATATCTGTTGCCAGTGGTTTCACCCGCGCGTTTATTTATGTCAATATGGATACAAATATAGTCTCTATCACTTATCCAAGTGAAATATATTTTATATTCGGAAATAACAGATATTCCATAAAAACGTTCACTCTTTTACGAGTACAATTTATAAAAACACTGAAACACGTATTTCTTTATTTTGAATCAAAAAGCCAAATACAAACTTTCGTAGATCTTACTTATACGGTGTGTCCAGTAAATAGCACGACATACTGCAGGGGGTGAGCGCTTGGGTCAATACCTACCAAAAAACACAATATATGTTCAGCAAAATCTTACGTAAAGGTTTCAGTACCATAGACCACATCCATACGCTGCGGCAGGTTATACAGAAGACCGAGGAGTATAATCTGCCACTATGCTTGGCGTTTGTGGACTATGAGAAAGCCTTCGATTCGATCGAAACCTGGGCAGTGCTGCAATCTCTGCAGCGGTGCCAGATTGACTATCGGTACATTGAAGTGTTGAAGTGCTTATACAGAAACGCCACCATGTCGGTCCGAGTACATGAACAGAGCACGGGGGCAATTCCATTGCAGAGAGGTGTGAGACAGGGGGACGTCATTTCCCCGAAACTGTGCACCGCTGCAATGGAGGATGCCTTCAAGCTACTGGAGTGGAAAGGATTCGGCATTAACATCAATGGCGAGTATATCACTCACCTTCGATTTGCCGATGACATCGTAGTCATGGCAGAATCGCTGCAAGAGCTCAGCACAATGCTCGATGATCTCAACAGAGTTTCCCAACAGGTGGGCCTTAAAATGAACATGGGCAAGACGAAAGTCATGTCAAATGTCCATGTCGTGCCCATCCCAATATCCGTTGGGAGCTCTGTTCTCGAAGTTGTTGACGAGTATGTCTACCTAGGACAAACTGTCCAGTTAGGTAGGTCCAACTTCGAGAAAGAGGTCAATCGTCGAATCCGACTCGGCTGGGCAGCGTTCGGGAAACTTCGCAACGTCTTTTCGTCAACAATACCGCAATGCCTCAAGACGCAAGTCTTTAACCAGTGTGTGTTACCAGTGATGACATATGGAACAGAGACGTGGTCACTCACAATAGGCCTCATAAGAAAGCTCAAGGTCACTCAGCGAGCTATGGAGAGAGCTATGCTTGGTATTTCTCTACGAGATCGAATCAGAAATGAGGAGATCCGTAGAAGAACTAAAGTTGTCGACATAGCTGAAAGGATTAGTAAACTGAAGTGGCAATGGGCAGGGCACATTGCTCGTAGAACTGATGGCCGTTGGGGCACAAAGGTTCTCGAATGGAGACCGCGCACCGGAAAACGCAGCGTGGGACGACCTCCAACGAGGTGGACAGACGATCTGGTGAAGGTCGCTGGGAGTCGTTGGATGAGAGCGGCATGTGACCGCTCGTTGTGGAAATCTAAGGGGGAGGCCTTTGTTCAGCAGTGGACGTCCTGTGGCTGATATGATGAAAATCTTACGGATTTACAGTAGTACAAAATGTTAGTAGTAGAAAATTGTACTGTGAAAATTTAAATAAAAATTGTATTTCTTGAAGACATTTTTGTTTTTAATACAATAAAGACTTATCAATGGGTAAAGTAACTACGGACGGACGGATTTTCACACAACCTTTCAACCCCTATTTAACCACTTTAAGGGTAGCATTTCTAAAATTTCTTCCACAGTGGATGCCTACGTTATTAAAGGCATTAACTGCCAACATTTCAAGTTTGTAGCCCCAGCGGTTTAAAAGTATTTTATTATAATGAACCACGTGTATTCTGTGTGGTGTACGGATTAAGAATATAGCACCACTTCATCTCTTCCCGTGATATCGCAAAGGGCGACTAAGGGACTTAAAACCAGAGGGATGGGCAGCAGCGTCCCTTCTGTGAAATAGCAGCCATTCTGCGCTCTCCAACCAGCCTGCCAAGCGTGGTGAGTATTGGCAAATTCCCCCCAAAATGATGACACTATTGTGGATATCTATGGGGGAGGCCTTTGTTCAGCAGTGGACGTCTATAGCCCGATATGATGATGATGATGATAATGTGTGTCTTGCTTGTAGAATTGATGGCCGTTGGGGTAAAAAGGTTCTCGACTGGAGACCACGCACCGGAACGCGCATCGTGGGACGACCTCCAACGAGGTGGACAGACGACCTGGTGAAGATCGCTGGGAGTTGTTGGACGAGGGCCACATGTGTCCGCTCGTTGTGGAAATCTATGGGGGAAGCCTTTGTTCAGCAGTGGACGTCCTTTGGCTGATATGATGATGATGCGTGTCTACTTTCATGATGACGAGGATGATGATAATATCAGCCATATGACGTCCACTACTGAACAAAGGCCTCTTCCATTCACAATTATGTCCTCATTTTGGGGAGAATTTGCCGGTACTCAACACGCTTGGCAGGCGGGTAGGTGAGTTCAGTATTCTCTAGTGTGATCTTACGAGGACCTGGAGCCCCCCTTCGGTGCCGAAGATGACCGCTCCAGTGGTTTTAGCCGGTAGGAGTCCGGCATACCCCTTCACCCTTCCCCGGGGTGAAGGAAGTTCCATGTAGAATTTCCACTGGACAAAAAAAAAAAAAAAGAAAAAAAAAAGGTGAGTTCAGTATGGCCACTGTCCCACAGAAGGGACGCCGCTGCCCATCCCTCTGGTTTACAGTCCCTTAGTCACCTTTTACGACATCTATGGGAGATAGAGCCGTGCTATCTATATAGTCAGTACGGACAACAAACTCTTCGCTGCTTTGCTCTGCTTTCATACTAACTACATAGAGAATGTACTTTGTTGCGTGAGAGACCCTAGCTTGAATCATCGGTTGACTGGAGCTCATAAATGGGCTGGCTCGACCGGGGAAGTACCACCCCATCACGGAATACCGGCGTGAAGTACCAACCTTGCTGCTTTTCGTACGTGAGTGACGAATACCGAAAGCCTAACCCCCAAAAATATGATAGACAACATGGGGCTTTAACAGTGATAGCCTTTTTTTATTGGTGTCCAGTGGAAATTCTACATGGAACTTCCTTCACCCCGGGGAAGGGCGAAGGGGTATGCCGGTCTCCTACCGGCTAAAACCACCGGAGCGGTCATCTTCGGCACCGAAGGGGGGCTCCAGGTCCTGTAAGATCACACTAGAGAAGCAGTGATAGCCTAGTGGTTGACCGCTTGCCTTCCATACAGGTAGGTTCGATCCCAGCCTGCACCTCTAACTTTTCGGATTTATTTGCGGATCAGAATTTGATTATCACGTTAACAGTGAAGGAAAACCATCGTGAGGAAACCTGCAAAAGAGCTCCACAAAAAATATGTTCTCAATGGTGTGTGTAGTCCGCCAACCCGCACCAGGCCAGCGTGGTGAACTGTGCCCAGCAGTGGGACAGTAATGGGCTGATTATTTATGGTGGCCTTCAAGAAAAAAGTATATGATACGTCAGCTACTCCTCCGTTGTTGTGGACGTTATTGATTGCTTATAAAAAAAAAAAGATTATACGATCCGCATACAACATTGCCCTCCATTATGTTTATATTTGTTCGTATTTATTATTTTATACGAAATTGATGTCATTCAATTTGTGCAACAAATTAGACCTCAGTTACGTGCCCTCCGAAATACGCGGTCACCCATCCATATCCGGGCCACGCTGAGTGTTGCTTAACCGTACCGATTTTACACCGATCATGTGAGTGCAACTGACGTTATATAACAAAACCAAAACAATATTTAGATCATGTGTGAAAGTACTTTATTTCTATAATATGATCTCTCATGAGTCCATCGTTGAAGGTAATCATGGGGGGTTGGAATCCCTCCTCCCATCTTGCAATCCTCTTTAACCCACCCCTCTTCCTTTAAACGTGAAATTCCAAAATAAAATGCCAGTTACCCCGTTTTACGTCTTCTACATAAATAATGGTTGTATATATTATAGGTACCTTAACTTTATAGGTTATAGACCAGGGGTGTCCAACATACGGCCCGCAGGGTATTTATGCGGCCCGTGAGCGAGACAAAACTGAGCCCCATATTCCAAAAAAAATTATGACATTATAAGAGATTGCATCTCCTCTTATTAGTTTGTTCAAAGGAGATGTTTCAGTTTCGGCCAGGTCCATGTACAGTACCTCAAAAAATCGAGAAAAATCCATACGTCGTCAGAAAAATACTTATAATTCGTTTAAATACATACTTTAGTGATACAAAAATCGTTTCGAATCAGTAATTTCACTGAGTTTCAGTATGGTGTCTCACAGATTTAGTTACTTTGTGGTTAAAAAATAATAACGACGGACCATAGATGTAAACTGTCATCTGTAAGTCTGTGAGTCACTAGTCTTGTCTGTTAGTCGGTTTCGTTAGCCCTCGTTGTTGGTTGTGATATTTTTGTTCGTTCTGTCGTTGAGATCTTTTAACAACATTGCTTTATTTTTTTACTATTTTTCTCACCTGTTTAGCCGACTTTCATTTTTAGACGGTTCTCGTAGCATCTGTTGACCCACTCTAAACCAGAGGGATGGGCAGCAGCGTCCTTTCTGTGCAACGGTAGCCATACTGCGCTCACCAACCCGCCTGACAAGCGTGGTTAGTATCGGCAAATACCCTCATACTGGAAAGGTAAGTGTGTGCCAAAGGTATAACTCAAGTCGAATTGAAAATGATTCTTGAAGGCAACACACTCGAGGTAGTAAATGAAACTATATTTCTAGATATAACCATTGATTCGAAATTACAATGTGATGCTCATCTTAAGGCTCTATCCAAAAGTGAAATTCCGCTGCATTTGCAGTCAGAAAAATTAGGCAACTAACTGACGTAGCTACGGCCAGACTTGTATATTTTGCGTATTTCCACACCACAATGTAACAATTTAACAAAGTATACCTAGCATAATGTAATAAAAAGTAAATTATGGCATTCTGTTGTGGGGAGCAGCGGCTAATGTAGATTAAACATTTATATTACAGGAGAGGGACATCCGCGCAATCTATAACATGGGTCCTTGCAAATCACTTAAAGGTATACTAAAAAAAACCAATAACATTAGGGTACTGTACCCTTTACATTTTTGACAATGCTATGTTTGTTTGTAAATACCTGCTAACGTTTAATGTAAAGAGCGACATTAATTGTATAAATACTAGATATAAACATAAATTGAGGCACCTAAATTTAGATTGTCAAAATCCAGATAAATCATTCTTAAGAAACTGTATTTGACTTAACAACAAAATCCCTAAATTAGTTATTGATGTCACAGAAGGGAAGTTTAAAGCACTCGTTAAAACAATTACCCTAAAAAGCCTACTATAGAATTAAAGACTATGTTGACGATAGGGACATATGGCAGACACTTTTCTGCACATGAGGCTGCCCTGGTAACCAAATATATCAATGCTATATGTACTGTATAGCTGCTATATTTATTTTTCATCAATGTATTGATAATGTTTTAAGCACCTTTATGTTCTTATGGTGAGATTCAGAAACGAGTCTAAGGCTGAGATTCAGAAACGAGTCTAAGCGTGAACTTACGCTTCAATATGTCAAAATGCACTACTTACGCCCTTAATTTTGACAGATGGAAGCGTGAACTTAGCTTAGTCTCGTTTCTGAATCTCAGCCTTAGCGTGAACTTACGCTTCCATATGTCAAAATGCACTACCTACGCCCCTAATTTTGACAGATGGAAGCGTAACTTAGCTTAGTCTCGTTTCTGAATCTCAGCCTTAGCGGGAACTTACGCTTCCATATGTTAAAATGCACTGCTTACGCCCCTAATTTTGACAGATGGAAGCGTGAACTTAGCTTAGTCTCGTGTGTGAATCTCAGCCTTAGCGTGAACTTACGCTTCCATCTGTCAAAATGCACTACTTACGCCCCTAATTTTGACAGATGGAAGCGTAAACTTAGCTTAGTCTCGTTTCTGAATCTCAGCCTTAGCGTGAACTTACGCTTCCATCTGTCAAAATGCACTACTTACGCCCCTAATTTTGACAGATGGAAGCGTGAACTTAGCTTAGTCTCGTTTCTGAATCTCAGCCTTAGCGTGAACTTACGCTTCCATATGTCAAAATGCACTACTTACGCCCCTAATTTTGACAGATGGAAGCGTGAACTTAGCTTAGTCTCGTTTCTGAATCTCAGCCTTAGCGTGAACTTACGCTTCCATCTGTCAAAATGCACTACTTACGCCCCTAATCTTGACAGATGGAAGCGTAAACTTAGCTTAGACTGTTTTCTGAATCTCACCCTTAATATCTTGTTCAATATTGTAACCTCAAGTATTTTAAAGAGTATCCATTGAATTTCTGACATATCCATAGGATCAACTAATTGGAACCGTGCAACTTAAATTCTGACGTTTCATAAGTGCCAGTTATTTATCCTATACATCTATACATACAAATAAATAAAATTGAAGTGTCTGTTTATAATTTCAACATAAAAGTTTTTTACTAAATGCATATGAAAGTATATACGGTACCTACAACAAAACAACGATTTGTATTTATTTTGTCTGTCTGTCTGTTTTTCCCGCTAATCTTCGAAATGGCTGGACCGATTTTGACGGCTAGCTGATGATATAAGGAATAACATAGACTATTTTTATTTTAGAAAAATAACTAGGGTTCCGCGCAAAAATACTAAAACCCATGAAATACCATATATATACTCTATGTCAAGTGTCTATGCCGAAGTACTCTAAATTATTAATAAATGATCTAATTTCTTTTAAATTAAACGGCGGGTGAAACCGCGGGTCCTAGCTAGTTTTAAATAAAAATATTTGACTATGATGTTAACCTTTGATGTCATTAATTAAGTAACCGATTTTCTTCCTTTTGATCTATACAAATAAATAAAATTGAAGTGTCTGTTTGTAATGTCAAAATAACAGCTTTTTACTAAATGCTTATGAAAGTATATACGATACCCAGAACAAAAAAACAATTTTGAAAATTTTTGTCTGTCTTTCTGTTTGTTCCGGGTAATCTCCGAAACGGCTGGACCGATTTTGACGGGACTTTCACTGGCAGATAGCTGATGTTATAAGGAATAACTTAGGCTACTTTTTGTATCAGAAAAATAATTAGGGTTCCACGCAAAAAAAATAAAACCCTTGAAATCCAATATATATATTCTATGTCAAGTGTATCTAAGTCGAAGTATTCTAAATTTCTTTTAAATTAAACGCGAGTGAAACCGCGGGTCCCAGCTAGTAAGTAATAAATGTTATTGAAACTAGAATACTATCGTTTTACTTGTATTTGCTCTGATTCGCTCAACTATGAACAATCTCCTTTAGCTCGCCACAGTTACAAAAATAATTAATTTGACCTGCCACCAAATTGTGTTGGACACCTCTGTTATAAACGATTCGGGCTTCAAATTACGAGTTACAGGACAGATGATGGCTGGAATTAAAAGTTACAAAAGTACAAGAAAAAGTAATATTAGTACTGTGGTAAATATTTTCCGTGTTTTCGTATAGGTTCGACATTTCGTAAACGTGAGAGCATCGCGAACTTGAGTTGTGCCTGACAGGTTGTGTTTTTGGAATGAAGTTCTATAAATCGTCACGTAAGGAAAAGGCGTTATGACCCCTCCAGGCCACTTTTCCCTCTCTTTCTTTTTCTCTCTGTCTCTATCTATTATATACAGTTGTACGTGTGTGTGCGTGCTATTATCGAGATTCGAGCAACAAGCCTTGTGCGCGCTCAGCTGTGTAACTTCAATTCTAAACACGTGTAAATATTATGTAAACTTATTTTTTGTTATTGTTATAATTCAAAGGGGATACGGTAGGGGTGACGGCACGGTTGGTGCAGTGGCTGATACAGTCGGCTGCTGCGCTCCGGGTCGTGGGTTCGATTCCCACACGGAACAAATATTTGTAATGATCTGCAGCTAGTTGTTCCGGGTCTGAGTGTATTGTGTGTGGAATTTATGTCTGTAAACGCATCCACGACACAGGAGAAATCCTAGTGTGGCACAGGGTATTTCATAAAAAAAGTGTCATTATTGCAAGTAAGGAACTTTGGTCCTGACGGGGATCCTCATCATCATCATTTCGGCCGAATGAAATCCATTGCTGGACACAGGCCTCCCCAAAAATCACCACAACGACCGGGGGGTTTTGCCACAATCGCCACGCTTGGCAGACGGGTTGGCGATCGCAGTTAGGTTGTTAATGTACTCGAAGGACGCTGCTGCCCGTCCTCCGGTTAATCCCTTAGTCGACTTTTACGACACCCACGGGATGAAATGGGTTGGCGGCATTCTGAGCCGGCACCACACGGCAACACACGGCACACGGGGTCCTGCGACCGCACAATTTTTAATACAACATGGTGATGAGGTGGTGGTGAGCCAGTCTTTCACCTGGTGGTTACAAGCGTCACACCTACCCATAATAATTGTAATGCTAGCCAGGACTAGCCTTACATGGCACACTGCGCTGGTGCGAGACATTCGAGTTATTTACTCTCTTCATCATATCGGCCATACAACGTCCACTACTGAACAAAGGCCTCCCCCATAGATTTTCACAACTGTGTCATCATATTGGGGGGAATTTGCCAGTACTCACCACTATAATAAAAGGGTACCACGAACCCTGCAAAGTGTTCGAAACGTCAGGAAAAACAAAAATCAAAAATATACGCGATAGAATCCGTTTAAAAGAGTTTTATTATAATGTGTAATACTCGCGAAAACCTAAGACATTAGTACTCACCACGCTTGGCAGGCGGGTTGGTGAGTGCAGAATGGCTGCTGTTCCACAGAAAGGACGGTGCTGCCCATTTCTCTGGTCGCCCCTTAGTCGCCTTTTACGACATCCACGGGAGGAGATGGAGTGGTGCTATATTCTTAATCCGGACACCACACGGACTTTGACTTTCTTATGCCAAGTATTTCACTAGCTACAGTGCCATTCAAATATCTGGCACTGCGGTGGTACCTAGCCAGCTACTTGTAATAAAAGACCATCCACCAGTTTTAAGTAGGTATCCCCAGTTTATACCTGGATATACCTATAACACCGGTGTAAAAAATATAGGTATCTAAATATCGCAAATAAAATAACATTTGATTTAGACAGTGCAGAAATATGGGTTTAAAAGGTGACATTGATAGTGTAGTGGTTAGAAGCTTGTTTTCCATACAAGAGGGTCTGAGTTGGATCCCGGCACGCACCTCTGACTTTTTGGATCAGAAATTGATTGTCAATTGGTAAAGGAAACCTTCGCGAGGAAACCTGCGCACCTGAGGCCTGCAAAATGTTCTCAACACACACACTACTAATCCGCACTTAGTCAGCATGGTGGACTAAGGCCTAACCTTTCTCATCGTGAGAAAAGGTACGTGCCCAGCAGTGGGACAGTAATGGGCTGGCTATGTTATGTAAGCCAGCCCTGTGACTCCGATAAAGTTACATGTTGTTTCGTATTTATATTTACGTAACGCATAAAAATAATAAAGATACAGTTGACGTCACATTTGTTAGTTTGCCATCAAAATAAAAATAAACTACGGAACCCTAAAAAAACGTAAACAAAAATCAAATATTTTCTGCGAAAGTTTGTTCTCTATCTAACACGCCCCATCACGTGGCGGCTCTTTGTTGTGTGGCCATAAAAAATGCGAGTTACTGAAGTAAATAATAAATTGTTATCTGTTTCTTTCGTGTAAAGTTTTTGTTTTGAAAGTGATTGTTTGTTGATCGCGACTTCGCCCAGGCGCTGAGTTTGACACGGGTGTTCTCTTTCGTTCCTGACTTTCATGTTTTCCAGTTACATTACATTCAGCAGGATTTTTCCTGATTGCGGCCACTTTTCATCTGGAAATGGAAAGCTATGGATGAGGTCTACGATAGAACGACTGCACTCAGAAGATGCCTATTCACTCATAATTTAAAACTTAACGGATTATAGATTTGATTTGATTTGTTCTTTGAAACGAAGTTCTTTTACGCGGCTTACAGTAGAGTGAACTGGTAGAAATCGTCACGCAAAGAAAAAGCGTTATGCCCCCTCCAGGCGACCTTTCCGTCTCTTTCTCTTTCTCTCAGTCTCTTTCTATTATATACGGCGGTATGTGTGTGTGAGCGTGCGATTATCAAGAATCGAGCAGCAAGCGGTCAGCTGTGTAACCTCAATTCTAAACACGTGTAAATATTATTTAAACTTATTTTTTGTTATTGTTATATTTCACAGGGGATTTGTATTGTGTCATTGCTGAAAGTCAGGAACTTCGTATATCTTACAAATATTTGTTCCTTGCGAGAAGCGAACCCGCGACTTGAAGCTCACCAGCCAACTGTATCAGCCACTACACTGACCGTACCGTCAAGGTAGCAGGGAGAGCAGACGCTGGACAGAAGTTCCACACTTTGACTGCGCGCTTAACAAAGGTTGTGGAGAAGCGAGTACGACCTATGGCGATATAACCCTGGTGCGTCCAAAAGTCCGCTGGTAGAATAGAGTTGGTGGCATCAGTTCGTTTAGACCCCGTGCACACTCCCAAGTACAAACTGCAAAGAACTGAAATCCAAGTAACGTTTCGCCAATAATGTACAAATTATCGAATAAAAAAGTATATTTTTAATGTAGTAGATATTTTGTTTTTATTTAAAATCTTAAAATATATCACATTTTATTAAAATACGTTGTACGGGTTTGCAGATACTATGTTTACAATATTTAAAAGATTTAAAACAGTGTTTATTCTTAGAGCCACCAAATGTTTATATATTTTCTCCGTTGATTAAGCACTAGGGTACCGGCTGGCTAGATATTACCGCTGCAACAGAGGTAGGGGGGACTACCGACAATCTTTGTGGCCCACCCCACTATAATGGAATTAGTTATAAGGATGGAGTTATACATCTAGTGTCCACAATAAAGAATTATTATTGTTACTCTACAAAGTGAAACCCGATCTTTTGATAGACTAACGCCCCGACCAGGGTCCAACACGCAGAGGCCCGTAAGAGTAATTGAATCTTAAATGTAATACTGCACTATAAAAATGCAGTCTTGGATTTTCCCTGGAGGTGTTAAACTATTGTATGAAATGGTAACTACAATTATAAGGTCTATTGCAATGGGTGTTAAATGGATGAAATTCTATGGCGGGCGATGACGCACCACGCACAAAATGGGTCCCCCAAATGGCCACCACTACAGGTGACAGGAAGCAACACTGGTGTGAGCGGCTCGGGGCGCCGAGGGGCGCGACACCTGATTCACCATCGCGCGTCTCGAAGACTCGGAGCGGGATTCTCTGTTATTACGCCATCAGGCACTTCCACTAGCTCTGGCTGCCCACTGTGATCAGCCAAAAAGGCAAGCCAGAGTTGAGAGTGCTGCGGGCACTCATGGAGTTCCACTTCAGCCGACCAATAAAGGCACGCTGGATACGAGGCCCTGATCGACTCTCTGGGTCACTCGGGTGCGCAGTGGTCGCTCGGGTGGTCGCCACTCACAACACTACAACACGCCACAAGCTGCCCTGCGATTTTATGAACGCCATTGCGAAATTCTACTAAATTTAAATCAATCGAATGCTTGTGACCAAGATCGGTGCAACCTGGTCGAAACGTCAAGCTATTCAAAGGTAATTTCTCGTTAATTCCTATTGCTTATTTATATATTAAAGATAATTCGATTAAAAATTATATTGAAATCAGTAACGCATTATGCTTGGGCCACACTAAGGTTTAACGTCTAACGCCCATTATTGCAATAATTAAGGCGCAAAAATATCTACCCTGAAAGTCGATAAATCTCGTTATTCGATAAATGTTATTTTCAAGATGGTGGTTTTAGCTGCTACACTGCAATGTTGATGAGTGTCTCAACCACTTCTTCATTTATCTACTCCATTGCCACAGAATAATTTATATTAATTGTCAGCCATAGTTATCATCTATCAACAGTTGCTTCGGGCAGGAAACAAAAACGTACAATCCCATCGCACTCTCGGTGCATATTGACAAAAGCAGGTGTGACTACTACACACATTGCTGTATACAACTACACTACACACACGCCCTAAATCCCTTTGACATCACCAAAAAAGACCACCACCTGAGTTATCGGCTAACGTCTAACAACATTACGAATACTATTACAAAATTGGTGCGTTAAAGAAACCTATGCCTAGTGTCCATTAACACGCAAATTAACGGCGTTAAACCTTAGTGTGGGCCCGGCATTAGGGCATCACTAATGCAGATGCCATAGCAGAATTTTTGATTGGTAAATTTTAATTAATTTATAATAAATTGACATAAGTATATTTTGACATTGTACAAAAAAATTTGTAAGTGCTATTTTATTGATTAGTATTGTTTTATTAATACTTCTAGAAATATGATTGTAGAATTTAAACGTACGTAACGTATATTTTTGCGCCACAAAGGACAAACATGACTACTCTTTTATATATTTTTACAACCCGCATGCTTAATACATGTAAACTCATGTTTTCACAAATAAAAGATCTTATGTTATCTTTATTGTACACCATTAGAATAACAAATGTTAGAAAAATAAATAATTATAAAAGTAATTGTACAACGGGCAGTCTTATCGCTATAAGCTATTTCTTACAGACAACCTTAAAAAGAAGGTAGAAAAATACAAAGAGGTAGTCCGTGGTATACTTATTACATTAATAGAATTGAATTATATTAATTAAAGTGTTAGATTGTCCCTTAAGTGCTAATTATTGGGTTGCAATTAATTAATTTAATTAATTATCATCATATCGGCCATACAACGTCCACTACTGAACAAAGGCCTCCCCCATTGATTTCCACAACTGTGTCATCACATTGGGGGGAATTTGCCGGTACTCACCACGCTTGGCAGGCGGGTTGGTAAGCGCAGAATGGCTACTGTTCCACCGAAAGGACGCTGCTGCCCATCCCTCTGGTTTAGAGTCCCTTAGTCTTAGTACTTCCACGGGAGGAACTGGAGTGGTGCTATATTCTTAATCCGAACACCACACGGAAAACACGGGTTCCTTTGTCGTTTGACACGAATTTTCGCGCATAAGTTGATTTAATCACTCCTCATCGAACTCAACTAGACGGCCAGAACGAGGTGCGTCTTTAAGGTCGTGGTTTCCATTTTTTGGAACATTAACATGGAATACCAATCACAAGCGGTTCTTTCAGCTATGGCACCCTCTCCAAACACAGCACAAATGTCGGGGGCAACTTTTAAATCCTTAAAACCTTAATGAATGTCAAAAACCAGGAGGTATCGAATTTTCTCATTAATTTAACATGATTTTCCATTTTAATGATCTGTAACTGAACATAAATTAACTCGAACTAAAAAACAAGACAAAGATTCCGGTAGGACAAAACATCCTCTTACGAATGATCTAAAATATTATGCTAAAAATATTTTATGACATGCCAAATGTTAAACGTAAAAAGAAACGCAGACAAATTAACTTAATTCTGTCATAAAGCAAATAAATTAATGGAAAAGACATAAACCTAGCAGCAAAGCAAATTTACTAATCTAAACACTATATATTTGAGCTAATAATAATAACGTCAGTTGGTACCATACATAACCTTCGGTTTAATCGGGCAACCCATCTCCAATATTAAACGCCCTCCTTGAACCCTGATTATGCAAATCAAACACGATACTGCTAAATCCCTATCGGTTTCATTTGACATTAGACACGCAAATGTCAAGGCAATCCCGATTAGCATATGATTTACATCTCAAATGTGGATAACATTGCGTTTTATGTATATAAGAAACAGAAGAAAATCAAATTATTTTATAACACAAAGCATAAGACGCATAAGTGATAATGTATAATAATAATTTAAAAAAACACAGTGTGTGTAGACACCCATGTACGCGAGTAAGAAGCATTGAGCCATTATGTACTACGTAACGTACTAGAGGAGATACCGAACTTCATCCATTTTTGTGTTGGGATCACTATTAACCACAGAAATAGGAAATAAGGAAAAGTGGTATGTATCCGTGCCACCGCGACATCCACAATCCACAACCCGTATTAGCTAAAAACAGCGACAGCAGCTATCGCGCATCTAAGGATTCCCAGTGGTAAAGAGCCTGAAATTAAAAGCCGAGGATGCAATTTTTAGTTCATTGATCATCCAACAGACTGTGTCAGAAATCTTCGCCTGCTTAATCGCTATCGGCAAATACGTAATACCAAAATGACGTTTAAGAACGGCGTCTGCTCGATTTACGCCTGTCGCAAAGCGTCTGCGACTTACGTAATCAGGCCGCGGGTCACACATGTCGGAAAAATGGCCGTTTTATAACATCAGTTGAGATCCGATCGCGTAAGTGAAACTTTGTTAAAGTGCCGTGTCGTTCAGCGATAACATGCAAAAACCGAAGCAAACATAATAAACTTATCAAGGAAGGAATCATATACCATATGTAAGTGTAAGAACTTTGTTGTATTTGTCTTTAAAAATAAAATAAAGTTTTCTTTATTATGTTACATTTGGATTGGTAGAGCAGCATGTCATTATTATAATAATTAATTAATTAATTGATAATTGATAATTGATAATAATTTATTTTCAAAAACGGGTACAACATTTTTCTATCTTAAGCGGGAAAAAAAGTTTAAAATTGTTATAGTATTTCTTACATAGATAGAGTAACGACGATGTCTGTGCTAGTATAAACTGTGTGACAGACACCGGCGCCTTCCACCCACAGTTTACGAATACAAATGTTTGAACAATTAACTATTTGTATAATTATGTGCTAAATAGTTTATTTTCAATGTAATTAATTAATCGGAAAAAGATTTTTATTAACATTATCAATATAAATTATACATTTAAAATTTGAAAATAAATTGAAATTTAATTTAAGGCATGCTTTACGGGTTAGTGTGGGAATGTGTGTGTTTTTGTACATGATTGTGTGTGTGGCTGCGTGAATGTGTGTTTGGGAGTACATGCGTGTGTGCGTGTGTGAGTTAGTGTATGTTTCAACTGTGATAGTTATTAAAAAGCTCTCTGGAACAAGCTTTCAGTCTCTTCGTATGATAAATTCTGTAGATATTCTTTTACTACATTCTTGCATTTCTGTTTTGGTAATGGATATATGTTACAGATCCGATTCACTTTATTATAAAGGAAGCAGCCAAGGCTGTCGTAGTGACGACCGGCTAAGGTAGTTTTAATCTTTATATATAGGAATATAAGGTCTTTACGCCTCCTGTTTGACTGCGATTGAGAATCGTAAGGCAGTGACGAGTGTTTACGTAGAATTATGTGGAGTGCAGAAAGCTGTCTCACAGTTAGCACGGAAACATCGTGATATAATTTAGCAGTGGGATAGCGGTAAGGCTTGTTAATCATAACTTTTAAGACAGCTCTCTGAGCCCTCTCAAGACGTATCATGGAGTTTTTAAAGGTGCCACCCCACACTGGTATACAATAGGTTACGAGTGATTGGACTAATGCATAGTATATTGTTTTTAGCAGCGGTAAATCTACCACATTTCGTAACTGTTTCATCGGAAAAATCAGCTTACGAACTCTAGACACCGTCACATCGATATGTTTGTGCCAACTAAACGTATTATCTATTTGGATTCCCAAATATCTGATACAAGAGGCCTTCTGAATATGAGGGCACCTGCAAGCACTGAGTGTGGGGAACCTACAGCTATGGGCTTTTATATCAGCAATGGTTGGTTGTGTTGAGCTACTAGTTGAGAAAGTTACGTAATGGGTTTTAGCCACATTTAACGTAAGAAAGTTAGAAGATAACCACTCCAACACAATCCTAAGGGCATTTTCAGCTCGGTGAAAGGCAGAATCCCAAGTATCACCGCCCACAATAAGTGCCGTATCGTCCGCATAAGCAAGAATCCTGCAGTCAGGTATCGAGAGCTGACAAAGCCGATTAATATAAATGAGAAAAAGCGTAGGGCCCAGCACACTGCCCTGAGGCACACCGAAAGTAAGGTTCTTATCACCGCTGATATAGTTTTCCACTTTAACGCGTTGATTGCGATTGGTAAGGTTTATGTTTGTACAAAATACAATGCTTCTTATCTACCACTTTTAAGTAGACATCGGCAAATAACAAACGCAGTGATTAGAACAGCGAATGTTACTCCCAATAAACTTACGCGTTGCGTGGTACGGCCGTTGTGTGCAGTCCGTACGCTTGGCATGATTAAGGCAGCTAATATAAAACAAAGTTCGTCCCGTAGGTACCTACTTATACTTTTTATACTTCTCCTTATTTTCTATTTCTGTGGCTCAACCACTAGTCTAGTAGTCAGCGGTATAAAAGAATCAATCCCAAATACATGTCACACATTATTTTTACAGAGGGCAATAATTCGGTTCGCTGATTTTCAGCTCAACGCATCCAAACACGTCCAAACACGCTGAACATCACCGCTTCGTTTACTTTAATACGAGCATCGCTTCGAATATTCACGCAGTAAACATTGTCGAATATTTACTGAAGTAAACATATTCGGAGTTTGCTTCAACTAGTACTGATTACGTGCGATACGTATCAATGAATGTTATCGTTGTAATTAATAGTCATGAGGCATTCTGAGCCTTACTAATAATAAAAATAATGTTGTTATAGTTTAAATGGGCAACCCCGGAAACGTTGCTGAATATAACAAAGGTTTTCTCGTCACGCGATAGCCAAGGACTACGACAATTTAAAAGAAAACAAAGAAAATATTCGGTCACAAGTCACAAGCGGTTCTTTCAGCTATGGCACGCTATCCAAAAACAGCACAAATGTCGAGGGCAGCTTTTGAAGCCTTAAACCCATGATGAAAATCAAAAAGCAGGAGGTATCGAATATTCTCATTTTTTTAACATGGATTTCCATTTTAATGATCTGTAACTGAAGGTTTTCTCGTCAAGCGATAGCCAAAAACTACGACAATTTAAAAGAAAATATTTTTCAAATACTTAATCTTTTCATATCTTTAGATGATTTAAATTAGATGATTATTGCCGTGTGGTGCCGGCTCAGAATACCACCCCATCTCCTCCCATGGGTGTCGTAAAAGTCGACTAAGGGATTAGCCGGAGGATGGGCAGCAGCGTCCTTCAAGTACATTAACAACTCAACTGCGATCGCCAACCCGCCTGCCAAGCGTGGCGATTATGGCAAAACCCCCCAATGAGCCCACAACACATCCATATCGGTGGTTGTGGTGATCTTTGGGGGAGGCCTGTGTCCAGCAGTGGACTTCATTCGGCCGAAATTATGAGATGATTATAATGGTATAATAAGTATACCACGGACTACCCTATTTGTCTTTTTCCATCTTTTTCTTGTCCATCCAAAGGTTGTCTGTAAGAAATCGCCAATAGCCATAATACCGCAAATTGTACGCTTATTGTTCATAGAATTATTCGTAGTAGTTGTATTTTATAATGGTGTACAATAAAGAATATTCTTGTCTTAGGATTTCGCGATTATTACACATTATAATAAAACAATTTTAAACGGATTAAATCGCGTGTATTATTGATTTTTGTTTTTTTTTTTTCTGACGTTTCGAACACTTTGCAGGAAAAACAAAAAAAAAAAAACAAAAAAAACAAAAATCAATAATACACGCGATTTAATCCGTTTATTGTATATTGTGGTGTCCGGATATTCCGTGTGGTGTCCGGATTAAGAATATAGCACCACTCCATCTCCTCCCGTGGATGTCGTAAAAGGCGACTAAGGGAATCTATACCAGAGGGATGGGCAGCAGCGTCCCTTCCGTGAAACGGTAGCCATACTGCGCTCACCAACCCGCCTGCCAAGCGTGGTGAGTATTGGCAAATCCCCCCCAAAATGATGACACAGTTGTGAAAATCTATGGGGGAGGCCTTTGTTCAGCAGTGGACGTATAAATGGCCGATATGATGAATCCGTTTAAAATTGTTTTATTATAAAAGAATATTCTATTCTAAAATCTTGTACAACATAGATTAAGTAGTTACTCCGTATGATGTCAGGATTAAGATTATAGAACCCCTCCACCTGCTTCCTTGGATGTCGTAAAAGACGACTAAGGGAATCTACACCTGAAGGATGGGCAGCCGCGTCTTTTCCTGTGAAACAGCCAATCTGCGATCAAAAATCCGCCTGCCAAACGAGGTGAATTCTAGCAAATTCCCCTCAAAATGACGACACAATTGTGGAAATCTATAGAGGAGGCACTTGTTCAGCAGTGGACGATTTTCCATCCCCGATAAACGACGGTTATATGCTGTTTGTTGTCATTTTGGCGGGTTGGTAAGCGCAGAACCCTCTGGTTCACAGTCGCTTGGTCGCCTTTTACGACATCCACGGGAGGAGATTGAGTTGTACTATATATACAGGGTGTCCAGTAAATAGCACGACATACTGCAGGGGGCAGGAGCTTGGGTCAATACCTACCAAAAAAACACAATATATGTTCAGCAAAATCTTACGGATTTACAGTAGTACAAAATTTTCCGAAATATCGAAAAATCTCTACCTTGACACAGATTTTTAAGCATCTCGTAATGAAAAAAAATGTTTTTACCTCAAATTATTTGAGAGTAGTTACTTTACTCATTGATAAGTCTTTATTCTATTAAAAACTAAAACGTTTTCAAGAAATACAATTTTTATTTAAATTTTCACAGTATCATTTTCTTATCGCTTAACTTTGTACTACGGTATTGACCCAAGCTCTCACCCCCTGCAGTATGTCATGCTATTTACTGGACATCCTGTATATCCTGGCACAACCCGGACCAGTTTTTAATTACTTACGGTAAATATTTACATATGCGCAAATACTAAGTACTGCGAAAAATATAGAAAAGATACGAAAGGAGACTTCTCAGGTTCCATCTCGGTGGAGTTCATCGGTACCTGCTACGTAGTCTTGGGCCAGTAACGTGATCTATCTTTGATAAATATAAATAAATATCAGAAAACTGGCGCAGTATTTTATCGTAAAATGTGCTGTGTGGTGCCGGCTCAGAATGCCACCACCCCATCTCCTCCCATGGGTGTCGTAAAAGTCGACTAAGGGATTAGCCGGAGGATGGGCAGCAGCGTCCTTCGAGTACATTAATAACTCAACTGCGATCGCGAACCCGCCTGCCAAGCGGTGCCAAGGTGTCTGGGGGAGGCTTGTGTCCAGCAGTGGACTTCATTTGGCCGAAATGATGATAATTTTATCGTACCGTGCATGTGAAGAAAGCCGTATGTACTTACTCGTTCGCAATCAAAGCGTGTAAGACCAACCCCATAGGCGTAGCTAGGGGGAGGAGGCTCAAATTATATTAAATCTGTTAAAAATGTGGTATGGCAAGGCATACCGTGTGGTGCCGGCTAAGAATACCACCACCCCATCTAATCCCGTGGGTGTCGTAAAAGGCGACTATGGGATTAGCTGAAGCATGGGCAGCAGCGTCCTTCGAGTACAATTATAACACAACTACGATCGCCAACCCGTCTGCCAAGCGTAGCGATTGTGGAAAATCCCAATAAGCACACAGAACGAAAGAAAGAAAGAAAGAAAAGTAACTTATTCTTTGCACCATAGGAACAGCAATAGTATTAAAAAATATCAAAGGAACACATTAATAATACATTTGAAAGCATAGACAAAAAAGTACCAACAATAGAATCAGCTATATAAAATGTCAGAAGTGGTCAGTGGTACATACAGTAAAAAATACAGTGCAGACAACAATTCCACATTGTTGTCACACTGTCTGACACTTCACAATTCTACAAGTTGGCTACACTGGAATAGACCAACTCTCGTTTGGCCAAAGGACTTGGAATCCAGCTAGCGTATTATCTATGATCTAGTCCAAACATAGACCATAGTAAACAATAACAAACGATTCTCACTCTAAAGCAGTGATCCTAAAAATAATTCGGAAAATTTTACACAAGTGTTCAAGTGTTTCCCCCGTGTGCAAAGAAATGGGCGTCGCTCAGTTTATTACCATTGGTGTCGTAGTAACACCAATAGCACTGGTTTTCAGTGACGACCTGGTGACGTAATGGCGTCTCCCGCCGGTGATATAATAATAAACAAGCAAAAAGTAGTAACAGCACAGACCCATACCGGTCGTTGTGGCAATCTTTGGGGAGGCTTCTGTCCAGCAGTGGACGTTTTTCGGCTGAAATGATGATGGCAAGGCAATGAGATTATAAATATAAAACATTGTATAATGGCGATGAGACCGCCCATTATCACGTATCTTAAAAAAAACTCTTCTATGTATTATGTGTTGTACAATAAACAGTATATAAATAAATAAAAACAGCACAATGGACCCAATAGGGTCGAAGTGCGTTCGGCTGATGCTGAACCCGTGGGAGCCAAAAAAATAGAATAGAAATATAAATAAATAATGCGATTAGAATTGTACACGGCACTTGTCAAACATCATGGACAATCGTAAACAAAGATGATGCCGATGACGGCATGACGCAGTCGTCAAACACATTGGATCAAATCTTAGAAAAAGAAGTTGGATAAGCATAGCACCCTTTTTTGTCGTGGCACAATCCACATGGACTTATCCACCCTCCGTAGGGGTGGAGGGGCATGAACTCTTATGGTCCCTTTTATTACCTAGATGTGGGCATGGGGTTTCTATCCGATAGAAATTTGGGTCGCGCCCCCAGCAGGTACCGGCCCGTCACTGGGTCTGATGGGCCCCGTCAGTGTGCAACCAGGCCAGTCACACATTTCTCTAGAAAGGCGCGCGCAGAACACGGTGCGCCGCCGTCTCGGACCTGATTCCGTTCGGACGATAGACTGCCTCAAATTCGTCGTTTTTTTTTTATATTTAGGGATCGGTAGTATCGGCGTCGGCGATGGTATGCCGAGACAGCAGGCCCAGCCCTCAAATTCTGTACAAGCTTGCACTCGTAATTACGAACATTTAACGTAATATATAAGTACTCCAGTGCTGGACAAAACTCAGACCTCCGCCTTCTGGATTCAATCCACGCAGCTGCTTGTATTTCGGTCGTCCATCCATCTGGTAGCGGCCCACACTAAATTCAAACTTCTAAATATAAATCCTGATTAGTAGGTAACAATAATTTTACCGCTCGATCCACAGTACGTTCATTAATATTTCTTCAGTTTACAATACCGACTGATTACGTCTTAGTCGAATATAAATTTTACTGCCAACCCAAAGTTCTAGTCAATATTTTGGCAAAAAGTTTATAAACGTAGTTTGGTAACTTTAAGATTTTAATGGCGCCACAGCCCGTTTGCGCGGCTGTTTTGTCCAAATAGTCTTTAAATAGTTTACAGCGCTTTCGTTGATATGTTCTCCTGTAGCGTTCTTGCACAATGAGGTTTTATAGAGGTGAAGCTGGCTGTTTTTACCAGATCTCGTAATAAAAAACAAATATTCACAATTCGGTAAGTATTATAAAAAGAACAAATATTCAAAATTCACTATCACTGAGCACCGGAGTAGAAGCCAAAAATGTTTAATACTTTCTGTATTTCAAATAACATGTTAACTAAAACGGCAGCAAACCGAACAAGAACCAGTGGCATTAGCTTGACAGCTAAAAAAGTGTTGCCATTACAAAATTGTTATCATTTAAAAACATTAATAAACATAAATCAGTTAATAGTATTACATAATAAATCTAATTACAATATACATTATCTACATAAATGTATTCGTAACCATCTAACGAGGTTAATTATGCTAATCTAAGAATGAAAGCGATGTCTAACAGTGAAATTGTTTATTTTATTGTTTTCCAAGTAGATGACTAACTACTAACGGCGGTTCATACACACACCCACACACGAACACAGACACATGCCCACATTGTCTCTCACACACGCGCTCTCTCTCAGCCACATGCAAACACACGAACACATACACATATAAATCAGCCCGTAACTGTCCACTGCTGAATATGGGCCTCTCAATGATCACTATAATATGCGGATTGGTGATCGCAGCATATTGATATTAGCACATGGAAGGATACTGCTGCCCATTCTCTTAATATTAGCCCTTAGTTGCCTTTTACGACTTGCCCATGGGTGGAGAGGGTGGTATTTCTTTGGCGGGAACCACACGGTTGTTCAGGCACAAGAATATTTATATCTTATTTATATTTATATATTTATATTTAATCATAATGTTCAACAGTGTACAAAGGCGGTCTTAATACTAAGTCAGAGTGAAGAAGACGATTATTTGTAGAACGAAGATTGTTTGTCATGGTTGGAGCAAAGACACTGGAAGTGAGAAGATAAATAATAAGGAGAATTCAGAGCGTGGAGTATAGAGAACATGGTAGTCAGTGCCCTCGTGTTTCTGCGCTTCCGAATGGGCAACCAATTTAAACGAGATCGATATAATTGAAGACAAATCGAATGTAATTGTTGAGAAGACTGTCAATTCTGTTGAGTAGATCTGCGTTTAGGTCAAAGTAGCACACATTACCATAGATTATTGGAAGAATTAAGGTCTGCACAAGCATTGATTATAGTATAACAATTTTTATTCATCTATATTTTTTTCTTTTAGTATGTGTAACTAAATAGGATTTTCCAGAGTCACGCAGTGGCAACCCCTAAGTGCTAGACTCTGCTACTAAATTCAGAAAAAAGTGTTAATGGCTCTTAATAGAGAGATAAGTATCCTGAGATTAGTCCACTATATTTAAAGCCCACAAATACGAGTGAATCAAAGGAATGCTCAAACGATTTGATTATATTATAACAAACATTTCTGGAATGCCGCCAAATAATTAATCCAAATTGTAACACCAAGTAAACGCTTTGCGGTCGATTAAATATGCAAGGAACTGCACGGCATCTGCATTTTAACAGAGTTGGGTGTGTTCAGAGTGGATAAGAAGTCCAAGTCCTCGTCGTCACTCATCTGAGCGTACCTTGCATACAAAGTTATTATGCACAATTAATAAGGCTTGCGTAGAGCAGAAATCCCTAATCTGCACGCCTAACTTTTTCGTTAGACAAAGCCAGTTCACTTAGACCGCGTAATAAAAAATAAAACATAATACTATGTTTTATTTACAATATCGATTTACGTTACCTATTTATTTATTTATGAAATAAAACGTCTTTATCTCTCACAAACGCAGTATACTTCGTGCATCGTCTATAAACACAGGATGGCATTATTTTTCGCATCATCATTTCGGCCTAATGAAGTCCACTGCTGAACACAGGCCTGGGGAGGAAAGATCACCACAACGACCGATATGGGTGTGATGTGTGATCATTGGGGGGTTTTGCCATAATCGCCACGCTTAGCAGACGGGTTGGCGATCGCAGTTAAGTTGTTAATGTACTTGAAGGACGCTGCTGCCCATCCTCCGGCTAATCCCTTAGTCGACTTGTACGACACCCATAGGATGAGATGGGGTGGTGGTATTCTGAGCCGGCACCACATGGCATTTTTCGCATATATTACTGAATTACGCTTATGATTCACGTCGAGGCGCTTCACTGGGCGGTGCGCGACTAAGTGAACTCCGGGCAATTACCTTGCTTTCATGTGATCATCGTAGAGTGCGCGCAACGCATCTACACTTATAAAAACATCTTAGAATTGACATTATAAACGACAAAATTGAGACTGAAATGTGACTAGATTGAGATCATACTGAAATCCGACTGAACTTTAAGAGTAGCAGAATACAATTTTTTTGTCAATTCATAATTTATTCTCAGTTCGGTCAGCCATAAGTCATATCGTTAATTAATTACGATAATTGACCCTCTGGTAACAGTGTGGGGTACGGATTAAGGATATAGCACCACTCCATCTCCTACCATGTATGCCGTAAAAGGCGACTAAGGGACTCTAAACCAGAGCAATGTTTAGCAGCGTCCCTTCTGTGAAATAACAGCCATTCTGCACTGACCCGCCCGCCAAGCGTGTTGAGTACTGGCCAATGATATTATATATTAAAAAGAAGTAGATATGTTACATGCGCGCCAAAAGTAAGAACCAAAACTCCCCCAATTGTAGCACCTCGCAACCGGTTCGCCTAGTTAGCTCTCTCTTTTACTCTTCTTGTTTTTGTTTCTTCTGTCTCACGACGTTGTTGTGCTAGCGAGACTGTATTTTGCGCGCCATTTAATATGGACGTAACATATCTATGGTATAATATCATTGGTACTGGCAAATTAAAATGACATCACAATTGTCGTGGAAATTTATACCTTCGTTCAGCAATGGGTATCCTTTGGCTGATATTATGACCTTTGCGTAGCCCTTGGTGGAAACAGGCGTGATGTTATGATTAATTTCGGCCGAATGAAGTCCACTGCTGGACACAGGCCTCCCCCAAAGATCACCACAACGACCGATATGGGTGTGTTGTGGGCTCGTTGGGGGGTTTTGCCATAATCGCCACGCTTGGCAGACGGGTTGGCAGTTGTGTTGTTTATGTTCTCGAAGGACGCTGCTGCCCATCCTCCAAATAATCCCTTAGTTGACTTTTACGATACCCACGGGAGGAGATGGGGTGGTGGTATTCTGAGCCGGCACTACACGGCAAATGTTGTGATTGAAGTTGATACATCTTGTTGTGTTTGTAATTACCCTACATTTGATGTTTAATTAAAATAAATGTATCTGTAACATGTCAGTCTGTCAGTCGTTTATTGAAAGAAAACACTCGCGTGCGAATAAGATAGACATATTGACGTAAACATGTTAGAGTGAGAGGAAAACAGTTTGGCTTCGATATAATTTTAGTCAGTAGTTTGCATCATATGGAGCGGTTTAAACGCGCAGGTCAGGGTTTTCTCAATGACGTATCAAAACGGTAAAGATTACAAGGCATCGTAGACAGTTGTGGTTTCCGCATTCAGTCATGTGATACAGTGTTTTTACATTAGTACAAGTACCAATGTTACAACATTACTGATATGCCCTTAAGTATTTCAAGGGCATATCAGTGTCCCATTTTATGTAAACATTTTTAGGTCCAACTAGCTGGGACCCGCGGTTTCACCCGCGTTTTATTTAAAAGAAATTTAGAGTAGTTCGACATAGACACTTGACATCGAATATATATATTGGATTTCAAGGGTGTTTTTTTGCGCGGAACCCTAATTTTTCTAAAATAAAAGTAGCCTAAGTTATTCCTTATAACATCAGCTATCTGCCAGTGAAAGTGAAAATCGGTCCAGCCGTTTCGGAGACTACACGGAACAAACAGACAGACAGACAAAAAATTTAAAAATGATTTTTTTGTTATAACGGTACCATATACGGTATAATATACGGTACCATATACTTTCATATGCATTTAGTAAAAAGCTGTTATTTTGACATTACAAACAGACACTTCAATTTTATTTATTTGTATAGATAAAATGTATTAATATTATTATAGTCCCTAAGTCACGGCTTCGTTTCCTATGCATCGTGTTTAGAATCACCTAGTAAATTTGGTGAGTCGTCGTAATGCTTTTGAACCGAAACCAACAAAAACACATGAAGAGAAAATATATTTAACACGTAGTTTACACACATACATCGGCTCGTAAATGTCCACTACTGAATATCAGCCTCCAAATGATTACCGAACCCATCTCATCCCGTGGGTGACGTAAAAGGCGATTATGGGATTAACCGCAGGATGGGCAGCAGCGTCCTTCGAGTACATTAAGAACTTAACTACGATCGCCACCCCGCCTGCCAAGCGTGGCGATTATGGCAAAACGATGAGTGATCGTTGTGACTATCTTTGAGGGAGGCTTGTGCCCAGCAGTGGACTTTATTCGGCTGAAACGACGAATGATTTCTACAATGAGCGGTCATAGGGGACATTGGCATAATCATCGAGCTTAGCTGGCGTATTAGTGTTTGCAGTATGTTGCTATTAGCACACGGGGGATGCTGCTGCCCACGCTTTTGACATAACCTTTAGTGGCCTTTTACGGCAGGTGGCTTTTTCATTTGTGGAGGGGCAGTATATTGCCGTGTGGTGCCGGCTCAGAATACCACCACCCCATTTCCTCTCGTGGGTGTCGTAAAAGTCGACTAAGGGATTAGCCAGAGGATGGGCAGCAGCGTCCTTCGGGTAAATTAACAAATCACTGCGATCGCCAACCCGTCTGCCAGTCGTGACGATTATGGCAAAGCCCCCCAATGAGCCCACAACACACCCATATTCGACGTTGTGGTGATTTTTGGGGAGGCCTGTGTCCAGCAGTGGACTTCATTCAGCCGAAATGATGATGAGTATATTTTTTGGCGGTGCCATAATGACAAGATAAATGAAGCAGGTTTTATAACGTTATTTGTGACGCTAATTACTGCACCGCCCTAACAAACGCCAAAATATATTCTATTTATTACATACGTAATATCTTGTATTGTATATTTATATCCATGTTTTATTTATATAGCTAATTTATGTTAAGCTTATCCCTATTACATGTATTGATAATAATTCATACTTTATTCGAGTTGTACACTCGATTCTCTCCTCATATAACTCTATCGCTCAAAGGTTTGCTGTAAGAGAACTCAATATTGAGTTAAGCTCGCCTAAGTACGTCATTTTTTTATTTTGTTTGTTTATATATTGAAGATATGTGTACAATAAAGAATAAAGAATTAAGAAAATGTTTAAAAAACGCAGCGTCCTAACAGTTGCATCTGAACAGGTCCTACAAAACGAATCAGCCAGTAGCCCCGCGAAAGACATCAAACTATAAATAGATACTACAAAGCGAACATTTTTAATAGCATTATGATCGCGGAGCAAAGACATCGATATGATTCAGCCTATATTTCAAACAAACAATAAAATTATTTAATGTCAGATATATGTACGAGCGATTCATAGAAAAACTAACAAAGACGTTTATAGATTAGATAAATATACCGATGTGCAGCTTTTATAATGACCTGTATCATAACATGTCTGAGATGTGATATAGTAGGTATCTTTGTTATTTCTGCAAAAAAATATGTCAGTAATCAGTAATGCTCATTCAATATTTTCCGTACGAGCACCAAATAAGTGTTGGTTTTCCAGTCCATTTGATGAAAACGAAACTACTTTAGCTCATCACTGGATGTCTAAGTCGTAATGAATAAGCATTCTACGCATAAAATGTACAGAAATTCTAGTCCATCTAGCCTCCGTCTGTACATGTGCTTAAGAAGTATTTCAAATTACGCAACCGGTACAATTGAAGGCAAAATTATTATTGTAAGAAAGAGTAATTTCGTGTGCTATATTTAAATCACGCGATTCAAGGATAGACGTGATTGGTTCGTTATTAAATTATATTCCTTAGCTGGAATTTTGATCGAAGGCTGGCATAGACTCAATTGTATTTGATAACCTCTTGGTATGAACTACACGACATCTCAGCGTAGAAAATGGGTGAACTACGCTTTGCAGAAAGCCGTATCGCCACAGAAATAAGGAGAAGTGGTACGGGGGCGTAACCGCGCCACCGCGACATGCCCAATTTGGGTCATCCGGAAAAAATGGCCGTTTTATAACATCAGTTGAGATTCGATCGCGTAAGTGAAACTTTGTTAAATTGTCGTGTTGTTCGGGATCACATGCAAAAACCGAAGCGAAAATAATAACTTTACCAAGGAAGGAATCATATACAATATGCAAGTGAAGGAATTTTCTTGTATTTGTCTATAAAAAGAATAAATTAAAATTATTGTTTTCTTAATTATGTTACATTTGGATTGATGGAGCAGAACGACATCATTATTTTTGTACAAAATACAATGCTTCTTATCTACCACTTTTAACTAGCAATTGGTGAATAACAAACGCAGTGAATAGAACAGCGAATGGTACTTCCAATAAACGTATGCATTGCGTGGTACGGCTGTCGTTTGCGGTCTGTACGCTCGGTATGATTGGCTACCTACAAAGTCTTGGGTGTGTTTTAGTATGAGAAGCCAATTATTAGCCATTTATTAAGTCAATTATATTGTTATGTTTATTCAGTTCATTGGATGAGAACTTGTAACTGTGTGCATTAGTGTGCTTTTATGAAGAATGATAGTGGGAAAATGGATTTCTAGGCTCGCATACATTTTGATCTACATGGCATATCTCCTTTCTTCCAATATCTTAGCGTATCGCTCATAATTCCTTATTGTAATATTTTCTTTCAACAAGAATAAGAATAGAAGAGCCGGTGTCTTCAATTAAATAAGAAACTCAAGGCCGTCGTCAATTTATTTTTATAAGATATCCCTTCCGTATTTTGTTTTCTGCCTGCCCATGTTAATTCAGTAGCTTCTTTAATTAATATCCCAATTCAAAATTCATTTATTTGCGTTGCACGTCCGTATCTGGGTACGGGCAGAGAGACGAGCGATCCTATAAGGGATACGTTTTTTCATTCGGGCATACGGAACCTTAAAATATCTTAGCTTAGTTAACAAGAATTCTAGTAATGTCCAACGCCAATTACTTTATAAAAAACAAGAGTGCAGAATTATTTACAAGTCAAAGAAGACTACGTACAATAGAATCAAAAGCATTTCAAAATTTAAATATCGAACACATTCTATTTCGTGCTGACCCTTCATTACAAAAGCAAATATAAAAATAGGTATTGATGTCCGTATGTTTATTAGTTGAAAATAAAATTATTAATCTGAGTGGGCGTTTTTTATTATACACAACGTAGATGGGACGCAGTTCTGGAAGTGAAGGTGAATCATAATAATATTAATAATATTTTGTTAAAATTCTGGTATTTGTTATGAATAGTCCGCGCTGAAGATCGCGATGTGAACTCGCATATAAGAAAAATGGCGAGAAGTGGACCTAATATTGACCTAGTGACAATTTTTTTTGACAGATTACTAATATTTTTTGTGGAGATGATGATGAGATCAACTTGATTGTATGACTTTAGTTGGATGAATAAAACAATAACTAAACAGATCTTACTATTTTTTTTATTAATTAGAGCTAATTGGTTCTCGAATGGAGACCGCGCACCGGAAAACGAAGCGTGGGACGAGCTCCAACGAGGTGGACAGACGATCTGGTGAAGGTCGCTGGGAGTCGTTGGATGAGAGCGGCATGTGACCGCTCGTTGTGGAAATCTAAGGGGGAGGCCTTTGTTCAGCAGTGGACGTCCTGTGGCTGATATGATGATGAATTGGAAATTTGTTTTTCATTTCTTCAGTTAAATAAACAAAATCAGGAGGGTAAAATTAGACATAGACGACGTAGTTGGCGCAGTGGCATTTTTAATATTTTTTTATTTGTTAAAAAAATATTATTAAACTTTATTTAAAAATAAATACAAATTTGTTGTTTCGGTACGTGAACAAACACCTACCGAAACAACAAAATTGTATTTTTTTTTAATAAAGCTTAATAATATTTTCACGTGACCACCGGGAAGACAGCGGTGTGCATGTGGTCACGTATCGCTGTGTGCGCAGCACAGCGCATAGTGAGGCCTCGGGGGAATCTTTTACAATCCCCTCGCGAGATGCCTGGGGGGTGGCCTCTTAACAGTCGCCTTCCCTCCGCTAGAGGAGATGACCGCTTTACAGTCATCCCCTCCGAGATGTGCCTAAAGGCGTGGCGGCACCAACGGGTGGCTCTAGATGGAGATTAGGTATTCGAGTTCCTGGAGACTCCCTTCGGTGCCGACGATGATCACTCCGGTGGTTTCAGCCGGTAGGAGTCCAGCATGCCACGTACACGACGTATTTTCACCGAATCAATAAATAAATAAAAGGTTTTGTTCACGTGAGATTTACGTATCCACGATAGAGAAGAACGAGTGTGGGGTATCATTCTAAAAAGACTGTAAGGCTAGCCTAATATGCCTTCTTTAAAATGACAGAAAATCAAATCACGAGTCAATATGTAATTAGTTGCTGCTCTGGAATTTGTAATCCATTTCAGTCGCTTCTAAAATGTTTGCCTCCAAATTTTGCCTTTACTCCTTACTATTATGTATATCATTTCGGCCGAGTGAAGTCCACTGCTGGACACAGGCCTCCCCCAAAGATCACCACAACCACCGATACGGATTTGTTCTCGCTCATTGGGGGGTTTTGCCATAATCGTCACGCTTGGCAGGCGGGTTGGCGATCGCAGTTGAGTTGTTAATGTACTCGAAGGACGCTGCTGCCCATTCTCCGGCTAATCCCTTAGTCGACTTTTACGACACCCATGGGAGGAGAAGGGGTGGTGGCATTCTGAGCCGGCACCACACGGCAAATTTAAAATGGCAAAAAATTATGTATATGGATGTAAAAAAATATGTAAATACAAAACAAACCATAGAATAGTAAAAATGGAGTAGTAATGAGTGCCGACGAAATCGATACTTCGAATTATCTAAATATTTATTTTTGAACGTCAAATTTATCATTTCTTAAAGAAGTTACCTAATTCCTACTGTTGTATCGCAATTTTAATTTTCTTTTCTGTATTAAGAGCAAACGGGCTATCCTATAAAAACACTGGTAATTAATTTAATCTTTAAAAAGAAGGTTTCTACCATATAATCTGATTAAGTAGGAATTCAACAGCTGTTCAAATTCTGTCAAAGTTCCTGGGGCAAAGGAAGTACCTACATGACATATTTCCAGGGGGCCAAAAAATTTGCTCACACAATAAAACTCATCAGCCCGTATACGTCCACTGCTGAACATTAGCCTCCCATTGATCACTACAATGAGCGGTCATAATCACCATGCTTGGCAGGCGGATTGGTGATCGCACTATGTTGTGATTAGCACACGAGAGGATGCTACAACCCATCGTCTTGCCCGACCCTTAATAGCATTTTACGACACCCATTAGTGAGAGGTCTATTGCCAAGGACCACACGGAACGGACGCCCAGTGCCACGTTTATCAAATCATCATCACCACCACCACCAAACCCAGTTTCAGCACAGTATACGTTTAGAATGAATATAAGAAAATTCTGAATAACATATTCGGTTACTTAAACTTTTTTCGTGGGTATATCCTCTTAGATTTCCTTCACCTTGGGCGGAGTGGCATGCCAGACTTAACCCCGTGGAGTCCTTCCACTTACTTCTGGCTTGGGTGTGGTGTTCGCTTTTCAGCAGTAGACCACACCCCTGGCAGGTATCGGCCCGTCACTTGGTCTGACAGGCCCCAACTTTGTATGATCAGGCTGGCTGTACACTGTTTAGTTCTTCGCCTTGGGCGGAGTGGCATGCCAGACTTAACCCCATGGAGTCCTTCCACTTACTTCTGACTGGGGTGAGGTGTTCGCTTTTCAGCAGTAGAGCACACCCCTGGCAGGTATCGGCCCGTCATTTGGTCTGACTGGCTCCAACTCTGTACAATCTGGCCGGCCGTACATCCCTTTAGAGAGGCGCACAAAACACAAGGCATTGCCGTCTCGGGTCTATTCCTGTTCGGGCAACAGACTGCCCCTAGTTTGTCACCCGCAGGCCGACCGTAAGCCACCCTGAACTGCTACATAAGTATTGTAATGACTGAAATCTGGGTAAGCGTATTGGTATAGGTACGGGAAGGAACTTGTGTATGATCTTGGAATTATGAAACTCTAGTTACTTCTATATAAATTTATTTATACAGAAGACTAGCAGGGACCGGCGGTTTCACCCGCGCTTGATTTAAAATAAATTTAGAGTAGAATTACATAGACACTTGACATAGAATATATATAGTAGATTTCAAGGGTTTTATATTTTTTGCGCGGAAGCCTAATTATTTATCTAAAATAAAAGCAGCCTAAGTTATTCCTTATAACATCAGCTATCTGACAGTGAAAGTCCCGTCAAAATCGTTTGAGCCGTTTCGGAGATTACCCGGAACAAACAGACAGACAGACGGACAGACAGACAGACAGACAGGCAAAAAAATTAAAAATGGTATGTTGTTGTAAGTACCGTATATACTATCATATGCATTTAGTAAAAAGCTGTTTTGACATTACAAACGGAAACTTCAATTTTATTTATTTGTATAGATAATACAATTCGCTTTTTCTACATTCTACATCAGCACGATGGCAGCCCGAATTCATTCTCCTCTTTTATTTTCTCTGTCAAAATGTTCTCATATAATTATTTCAAGTAATGTTTTTTTATTCTACGTGGCTAGGGTTTTCTCCCAAAGAGTTTGTACTCTCTTATAGTTTCTAATATGTTCCTATCTGTACCTATTTCATAGAGTGAGATGACGTGCAGCCGCCTCCTCGACTGTCCAAATAAAATACAACGATATATCTTTGTAGCGGAACTTTATGAGTACGGTGAGTGAGGTTTTCCAATAAATATCTGATGTCTACTGAGACTGGTGAGCAGCATAAATATTACAAACAGGCTTGTTTAGTGTAGAGTTTTACAAAGTTTAGACTTTTCTCCTACATTGTCTTCACATAACTTTAATTTCTAGAACCCTGTATTTGCAACCATGGAGTTTCTTGCCTGTTCTTCTCCATAGGAAATTTACATACAGTTTATATACAACGCGGCAACTAATGTCTCGACTATTCACAAATGCCTGGTTTAAATGAATAAAAATATTTTTATTTTATAATGGGAAACATTGTGTGACACGAAGACCGGATGTCCACGTCGTACAAACGTGCCTCAAACCAGAGATTGAAAGAAAGATTTCAAAGCACCTGGTTGCCTAATCAATTTTAGGTTTTAAAATCTTATGAGGCCCATTGTGAGTGACCACGTAAACCACTGCAAAGGCCTAGCCAAAGAAAAATATTTTTTAAGATTAGTTGCACTCCACGTTTATTACTCTATGGAACACTCTGCGTACAAGACATTGACTAATGTACTCCCAAACATTACGTGGTACGAATTTTGAGTGGCAAGTCTGTTAACATGACACGCCGCGTGAAAAGGTACGTTTTTATTATATTTTTATAATATTGGTGGGATGAAAGATGTTCGAGAGTATATTGAAAGTGATAGATGTGTTTTAGTAGTCGAGGTTTTTAGCCACTCGGCCCATTTACGTCATAACCAACCAATTAAGGGTCTCTTTATCGATATGATTCAGGAGTATTAATTTGTCAAGGGAAGCTTCTTTACTCGCTTTCGGGATGGGGATTTTCCAATCATCAATCATTTCGGCCTAATGAAGTCCACTGTTGTACACAGGCCTCCCCCAAAGATCATCACAACCACCGATATGGATGTGTTTTGAGCTCATTGGGGGGTTTTGCCATAATCGCCACGCTTGGCAGGCGGGTTGGCGATCGCAGTTGAGTTGTTAATGTACTCGAAGGACGCTGCTGCCCATCCTCCGACTAATCCCTTAGTCGACTTTTACGACACCCATGGGAGGAGATGGGGTGGTGGCATTCTGAGCCGGCACCACACGGCATTTTCCAATACACGCACCATACTCGAACATTATTACACTACAGAACGGCGTAAATTTTACTATACTACCAGTATATATATAACTATACTATACTAATACAGCTCTCAAACATTGCGCGAATAAAGGAAGAAGATGAATGTCACCATGCGGCATAAGTAACGGTTTTTAGAAAGAGATGAATAATACACCTTTAGTTACGTCAGTTACGTGGCATTAGCAGCTATGCGCATGCTCGTTCGGTGTAGTCCTGGCGTCGGCCGCCATTAGACCGTGTAACAAAACATCTTAGGAATTTACACACAAAATGTAAAACGATCGAACGCGGCGCTGCAACGCCCCTTATTGGCTTGGAAGTGCGTATTTTTGCCCATGTGAGTGAGCGTGACAGAGTACACGAGAGCAAAAGAATAGAGACAGATATCTGCTACAAAGGGTGGTACAATAATTGACGCTGCTTTTTATACCTAATGATAAAATAACCTTTATATCTAGTATATTTTACCTTTTTTTTTATTGATGTCCAGTGGAAATTATACATGGAACTTCCTTCACCCCGGGGAAGGGCGAAGGGGTATGCTGGACTCGTACCGGCTAAAACCACTGGAGAGGTCATCTTCGGCGCCGAAGGGAGGCTGCAGGTCCTCGTATGATCACACTAGAACGGTTCCTACCTAGCCGGACTTTTGCAATAAGAGACCTTATTTTTAGTAAGAATGCATTTTCTCTAGTAAAAACTAGTGTATTATTGAATGAATGCCTTGGTCACAACTACAATTTAGAGCTAGTCAAAAGTAAATTTGAGTTAATAGACAAAACGCAGGCTCGCAAGCGGTTGGGCACGCCACGAGAGCGGCGGTTAGACCCGGAGGAATGGCTGGATAGACAGCATGGCACCCTCACCTTCCGAATGACGCAGGTACTCTCGTGAACTCTCTAAACAACGTGTGTTTCGGGAAGTACCTGTGTCGAATAGGCCGAGAAAGGACGCCCGGTTGTCGTCACTGCGGAGACTCACGGCAGCACACGTTGGAGTGCCCAGCTTGGGCAACGCAGCGCTGTGATCTTGCCGCGGTCGAAGGGGGTGACCTATCGCTTCCAGCCGTGGTTTAGTCAATTATCCGGAGCGAGAGCGCATGGGATGCCCTCGCCTCCTTTTGCGAGGACGTGATGCAAGCAAAGTTGATGGCAGAGCGGGGACGAGAGGAAACCACCTCTGATCCCTGCAGTAGAAAACGCACCGGGCGTGGGTGCCGTAGGAGGGCGCTGAACGGTCCCCGGCCACTATGAGTAACGGCCTTCGGGTGACGAACTAAGGGCAGTCCATCGCCCGAACAAGCCCGACACGGCGGCCGACCAGGTCGCACAGAGACGGGGCGATACCTGCCGGGGGCCCGCTCTAACGCTGACAAAGCGTGCGCTTCACCTCCGGCTAGAGGTAAGTGAAAGGACACCGTGGGGTTTTAGCTGGTAACAGTCTGGCATGACCCTCCGCCCTTCCCAAGGCGAAGGAAGTCCATGAGGATTTCCCCACGACAAAAAAAATAAGGTATCAGGGTATAAAATAAATAACGACGAAGGCCAATTTAGTTAGCTTTCTAACCTTCTGTCCGAGTCGGGTCCGCCTTAAAGATTGAATTGTGAAAGCGCTTTCAACTAATAACCGGTTTTCACTGTAGTATATACTTTTTTTGAACAAGACTGTAATTATAACAGTACACCAAGCAGAAATAAAGATCAATAATACAATTTATACGGTTGGCAACCCTAAGAAGATAAAATGTCCAGCCACCGAAAAATTTAAACATGTTTGCGATTTGTTTTACTAAATACGATAACAATATTATGTTACCTCCTTCTAATCTCCTAAGTCTTATGTGGATAGTGAAGCCATGGCTTACAATCGATCACGTAAGCTTACAGCCTGTCAATAGATCATACCAGTACATACTTACATGATCTGCAAATCCTCCCAGATACTACGGCTTTGAATAGTATCAATTGGTTATGTGTAACACAGATGTAAGCCGTCTATTCAATAAGGAATTAATATTGTAGGGCTTGTGATTCGGGCAAGATCTCTCTCTGCCAGCAGTAGTGTCGACTATGTTGGCAGAGTACGAAAATTGGAATGCAGTGGTCTTCTGTGCAAGCGTCATGCTCCAGAAGGAGACCGCAGCGCGGGATCGGGAGAGGGCCGATCACGGAGAAAGAGGAGTCGGTGCCGGGGTAACAACCGCCCTGGCGCCGATGGATGCTCTCCCTGGATGCTTTAGGGGATTCTTTACACCCCGGGGGAGGGGGGGATGACCGCTTTACAGTCACCCTCTCCAAGATGTGCCTATAGGCGTGGCACTAGTGGGCGGCTCTAGTGTGATCACACGAGGACCTGGAGCCTCCCTTAGGTGCCGAAGATGACCGCCCCAGTGGTTTTATCCGGTAGGAGTCCGGCATACCCCATCGCCCTTCCCTGGGGCGAAGGAAGTTCATGAAGACTTTCCACTGGGCACCAATAAAAAAAAGGGCTTGTGATCCCTGCAACATTAGTACACATAACGTTATGTTCCCCGAAGGTAAGACAAATATCTGGTATAGATATTTTTGTCTTATACAGTTTTGTTATGGTCCTACCTTTGCTTTAATAGACGCACGTGACGAAGTTTAAATTTCTTTTCTTTTGATATGAAACCCACAAAACATCAAAACCGACGGGCTAATCACATAAATATCGCAGCCGGTTTGCGACAGGCGTATATCGCGCAGACGCCGCTGTCAAACGTCATTTTGGTATTACGTCTATGCCGATAGCGATTAAACAGGCGAAGATCTCTGACGCACAATCACGCACGACGCACGATCAATAAACATAAAATTGCAATAAAAAATTGCATCAAATTGCACCCTAGTATTTCAATTTTTTTCGTGTGGTGTCCGGATTAAGAATATAGTGCCACTCCATCTCCTCCCGTGGACGTCGTAAAAGGCGACTAAGGGAATCTAAACCAGAGGGATGAGCAGCAGCGTCCCTTCTGAGAAACGGTAGCTATGCAACTGCGCTCACCAACCCACCTGCCAAGCGTGGTGAGTATTGGCAAATACCCCCCAAAATGATGACACAGTTGTGAAAATCAATATGGGAGGCCTTTGTGCAGCAGTGGACGTATAAATGGCCGATGTGATGATTTCAATTTCAGGTGATTCGCCACCGGTGGATCCTTGTCTGAGCTACTGTCGCTGTTTCTTTGCTTATCAGGGTAACGTCTTCTGCAGAATAAAGATGTCCCAATGATCGATACCACGATTGGTTATATTAATAATCATTGGTAGTCGAATCGACCATCGTAGTAGATTGTTGTCGGCACTCAGAATAACGGTAATTACGATATCCACGAGTGGACAAAGAATGCCCAATCGTCGAGTACCACACGGCCCGTCCTTACCTCAACCCATTGCGTACATACTGAACGTTAATGTTACTGTCAGAAGTAACAGAAAAAAACAGCCCGTACGCACATTACGTATAAAAATAGCATGAGAAACATTTGACCGAGATCACGCAGGTAAACATACGAACTGAATTATTTCACCAGTTGGACTGGACACTGTCGGTTCAGAATGAGTACGCAACGTAACGTAGATGGTGTCTTTAGATACGAAAATCACTTTTGGTATACATCACTCCACGAGGATTTCCTCGCAATAAAGAAAGTGTACATACGAATTATAAATTCAAAAGTTGGACTGGACCGCGTCAGTTTAGAGTGATTACATAATCTAGATGCTTATATTGATATCTCAGTTTATATGGGGGGTCTTTAAATAAGACAACATTTTTGTGGGACATTGAGGATATTGTTGAGGTAAACTTACGAAATTAGTTATTTCACCAGTTGGACTGGACACTATCGGTTCAGAATAAGTACGCAACGTAACGTAGATGTTGTCTTTAGATACGAAAATCACTTTTCGTATACATCACTCCACGAGGATACATAACTTTGTGTAAGGCTGGTGTACGCGAACGTGGAGAACAGTGAACGTGAAAGCACTTGTGGCTACTGGAATGTATCCTTGGATACGGCTGGTGGAATGCGTTTACTATGGCTATAGCTTATCAATTATGAACGATGACATGCGAAACAAGAGGCGACTGTGTTACAGTTGCTTTTTATAATTACACTACATTTGAATTGAATTGTCTTTATACAAACTATGTTTATTATAATATTACTGATATTAATGCACACTTACCTACTATATACCTATTACTATTAATCCGTTCTGTTACTTTTATTATGTTTCTTCAATATGTAAATAAATAAATGCCCTGGTTCACATCCGTGAATTACAAACGGTTTGGTTGAAAACCAGCGTCAGGCAGTTGTCTGACATATGCTGAACCAAGTCCTTTCTGGCGAACCCTGAGGCACATACCAACTTTCTTTGTGTTTTTGTTTTGTAACTGTGTAATTAATTGTATGTGTGTCTCATTTTCGACCAAATACATAATTTCATTCTTTCTTTCTTTCTTTCAAGGATTTTCTCGCAATAAAGAAAGTGTTCATACGAATTATAAATTCAAAAGTTGGACTGGACCACGTCAGTTCAGAGTGATTACATAATCTAGATGCTTTTATTGATATCTCAGTTTATATTGGGGGTTTTTGCCGTGTGGTGCCGGCTCAGAATGCCACCACCCCATCTCCTCCCATGGGTGTCATAAAAGTCGACTAAGGGATTAGTCGGAGGATGGGCAGCAGCGTCCTTCGAGTACATTACGCCAAGCGTGGCGATTATGGCAAAACCCCCCAATGAGCTCAAAACACATCCATATCGGTGGTTGTGATGATCTTTGGGGGAGGCCTGTGTCCAACAGTGGACTTCATTAGGCCGAAATGATTGAGGGTCTTTAAATACGACAATATGTTTTGTGGGACATTGAGGATATTGATGAGGTAAACTTACGAATTTAGTTATTTCACCAGTTGGACTGGACAGTGTCGGTTCAGAATGAGTACGCAACGTAACTTAGGTGTTTTTATTGGTGTCTCTGGATATGAAAATATGTTTTGTGAGACATCAAGGAGCCTTGGGTCCATAGACCAAGTCACGGGCCGATACCGCCGGGTGTGTCCAACGCTAACGAACTCGATCCCCACCAGTTCACCGGTTTCACCAGTTCGATGACTCTGTCGTTTCAGGATGAGTACGAGACGTAATGTAGTTATTTTTATTGGTGTCTTTAAATACGAAAATCTGTGGGAAATCAAGGAGATCACTCGGAAACGTAGACCAAGTGACGGGCTGACACTGCCAGGGCTGCGGTCCTTCTCCACAATCCTCCCCGAGAAGTGCCTGGGGGCGACCTTTTTACAGTCATCCCCTCCGAGATGTGCCTAAGGCGTGGCACCAATGGGTGGCTCTAGTGTGATTTTACGAGGACCTGAAACCCTTCGGTGCCAAAGATGACCTCTCCAGTCGTTTTGGCCGAGAGTCCGGCTTCGTCCTTCCCCGGGGCGGAGGAAGTTCACGATGAATTTCCACAGGGTTCAATAAAAAAATCAAAAACCAGCCACAAACAGGGCAGAGCAAGTCCATTAGGATTTCCCAGTGACAAAAAGAAGTGAACATACGAATTGTATTATTTCAAAAGTTGGACCGACCAGAGAGAGAGAGTACGTCACGTTGATGCTTTTTACATTAATATCTTAGTTTGTGCAGGGGTCTTTAAATACTACAGTATTATGTTTTGTGGGACACTGAGGAGTGAGAGACTCCACCTCCTCCCGTGGATGTCGTAAAAGGCGACTAAGGGACTCCAAACCAGAGGGATGGGCACCAGCGCCCCTTGTGTAGAACAGTAGCTATACTTCGCTCACCAACCCCCCTACCAAGCGTGGTGGCTATTGCCAAATTCCTCGTCCTCTTGCTGATATGATGATGATGATAAGCAAAGGTTTCTGGATATTTTTACGACGGGACGGGGCGTTTACTTTTATCCGTTTCTTGGCTTTTCAGGTTATTACTAATTGTGTTACATTATAATAAAACAATTTTAAACGGGCTAAATCGCGTGTATTATTTGTATATTGTATTTTTGTTTTTCCTGACGTTTCGAACACTTTGCAGGGTTTGTGGTCGCAGGATGACTAAGGTGACAAGCGTCGTTACAGATTTAAAAAGCTATTTTATCTACCGTACAAAACCAATCAAAAATTGTTTCGATGCACGCAGTAATCACTCACAGTGTCTTGATGTTTTTTTAGTGTGGTGTGTTGCTTGGGATTTTATGAATTTAATAACCGGATACTAAGGTGACAAGCGTAAATCTGTAATTTAAAAAGCTATTTTATCCACCGTACAAAACCAATCAAAAATTGTTTCTATGCACGCAGTAATCACTCACAGTGTCTTGATGTTTTTTAGTGTGGTGTGTTGCTTGGGATTTTATTAATTTAATAACCGGATTCCAAACAGGTGGTACCTGCCAACCATACTCGTATTCTCTCCTCTGTTGTGGGACAATGAATTTTACCTGCAAACTGACGGTGTTGCCATGGGTTCACCGGTCTCTCCTGTAGTCGCCGATATTTTCATGGAGGATTTTGAGGAGAGAGCACTGATGACAGCCTGATGATACTTTTACCATCTTGCCTCACAATAGGGTCTCTGCATTTTTAAAACATCTAAATTCAATACACTAAAATTCAGTTTACTTTGGAATTGGAGGAAGTTTTATTATAATGTGTAATAATTGCGAAAACCTGAGACATTAGTTGTGTTACCATTTATGCGCGCAATGTACACTTTACTGACCAGGGTGCGGACCGGGTGCAGTTTAAGAAATGACGTGTCACTTCCCCGTCCACGCCCTAACTGTGTACCGCGCGTCAGTAAACAGAATACCTTTTACGATAGCGTCTATCTATACAAATAAATAAAACTGAAGTGTCTGTTTGTAATGTCGAAATAACAGCTTTCTACTAAATGCATATGAAAGTATATACGGAACATATAACAAAAAACTAATTTTTAAATGTTTTTATCTGTCTGTCTCTTAGTTCCGGGTAATCTCCGAAACGGCTGGACCGATTTCGATGGGACTTTCACTGGCAGATAGCTGATATTATAAGGAATAACTTAGGATACCTTTATTTTGAAAAATAATTTGGGTTCCGCGCAAAATAAATAAAACCCTTGAAATCCAATATATATATTCTATGTCAAGTGTCTAGGTCGAAGTACTCTAAATTTCTTTTAAATTAAACGCGGGGAAAACCGCGTGTCCCAGCTAGTATACAATATAACCAGCGTAGCAACGGAGCTTTATCCATAACCTTTTAAACGCGGCGAAAATAAATAATATTCAATTAAGGGCTAAAATTGCGTTTCAACGTAACTCTCATACGGCCATTGTGATGATAATAAAGAAACCTTTCAGAGAATTTTGAGCTCAATTGTTAGTTACACAAAGGGATTTATTGTGAGAATACGCCAACGACAAAGAGTGCCCTTGATAAGCAAAATGGGGTCATAACAAAAGATTAATCAGTAGGTCCAGGCAGCACAACGCGAGATTGACCTCATGAGCATGACACAGAAGCAATGTCAATGTGAGCTTCGATCAAATAGTGTTTAAGTATTTGATCAAAGAGTTGGGACATATTTCTTTCCAAATCAATACTAAAACGAACCAAATGCATCAGCTTTTGAAGTAAGACGTGCTCAGTCACTATTTTCAAGAAATTGCTGAAGAAGCATTACCTTTATCATATATATAAAATATTTATTGTATTGTTGTGTATTCTATATTATTGTGTCTATGCCCAATATCTCCTGGAACAGACCGTCTTGTGCGATAAGACCACCCATTGTACACTTATCTTTGTAAATATTTATCTTATATTTGTTATGTAAAGTACAATAAAGAATATAGAAATAAACATGAAACCACTAAAATAAAAATCCCGGTAGGTCCGGTAAAGGACCCTGAGGGTCTACATCTTGGAACGTGGAACTAAAGTCGATTCACAAGTTCCCGTAAATAGTTGACATGGGTACAGTCCCAGTATAGGTATTGGCGAAATCCGTTTACGTAAAAAGCTTTTCGTGTTGTTTCCCTTCCCCTCCAAAACCACTGAATAGATTCGAATGGGGGGTTACACTGTTGGATAGCATAGTTCTTTAGAAATATTTAAATCTATAATTTAATTCGGGAAAACATCTTGACAAGAAAAAAACACGACGACGTTGCCGACATATTTTTTTAAATTTTTAAATTTTTTAGAAACATTTTATTGAATATGTAAAGATTAATTAATCTTAACACCGTACAACGCCTTGCCTTGCCTTATACTTGACATTGGGAAGACTCGAAATTGTAGAAGATACTCTACAGAAGCCATAATCTAAGAGAAGAAGAATGCGGACCGGTCTGCATGTTATTATTATACCTGGCTCCGCCCGTATTCATAAGTTTTTTTTTTCTTTTCAGTCATTTTAATATTTTTGTATCATGTACGTTTTTTGAAGTCGGTATTTTTTGTTTGAAATTATTAAATTGTTTCTTTTTAGTGTAAATAAATGTAAGAACTTTATGCAAGTTGGGTATCAGTTTATATCGTAACCAAGCCGAGATACCTACTTATGAAGGTAAGTAGACGTAAGTACAACTTACGGATGACAGAGATGTCATAAGAAACAATCTAACATAATTATATTTATAATAACATAACATAGATTTAATTTTATTTATCTACGGGCCAAAGTAGCCTGAAAATAAATAATTTATTAATATTATAATTATAAGGCCAGGGTCTTATGTACCAATGAAGCATGAAGCAGTAACTTGCTTGATTGCCTTCCATACAGGAGTTCGATCACGGCCCGCACCTCTGACTTTTCGGGTTCATATGCGGATCCGAATTTGACTATCACTCGTGTTAACGGTGAAGGAAAACATCGTGAGGAAACCGGGACAAAAAAGTGGTCTCCAAAAAAGTTCTGAATGATATGTGTGACGGCATGGTTGGTACAGTGGCTAACACAGTCGGCTGCTGCGCTCCGGGTCGTGGGTTCGACTCCCGCACGGAACAAATATTTGTATGATCTGCAGGTAGTTGTTCCGGGTTTGGGTGTATTGTATGTGGAATTTATGTCTGTAAACGCACCCACGACACAGGAGAAATAATAATAATAATAACCTGGCAACACCGTTGTCAAGCTGCCAAAGTTTTTCAAAACCATATATATTTAAATCAAAAATTTATAATTAATCCTAATATACATCATATATATACATAATAACGAAATTAAATATATAAAAAACGATATGGAGAAATATACACAACAAATAGTATCAAAGATTACAAGAAAATAAAAATATATTCGAAATGACATCGACACCCTGAAATGACAGATAAAAATTGAAAATGAAAATTTGGAAATTGGATAAACCTGGATAATGCTGACACGGAATAAAGCCAGATTGTTACTAAACGCACGCCCACCATCCTTGGCCTCGTCGCTCAGCTCCGCCTCGCAGCCACCGGAACCCGCCTCAACAGTGAGTGCTGTGGTATCGGCCGCTACAGTTGCGTCGAGCTCGAGCGACGAGTACTTTTCGCCGCCGACGTCACCAACACCTGCGCGTCGGCGAGGAAGAGGCCGACCGCCGGCCAGCTTGGGACCTCGAGGCCCACCTGCCTCTGACAGGGTCCCCGCTTCCGGTGGAAGTGTGCAGCGCATGAGATGGACAAAACCCATCAATGAAAATGTCATGCGCGCATACTTTGGGGCGACAGAGGGGGAAACTAACCTGACTGCGTACCGTGGCAGGATGCTCTCTCTGTTTCAGGTACTTGAACCAGCCGTCAACGTCTCGGCACAACGACTTTCGGATCAAGTGCGGGTCATACAACGTGATCACAGGTTGGATGATGCTGTGCTTGATCGGCTACGCTCGGAGATGCAGACTAACCGTGTCGTCTCTTCCCCATCACGGGCCGCGGTACAACCGCAAGAAACATCTGTGGTTCCGCCGCGGTCCAACCGCATGGATGAGGAAGAGGATGATGGTGCTAGTTTTGCAGGTAACCAGTGCAATGACATTTTAAGGAGCGCTTTGGATAGTGCGATTCAAGAGTATCGATACGCAGCACCTGCCCTTAGGCCGCGCCTACCGCGTTTGCCTATGCATAAAAGAAATAGAGCGCTAATCTGTGCCCTGGATTCGCTGTTGTTAAATTATTTTGACAACAGCGAAGACCTCGGCGATACACATTCAATCCTGTACTGCGCAGCCGTTGCGGCATGTCGTGTGGCCCATGTAAAATTCCCAAATAATGATAGAGCCACACGACCTAAATCTGCCGTGCCAGCTTGGCAGTGCAGGATTGAACGTCGTATTAATGAGGCTAGGGCACACATTGGTAAGCTAATCTGCTTTAGGGAGGGCAATACCCGCCCAAAAGTGATGCGCTTTGTGAGACGAGCATTCTCGGGGACTGATATCAGCCCCGAAGAATATATGTCTCGTGTCACAGAGCGCATCGACTACCTAAAGCAGAAAGTTTATGCATGGGCGAATCGTATCCGTAGGTACAAACGGCGAGTGGAGCGGTATACCTTGAATCGCACATTCCAAAATGACCAAAGGTGGGTATACAGAACTTGGGAGCGACCTGACCAAGGTGTGGGTGACGTCCACCGACCAGATGATGATGCCATGAATGCATTCTGGCGCAGCATATGGTCGGTGCCAGTCAACCATACCGAAGGTGATTGGATACGGGAGGTCAAACGAGCATGTGAGCCGATAGCAGAAATGGGGGCAGTTATAATTAGCCCCCAAGACGTAGCCAGTGCAGTCCGTCCATTACCAAACTGGAAATCTCCGGGACCGGACGGGCTGCACAATTTTTGGCTTAAATGGCTACGTAGCTCACATGTTCGCTTGGCGTCCCAGTTCCAGTCATCCTTAGAGTCAGGTTCGCTGCCTCAGTTTCTTACTACAGGAATTACCCACCTGCTCCATAAATCAGGTAGTACTACGGAACCCAAAAATTATAGACCGATAACTTGTTTACCGACGGTCTATAAAATTCTTACATCCGTTCTGAGAACAAAAATTAACACACATATTGATAATAACCACATCATGTCTGCTTCTCAGAATGGATGTAGGAAAGGGTCCCGTGGTACTAAGGAGCTGCTCCTTATTGACATGGCTATTAGCCAACAGGTTAGACGTAACCACAAGGATCCGTCTACATGCTGGATAGATTATAAGAAGGCCTACGACTCGGTGCCGCATACATGGCTCATGAGGGTGCTAGAGTTGTATAAAATAAATACAACCCTACGCACCTTCATGATGGCATGTATGGGCCAATGGAGGACAGTCCTTAACTATCCAGGATGTAGGGAAATCCGAGGGAACGGTGAACCGATCAGGATCGAGCGTGGTATATTCCAGGGCGATAGCCTGAGTCCGCTGTGGTTCTGTTTGGCCTTGAACCCTCTTAGCACACTGCTAGAGGGTTTAGGGCTAGGCTACCAGATGAGAAGAGGTGGTCAGATAATATCTCACCTCTTTTACATGGATGATTTGAAACTCTTTGCCCCCAACAATTTGCGGCTAATAGAGTTACTGAAGGTAACTGAGACTTTTAGTAATTCTATTAGAATGGAATTTGGTGTGGACAAATGTGCAGTCATGCATGTAAAGCGAGGGAAGATTATGGAATCCGAGGGATTACAACTTTCGGATTTCATACATATCAGATCCCTTTCCTCATCTGAGACCTACAAATACTTGGGTATGTCGGAGGGGTTGGGTATCAACGGAGCTGACATGAAACAATCGTTACGGGGGCGCTTCCTTGGTCGCCTGAAAAAAGTACTGAAAAGTCTTTTGTCAGGCGGTAACAAGGTGCGCGCCTTTAACGGTTGGGTCATGCCAGTTCTGATATACTCCTTTGGCATACTCAAGTGGACTCAGTCTGAATTGCGACGCCCTGGATAGAAGAGTTCGTATATTGCTGACCACATATCGGATTCATCACCCACGTTCATCGGTGATGAGGCTGTACATCCCACGAAAGTGTGGGGGTCGAGGCTTTTTAAATGCTAAGACCCTCCACAATCGTGAGGTGTGCAACCTCAGGGAGTACTTTCTCCAAGCCGATGTGGGGATGCACCGAGATGTGGTTGCGATAGACAAGGGACTCACCCCGCTCTCCTTGGCTAAAGAGAACTGGCATAAACCTGTAGTGCTTGACACTAATGACCGCATGGAGGTATGGCAGAGTAAGGAGCTTCACGGACGCTTTTACCGGGCCCTTCATGGGCCCGATGTAAACTTTTTAGCGTCCGTGTCTTGGCTACGCTTCGGTGACCTCTTCGGGGAAACCGAAGGTTTTATCTGTGCAATTATGGATGAAGTTATCATGACGAATAACTATCGGAAATATATTGTGAAGGACGGCACGGTTGACATCTGTCGGGCATGCCACCGTCCGGGTGAGTCTATCCGTCACATTATTTCCGGTTGTTCTCGTCTTGCTAATGGCGAGTACTTGCACAGGCATAACCAAGTGGCCAGGATTATACACCAGCAACTTGCGCTGCAATACAACCTTGTGAGTTCAGAAGTGCCATACTACAAGTATGTGCCCGACCCAGTTCTCGAGAATGACCATGTCACATTGTACTGGGATCGATCTATCATCACTGACAGGACTATTGTAGCCAATAAGCCTGATATAGTGGTGATAGATCGAGTAGAGCGCCGCACAATGATTGTGGATATAACTATCCCACATGACGAGAATCTCGTGAAGGCCGAGAAAGATAAGCAAATTAAGTATCTTGACTTGGCGCACGAGGTTGTCGACATGTGGGAAGTAGACTCTGCAATCATTGTGCCGATAGTCGTTACGGCCAATGGCCTAATGGCCAAGAGCCTCGACCAACACCTGAAGAGGCTCTCGTTAGGCAGCTGGGTCAAGGGCTTGATGCAGAAAGCGGTACTCCTAGGCACGGCTCGTATTGTTAGGGGGTTCCTCTCTCTGGAGCCCTGACCACCGGCAGCTTGGACCTTGTTCCCGATGCCGGTGGGCTACTGTTTTTTATATTTTTAAATGTATATTTTTGTATGATGTATATTTAAAAATGTAATTTATATGTATTCAGTTTAAATAAAGGAAATAATAATAATAAACCCCTCTGGGCAAACGTTATCTCACCATGGGATAAGGTAATCCTGGAGGGCAGATTAAAGTAGCTGCTTGATTTCTTCATACCCTATGATAAAAAAAAAAAAAAAAAAAAAAGTATATTAAGTAGCTTACAGAACGCAGGGCAGTTTGTGGCGAGCTGAATGTGAGTGGCGACACTGCGTACCCGAATGCTCCAGAGAGTCGGTCAGGGCCTCGTCTCCGCTTGCCTTCATTGGTTCACATTTTTATAATTTAAGATTTTAACATAGGTAAACTTGAGCCTCTGTGCGAGTGTGTTTGTGTTTATGTGTTTATGTTAATTTGTTTGTGCCTATGCGTGTGTGTATGTTTATATGAGCAAGTATGCGTTCGTGTGTGTGATTTATGTTAAGTTCATTTCTTTACATTAAAATAATAAGCTAAGTGACTATTAGACAATTTTTTCTAAAACGAAATATAAGTGTGAGGGCTACGTTTCAAAAAAAGAAACCTTTATTACACGCATTTCTTTATTACGACATCTGTAACTTATGATTATAAAGGTGTGGTCCTAGCGATATACCATAAGATTTTTATTATAGCATCATATTTATGATATTATTTTTACTTGCCTATTAACATTTATATAGCCTATTCGGCGCAGCTGGCTTATATTGCATGAGCGTTTATCTGATTCTGTAATTTTTATTGTATTATCTACTACTTGCAGCAGTTGAGTTTGAGGCTCGCGCCTTTCATACATATAGAAGACGGGACGTGGACTACTAGCATGGACGTATAAATAATAAATCCATGTGATGGAGCATTTTGAACCCTTTTTTTTCACTAGAAAAGATTCATCACCGCCATCATTATCATATCAGCCGTAGGAACGTCACTGCTGAACAAAGACTTCCCCCATCGTTACACTGGGGGGGCAGTTGTTTGTTTGTGTCGTCATTTTGGGGGGAATTTGCCAGTACCCACAACGCTAGCAGGCGGGTTGATGAGCGCAGTATGGCTACCGTTCCACAGAAGGGGTTTTACTGGCCATCCCTCTGGTTCAGAGTACCTAAATCGCATTTTACGACATCAACGGGAGGAGATGGAGTGTTGTTTTATTTTTTATCCGGACATCACACGGATTCGGCCGTCCCAAGGAATATTCATGAAATTTTTGTTACGAGCCCGGTTCGGGATAAATTAAATTCACCAATATTATAAGAAATACACTATCTATTCTTGATCACAATTAATGTCACTTATAACATTTAGAGCCGAATTTTCAATCATCAGATAAACAGACCATTTATTCGACAGATAGCAAAAAATGAAAGGGTCAGATAGGCTATTTGACTTCGACTACCTGAAGAATAAATTAAAATTAAATAATAAATTATCTGTCCCTTTGACGGCCAGATAAACAATATCCGAGAGATAGTACCATTCGACGGATATGGAACAGATGGTGTAAACAATACATTTACTATTAGGTTAGTAATTTCTTGGTTTTGCGTTTCATACCACGTAAAATTGTTATTATTATGGATATTTTTGATAGCATTGATGACCTAACAATTGACAAAGAGACTCAATAAATGAATTCAATAATCCATTGGGAAGAAATACAGGAACTGTCAGGTCCAGGTCCGATCAGTTTACCATGTGGATTTACCTTTTTTGACAGTATTTTATTGTACTTTTTTAGTTCTTTATTTAGATATTTAAATCGCCTTTATATGTTACTGCGTCAGTCCATTTTGTTTATACTTGTCGATTAAACTCACAACTAACTGAATCTCAGCAATATGAAAATTCGCCGAACGGTCTCTATTCTCCGATTCCATTGGAAATAAAATAAATTATACTTTACGTACTTACACAATAACGGGAGCCTTAAACAAACTAAAAGTAAACATTCACAAACAACAAACATAACCTCGAATTTAATATAAACAATACTCCATTTCCATCTACGTATTACAGTGATATATTTTGTCATACATAGAGCATAGAATAGTCTGTCCTGTTCTAACATCTGTATATGCACTATGTTTGTTTCATCTCCCTGAAGTTAGCGTCGTTCGAGGTGAAATAATCGGCCGGATAGTTATTCGTTAGATAAATAGCAATTGAAAAATTGACAACCAATCGACGATTGGAAAATCGGCCCTTACAGGACAATTTTTGGTATTCCACCTGTTCTTCACTATGTTGTATCGCAGCGTAACTGAACTGTCCCTCCTTCCTTCGCGGCCGCTATATATATGGGCCGACCGATACTTTGTAGAAAGTTCCAGAATGTTCGCTTTCTAGAATTTCCAGACTATGTGGTACCGCTAGTAGACACCAGATGGCGTCATGTACCTTACAAATAACTATCCAGTACACTCTATGTTGTTTCTACAAGCCTTAATATTGCTACTAAACACCAGATGACGCCACGTTTCGCTATTATTTATTGGATGGCATAACATTATTGTATTGTTATCAATTCTGAATAAATAATTTCAAGTCAATCGGATATCTAGTAGTGGGTGAAAACTGAATTGCAAGATCCTATTACTCTCGTCCCTGATCTCGTCTCAATGTCGCAAATGTCACAAATGATATTCCCCTAAACAAACAACATCAAACGTGAACTTTTATTGTGATGAGACCGAAAATTTATTTAAAGCCAGATAGGCTTATTCTGCTAACATTTTAAACTGACAGGCGTAGTAAAATTTGTTTTATCTTAATAAACTGAATAAGTGGCTGCAGTAAGAGATTCATGCTGAAGGTCAATCCTACAAACACGCAAGTCATTGTGGTTGGCAGTTCCAGGATTGTATCTAGAATCGATTGGTCAGCACTTCCCCAAGTTTCTTTTGATAACATTAAAATTCATTTTAGTAGTGAAGTCAAGAACTTGGCGATGCTCGTTGATAGACATAAAACTTTCTCCCGATCGCCACCAAAATTGCTCTTCTACAATCTTTTCTTCTTCCTATCCTCGATTATTCTGCCGTCAGCTATCTAGATCTCACCGAGGACCAATTTGATAAGATTGAGCGACTTCAAAATGTTTGTGTAAGATTTAAATTTGGTTTACGAAGATATGATCACGTATCACAATTTCGTCTGAAGCTCAAATTGCTACCAATTCACCTTCGCCGGAATGCTAACATTATTTCTCTTCTATACAGTGTACTGTTTAATTCATCTACTCCCTTATACCTCAAAAACCGTTTCGAGTTCCTTGGCTAAGGTCATCAGAAAACTTAAAGCTGAAAATGCCAATGCATTCCACAATTTTTTTTTCTCGATCCCGCTCGTGCAGCTCGTTTCTAGAATGCATTACCGGTACTAATAAGACTTGCTCAGTCATTGTCAAACTAGTAAAGGATCATCAGTATCTGTCGCTTTAAATTCTTCTATTCCATTTTGGCTTGCTTTAGCTCTTTACACTAAAATTATTTTGTTTTTATATATTCATAGGTATTCATATAGTTCAAATAGTTATTATTTATTAAATTTTCATGTATTTAGTGTAGTATATAATAATGTTTATTCATATTAGTATATATAGTTACACCTCTGACTGCCTCATAATTACTTCTATCTCCCATTTTCCATCCTAAGGTTGGCTGGAAGAGATCGCGGATAGCGATATTGTAATTTTACTTAATTCAAAACGAATGTGATTTCTTTTTGTGCACAATATTTATTATATATACTCTATATATAAATAAATAAACAATCGTCAAAACTGAGATTGTAATGAGACTAGACTATGAATTTTAAGAGGAGCTGAATGCAATGTTTGTGTCAATTTATAGTTCAATCTCTGTTCGGTCAACTTTCAGTGATAGTGGAAAATTAGGAGAATCGGCCCTCTGAACTCCGTGTCGCCGGCTATAGCGTATAATATGAATATCTATATAGTTTTATTGCAGACTACGTAAACAGAGATAACGAAGAATCCGGTCAACGAATAGCCGTATAGATGGAACAGGTCACTAGCTTATACACCTACTTTGTTATGTACAATCATAATTTTATATTGAGTGTATGTGACTTTATCACCATCACAATTATATGATGACTGGCGTTGTGGACTTTTTCAATTTCACTGTCCACAGCTGACATGGCCTGACTTTAATGCTGGCTCGGCCAGAAACATTCTATTCTATTAGGAACTTGCACATAAAATTATGTAATTTGCAATAGTTGTATTTTTTTTAACGGTGTGGGGACACTTGTATTCTCTTTTCTCTCTCTTCTCCTGTGTCGTGGGTTCAGGGGGCCTAAAAAGGCCGCTTTAGCAGAATCATAATATGAATCACATTAAATATCACCAAATGGTCCAGAAGGCCTAAAAAGACCGTATTAGGTTTTATTTATAAGGCATAATAATGATCTCAATACGATTCACATTAGAAACCACAAAATGGTCATTTAATCATAACTGACTATTAACGTGACCATTTGGTGATTTCTTAAGTAATTCATATTATGATTCACCTAAAGCGGCCTTTTTAGGCCCCCAGTTTACAGACATACATTTCACATGCACAAACACCCACACCCGAAACATCGTGCCGACAAATCTGTAAATGTGTTTGTATTTGTATAAATAATTATATACATTTACATACACTGACTTTCTTTCGGTATTTCTTTTCAGGGGGGTTGTCATGTAGTGAATTGCCCTCCGTCGTTTCAATATGACATGTAAAAGTGTCGTTAGGACCAAATTGCTGAATAAGCATAAGAAGATATTGATAGTTGACATAACTCATTTAAAATTACATATTTTTTATGTTATTCACTTATATTTGATATTATGGCATTGATTGAACATTAGTTATTGTTAATATTGCACTTGTAACATTACATATTATAATATATACATATTATAATATTCATACAAAACTGTAAATGTGTGAGCATCATGTAGCCATCAATGTTATTTTACGTATCCATGGAGTTTCTTGCCGGTTCTTCACGAGATCAACTATTTGGAACCGTACAACTTACGATTCTGACGTTTCATAAGTGCCAATATTTGGTTTATTTGAAATGAAATACTTTGACTTTGATTCATTTATTTGCAAGAATATGGGTACAGGGTTGAAAAAATAAAGAACAATAGTCCATCGTATTCTGCCATAGTAATAGGCGTGTAAACATAAAAAATATGGTTTAAATAACGAAGGTAACGCAACAAGTAAATATGCTTAAAGTAAAGCAGCCCCACCTTAATTAATTAAGATATCATTCAGAGTTCAGTCATTAAGAGTCACTTAACATTACTAGTCAATATAAATTTAATTTAAATCGAATTGTCAAATGCCCGTAAAAATACAATATGTCACTATTATTTATTAGTAATACAATGAAAACCGAAATGTCACTACTATAAATTATTATTATTTTAAATGATAAGCAAATGTCAGTGATGTAATTATAATTACAATGATGGTTTCGTTGATAAATAATCTGTTATACTATAAAATCATTTGCCTGCTAGATAGTCTCATAGTCCTTTTTTTAATATATTAATTACAGTGACATATTTGATTTGCCGTGGTACAGAATACACTTTTATGCATTAATGCTGTATGAGATGGTCTCACACAATCTGTCTTTATCACGTCGATGGCGTTTATTAACATCTGATAATTTCTTAAATAAATGGGGATTCGATTTCACGAACACAGCAGCTTCAAATATGTAAAGTGATGGGAGAGTCAATATTTTATATTTTTCAAAGTTGGGTTAGCATGAATATGTAGTTTTTAATCCAAACATGGCTCTTATGCATCTCTTTTGCGATCTCAATATTATTTCTCTGTGGGTTGAGTTTACCTATGAAATAATACCAAATCGCAAAATACAGCAAACGATGCCATGAGATTAGGAAATATCGGCTTAGCATCCGTATTTAATACAGGAGAAGTTTTATAGAACATTTAAGCATATTTACTTACGGTGGAAATTAATAATCGATCTAATCCAAAATCTTTGTATTTCGGATTACGGATATGTGTGTTTTCTGTGTTGTATGTGCTCGTTGTTACGATTTAAGATTTTGGATTCGATTGATTATTCATTTCGGTCGTTTGTCGTTTGCTTAGTTCCTTTATAGGTGGTTTCCAAACAAATTTTATCAATAGTGAGGAAAAAACTTACTTACATTAACTCTATTAATAATTTCGTTATTATAATGTATGTTCAAGCTATCACTAGCATTTAAACGTTGACTGAAAAACATTAATTTTATTTTAACGATATTTAATTTTATATTATTATTATTTATATATATTATAGCCAGGTAATAATGGAATGAAGTGTGTAATTTGTTTCATTTTCATAATTTTGTTTATTAGTACATTTAATTGGTACTGTGCTGTATTGGCAAAGAGTGACATAGGATTATTTGTTACTTTTGGCCCACCAAATCATTAATATAAATTATAAATAATAAGGGGCCTAGAACGCTTCCTTGAGGAACGCCATACGTTATGGTCCTGTCTTCAGATTTAAATCTATTTTTTATTTCTACGTACTGTTTTCGGTTTTTTATATATGATCCAATTAATAGTAATACGTTGACCCTGATTCCATAGGCGTCTAGTTTACATACATATAACATAACTGTATGTTCGATATGCTACGATATGACGTAGGCTTTTGATTATGTGAACCATGATATTTTGCTTGATAAACTAGACGCCTACGGAATCAGGGGCAACGTATTACAATTAATTGAATTGAAGTACTTTAGTATCTACATTTGGTATAACATCATTCAAGAAGTTATTGCCATTTTAGTTGTTTTGCTGAATAAACAATTCGATTCTATTCTATTCATGTTGACTCTTAAATTACACCGTATGCTACCACTCGTACTTTCTATATCATTCCAGTCCATCCGATGGTTATTTGGAAGAGATCGCCGAACTGCGATAAAATCCTCAATTATTACCATTTCTTCCATATGATGAAAATTGTTTAACTTTTGGTTTATTTTGGTGTGCAATAAAGAGGATTGATTATTATTTCTCAGCACCGGGGAAGGGCGGAGGGATATATCAGACTCCAACTGACCTCCTAACTTCTCGCGAGAAAACTTGATAGCCAACACGCAATGAGCAAGCGTGGTGATCAATACTTGTTACATCTATGTATGGGCCTGTGGCCTGCAGCGGGATAGTTACAGGTTGATAATATTTATTTATTTATTAAGGGACAATAAACAGCCACGTCATTTAAAATATACATCTTTTAAATTAATAATTAATTTATCAATAATAATATTTTGGCCAACTAAATTATACGCTTACTAAACAAAAATATTTGGTAATATTTCCAATAAAAATTAATTAATAATACATTTATAAGTACAAAGAAGTTCAACTAATAAGATGGAATAAAATTTTGAATAATAATAATAGTTAGGATTAAACAAGATAAAAAGGATCAACATTCATCAACTAATTATATTAAACTCAATTAAGAATAATAATAAATAGGACTACACAAGTTAAAATAGAATCAACATTCCATAAATTTTAATATTTTACGTTAATTGATATTAGATAAAACTTTCAACACAAACATTTTAAATTTTGATTTAGAGCATGCAAATATATCAATAATAAAAGTAATTATTATAAGATCCCACCATACGACGAATAGGGCAGCGTAATCAAAGTAAAGCATAATAATGTACGTATAATCCAAATAAAGCATAATATATTAATATAATAGATTGGTAATCAGTGCACTTTATTTTTAATACGCAGAAGCTAACGTCAGTATATTATGATGTATATAGATGAGAAGTACTCAACTAATAAAGACAAGCATTTAACATAAACCCTGAGTACCTACTAAAAGCTTTGATTTACAAGCTAATAACAGGTGCTTAAGGGATTTAAACATGCTGGGAAGTTAAGAGTGTTCTTGGGCGAGTTTTATCTCTGTTTATGAGAGAATCAAATGCATTTCGAATCAATATCTGAACTCCGCAAAATATTGGAAGTTTGAGTGTGGTCACACCGTCCAGCTTTGCGGGGACAAAATGTCATAATTACCGTGCAAATTATAGAGCTGAGCTAATACAGACTCGTAATGATTGCCATCAGTCTGTGTTGCCATAACTAATTTGAAAATGTTGCCCGGTTATTACAAACGTTTCGACACTGTTCTCACTTAGTATTATACCGGAATTAAAAAAACACCCATCCCTGAGTTTCTTTCGTCATTTCTACTCGGTGATTGATGTATGGAAGATGGTCGGTGTTTTTTGCTACTAGCTATATTCTAGAAAGTTACTACTTTTAAGTTTCGAGTCCATAGTTGAACGTTGAAAGCTTGTATTACGAGCATATTTAAATTTGTTTGAGGGGTTAACAAGAATACGATCCAATGAAAAGAAAATACAAGGACGAATGAACGCGATCCAAACCACTCAGCCAATACCAGAACATTGATTTAGGAATAAAACAAAACACTTTTGAAGGTAAAATTTTGTTCTATTATGTTGGTAATATTGTATTATAATAGACTGTTTATTTTAAGTCCTCTGTAATTATAAGATAATACAAATTATATATCCGTGTTGGTTTAGGAGAGAAATTGTAATTTACCTGGTCTCCTGCGGTACGATCTATATTTCTCATGGGAATAGAATTTCATCAACATCATTTCAGCCGAAAAACGTCTATTACTGGACATAGGCCTCTCCCAAATATCCCTACAACGACAGGTCTATGTTAGTCGTGGCCATAAAAGCTAAATGGCAATAGCGCGCTACAGACTATATACTAAAAAAAATAGCGCGCTATGTTACATTATTAATTTTTAACGAACGTGGTGGACGCAAATCACGCTGTAAAAGCGCGGATAATTTTCTTGCATCACGCTAAATGTCGTTGGACAAATAGCGCGCTAGTTCAGTTATATTCTTGAATACGTTTTAGTATCTTCGATACGTAAAATAAAAAATATTGTAATAAAATGGAGCAAATAAAGATAATGAACTTTCGTTCATACTTTGCAGCCTTGAGTTATTTGATTTATGCACTAATCAGTATAGGATAGGGTTATATTATTTCATTATTAATTTACTTAACTTATAGCAGTTTTCACGAAACGGAAGTTTTGACGTTGTGTATGCCTATATCGATGTCAAAGAACTATCATATATAATTTAATTTTACGTAATGTTAATATAGGTACTTTATTTACTTACTTACTTTGTTGACATAAAATAAATAAATATTATAATCAACGCATTGGGTAGCAACCGTTAGCGCGCGATGAGTGCCGCCCGGCTCGCCACACCCGTGGTTTGAGTTTCTTTGCGCTATTGTCCTCGCTACTCGATAGTTTTGGTGGCGCGATATTTATAGCGTCAAGTTAGAGTCAACATAGCGTGCTAAACGTTGCGGGGCGCTGTATATAGTGCGCTATTTAATCGCGCTAGACGTTATATTAACCACCACTAGTCTGTGTTTATGTTGAGCGCTCATTGGGAAGTTTTGTCTTACGGTCGAAATTAATAATCAATCTAATTCAAAATTTTCAGAATTAAAATTTTGATATTCATCCGTTGTTGTGCCCATCTTCTTCACTTTAGTCGCTTTTTACGACACTTTCGGCAAGAGATGGGGTGTTGATATTCTTAACCGGCACCACACGGTCGACACAAACCCTCATGCCGTGCTGAAAGATATGCCAGTCTACAAGGTTGAAGCTAACTCTCTAGGATGCGCCGGACGTATGTATTTAGGTACTACTATGGCAAGTGTGCTAGACAGAAAAGCTAGGCTGGAGGCTACTTAATGCTTTGCCAATATTGCTAATATATCCCCCTTGGGATTACTGCGAGAAGCACTATAAAAAAATAAAAGTGTGCTAGACGATGAGCTCAGGGTACTCATGAAAGTACAACAAACTCCGTGGATATTTATTATTATCTAAATGTTTCTCTATTACACGGGTTTATATCCCCTGTAAGGGGGAACCCGGTCTTTTGATAGTCTTACTTAGAATTTTAATCTATAATGTAATGGGACTCTAACCGGGGACTCTCCATGGCTGCACTATAAAATGCAGTCTCGAATTGTCCCCGGAGGTATAAAACTATTGTCTGAAATGGAAACTACAAGTATCATGTCTATTGCAATGGGTGCTAAATGGATTTAATACTAAGAAAAACGGAAAAAACGGCGTCTGCCTTTCAACGTTTAAAGTGAAATTCTGTGGCAGACGGTGACTTGCCACTCTCAAAATGAGCCCCTAAATGGCCACCACTACAGGCGACAAGGAGCAACACCGGTGTGAGCGGCTAGGGTGTAGAGAGGTGCGGCACCGGTTTCTCCATCGCGCATCTCGAAGACTCGGAGCGGGTTATCCCCGTTATTACGCGATTAGACACTTCCACCCCCGAGCGTATAGCTCTGGCGGCCCCCCTCTGATCGGCCAACTAAGGCAAGCCAGAGTTGAAAATCCTACGGGCACTCATGGGTTACCACACCAACCAACCAATAAAGGCAAGCCGGAGACAGTGTCGCCACTCACATTCAGCTCGCCACGAACTGCCCTGCGTTCTGTAAGCTACTTAGTATACTCTTTTTTTTCTTATGATATACTTTTTTTTATATCAGAAGGTAGGAAGAAATCAAGCAGCTACTTTAATCTGCCCTCCAGTATTACCTTATCGATATCTCACCATGGGGTGAGATAACGATAAGGCATTAAATGTGAAACTGTCATCGTCATTCATCATTTCGGCCGAATAAAGTCCACTGCTGGACACAGGCCTCCCCCAAAGATCACAACAACGACCGATATGGGTGTGTTGTGTGCTCATTGGAGGGTTTTGCCATAATCGCCAAGCTTGGCAGGCGGGTTGGCGATCGCAGTTGATTGTTAATGTACTCGAAGGACGCTGCTGCCCATCCTCCGTCTAATCCCATAGTCGCCTTTTACGACACCAAAGGGATGAGATGGGTTGGTGCTATTCGTAGCCGGCACCACACAGCAGTATATAATGAGGATTATTTATATTATTTTCTTGTTCATTTCTCAAAATCGAATATGAATCCACGTCCCGAGAAGCCTGCGGCAAACAGCCGAATTATTTCTGTCAATGTCTCACATATAAAACTTTTTTTTTAATGGCTACGTCTTACACTAAGGAGTATCATTGATATTACAGTACCATCGTTGGTGGAAACTATTCCCTTGGTACCATAATCGCCCTTATTTCTTACGTGGGAAAATCGCCATAAGACTTCCTCCGCGCTGAGAACGGAGGGGCATGCCAAAGTATAACCACCTAAAAACTACGGTGTTCCTTCAAATTACTTATCGCTGGGGGTGCGGGATTCCGTAGCGCATTCACTGCACCTCCAGCAGGTTTCGGGCCGCTACTCGGTCGGATGGGCGGCGTCCCTGTGCAGCCTGCCAAGGCAGACATCCCACATTTTAGAGAAACATACGCAGAATACAGCGCGCTTCTTCTCGGCGATGATCTGCCCCAAGTTTGACTTTAAACTGTCTGTATGTTGATTATGTCAACCGGACGTCTGAATAATGGCCTCCTCTATAGATTTCCACAATAAACTATTATGTCTCTGTACACTATATGAGAATATAGCTAACATTGACTGGGGCGATGTCACCAGCACTAGCGACTTAGATAGTGCAGTAGAAATTTTATATACCAAACTGTTTATTGTTATAAACAGTACAGTCCCTATCAAAACGCGTAAACGTTGTTCAGGTCGTTATAAATATCCTACATGGTTCACGGCAGACATCATACGTAATATTAAATACAAACATTATAACCATAAAATGTTTAAACAGTCGGGTAAACAATTAAACAAAGAATTATTTAAGTATTATCGCGAATTAGTAAAATCGCAAATTGAGGAAGCCTATAATAATTACATTAAATCTGTGCAGAAAAAAATTAGTACTGAACCGTCGGCATTTTGGACATTTATTAGGAATCTAAGGAACGATAAGCAAACAAACTATGATTACTCATATAATGGTAAGATCGTATCAGGGCAGAACGCCGCCGACGCATTCGCGGAGTACTTCGCTTCGGTCTTCCATAAAGAGATTCCAACCTTAGATCCAGAAAATCTATATCCTTATCCAGGCGTAGTTTCGGACTCATTCCGCGTTTCTGTCAATCCCATAAGTTCATTAGACTTTAAACGCACCCTAAAGCGAATAAAACCATCTTCATCATCAGGTCCTGACGACATCCCACCATTCATTGTAAAAGATTGTGCTTCTGTGTTAGAAATACCACTGCTATATATATACAATCTATCCATAACAACCAGCACTTACCCGACGTGTTGGAAGTCGTCCAGGGTCACGCCTGTACCCAAAAGTTCACTTAGACACAAATTGGATGAATATAGGCCCATTGCTGTCCCCTCCATTTTTGGTAAAATTTTTGAAGTCATATTAGCCAATCACATTAGTTCACAAATCAAGGTACGCCTGGACGATGCTCAGCACGGATTCAGGGCGGGTCGATCTACTGCCACTAATCACATAAACTTCGTTAACTATACTCATTCCGAACTCGACATAAGGCGGCAGGTAGATGCGGCCTACTTTGATATCCAAAAAGCTTTTGATAGGGTCGATAACGATGTGCTCCTAGGCAAACTTTCAGCTTAGGCTTTACTCCGAAGTTACTTCAACTTTTTTCCAGTTACCTGAGTAACCGTAAGCAATATGTCCAACTTGCTGGATACAAGTCTCAGTCCTACTACACCAGATCCGGAGTCGGTCAAGGCAGCACATTAGGACCTATTCTCTTCCTAATCATGATCAACGACCTTCCCCAGGTCATCAACCATGCAAAGTGCCTGATGTTTGCCGACGACCTTAAGGTATACACGAGCGTCCGGTCAGTTTGCGACTGTATAGCTCTCGAGAACGACATACGCAACATAATAGATTGGTGCAACAGAAATCGTCTTCAATTGAATGAAAAAAAATGCAAAGTAATGACTTATACCAGATCTAGGACCCCCATTAACTACAGTTATCGTATGATTGACACAGCACTGGCAAGAGTTTATGAAATGCGTGACCTCGGTGTGACGTTTGATCCTCGCCTTGATTTTAGAGAACACGTCTTGTCCGTGGCGAAAACGGCGAATAGAACACTTGGTTTCATCATGCGCCAAACTTATACATTTCAGGACTGTAGACCGGCAACAATGCTATACAATGCGTACGTTCGCAGCCGGCTGGAATATAATGCCTTGATTTGGGACCCATACGAAGTCAAGTACAAAGCGGTTATAGAAAAAATTCACAAAAAATTCTGCCGATTTTTGTACAAAAAGAAGTACGGATTCTATCCGTTTCTTTATCCATCGCTTTTCGTTACGGGTATGCTCGGACTCGACACGTTAGAGTTACGAAGGAGCTTACAAGCAATCATCCACTTTTGCCAACTGCTGGCCAATAAGATCGACAATCCCACAGCATTGATGGATATAAACTTATACGCTCCTATGCGAGCGATTCAGGGTGTCGGAGGCCGCAGTCTACGTCGACGGCGGTCCCTGCTGGCCGTGGCAGTCGCTCGCACCCGCGTCACAGCGAACGCACCTACGCGACGTACTCTTGCACTTCTTAACTCACTTATATCTACACAAGATGTGGACCTGTTCTCAGACAAACTCAACAAAATCATATCCGCGGCCCGGATCCACCTCACATTCTTCTTCCTTACTCCACACTCATAGCACGTTAGGAGACGAGCATTAAATTTTAACATCAAAATAAATATAGCATGCAAGCAGTAGCTTCAGTACGTGTATGTTTAACTGAACTTGTTTGTAGACGTTTTGGGTTGACCTGTTAAGTCTACAAAATGTTTTAACAATAAATAAATAAATAAATAAATAAATAAATAAATGTCGTCATTTTGGGGGAATTTGACAGTTCTCACCACGGCAGGCGGGTTGATGAGCGCAAAATAACAGCTGTTTCACTGAAGCGATGCTGCTGCTGGTTTAGAGTCCCTTAGTCTCCTTTTTCGACAACCATGGGAGGATGGAGTGGTGCTATATTCTTAATCCGGACACCACAGTTTTAGTGTGGTACAGAATAAAAATACAAATAATAATAGATAGAAAATACTAATATCAATAGAAGTGTAATAAACTTGGCTGTCCAGATTAGGTAATGCTGGCAACACTCTCACTAATGTCAAATGTTTGGCGAGTAGTGGAAACACATTCTCACCCGTCAACGTCATTACTTATCTGAATATGCACTGCAAGGCTATTCTGTAAGAACTCACTAGCAAACTCACTTCTATATCCGAAGTGAAATCTCTAATACCGTATTGTTTCTACTACTTTTCACTGCGGATTCATAAATGAGTATGCTTCACAAGCACTTCTGAATCAGCAGTAAAATCTCTAATTTTGTATTGTTTTTATTACTTTTCACTGCGGATTCGAAAGTGAGTTTGCTAATGTGTTCGTACAAAATAGCACCGCTGAGCAGTCGTCGCGAGCAATCACCGCGTGTCTGAAACTACGATGTTGTATTGTTATTTGTTACTGGCGTCCGAGAACAACACTAATAGTGCACCACAATTTCCCCCTTTTGACATCATAGATGTAAAACGGTCAAGCATAGAATTATTAGATACAGGCATTACCCTGCAATTATATTTTTTAGATTCTGTCATCATATCGGCCATTTATACGTCCACTGCTAAACTAAGGCCTCCCCATAGATTTTCACAACTGTGTCATCATTTTGGGGGGTACTTGCCAATACTTACCACGCTTGGCAGGGGGTTTGGTGAGCGCAGTATGGCTACCGTTTCACAGAAGGGACGCTGCTGCCCATCCCTCTGGTTTAGACTCCCTTAGTCGCCTTTTACGATCTCCACGGGAGGAGCTAGAGTGGTGCTATATTCTTAATCCGGACACCACACGGAAATTATATCCTGTACTCCGATATGTTCAAGACACCCAATCAAGCCAAGCAACCCAAACCAAGGATTTTTTTAGTCGAATGAGATGTACGTAACTATACATTTTGTGACATTTTTTCCTGAATAATAATGAAGACCTCCATTGTATGTATGGATTTTCGTGCTTTTAATTCGGCCAGAAATAGCACACCTCTGGGACCGTGTGGGTCTCTGCACATGAATAAATCTGCATTTTTACGGGGATTTGGGAATACTCCCGGCTTAGTATGTGATAACACTTCTCCCACATTATTTCCCGGTATGTTTTACGCTTGTATTTTGACAGTACTCATTACATAGGGCCATATCTATAAAAATAAAGAAAAGCAGTAGTGAAGTGTGTTTGTAATGTAAATTTTTTGTCAAAACAGCTTTTTACTAAAAAAATTTTTATAAATTCCGTGTGTTGTATGGATTAAGAATATAGCACCACTCCATCTCCTCCCGTGGATGTCGTAAAAGGTGACTAAGGGGATCTAAACCAGAGGGATGGGCAGTAGCGTCCCTTCTGTGAAACGGTAGCCATACTGCGCTCACCAACCCGCCTGCCAAGCGTGGTGAGTACTGGCAAATACCCCCCATAATGATGACACAGTTGTGAAAATATATGGGGGAGGCCTTTGTTCAGCAGTGGACGTATAAATGACTGATATGATACTAAATGCACATGAAAGTATTTACGGTACCTACAACAAAAAAACTATTTTCAATATTTGTCCGTCTGTCCGTCTGTCGCTCTGTCTGTCTGTCTGTTTGTTCCTGCTAATCTCCGAAATGGCTGGACTGATTTCTACGGGACTTGCACATAGCTGATGTTATAAGGCATAACTTAAGCTACTTTTATTTTATAAAAATACTTAGGGGAACCCACACAAAAAAAACCCATGATGTCCAATATATATACATACTCTATGTCAAGTGTCTATGCCGCAGTACTCTAAATTATATGTAAATAATCGCATTTCTTTTAAATTAAATAGCGGGTGAAACCGTGGGTCCCAGCTAGTTATGTTCTAAAAACCTCAAAACTCAACAAAAGAAACTCCATGTTTTACGTTACACATACAAAGACGGGGCAATCTTTTCTTAATTCCGACGGCACGGTTGGTGCAGTGGCTGATACAGTCGGCTGCTGCGCACCGGGTCGTGGGTTCGATTCCCGCACGGAACAAATATTTGTACGATCTGCAGGTAGTTGTTCCGGGTCTGGGTGTATTGTGTGTGGAATTTGTGTTTGTAAACGCACCCACGATACAGGAGAAATCCTAGTGTGGGGCAACGTTTTCAAAAAGATAAAAAAAAAAAAAACAATTTATCTCTTGAGATCAACCATAATACGCGAGGCGCTCATAGCCAGTTGCACTCACTGATCTGTAAACGATTGGCGAGGTTAAGCAACGCTTGGCGCGGTCAGTCTCTGGATGGGTGACCGCATAGTGGTATTTCAACTGAGTGTCTCCGTGCTTCGGAGGGCACGTTAAATCGTCGGTCCCGGTTGTTGTCATTAGACGGCAGTCGTTAAGCCAAGTCGGAGGCCTTTGGGCGGCTTGAACAACTGTGACACAAGGGTGGCCACTAACCATACGAAATACGGCACGGTTGGTGCAGTGGTTGATACAGTCGGCTGCTGCGCTCCGGGTCGTGGGTTCGATTCCCACACGGAACATATATTTGTATGATCTGCAGGTAGTTGTTCCGGGTCTGGGTGTATTGTATGTGGAATTCATGTCTGTAAACGCACCCACGACACAGGAGAAATCTTAGGGTGGGGCAAGGTTTTAAAAAAAAATTGTATATTTATAATCATAATACTTACTGTAAAGACGTTGAGCATTGTGGGTTTTCAATAAACACTTCACAATCATAGCTCCATCGTGGGATTCCCTTAGTCGTGGGCGCCAATACACAAATAACAAGCAAAAAATATAGAATCAACTTGAGCATAAAAATATCTTTACACAAATTGTTTAACTGTACCCGAATGGAACCGCATTACTATTTTCAGACCGAGATAAAATCACGTAAACTATCACTAGTACCTGATTGGTAAGAAACCTAAATACATTTAGTTTGCTAGAAATAGATCAGCACCAGCAGTAGTGTCGGCTATGTTGGCAGAGCACGAAAATTGGAGTGCAGTGGTCCCCTTCTGCGAAAGCGTCATGCTCCAGAAAGACTGCAGCGCGGAATCGGGAGAGGGCCGATCCCGCACAGAGAAGGACGAGACGGCGCCGGGATAACAACCGTCCCAGCTCCCAAGTCCAAGCGCCTGAGCATCACTACACGGTCGGGGGTCTCGGGGGTCGCGGGCGCGCAGATTGGGGAGTCTGCGTGCTCATACCGAGCGACCTCCGGGAAGACGGCGGTGCGCACGTGATCACGTGCCGCCGTGTGCGCAGCACAGCGCAAAGCGAGGCTTGGATCCCCCCCTTTACAATCCTCCCTGAGAAGTGCCTGGCGGGGCGACCTTTTTACAGTCGCCTTCCCTCCGCTAGAGAGGGTGAGCGCTTTACAGTCATCCCCTCCGTGATGTGCCTGAAGGCGTGGTACCAATGGGCGGCTCTAGTGTAATCTTACGAGGACCTGGAGCCGCCCTTCGGTGCCGAAGATGACCGCTCCAGTGGTTTTAGCCGGTAGGAGTCCGGCATACCCCTTCGCTCTTCCCCGGGGCAAAGGAAGTTCCATGTAGAATTTCCACTGGACACCAATAAAAACAAAAGGAATAGATCAGCAGAACATAAAAAGCACGTGACAGAAAGAAGAATAAATCGGTTCGTAAAAACAACAATATGCGTTATAGACTTAAAGAAACATTATTTACAATGTACATACTCAAGATATTTAATCTGATAAGAATCATGACGGAATCAGTAAACACAGCAACAGTAAATAGATCTTATATCATAATGTAAATATAAACAAACATTCATGACGTGTGTACGGTTGTGTAATTACAAGATCCATTGATCCGTGAAGACAGTTCAGACCGCATAGGATTTGTGAAATAATATTGAATGCGCAAGCTTCGATTCTACGCTACAGTTCACGACGAGGCGAGTATGTACGTCAGTCGCCTGTTCGTAATCGCAAAACAATAGCAATACTATTCAGCACAAATCCTGCGGGGAACCACATTTCGAGACAATAGTTATTCAGTCTCTTATTCCCAGTAATTTCTCACTAGCTACATTTATTTTAAACGAATAAATAACTCATCAAATAAAATTTGTTTCTGACGCTGGGCTCGATTGAGATGGCTCACTGAAGGCTCGGTTTAGCGTTAATTTTCTCTTCAATGAAGGCGATAAGAAACAACCAATCAGAGCAGTCGTTGGCGAAAGAGAACGTGTGCGCACTTGACTGAAATGAACAGAAATGTCCACTGTATACATTAATAAAGACTTCTGAATCTGCCTCTTCATTGGTCGCAATGGCCGCGAACCAATCGTGTGAATTGCAACATTTTGTGCTCACGTTAATTGGACAAATTGCGAATACGGTATCGAGTAGAGGTGATGAGCGAAGTAAAGCTCGATATAGCGTGAAACAAACACGGGGACTGCTCAGCCAACTCGACTCTGTGATTGCTCTTCGTACCGAGAATCAAGCTTTATACGTACTAATTACAATAAGTTCAATGCTGCCTCTTTCTCAGATTTTAATGATGAACTGAAGGGCTAATCTGGTGAAGAGACAAGCATGTCGTTCGCCTGCTGGTAAGCTTCGTGCCTGCCCATAATGTGCTCGTCACCTCGAGACATTATGAGCAGGCATTATTAAGCCATAATATACACATTTTATTAGAACAACGAGTTTATTGTCATCAAGATGGTGTCTGCAGCGAAAATGCGCATTCATGGGATGCAAGCAAAGAGATTTAAATCTTTGGATGCAAGATGACAACTGGATTATAAAGGACCAAATCAGCAGTATCGAGGCCTGATAAAGTTATATCAACCTATTGGAGAGTATTCAACAGAACTTTAACAAGAGGAAACAATTTGATGGAATCAGACACACGAAGTACAAGCAAATAGAAAAAAAATCATTTGGTACAGTTCATGAAATAGCAAAATTGGACTTCTGGGGTGGAAGGCATGGTGACCTGAGATACAGGCTTCAGCCTAGTTTAGGCACCAGTCTCCCACAGTAAATTTGAATAATACTGTAACTTTTATTGTGGTGAGAAATAAATACACATTTTGCTTTAATACATTCGTTATTTAGTCTCATAAGCGCAGTACTTTTACTAGCTACAGTTCCCTTCAAACGGGAACTCAGTACTGTTTAAAGTCTAAATACGACTGCTTGCCAAACGAATTTTACGTTTAAAACCTCTTCTTCTGCGTTAAATTTCATAATCATAAGTGAATGTCAATAGTGTACATGACGAACAATCTTTTAGTGAATTAGGTTGAGTATTCATTCCGAGATGTGGTCTGGTGGTTTCAGCTTGTATGAATTTGGCTTAGCTTGGCTTCCAAGGAGGGAAAAAAAAGTTGAAATTGTGCAATTTAAAAAGAGAACGAGTTTCGTTATCAATCACGACATGCGTTGCAAAATCCTGTAAGATACAAGCAAAACACTGAATCAATCTAACTTGAATTTTACATTCTGTTTTAACATGATTTAAATTACACACTGTGTCATTAGGCGTAATATTTTATATTTTAGCGTCATGTTTAATTTATAACTATTACTGTGCATGCTGTCGCTTACTTTATTTGTTTTAAACTGTGTAGTTGTGATATGTGTTTTCTTGCCCATATCCTTTGTTGGAGGAAGTTTGTCCAATAAATAAATAAAGATAAGTCCGTAGGACTACAAATAGTAATTCAGATATACAGCAATCTCGGTCGAATCACGAGAGTCACAGCCTAAAAAAAGTGTGGAATTATTTTAAAGAGCTGCAAGAAGTGTTTGTAAAAAACCGAACCGAAATGCAACGAATTAGTAACAAAAACAGTCCGTAAAATGAAACTGAATGCATATCCCTTCTATATAACGAAGCACGAAAGCAATGATCGAACTGCTATCCTTGATACATGCGCCCTATGCGAAGAAAGAGGGTCGAGAAAAACCTCAGTCTGCAAATTCCGAAGTCGATTGTAGCGATTCCTCACACTCCAGCACTCCATTTATTCATAGAATCGTGGCCGCAGGAACAGAATACAGGATCCTAAATCTTGCCAAGTGGCACAGGCTATTTAAGAAGTTGACCAGCTGCATCCTTCTTTGCGCTAGTAAACATACTGAGAACACTAATTCTAAATAGCCACATCCGCTTATAAACGGTTAGCTATTTATAAATAACAATAATGGAAATAGAACAAATAAATATAAAAATACATAACAGCATTTACACTTGAAATCATCCCGCTGTCTGTCTGTGATAGTGCTTGAAAATAATGTTGAGTTACAAGTTGTGAGCGGCAGCGGGATAAGTACAAGCGAAAGAAGGAAAGTGGGTAGATCTGGTCTAATAGTTGAATTCCATATGATAGGATAGGTCTTAAAGAGAACATCAATTGTTAGTACTAGGGTGCGCAGCCAAGGCCAAGGGCAGCCTGATCATGATGTCTTCACCAAAATGGAGAAGCAGAAACCGTCTAACTGTGATCAGTGCGGTATCGCTCTCAGTGGACACAACATGCTGCTGCATCCCGCCATACTCTCGACGCAGCTGTATGTGTTACGTCTTCACCAGTCCCCGAAGGTCGCGGAGATCAAAGTCAAATGCAAAGTTTTTTATTTCAAATAAACCAAATATTGGCACTTATGAAACGTCAGAATTTAAGTTACACTGTTCCAAATAGTTGATCTCGTGGAGAAGAGCAGGCAAGAAACTCCATGGATACTCTTTTAAAATAATTGAGATTACAATGTTGTTTGATACAAATTATTGTAAAACATATACCGAGAAAAATGTAGGTCAATGTGTAAAGATGGAACATACTACAATAATATAATAATAATAAATTATTTGCCGTGGCAGTTAACGCGCAGATCGCGCAGTACATTCGGGCGAAAACACAATGGCCCTTGAGGGTATAGAAATTAGAGTCGCACACGAATACTAACTTCAAATCGTTTTTGATCACAATGAACGATTTGCACACGTCACCGTGTATAGGTGTGAAGTAGCATTGACATATCAACGTTACTTGTAATGTTTTTGTGCTAATTTTATTAAATATAAAGCAATAATTAAAATGTATGTAATACATTAAAAACTAACCGACAGACAGACTTTTTGGGAAGTTTGTTGTGTTAATTTGAATGATACAGTATAACATTGTTTATGTAAGCATTAAATTTAATCAAATTAATGTTTCAATTCCATCACTTATCGCTCCGCTTATGCGTCGGTCCACAGATAGTATTTTTGATTATAAATATCATTGATTACTCACGGGCCTGCTTCAAACTGTAATGAATCAATTTTGCACTATTTACGTTGAATAATACTGCTTTTATGATTGGCTTTATTTCTGTGTCTAACGCCATAACTTCAATAACGCTGTACACCTTCCAATTTATAGTTACGATGTGGAGGCGTTCATAGCCCGTTGCACGCACTGATCAGAAAACTATCAGTGGAAATACATATGTCTATCAGTAATTCGACTCGGCCGCCGTAAAGCGTCAAACTCAAAACTCAAACTCAAATCTTTATTGCATTCATATGTTCATAAGTTGACAGAAAATTGGATGTGATGAAAATCGTCAATCGTGTGGTGGGGCGCGGAGTGGGATGCGTCGCAGCCGTTTACCGAACGACCATAGCGCAGTCCGGTAATAGTAATCAGGAGTATCGCTCTCACGTTTCACTCAGCGTGATTATAAGTGAGACTTGAAAAATGGTTATATGGTAAATCCAGATGATTTCATTAGTTATTGCAAAACATTAGAAGACAGTTTAAACATTTTATTTCAATTTCAATATTTTATTTCTTTCACTGGTGATAAAATTACGCATAAACGATTTGACTCATAAAAAATAGACAAAAATCAATGTAATCGATTTAAAAGTGTTTTGTTTACTCATCGTATGGAACCCTCTCCACGCGAGTTCAACTCGCATTGTCCGGTTTTTTTATTATTATGTCTCTCTTTTCACGGGTTTATATCCCCTGTGAGGGAACCTATTGATAGGCTTACGCGGGGAAATGGGTCCAACACGCAGAGGCCCTTTAGAAAAATTTAATCTAAAATGTAATGGGACTATAACCGGAGACTTCCTGGCTGCAATAAAATGCAGTCTTGGATTGTCCCCGGAGGTGTAAAACTATTGCATGAGACGGAAACTACAATAAATTATAAGGTCTATTGCAATGGGTGTTAAATGGATTAAATAATTCTTAAAACGGCAAAAAAATATTATTATTATCTTAATCTTTTCTATTTGTAGCTCATCATCAGCATCAGCCGTTTCATTCAATTCAACATTCAACCCTATTGTGTCCATTGTGCTGCCCAAAGCCCTGCACTACTCCACCGCTGATAAATCAAGGAGTCTCTACAGGTACTTCGCAATCACACCTGCCTGGAGCCGCGCGAGGTCATCAGGTAATGAATCAGCCACTCCTAATTATACGCCCTACATCGTCCCAGAGCGTCGCAGCTGCACAAAATGTGCCCTCACTCTTGATTCTCCACAGAATATCCGTCGTTCTAAGCTTCATACTGTGAAGGTGCTCCTTTGTGCCGAAGTGGAAATTGCGCTTATGTAGAGCCTTAGCTTTAGTTTTACAAGTCTCTTGAAACCGTGTACCGTTGTGCTGTAAAAAGTCTCGGAGCGGTTAATTTAGGCCTCTCGCTTTCCTCCATTCTACGAATTTTTCTCTTCCATTCATAAAGTACCTCACGGAACCTATCTATGAGGTATTCCTACAAATGGCCAATGAGCTGAATATTCTAGCCCGCCCTTGCTAGTTGGTCTGCCTTTTCATTACTCTCAATACCTACGTGTCCAGGTACAGCTTATCTTGACATATATAGTAGTTATATGTGTCTTAATATATTTAACGTAAATAGTTTTTGCAGTTACTCATAAATATTGTTGTTATTTATATCTTTCTTTCGATTAATATTAATGGGCACATCTCCGAAGGGCATCCCTTATCACACGGTATAATTAACACATAATTGCCGTGAAAAACCCGTGGGTTAATTACGTACCCCTTTTCTACCCTTTAACACGAAGGTTACGTCTTAATTAAGTATATTGCGCCTGAAAAGTAAGACGACTCCTAATTTTAATGGCTTATACCACATAAATAGGTCAGTCAACTTTTCATCTCTCTTTTATTCCTTGTACATTTACGTTAAACACATAAATGAAAATGAGAAATTAAAAAGTATTTTTAATAAAACACGCGATGAGAGTAGAAGTTCAAGGTCAAATTTTATTGCAACGTATTATGTATAACGTTTGTTTTTGCCCATGGGCATGTTTCACTTCTGTCACGTTGCTGCACGCACTCTTTTACGACTGTCCTCGTAAAATTATTAAACTATTTGGAACCGTGCAACTTAGATTCTGACGTTTCATAAGTGCCAATATTTGGTTTATTTGAAATAAAAATATTTGACTTTGACTTTGTCTTTGAAATAACACGCATATATAAGGTCTTATTTTAATAATCCACGATATTTTGCATGGTGCCTCAGTAAATGCTTAAGATGATGTACCGAACACAAACGAAACTCACGGTAAAAATCCATTTCTTTCTTTTGTGTGATGTCGCTACCGTGCGCTGTCTGTTTTGTTTAACGTTACAGACTATCTATATCAGTTAACCAGCCCCGTCCGCCATTGTCTTACTAGATGCATGTGAATATTATCACAACTAAGAGAACTAGGATGTAATGAAATAAATGATTTAATAAAATAATATTTTAAACAGCAAATTTACAAGTTTTTTTTATACCTACATTATATTCATCGTTCACTATAGCGCCATGCAATATATCGTGGACTATTAAATTAAGACCTTGTATACGTCGAGCGATATTCCTTATTTATTTATTTTTTACATCAGTATTGGCAATTAGTTCAGTATCTTAGAACTAAAATCGAAATAATAAAACATTCGAATATTATTGGCATAGAAAACTAAACATTGTAACATAAATGATAAAATACACTATGAATTTGTGTAGAAATTGAATTTTTTACTACTAAACTTATCGATGTGTTTTGATTTTTAAGGTAAATATTAGTTCATGACACCGACTATAGCATGGAAACAATCGTTTATGCCCGCGCATGCACACACACACATTTTATGCGCGCGCATGCGCACACGCCGCATAAAACATTGCACTCAATTTTGACGTTGAAATGTTCCTCACACAGTTGGGGTGATATACCGAGTTAATGAGCATAACTACTCACTATATTATGTCGTCGTTTCAGCCGAATAAAGTCTACTGCTGGACACAAGCCTCCCCCAAAGATCGCCACAACGACCAGTCTGAGTGTTGTGTGCTCATTGGGGGTTTTGCCATAATCGCCCTTGGCAAGCAGGTTGGCAACATTGTGTAGGTAACTGTCTAATATTCCATTCCAACGCTACGTTAGGACGAGGTCGTGTTATCAGTACTTAACCTGTAAACTTAACATTGTATGTTATCTAATGTCGTGCGCAGACCAGCGACGTTATGTTTTGATAACAATGAATAACAGTTCGTCAACAATACCGAAATGCCTCAAGACGCAAGTCTTTAACCAGTGTGTGTTACCAGTGATGACATATGGAACAGAGACGTGGTCACTCACAATGGGCCTCATAAGAAAGCTCAAGGTCACTCAGCGAGCTATGGAGAGAGCTATGCTTGGTATTTCTCTACGAGATCGAATCAGAAATGAGGAGATCCGTAGAAGAACTAAAGTTGTCGACATAGCTGAAAGGATTAGTAAACTGAAGTGGCAATGGGCAGGGCACATTGCTCGTAGAACTGATGGCCGTTGGGGCACAAAGGTTCTCGAATGGAGACCGCGCACCGGAAAACGCAGCGTGGGACGACCTCCAACGAGGTGGACAGACAACCTGGTGAAGGTCGCTGGGAGTCGTTGGATGAGAGCGGCGTGTGACCGCTCGTTGTGGAAATCTAAGGGGGAGGCCTTTGTTCAGCAGTGGACGTCCTGTGGCTGATATGATGATGATGATGATATGATGAACAATGAATATGTTGCCAACTTAATTGAACGAGGAAAGTCACCAACGTTCGATGCAGAAGTTAAAATGTTTTGTCTTTTGCTCGACAGTATCCGTCTGTCACAGGATAGGACGCGAGGCCACGGCACAATGGCACCATTATGATAGCGACCAGGACACCGCACAGCACACGCTCGAGGCGTGCCCTGCGTGGGCCGCCGAGCGGCGGATCCTTCCCCGATCTTGCCCGATCTCTCTCTGCCAGCAGTAGTGTCGGCTATGTTGGCAGAGCATGAAAACTGGAATGCAGTAGTCTCCTTCTGCGAGAGCGTCATGCTCCAGAAGGAGACCGCAGAGCGACATCGGGAGACGGCGCCGGGGTAACAACCGCCCTGGCGCCTAAGAGAAAACGGTAGCACGTATGTGGTTACGCGCTGCCGTGTGACGCTTTGGGGGATCCTTTACAATCCCCCCGGGGGTGACCGCTTTACGGGGGGGTCACCCTCTCCGAGATGTGCCTATAGGCGTGGCACCAGTGGGCGGCTCTAGTGTGATCATACGAGGACCTGGAGCCTCCCTTAGGTGCCGAAGATGACCGCCCCAGTGGTTTTAGCCGGTAGGAGTCCGGCATACCCCTTCGCCCTTCCCCGGAGCAAGTTCATGAAGAATTTCCACTGGGCACCAATAAAAAACGCTGATGATTGATGATGAACTGTTGTGATTGGGGCGCAAGCTGTTGGGAGTGTTCGGCTGATTACTGCCATGGCAAATTAATTATTGTAATATTATTGCTATGTTCATATTTACTAACACTTTTCTCGTTATCTGTTTTACCATCAATCAACATTGTAATACACAATTATTCCATAAGAATATCCAAGGAGTGTCTTGCCGGCTCTTCTCCATAGGATCAACTAACTGGAACCGTGCAACTTAAATTCTGGCGTTTCATAAGTACCTACCTACTATTTTTTTTAGTATATTTATTACGTTATTAATAATATAAAAACATGTCACAATAATAACATGTTATTATTCTTCGGTCGGAATTTCATTTAGAAACGAAATTAATACAGTTAAATGTCACTATTAATATGCCTCGCATTGCTACCAAGGCGAAGCGAAGCCGCAAAAGGCCTCCGACTTGGCTTGGCTGGACGTCTAATAACAATAACCGGGACTGACGACTTGACATGGCCTCCGAAGCACGGAGACGCTCAGATTAAATACCACTATACGATCATCCATCCATAGACTGACCTCGCCGATCGTTTACCGATCAGTGAGTGCAACTGGCTATGTGTGATATAGAGTGATACATTCTAAACACAATAACAAAAGACAAACAGATTACATCGCGTATATTAGAGATTTATGTTTTTCCGGAGTTCGATCTCAAGTCCCCGTGAAAGAGAACCGATATGTACTAAGAATTGACTTTTGGCTATTGAAATTATAAAATATCCCAATTTTAATAGAGAAGATGGCTAGCAGGTACCACCAGTTTGGAATCCTGTTTTTAAAACAATTAAGTCCAAAACAACATACCGCACTAAGAAACATCAAGACATTGTGAGTGATTACTGCGTGCATAGAAAAATACCGTACGTAACAACTTTTGAAATCTGAAACGACGCCTGTCACCTTGGCCATCCTGCGACCACGAACCCTGGAAAGTGTTCGAAACGTCAGGAAAACCATAAATCTATAATACACATGATGTAATATGTTTAAAAGTGTTTTATTTTAATGACTATTAATAGCGAAAACCTAAGACATTACTATAATAACAATGTATTATGCCCTTAATAGGATCCGCGTAATTTAACAATACAATCATAGTTGAGTAGTAAGTAAAGTGAATTTATATATCTCTTTCTTATGCAAAAGTAAACCCATTTTAAGTTATTTCGTTTAGTTTATTTAATAGAAGAAGAAATAAAGTAATATAGACTTTATAGTTTACTACAGGTTTTCTTTAACTATTAACAGTTGAGAACTTATTTTACTATCGCAGCAAATGAGAGGTCGTAAACTAATTTCGCTTGAAGTCACTGCTGAGAATAAAAGTTATACAACTTTAACTAAAAGTAAAATCTCATTACCCTGGCTCCAAAAATATAATAAAAATGTTGGTAGCGCCTGTTTTTTTACATATATATACTTCTAGCAATGTTGTACAGATTCAAAAATGTCGGTCTAAAAAAAGGGCAATATAAATATTACCTGAGTTTCTCATCCTTCTCGGACTCATCATCAAATGAGCCAACGAACGTCCACTGCTGAACAAAGGCCTCCCTCATAAATTCTCACAACTGTGTCTTCATTTTGAGTGGAATTTGTTTAGAGTCGCCTTTTACGGCATCAAGAGGGAGGGAGGAGCAGGAGGAGATGGAGTGCTGCTAGTCTTAATCCGGACACCGCACGAAATATAGACTTCTTGGAGTCTTAAGTTATAATTGTTGAGGAATTATCACTATACTATCCTGTAAATGTCCACTGGTGTATACATCATCATAATTTCAGCCGAATAAAGTCCAAGATCGCCACGACGTACCGATCTGGGTGTTTTGTATGCTCATTTGGAGGTTTTGCTGCAATCGCCACGCTTGGCAGGTGGGTTGGCGATCGCAGTTGAGTTGTTAATGCACTCTAAGGACGCTGCTGCCCATTCTCCGACTACTCCCGTAGTCGCCTTTTAGGACACCCACGGATGGTTGGTGCTATTTGTAGCCGGCACCACACGGCTATGCTGTACATGCTGCTTCCCAAAGACACTGTTATAATAGTATGTGGCATTGCCAAGGATGAGATGGCGCCGGGGTAACAACCGCCCCGGCGCACAGTGGGCTGAAAATCGATCTTCATAAACTTAGGAATTAACTTTGAAAGTTTTATTTTCCCCCCCCAATATCTAACTAGTGCGTGCACTGTGTGATATGTGTCTGGGGGGCAACTTTTTTACAGTCACCTTCCGTCTGCTAGCGGGGGTGACCGCTTTACAGGCATCCACTCCGTGATGTGCCTAAAGGCGTGGCACCAATGGGCGGCTCTAGTGTGATCTTACGAGGATCAGGAGCCCACCTTCAGTGGCGACGAAGACTGCCAGGAGGATTTAGCCGGTAAGAAAGCCTCCTAAGAACATGAGAAGTCCCATGACAATGTTTTTTTTAAATAATAATGTGGAATGACGAATATAATAAATAAAATCAAAACTCAAGTAAAACTCGACATTGCATCAATTAAATATAAATATATAATATAAATTACATGGCCATGGTAGGGTTGATATTTAATTAGTGCAATCTAGACCAAGTCTAACTTGAGTTTTGTTTCTCGTTCCGTGATACGGGCCTTAGACTTGCAGTTTATAATTATATTTTACAGAAGGACGCAGCTGCTCATCCTCAAAGTAGATCATAAGTCACTTTTTGTGACACCCGCGGGCTGATTAGCTAAAAGCTATCGCGCAGCAAAGAAACCACCGGTGGCAAAGAGTCAAAAAAATTGGTATTACGTAAGGCATCGCCCGCCTGTCGCTACTTGTGGAGGATGCATAGTTACCAGCGCCAGTTGCGATAAAGTAGCCACCAGTGGAACTAAAAAGAATTAACGTTTTTAGTTCATTGATTGTCCGACAGAGGAGCGTTAGAGATCTTCGCCTGTTTAGTCGCTATCGGCAAATAGATAATACCAAATTGACGTTTGACAGCAGCGTTGGAGCAATCTACGCCTGTTGCAAAGCGTCTGCGACTTCGGTAATCAGCCCACCGAATGCAAATTTACTTGTAAAAGGACGCCTCACTCGACACATTATTATGCAGTTTCTTGCCCCTTTTTTCTACAGAATATCTACATCTTCGAACAAGGCAACGATTTTTATTATTATGTCTATGCTTGAATCGCTGTCGCGACACGCTGCGTACAAATCCAAATGATTAGCCACTACGCCAAACTTGCCGTCAATTACAGGCAGACACAATTAACTGTTACTGGTATACATGAAGAAAAGCCTATTCTATCTTATTTATAATCTAGTAATATCTTGTTTTCGCAATTATTACACATTATAATAAAACACTTTTAAACTACATCGGGTAGATTAAAGATTTTTATAGACCACGAAAGCTGCAAAGTATTCGATACGTCAGGAAAAATAAAAATCTATAATGTAAGCGATGTAATCCGTTTAAAAGTGTTTTATTTTAATGATTAGTAACTAATTTTTTTTAAAGATGCATTGTTTTAGCGTCTTTCAGGTAGTCTAGTATAATTTTATGTGACGCACATATTCATTGCCAGTCTGTCGCGCCCCTTATCCTTTTCATGTCAATGTCATCTGTCAAAGTGAACGCAAGCATTGCCTCCAATTTATGTTGTCTTGACAAACTGAATAAATTATTTACTTTAATTGTGAAATTATGTTGTGTGTTTCTGTAAATATACATGGTATATAAACGAACCAATTTGTATCATTTGCTGCTGTTAGCATATATGTGTATAGTCATCATCATCATCATGATCATCAAATCATCTCTCCCATAGCTTTCCACAACAATTCTGTCATTATTTTGGGGGTTATTTCCCAACACTTACCATGCTTGGGATGCGGGTTTGTGACTCTGCTGCCCATCCCTCGGTTGAGAGTCCCTTAGTCGCCTTTTACGACATCCACGAGAAGAGATGAAGGGTTATATTTATAGACATAAATATAGCGATATTCTTAATCCGAACACAACACGTAACCACACAATTGACGGTCTAAATGACAAAACACAAGAAAAACTTTTAAAATTTCACAATGCGCAGTCAATCTCTCAGTCAGTTTACTTGACGGCGCGGTCGATGCAGTGGCTGATACAGTCGGCTGCTGCGCTCCGGGTCGTGGGTTCGATTCTCACACGGAACAAATATTTGTATGATCTGCAGATAGTTGTTCCGGGTCTGGGTGTATTGTATGTGGAATTCATGTCTGTAAACGCACCCACGACACAGGAGAAATACTAGAGAGGGGCATTAAAAAAAAAAAAGAAACTCAACTAAAACTCAATGGAAAGCGCGATATTCAGTTTCCTGACAGTCCAATACCATACGAATAGAAGTTTTTACTAACAATATAACCCTTAATCGACGTTTACAATACTCACGGGTCGCGAAGTGTTGATCAATTTTTTAATGGAATCCGCGCGGCGTTCTGGGGTGCAATTCCTTAAGCTCAAACATCCATAGATCCAAGAATACAGAAATAACGGTGTAAAACCAATTCGACATTCGCTAAGATATGATTGGAGCTATTCAAGGACACGTTGCAGACGGTGAGCCATGAGGACCAGGCTTAGCGAATACCAAATTGGGTTATCACCGTTATTTCAATTCAGGGGTGCAATTCTCTAAGCTCAAACATTCATACATCCTTCAATACGGAATTGAAATAACGGTGAGAACCCAATTTGGTATTCGCTAAGACTGGACCTCATGGCTTACCTTCTGCCACGTGTACTTGAATATCTTCAATCATGTCTTAGCGAATACCAAATTTGATTTTATACCATTATTTCGATTCTGTATTTAATAATGCATGGATGTTTGACCTTAAGGAATTGCACCCCTGTATTCAAGGATGTATGGATGTATGAGCTTAGAGAATTGCACCCCAGTTAATTTGAGAGGTACAGATTTGGGAACTCTTTCGGAAATAAGCGTGACGGCCGCGGTGTACGTAACTATTGCTATGTCAACCTTTAATTTTCTTTTACTCGGAATCAGTGATATTATACCATAGATATGTTACGTCCATATTAAATGGCGCGCAAAATACAGTCTCGCTTGCACAACCATGTCGTGAGAAAGAATCTACCAAAACAACAAGAGTAAAAGAGATATCTATCTAGGCGAACCGATTACGAGGTGCTACAATTGGGGGAGTTTTGGTTCTTACTTTTGGCACGCATGTAACATATCTACTTTTTTTTTTTTTTTTTTTTTTTTTTTTTTTCAAGATACAAGATCATTTATTTGTTCAAAACATGAGTATACACACACAGGGCATGCAAGATGTTAAATAATTTAATAAAATGTTACATCATGTTTTGCCTTTACGGCGTACAAACATAGGTTGCTTGATGCTGGATATATCATAACTATTGTAACATAAAACTATAACATTATATCAATAGATTATTTAAAATTGAAACAATTAAAACAGCTGAAATTAGATCATAATATTTCCAAAAAAAAAAAAGAAGACCAATTAGTATCACCATAATTATTGGATAGTAGAATATAAAATTAATAATTATAAAAACAAATTTAAATTAATCATCTAAAAAATAAAAATGTCATTTATTCATATATTGATCGGAGTTATATTTTATCATTCAGAAATTCGTCAATGCTATAGTAAACTTTCTGTAGTAAAAATCTTTTTAGTCTATTTCTTAGTCTTCCGGTTGTATAATCCTTCCAACATTTGGGTAACTTATTATAAATTATTGGAGCCATACAAAATATACTTTTATGCAATAGTGCAGTCCTGGAACTATGAATGCAAAGTTTATTATTGTCGCGTCTATTTCTAATTACTTTATCTGATAACCGGGGAAATAGGTTTGGGTTTAATTTGACAAACATGATAGTCTCTAAAATGTACATGGATGGCAGGGTTAATATTTTATATTCTTTATAATATGGCTTACAGCTGTCAGTAACACGAAGTCCAAACATAGTTCTAAGGCATCTCTTCTGGCCCTTAAAAATTAGTTCCTTATTTGTTGAATTACCCCAAAAAATTACTCCATATCTTAAATTAGACGACACTAACCCATGATAAGCCGTTAGCAGCGCATCTACATTTAACAATGGGGCTAATTTAAACAGGGCATATGTGGAATTACTTATTTTTTTGCTTAGAGCTTCTGTATGTGCTTTCCAATCCAGTTTACTGTCTATTGTCACTCCAAGAAACTTGGCTGTATCTACTTTACTGACGTATATATTACGATAGTACACACTTACACTTGGAATGGTTGATCTTTGCGTAAAATGCAGAATGCTAGTTTTTTCAAGATTTATCTTTAGGTTATTGTTTTCCAACCATTTTATGACTGATACCATAGAGTTATTAATGTCGGATTCATATGTGTCTCTGTTCTTACACGCGATTGTAATGGTACTATCATCAGCAAATAGTGTTATAGGGTAATCGATGATTTTAGGTAGATCGTTTATGTACAGTATAAACAGGAGTGGGCCTAGGACACTACCTTGAGGTACCCCAAATTTGACTATACGTTCAGTAGATTTATAGATTATTTCACGTTTAGTGTTTTTATTTATTGCAGATATTTCTGTGAACTGTTTTCTGTTACTTAAATATGATTGGAAGAGATTAGAGACATTACCCCTAATGCCATATGCTTCTAGTTTCTCAATTAGTATGTCGTGGCGAACATAGTCAAAGGCTTGTGTCATGTCACAGAAAATTGTACATATAGGTATGTTCGCATCTACTTTTTGCATTACGTTATGTAGAAAATCATATAGTGCTAAATTTATGGTTTTACCATTCCTGAACCCTTTTTGTTCGTTAGCTAGTATGCTATGTTTCTCTAGGTAACTATACAAGTGTTTGTATAGATATTTTTCCATTATTTTTGAGATTATACTAATCAGCGATATTGGTCTATAGAATTGCATTAGCTCTTTATTTTCCTTTTTAAACAATGGTCTGACTAAAGATATTTTGAGTGCATCTGGGAAAATACCAGTTTCTATGCAAAGATTTATTATATGGCTTAAGTGAATAGATATTTCTTCCGCTACTGATTTTATAACTTTCGTTGATAGACCGTCGTACCCTACGCTGTTAGTATTTTTTAAGGTTTGAATAATTTTAAATACATCAATAGGCAAGCATGGGGTCAGAAAAAAAGAGTCTTTTCTTTTTTGTATTAGTGAGGCACTTTTTTCCCCTGAACCCAATATTGGATTAGACTTGTCAATGAAATAATTATTAAATGAGTCTGCAATGTCCTTTGGGTCAGTTATAATGTCATTGTTTATTTGAATTTTGTCGATACAGTTTTTCGGAATGTTAAACTTAGAGTTGTTAATTATTTTCCAAGTTGCTTTTGATTTATCATCTGAAGTATGTATTGTGTAATTATTCTGAGACCGCTGAGTGAGCTTTACTATTTTTTTAAATAAATTCGAGTAATTAGTCAGTTTAATTTTATTAATTTGATTCGGGTTTAGCCTGAATTGCCATAATAGATGTCTTTTCTTTTTACTACATAGTTTAATACCACGTGATATCCATTTTGGTTTTTTCATAGTATTAATGACAGTATATCTTTCAGGAAAGCATAATTTATAGAATAATGCAAAGGTGTCAATAAAAGATTTGTACGCTGCATTGGGATCATGTGTTACGTAAATATCAGAAAACGATAAATTACTTAAGCAATTTTTAAATTTTGTCAAGTTTTCATTACAGTAGTCACGTCTGGTTACAAGCCAGTATTTAATGCTACATTTTTTTTGTACCGGAAGCTTGATTAACTGTGCTGTGTGGTCCGATAGCCCAAGTTCTAGGACTTCGACCTTACATGCTTTATGATAATTATGTGCAATATTATCAATACAAGTTTGACTTTTTATGCGTGTTGGTTGATTCACTGCTAATTTTAAATTATAATTTAACAAAAGACATACTTCTTTTTAATATATCAAATCATTGCTCGAAATAGCTTCAAATTCGTATCTAACGATTTCATCAATTCACATTGTTATTGTTTTTAAACTAAACACTCTACCCCTTCCACTAGTGCAATTCCTGTATCTTGAACAGTTTTCAGATATAAATCTCACATGCACAAACACCCAGACCAGGAGCAACTATTGGTAAGTACGCTATACAAATACTAGTTCGATTCGGAGTCGATTAAAATCTTTAGCACATAACACAATGCTCGATGATCTCAACAGAGTTTCCCAACAGGTCGTGCCTATCACAATATCCGTTGGAAGCTCTGTTCTCGAAGTTGTTGACGAATATGTCCTGGGGCAAACTGTCCAGTCAGGTAGGTCCAACTTCGAGAAAAAGTCGTCGAATCCGACTAGGCTGGGCAGCGTTCGGGAAACTTCGCAACGTCTTTTCATCAACAATACCAATGCCTCAAGACGAAAGTTTGTAACCAGTGTGTTACCTGTGATGATATATGGAACAGAGACGTGGCCCACAGCTTCATGAGAAAGCTCAAGGTAACTCAGCGAGCTATGGAGAGAGCTACCAATATCTTTTTGAATTTTTTCATTAACGGCCTGCGGGCGCCGAACTAAGGGCAGTCTTTCACCCGAACAGAAACAGGCCCGACCACGACTTCTCTGAAAATAGGTGCGGCCAGCCAGGTCACACAGAGCCGGGGCCCGTCAATCAGTGACGAGCCGATACCTACCGGGGGCGCGGTCTAATAGTAACAAAGCGTGCTCTTCACTCCAGACTAGAGGTACGCTACGCTACGCGGTAAGGGCACCGTGGGGTTTTAACCGTTAAGAGTCCGGGGGGCCTAAAAAGGCCGCTTTAGCAGAATCATAATATGAATTACATTAGAAATCACAAAATGGTCACGTTAATAGTCAGTTATGATTAAGTGAGTAAGAAATTTAAAAACATCCTTTCATTTAATAGAGAAGATGGTAAGCAGGTACCACCTGTTTCATCATATCAGCCACAGGACGTCCACTGCTGAACAAAGGCCCTTAGATTTCCACAACGAGCGATTACATGCCGCCCTCATCCAACTCGTTGGAGGTCGTCCCACGCCGCGTTTTCCGGTGCGCGGTCTCCATTCTAGAACCTTTGTGCCCCAGCGGTCACCACCTGTTTGGAATACATTTATTAAAATAATAAACTCCCAAAAACATACCGCACTAAAAACATCAAGACACTGTGAGTGATTACTTCGTGCATTGAAACTAATAAGAACGGAAGATAGAAGAAACTGTTTTAAAATCTGTAATGCTAATGACGCCTGTCTCCTTAGTTATTCTGCGTCCACAAATGCTGCAAAGTGTTCGAAACGTCAAGCAAAACAAAAATCTATAATATACACGATGTAATCCGTTTAAAAATGTTTTATTATAATACTTTCATAATCATAAAAAATGCTTTCAAACGCATTTAGTAGTGATTGATTGAAAATATTGAAATGCAGAACATCTTTGATCAAATAAAAACAAAAATTACGAAGTCATTGATATTCTTTGATCAAATGTGAACTGGACAAACATGGACGAATGGCATATCACCCTTGGACCAGATGCCATATTTTCGAATTCATATAGTGACAGCTGGGGTCAACGCGACGACTTTAGTGCCGCTTCACGTCTCCACTCTCGAAGCGTAATTAACAGTCGCCAGCCATGGAGCAAGTAGAAATGGAATGCTAATGTGAAGTCGCAACTTTCATCTGACTTTGGCATAAGCGATTTGAGTTTTCTACTATCGAACTTCTAGAAGCACTGGTAGCCATTTGCACTTGGTTGTTACTCCGATATGTCGTACTCAGTGTTTTTCTCAGCCTTCATTATGCGCGCAGCCAAAGTGTGGAACTCATTGCCAGCGTCTGCTTACCCTGCTACCTATAACCCGTTGACTTTTAAAGTAAGAGTAAATAAGCATGTTCTGGGTGCTTTCGTTCCATTGTAGACCTTATCCATCGCTTTCCAACAGGCGAGATGGAGTTCAAGAGCAGACCCAGTCATGAATATAAAAAAACTTACTGGTTTCTACGGTGGATCCGTATAAGAACTAAAGTTGCCGACATAGCTGAAATGATTAGTAAACTGAAGTGGAAATGGGCGGGGCACATTGCTCATAGAATTGATAGACGTAGGGGTAAAAAGGTTCTCGAGTGGAGACCGCGCACAGGAAAACGGCTTCAAAGAGGTGGACAGATGACCTGGTGGAGGTCGCTGGGAGCCAGGCCAGGCGCAGTTGAGTTGTAATTAATGTACTCCAAGGACGCTGTTGCCCATACTCCGGCTCGTCCTACAGTCGTCTTTTACGGCACCCGAATTTGCCAGGACACTACACTTGGTAGACGGGTTAGTGAGCGCAGAATGGCTACTGTTCCACAGAAAAGCTGCTTTTCATCCTGGTTTAGAATCCCTTTGTCACCTTTAACGACATCCACGGGAGGAGATGGAGTGGTACTATATTCTTGTAAGAGAAACGGTGAAAAACTAGGATGAGTAGAATAATGTAACGTTCGCACAGATCTCTCACAAATGAATATTACACAGCTACAAAATAAGATGTTAACGGGCGATTCCGAAATAAAAAATAAACAAAGCCGTGTGGAAACACTTGGGCTTGTTATCACTAAACAAACTGTTAACACGAAAATAATGTTGCATATTACGTGTACATACAGTTAGTTGAGCTATTAAAATACATCATTACACACAGATGTATAAATGAGATCGTATTTGATCTGTGGAGCGAAACTACCGCTGGACGGGCCGAACGACTCGTGAAAGTATACTTGCGATTTTGATTAACATTACCTAAAACGATCATCATCTTACAGATAAAAAAAATTTAACTGGAGTTTACACTCCTTAGCTTTTTTTTGTCAGTGATAGATGTTGGTGCCGGCTCGGAATACCACCACCCCATCTCCTCCCGTGGGTGTCGTAAAAGTCGACTAAGGTATTAGCCGGAGGATGGGCAGCAGCGTCCTTCGAGTACATTAACAACTCAACTGCGATCGCCAACCCGTCTGCCAAGCGTGGCGATTATGGCAAAACTCCCCGGTCGTTGTGGTGATCTTTGGGGAGGCCTGTGTCCAGCAGTGGACTTCATTCGGCCGAAATGATGATGATGATATGTTGGTATATATTTTTTTCTGCATTGAAAGAGTAACTATTATAGTATTATATCGATAGTACAAGTATAAATCCTATCTCGGCACGGCACGGTTGGTGCAGGGGCTGACACAGTCGGCTGCTGCGCTCCGGGTCGCGGGAATCGATCCCGCACGGCTCATATATTTGTATTATCTGCAGGTAGTTCCGCGTTTGGGTGTATTGTGTGTGGAATTTATGTCTGTAAACGCACCCACGACACGGGAGAAATTCTAGTGTGGGGCAACGTTTAAAAAAAATGTTATTGCTAATTACTATTATCTGTTTATTAGCTAAATAAAAAAGTAATAAATAATATTGTCCCGATTATTTCTAATGTATAGTGTGATAATCATGGTAAGTGTGTAGTGCGAGCTGATATAAAAAAATCAAAATATAATAGTATGACGTCACGGGATGCCCGACAGATGTGAAATATTTGTGTGAAAATATTCGTTTAATAACTTAACTGAACCATCCGACAGAGGTTCAGCCAAAATGCTATTACAGTAACCTGTATTTAAAATAGAATTATAACTAAGCAATTGATTTATATACCCTTCATTACGGATGTTGGTATTTTTCATGGAGATTTAAAGCTTATTCTGAAGCAGCAAAAACATTATATACTTTTTTGTTAGCAAGTTTAAGTTAACTTTAATTTTTATTGGCTACTAGCTGGGATCAGCGGTATCATCCGTCGCTAAATTTTAAAAAAATCGGTTTATTTATAAATCATTTAGAGTAGGTACTTCGGCTAACACAAGAGTATATATATTGGATTTTATGGGTATAATTATTTTATATAATTATTTTTCTAAAATAAAACTAGCCTAAGTTACTCCTTATAACATAAGCTATCTGCCAGTGAAAGTCCCGTAAAAAATTGTTTTTTTATTGTAGGTCCCGTATATACTTATATATGTAGCATTACATATATATTGCATTTCGTTAAAATCTGTTATTTTGACATCATAAACAGACACTTAATTTTTTTTCATTTGTATATTATGTACACCTGATTAAAATAAGTAAAATTATTTTATGAGTAGGTAAGTTATTGTTTCTAAAACCACAACGGGATTGACATCGTCCCAAATGTGTACATAGGTACACAAAAACTAATATTAAAACATCTTACTGGACAAAGTGCTTTTTTGTTTGGCGTCGGCACATTGCTCATAGAATTGATAGACGTAGGGGTAAAAAGGTTCTCGAGTGGAGACCGCGCACAGGAAAACGGCTTCAAAGAGGTGGACAGATGACCTGGTGGAGGTCGCTGGGAGCCAGGCCAGGCGCAGTTGAGTTGTAATTAATGTACTCCAAGGACGCTGTTGCCCATACTCCGGCTCGTCCTACAGTCGTCTTTTACGGCACCCGAATTTGCCAGGACACTACACTTGGTAGACGGGTTAGTGAGCGCAGAATGGCTACTGTTCCACAGAAAAGCTGCTTTTCATCCTGGTTTAGAATCCCTTTGTCACCTTTAACGACATCCACGGGAGGAGATGGAGTGGTACTATATTCTTGTAAGAGAAACGGTGAAAAACTAGGATGAGTAGAATAATGTAACGTTCGCACAGATCTCTCACAAATGAATATTACACAGCTACAAAATAAGATGTTAACGGGCGATTCCGAAATAAAAAATAAACAAAGCCGTGTGGAAACACTTGGGCTTGTTATCACTAAACAAACTGTTAACACGAAAATAATGTTGCATATTACGTGTACATACAGTTAGTTGAGCTATTAAAATACATCATTACACACAGATGTATAAATGAGATCGTATTTGATCTGTGGAGCGAAACTACCGCTGGACGGGCCGAACGACTCGTGAAAGTATACTTGCGATTTTGATTAACATTACCTAAAACGATCATCATCTTACAGATAAAAAAAATTTAACTGGAGTTTACACTCCTTAGCTTTTTTTTGTCAGTGATAGATGTTGGTGCCGGCTCGGAATACCACCACCCCATCTCCTCCCGTGGGTGTCGTAAAAGTCGACTAAGGTATTAGCCGGAGGATGGGCAGCAGCGTCCTTCGAGTACATTAACAACTCAACTGCGATCGCCAACCCGTCTGCCAAGCGTGGCGATTATGGCAAAACTCCCCGGTCGTTGTGGTGATCTTTGGGGAGGCCTGTGTCCAGCAGTGGACTTCATTCGGCCGAAATGATGATGATGATATGTTGGTATATATTTTTTTCTGCATTGAAAGAGTAACTATTATAGTATTATATCGATAGTACAAGTATAAATCCTATCTCGGCACGGCACGGTTGGTGCAGGGGCTGACACAGTCGGCTGCTGCGCTCCGGGTCGCGGGAATCGATCCCGCACGGCTCATATATTTGTATTATCTGCAGGTAGTTCCGCGTTTGGGTGTATTGTGTGTGGAATTTATGTCTGTAAACGCACCCACGACACGGGAGAAATTCTAGTGTGGGGCAACGTTTAAAAAAAATGTTATTGCTAATTACTATTATCTGTTTATTAGCTAAATAAAAAAGTAATAAATAATATTGTCCCGATTATTTCTAATGTATAGTGTGATAATCATGGTAAGTGTGTAGTGCGAGCTGATATAAAAAAATCAAAATATAATAGTATGACGTCACGGGATGCCCGACAGATGTGAAATATTTGTGTGAAAATATTCGTTTAATAACTTAACTGAACCATCCGACAGAGGTTCAGCCAAAATGCTATTACAGTAACCTGTATTTAAAATAGAATTATAACTAAGCAATTGATTTATATACCCTTCATTACGGATGTTGGTATTTTTCATGGAGATTTAAAGCTTATTCTGAAGCAGCAAAAACATTATATACTTTTTTGTTAGCAAGTTTAAGTTAACTTTAATTTTTATTGGCTACTAGCTGGGATCAGCGGTATCATCCGTCGCTAAATTTTAAAAAAATCGGTTTATTTATAAATCATTTAGAGTAGGTACTTCGGCTAACACAAGAGTATATATATTGGATTTTATGGGTATAATTATTTTATATAATTATTTTTCTAAAATAAAACTAGCCTAAGTTACTCCTTATAACATAAGCTATCTGCCAGTGAAAGTCCCGTAAAAAATTGTTTTTTTATTGTAGGTCCCGTATATACTTATATATGTAGCATTACATATATATTGCATTTCGTTAAAATCTGTTATTTTGACATCATAAACAGACACTTAATTTTTTTTCATTTGTATATTATGTACACCTGATTAAAATAAGTAAAATTATTTTATGAGTAGGTAAGTTATTGTTTCTAAAACCACAACGGGATTGACATCGTCCCAAATGTGTACATAGGTACACAAAAACTAATATTAAAACATCTTACTGGACAAAGTGCTTTTTTGTTTGGCGTCGGCAAGTCAGCGTTAATAGTCAGTTATGATTAAGTGACCATTTTGTGATTTCTAATGTGCATCGTATCGAGATCATTATTATGCCTTATAAATAAAACCTAATACGGTATTTTTAGGCCTTCTGGACCATTTGGTGATATTGAATGTGATTCATCTTATGATTCTGCTAAAGCGGCCTTTTTAGGCCCCCGGGTTGCCCCTCCGGCCTTCCCAAGGCGGAGGAAGTTCGTGGGGACTTGCCGACGCCAAACAAAAAAGCACTTTGTCCAGTAAGATGTTTTAATATTAGTTTTTGTGTACCTATGTACACATTTGGGACGATGTCAATCCCGTTGTGGTTTTAGAAACAATAACTTACCTACTCATAAAATAATTTTACTTATTTTAATCAGGTGTACATAATATACAAATGAAAAAAAATTAAGTGTCTGTTTATGATGTCAAAATAACAGATTTTAACGAAATGCAATATATATGTAATGCTACATATATAAGTATATACGGGACCTACAATAAAAAAACAATTTTTTACGGGACTTTCACTGGCAGATAGCTTATGTTATAAGGAGTAACTTAGGCTAGTTTTATTTTAGAAAAATAATTATATAAAATAATTATACCCATAAAATCCAATATATATACTCTTGTGTTAGCCGAAGTACCTACTCTAAATGATTTATAAATAAACCGATTTTTTTAAAATTTAGCGACGGATGATACCGCTGATCCCAGCTAGTAGCCAATAAAAATTAAAGTTAACTTAAATTTGCTAACAAAAAAGTATATAATGTTTTTGCTGCTTCAGAATAAGCTTTAAATCTCCATGAAAAATACCAACATCCGTAATGAAGGGTATATAAATCAATTGCTTAGTTATAATTCTATTTTAAATACAGGTTACTGTAATAGCATTTTGGCTGAACCTCTGTCGGATGGTTCAGTTAAGTTATTAAACGAATATTTTCACACAAATATTTCACATCTGTCGGGCATCCCGTGACGTCATACTATTATATTTTGATTTTTTTATATCAGCTCGCACTACACACTTACCATGATTATCACACTATACATTAGAAATAATCGGGACAATATTATTTATTACTTTTTTATTTAGCTAATAAACAGATAATAGTAATTAGCAATAACATTTTTTTTAAACGTTGCCCCACACTAGAATTTCTCCCGTGTCGTGGGTGCGTTTACAGACATAAATTCCACACACAATACACCCAAACGCGGAACTACCTGCAGATAATACAAATATATGAGCCGTGCGGGATCGATTCCCGCGACCCGGAGCGCAGCAGCCGACTGTGTCAGCCCCTGCACCAACCGTGCCGTGCCGAGATAGGATTTATACTTGTACTATCGATATAATACTATAATAGTTACTCTTTCAATGCAGAAAAAAATATATACCAACATATCATCATCATCATTTCGGCCGAATGAAGTCCACTGCTGGACACAGGCCTCCCCAAAGATCACCACAACGACCGGGGAGTTTTGCCATAATCGCCACGCTTGGCAGACGGGTTGGCGATCGCAGTTGAGTTGTTAATGTACTCGAAGGACGCTGCTGCCCATCCTCCGGCTAATACCTTAGTCGACTTTTACGACACCCACGGGAGGAGATGGGGTGGTGGTATTCCGAGCCGGCACCAACATCTATCACTGACAAAAAAAAGCTAAGGAGTGTAAACTCCAGTTAAATTTTTTTTATCTGTAAGATGATGATCGTTTTAGGTAATATTAATCAAAATCGCAAGTATACTTTCACGAGTCGTTCGGCCCGTCCAGCGGTAGTTTCGCTCCACAGATCAAATACGATCTCATTTATACATCTGTGTGTAATGATGTATTTTAATAGCTCAACTAACTGTATGTACACGTAATATGCAACATTATTTTCGTGTTAACAGTTTGTTTAGTGATAACAAGCCCAAGTGTTTCCACACGGCTTTGTTTATTTTTTATTTCGGAATCGCCCGTTAACATCTTATTTTGTAGCTGTGTAATATTCATTTGTGAGAGATCTGTGCGAACGTTATATTATTCTACTCATCCTAGTTTTTCACCGTTTCTCTTACAAGAATATAGTACCACTCCATCTCCTCCCGTGGATGTCGTTAAAGGTGACAAAGGGATTCTAAACCAGGATGAAAAGCAGCTTTTCTGTGGAACAGTAGCCATTCTGCGCTCACTAACCCGTCTACCAAGTGTAGTGTCCTGGCAAATTCGGGTGCCGTAAAAGACGACTGTAGGACGAGCCGGAGTATGGGCAACAGCGTCCTTGGAGTACATTAATTACAACTCAACTGCGCCTGGCCTGGCTCCCAGCGACCTCCACCAGGTCATCTGTCCACCTCTTTGAAGCCGTTTTCCTGTGCGCGGTCTCCACTCGAGAACCTTTTTACCCCTACGTCTATCAATTCTATGAGCAATGTGCCCCGCCCATTTCCACTTCAGTTTACTAATCATTTCAGCTATGTCGGCAACTTTAGTTCTTATACGGATCCCATCATTTCTAATTCGATCTCGTGGAGAAATACAAGCACAGCTCTCTCCATATCTCGCTGATTGGCTTTGAGCTGCAGCATCACACGCGTGGTGGACTAACCAGCACGCTGGCCTAGTGCAGGTTGGCGGACCACACACACCATTGAGACATTTTGGAGCCCTCGCGTGTAAAGGTTCCCTCACGATGTTTTCCTTCACCATCAACGCATGTGATAATCAAATTCTGATCCGTACATGAATATGAAGTCAGAGTCGAGCGCAGACCTTCCTGTACGGAACGCAAGCGTTCAACCTATCGTAATATATAGGCTATCACTGCTACCTATTGTATAAGCTTCGGGTATTTGCTCCGATAGCTGTTTAAACGAGATTTGTATGCCTAATGACACCGACCACGCAGGAAGCGCCGTCAAAGGAAAGTTTTATGGTTATGTTATTATTGTTTGAGCAGTACAGAATCATCAGGGCACGAAGTAATAATCATGGAATGCTCATAAGGTGTTTGTCCCAAAAATGTACATGACACAGGAATTGATTGTTTTTTATTGAACGTCCGTTATCCGGATTAAGAATAAAGCATCACTCTATCTCCTCTCGTGAATGTCGTAAAGAGCGACTAGAGGATAATAAACTAGAGGGATGGGCAGCAGCGTCCCTTCTGCGGAACAGCAGCGCACTCACCAACCCCTGCCGAGCTTGTTGAGTATCGACAAGTTGACTACACAGTTGTGGAAATCTACGGCTTTTGTTCAGCAGTGGACGACATTTGGCTGATATTATGAACGTCTGCTGCGTCATATCTAAGTTGGCAAGACCAGTAAGTTTTTTTATATTCATGACTGGGTCTGCTCTTGAACTCCATCTCGCCTGTTGGAAAGCGATGGATAAGGTCTACAATGGAACGAAAGCACCCAGAACATGCTTATTTACTCTTACTTTAAAAGTCAACGGGTTATAGGTAGCAGGGTAAACAGACGCTGGCAATGAGTTCCACACTTTGGCTGCGCGCATAATGAAGGCTGAGAAAAACACTGAGTACGACATATCGGAGTAACAACCAAGTGCAAATGGCTACCAGTGCTTCTAGAAGTTCGATAGTAGAAAACTCAAATCGCTTATGCCAAAGTCAGATGAAAGTTGCGACTTCACATTAGCATTCCATTTCTACTTGCTCCATGGCTGGCGACTGTTAATTACGCTTCGAGAGTGGAGACGTGAAGCGGCACTAAAGTCGTCGCGTTGACCCCAGCTGTCACTATATGAATTCGAAAATATGGCATCTGGTCCAAGGGTGATATGCCATTCGTCCATGTTTGTCCAGTTCACATTTGATCAAAGAATATCAATGACTTCGTAATTTTTGTTTTTATTTGATCAAAGATGTTCTGCATTTCAATATTTTCAATCAATCACTACTAAATGCGTTTGAAAGCATTTTTTATGATTATGAAAGTATTATAATAAAACATTTTTAAACGGATTACATCGTGTATATTATAGATTTTTGTTTTGCTTGACGTTTCGAACACTTTGCAGCATTTGTGGACGCAGAATAACTAAGGAGACAGGCGTCATTAGCATTACAGATTTTAAAACAGTTTCTTCTATCTTCCGTTCTTATTAGTTTCAATGCACGAAGTAATCACTCACAGTGTCTTGATGTTTTTAGTGCGGTATGTTTTTGCGAGTTTATTATTTTAATAAATGTATTCCAAACAGGTGGTGACCGCTGGGGCACAAAGGTTCTAGAATGGAGACCGCGCACCGGAAAACGCGGCGTGGGACGACCTCCAACGAGTTGGATGAGGGCGGCATGTAATCGCTCGTTGTGGAAATCTAAGGGCCTTTGTTCAGCAGTGGACGTCCTGTGGCTGATATGATGAAACAGGTGGTACCTGCTTACCATCTTCTCTATTAAATGAAAGGATGTTTTTAAATTTCAAAAGCCTCACGAAACATTCTAGGTATATATCGGTGTTCTTTCGCGAGTTTAGGTTGAAGAAAACGAAGAAAAAGGTAAAACAAAAATCTATAATATACGCGATGTAACGTAATAATGTAAAAGTGTTTTATTATAATGAATCATCACCATTTCGGCCGAATAAAGTCCACTGCTGGACATAGGGGGAGGCCTGTGTCAAAGATCATCACAACGACCGATATGGGTGTGTTGTGGCCCCATTGGGGGTTTTGCCATAATCGTCACGCTTGGCAGGCAGCTTGGCGATCGCAGTTGAGTTGTTAATGTATTCGGAGGACGCTGCTGCCAATCCTCCGTCTAATCCCTTAGTCGCCTTTTACGACACCCACGGAATGAGATGGGTTGGTACTATTCATAGCCGGTACCACACGGCGAATTATAATGAGAAATAATCGCGATAACCTAAGACACTATTATGAAAGCAACCAATGTCTGTATAATGCATGGCACAAAAATTATTAAAATTAAATAATGCATTTAGAATTAAATATCTTATCAAACATTACTTCTTGGACAACGATATTGGCTGAGTGGCACCATGCATTTGTTAAAGAAGAGAAGCCTGTATCCAGCAATGGATTTTATTCGGCTGAAAGGATGATGCTATATACACACTTATAGTCGAATTATGACGGATTTACGTCCATGTGTGCGCCTAGCGCCTTTTATCAGTCACATTTTATACCCTGTCATCATTTCGGCCGAATAAAGTCCACTGCTGGACAGGCCTCCCCCAAAGAACACCAGAACAACCGATATGGGTATGTAGTGTGCTTACCGGGGGGTCTTATCGTAATCGCCACGCTTGGCAGACGGGTTTGCGATCGCAGTTGAGTTGTTGTGGGCTCGAAGGACGCTGCTGCCCATCCTCCAGTTAGTCCCTTAATCGACTTTTACGACACCCGCGGGATGAAATGGGATGGTGGCATTCTGAGCCGGCACCACATGGCATTTATACCCTGTACCAAATGGAAAATCACTCGTGTGGATTTTGACATTTGGATGATCGTAAACAGTATTATGAATCACGAGTTATACTCATTCCGACGTAAATACTGTGATGATCAATCACGATGGTTAATCTTAATTATATTCCAATTTTATTAATGGCTCCATCGGCGGAGTAGTATATTCTTTATTTAAAAGTAAGTATACCTTTTTTTTTTATTGGTGCCCAGTGGAAATTCTTCATGAACTTCCTTCGCCCCGGGGAAGGGCGAAGGGGTATGCCGGACTCCTACCGGCTAAAACCACTGGGGCGGTCATCTTCGGCACCTAAGGGAGGCTCCAGGTCCTCGTATGATCACACTGGAGCCGCCCACTGGTGCCACGCCTATAGGCACATCTCGGAGAGGGTGACTGTAGAGCGGTCACCCCCCCGCGGGGGTTTGTAAAGGATCCCCCAAAGCGTCCTACGGCAGCGCGAGACCACATGCGTGCTACCGTCTTCTCTTGGGTCGCTTGGTGTGAGCACGCAGATTCCCCAATCTACGCACCCGCGAACCCAGAGGTCCCCCGCCTTGTAGCTACGGCAGGGGGTTTCAGGCGTATGGGAATTAGGCGCCAGGGCGGTTGTTACCCCGGCGCCGTCTCCTCCTTCTTCGAGCGGGATCGGCCCTCTCCCGATCCCGCTCTGCAGTCTCCTTCTGGAGCATGACGCTCTCACAGAAGGAGACCACTGCATTCCAGTTTTCGTGCTCTGCCAACATAGCCGACATTACTGCTGGCAGAGAGAGATCAGCAGGAATTTTTCGATGATAAAAATTATTTACAGTAGGTAGTAAGAAAATTTATTGTGCAATAATTAGATTACAATATAATACGTATAATAGTATTAAAAACATAATTATAATAAAATAAACAATAATAATAATCACACCATGAATGTAATTCTAAGAATTAAATTCGTAAGCCTGTATATACTATTGCTTAGATATAAAATTATTACTAAAATAAATTAAATTAGATTAAATTATTATTATTATAAAATTGTGTATAAGTGCTGTGCCCTGACAGGGTTTCATGTTGTTTATCATATTGTATTGTTAAGATCTTATGTACACATGAATGAAAGCAATAAATACTTTGACATTGACTTTGACTTTGATCTTGCCCGATCCGATCGACGAGGATCCGCCGCTCGGCGGCCCACGCAGGGCACGCCTCGAGCGTGTGCTGTGCGGTGTCCTGGTCGCTATCACAATGAAGTAAGTATACCTAGCGACCAGCGTCCGTTGCTTCTGAAAGACAATAGAGGCGGACCAGGGTTAATAACAGATAAGATAAGATAAAAATATTTTTATTCATGTAAAACCATATGCAGGCACTTATGAATAGTCAAGGCTTTAGTTGCCGCGTTCCAAGATGTTGATTTCCTATGGAGAAGAATGGGCAAGAAACTCCATGGTTACTCTTTTTAAATCATAATAATCGTTACAGTATTTCTGGTTACATTGTTCTCAAAATAAATAATGTGAGGACAATGTATCAGATAAAAGTAAACTTCTTAAAAAGTCCACACTAAACAAGCCTGATATTTATGTTAAATTATGATTAAATTGTCATGGCAGCATTAAGCTGTCCAATCCCAACAGGCAGACAGATAAGAAAACACTTAGTCGATTTTACACACTAAATTCTATTTGATTTCATTATTTAATGAAAAAAATTGTTAAATAATTATTTATAAAAAATTTGTTTATTTTAATATTTATTACATTCTATTGTTTATTTAATTATTTACTAAATGTTATTGTCTATTTTATCACAATAATGCCGTGTGGTGCCGGCTCCGAATGCCACCACCCCATCTCCTCCCATGGGTGTCGTAAAAGTCGACTAAGGGATTACCCGGAGGATGGGCAGCAGCGTCCTTCGAGTACATTAACAACTCAACTGCGATCGCCAACCCGCCTGCCAAGCGTGGCGATTATGGCAAAACCCCCCAATGAGCCCACAACACATCCATATAGGTGGTTGTGGTGACCTTTGGGCGAGGCCTGTGTCCAGCAGTGGACTTCATTCGGCCGAAATTATGATGAAATGATGATGTGCATCTATTACTTATTTTGTTTAAATGGATATGTAGTGACCAACTGCGGCCTCATTACGCGGTCCTATCATGCCTACATGCTAATGAAATATCAACATAAGATTGAAACGCTACAGAAAGAATATGTTCACTGTGGTAACATAAAAAGCCCCTTGGCTATTAAGTCCAATGTCCCGGAAATTCAAACTACCTACTGAGATTGATGTAGTATCAACCCCTTTAGGCATCTTTATATATTTATCTTGCATACCAGACCCGGTGCGTAAACAAAAAGCTTGTATTCAATGACCTAGAACAGTGGTCGGCAACCAGCGGGCCGTGAGTTGCCTCGGGCGGTGTGGCCCGTAACATTTACAATAAACGCGATTAAAACCGTGCAACAGCGTTTATAAAAAAAAAAAAAAAAATGTGTACATAGTTTGCCGTGTGGTGCCGGCTCCGAATACCACCACCCCATCTCGTCCTATGGGTGTCGTAAAAGTCGACTAAGGGATTAGCCGGAGGATGGGCAGCAGCGTCCTTCAAGTACATTAACAACTCAACTGCGATCGCCAATCCGACTGCCAAGCGTGGCGATTATGGCTACACCCCCCAATAAGCACACAACACATCCATATCGGTTGTTGTGGTGATCTTTGGGGGAGGCCTGTGTCCAGCAGTGGACTTCATTCGGCCAAAATTTTGGTGTAGGTACATAGTTTTGGCGGGACCCCTTTGAATCACATTTTTAACATTCGCAATATACTTTGGCATAACGGGTTAGGCACACATTTTAACAGTTTAATATAATACTTTGACCTACTATTTTTTGCATTGTGTTAATAAGGCTTAACTATCATGAGTCCGGATTAAGAATATAGCACCTCTCCATCGCTTCCCGTGAATGTCGTAAAAGGCGACTAAGGGACTTTAAACCAGAGGAAAGGGCAGCAGCATCCCTTCTGTGAAACAGTAGCCGTACTGCGCTCATCAACCGGCCTGCCAGGCGTGGCGAGTACTGGCAAATTCCCCCCAAAATGTAACCGGTCGTTTATGGAGAAGGCTTCTGTTCAGCAGTGGAAGTCTTTTGGCTGATGTGATGATGAACTATCGGACTAACACCTCCTCTAGCAGAGGGGAGGCGACTGTAAAACGGTCGCCCACCAGGCTCTTCTCGGGGAGGATTCTAAAGGATTCCCCCGAAACGTCACGTGGCCACGTGCGCGCCACCGTCTTCCCGGGCGTCACTTGGTATGAGCACGCAGAATCCCCAATCTGCGCACCCGCGACCAGGACCTAGGTCAGGATCTCGTATCGTATCGTATCGGCCATTTATACACGTCCACTGTTGAACAAAGGCCTCCCCCATAGATTCCACAACTGTGTCATCATTTCGGGGGGTATTTGCCAATACTCACTACGCTTGGCAGGCGGGTTGGTGAGCGCAGTATGGCTACCGGTTCACAAAAGGGACGCTGCTGCCCATCCCTCTGGTTTAGATTCCCTTAGTCGCCTTTTACGACATCCACGGAATGAGATGGAGTGGTGCTACATTCTTAATCCGGACACCAGACGATCTAGAAGACTATTATTATTATATGTATATCGTAGCTAACGATAATATCATAATGAAAAGGATTTTATTTGATCTCGTAGTAGATTTAGTCGCCTGTTACGACACCCACGGGATGAGATGGGTTGGTTTGTACCCAATTATCCGGAGGATTGGCAGCAGCGTTCTTTGAGTAGATTAGCAACTCAACTGCGATCGCCAACCCACCTGCCAAGCGTAACGATTGTGACCCTCTAATGAGCACACAACATACCTATACCGGTCGTTGTGGTGATATTTGTGGGAGGCCTGTGTCCAGCAATGGGCTTTATTCGGCCGAAATTTGACGGCACGGTTGGTGCAGTGGTCGATACAGTCGACTGCTGCGCTCCGGGTCGCGGGTTCGATTCCCACACGCAACAAATATTTGTATGACTTGCAGGTAGTTGTTCCGGGGCTGGGTGTATTGAATTTCTGTCTGTAAACGCACCCACGACACAGGAGCAATCCTAATTTGGGGCAACGGTTTTAAAAAACAAACAAATACAATGGCGATGAATGATGATGAAAACAACATTCCATAAAACTTATACTACTGTTACAAATACGGCAGTATTTTTTTAAACAAATGGGCGAGCATCTGTGTCTGAACTAGACAATGCCTATATTTCGTTACCAGCGCTAATCTCCTTGAACTATTACACAGTAAAAGCATAGACTAACTAATAGCTACTGTGGTAATAGTAGCTTACAAACAATATGCAGTCAATGGGTTGTAGCCTGTAGCGCCATTGCGCCAGTTTTTGGTCCTTTGATTTTTATATTTAGCAATAATTGTGCTCCTTTAACACCTTTTTTTTTTATTGGTGCCCAGTGGAAATTCTTCATGAACTTCCTTCGCCCCGGGGAAGGACGAAGGGGTATGCCGGACTCCTACCGGCTAAAACCACTGGAGCGGTCATCTTCGGCACGTAAGGGAGGCTCCAGGTCCTCGTATGATCACACTAGAGCCGCCCACTGGTGCCTCGCCTATTGGCACATCTCGGAGAGGGTGACTGTAAAGCGGTCACCCCCCCGGGGGGATTGTAAAGGATCCCGCAAAGCGTCCCACGGCAGCGCGTGACCACATGCGTGCTACGGTCTTCTCTTGGGTCGCTTGGTGTGGGCACGCAGATTACCCAATCTACGCACCCGCGAGCTCAGAGGTCCCCACCTTATAGCAACGGCAGGGTTTTTCAGGCGTAGCTCCTGTAACACCTACTTTATTAATGTTTTTGATAGCCTAATTAATGTAGTTTCTGTTTTATAAACTGTTTTTTTTTCTACTTTTCGGCCCCGGTCTGTCTGGCATTCGGCCATGTGCTAATAGCATTGCCGGGTTAGTTAAAAAAATACAGTTAATCGTTATAATACATCAAAAGATACGAAGAAACGTAACGACATCTAGAACTTAACGTGTTTACGATATTTATTACGCAGCCCTTGGAATAATAATAATTAATTTCTAAGTTTATAATCAATAAACAGTATTGAGCTGAAATACTATACATTGTCGTACGTAAATAAAATCAATAACAAAATTATAATAACAATAAAATATTGAACAAGTTCGTGAAGTCAGACATGCCTAAAATAGTAAATCATCAACATATCAGCCAAAGGATGTCCACTGCTGAACAAAAGCCTCCGCCATAGATTTCCAATAGTGTCATTTTTGGTAGATTTGGCAGGCGGGTTGGTGAGCGCAGGTGGCTACTGTTCTACAGAATACTAATATACTACTAATATTAATGTAAAAAAGCAATAATATTATGTCAAAAAACATATTAATGACAAAAAAAACAAATGATTAATTGTCAGTAAAGTAAAAGTCTGAATAAATTGAAGTCACAAAACATACAACAACATGATGGCATGTGAATAAGTCAACAATGAAAAATTAGAATAATTTGCTATAGTGGTCTTGCGGAGCTGGACGAGCATTCCGCCAAACATTTTTAACTAAGATAATCCTCTAATTTATAATATGCATAGATTATTTTTTACAAATATTTTTAATTGCAACACTGTCTCCGGTATTTTATTGTAATTTTTTATACTATATCCCATTAATAAATAATAATCATCAACATATGTGAGGCCTCCTGTCGTGTGGTGCCGGCTCAGAATGCGGGTGGTGGCATTCTTCATCTTCATCTCCTCCCATGGGTGTCGTAAAAGTCGACTAAGGGATTAGCCGGAAGATGGGCAGCAGCGTCCTTCGAGTACATTAACAACTCAACTGCGATCGCCAACCCGCCTGCCAAGCGTGGCGATTATGGCAAAACCCCCCAATGAGCCCACAACACATCCATATCGGTGGTTGTGGTGATCTTTGGGGGAGGCCTGTGTCCAGCAGTGGACTTCATTTGGCCGAAATGATGAAATGATGTGAGGCCTGCAGTCCAACAATCATCATACCTGTTGCGGGGACGCTGCCTTTTTAATCGAAGAGCTTTTGAGTACCAAGGTACGGCACCCTGGTACTCAAAAGCTCTGACAGATAGAAGGAAAACGTGCGAGTTCAAATACAACGTATCCACGTACAGTGCTAGACCACCAGCCATTGAAATGAAATGAAGTAATTTATTTGCATGAATTGTAATACATTATAGATGTTACATTTTAAATAGAATCTTACAATTCGCTTTAGAATAGCGTGCAAAATTATAATTGTGTTTCAAGTCGCAATAAAACTTTCACATTTATGGATTTAATATTTTGCAGGTTTCAGCACAAAGAGCCATTTATCAATAATAAATTACAAGGCATGTCCATTTTAAATTAATGGTCATTCGTTTTTAAATATTCGTCTACAGAATAAAAGCATTTATCAATTAGCCATTGAAATAGTACATTATTAAATCGATTAGATGGAAGGTATAGAAATAATGAAGATATATACATCTTTTTGAGGTACTAGAAATTCTTGCTAAAGTAGCTTACGCTTAGGAAGTGTTAACGGCAAAGAACAATACCTGACCTACCAGTGGTACTCGCCATTATATTTTTACTTTCAAATTAGAGTTCTTCCCAAAACGGCTACAGATCTTTCTTCAAAGGACATTTCAGAGGTTGCCCTACAGAGGTTTTCTGGCATAACGTTGGATCTTTTATTATTATTTATTTGTTCATAAACTATTTACATTGTGTTTAAATTACAGAAAAAGTGAAAAACCATTAATACATTACACTACAATAGTAAAATAAAAACCCACTTCAATGACATTAATAAAATTTACAAAACCCTAAGACATTGATTATTTAAATGACGATTGATTTAAAATGCAGATAAGGAGAATTCCACAGAAAATATCGGTGTGACCCAAAAGACGATCGATATCTACATCAAAACAAATATCTTTATTCAGTCCATGCCGATTTATAACTACGTTGAGTTTAGTCACATCTGGACTTCCTCAGATGTATCTTATAATTAGCTGCTAAGCATCTGGTCAGAAACGCGAAGTATGCCGGCAACCGTTTGCGATTCACGCCGTTAGATTGGTGCGTTATCTGCACAATTGCACTTACGTTTTTAAGCAAGCACAGTTGCGAGCACAGCACAGTGGGCGCGACTTATTACAATCGCAAGTCATCATTTCGGCCGAATGAAGTCCACTGCTGGACACAGGCCTCCCCCAAAGATCACCACAGTGTGTTGTGGGCTCATTGGGGGGGTTTTGCCATAATCGACACGCTTGGGAGACGGGTTGGCGATCGCAGTTGAGTTGTTAATGTATTCGAAGGACGTTGCTGCCCATCCTCCTGCTAATCCCTTAGTCGACTTTTACGACAGCCGCGGGAGGAGACGGGGTAGTGGTATTCTGAGCCGGCACCACACGGCAATCGCAAGTACCCACGAGTTACTTGATAATTTTAGAAGAAGTAAATGTTATTAGAATCTATGTGGTATCTGAATCATAGAATATAGCACCTCTCCATCTCCTCCCGTGGGTGTCGTAAAAGGCGACTAAGGGACTCTCAACCAGAGAGATAGGCAGCAGCCTCACTGCTGTGGAGCAGCAGCCTTTCTGCGCTCACCAACCCGCCTGCTAAGCAGGAGGACACACGGCAGCTATAACTGGTGGTCTTTGGTCCCAGGCTTTTGTTCAGCGGTGGAAGTTTTTATTATATTTGAACTAAGCGTCTCCGTGTCGGTACCGGTTGTTGTCATGAGACGGTAGTTATTAAGCCAAGTCGGAGGCCTTTAGCTTTAAGCCTTAGGCTTAGGCTTAACAAATCCGACACAAGGTAGGCCACTGCCCACTCTAAAGAGGAAGAACCAATGAATTTTATAATTCAGTCTACTCGTGACCACGGTCAATGCATCTTGATCGAAACGTTGAGGTTAGTCATGCGAATAGATCCGATACTGTCTTGAAATCATGTATTCAATTCGCGAAAGTTTAAGAACTACCAATGAATTTAATGTTATAACTTCCCGTATGTTAATTTAAAAAACTGGCTCTATATTTGGCGGCCAATCGCCAACTCTGAACAAAAGTTTGTAGGAGTGTAAATTGGTTCCAACATGAACTCCAACTTCCAACTTTTGCAAATTTCGACTGTTTCTAATCCAATATAAAGTTGCAGTTCGATTTGGAAGCCGATCACGTATTGCATCTCATGAAGACTTTCTCTGTTCTTTTGTCAATGTTCGGTATTATATAATACATGATAAATTAGGTAAAATTTGGAGCTCCGTTGTTCTCGCAAAGTCGGCCGAGTTAGAAAAGATATTTGGCTGATAAGATATGATGTTTAATTATTGGTCATCCTGAGTTAGACAACTTTTTTTCAAAAAAATGGATATTCCTCAAGATCTTCCTTCGCCCCGGGAAGGGCGAAGGGGCATGCCGAACTCCTACCGGCTAAAACCACTGGAGTGGTCATCTTTGGCATCGAAGGGGGGCTCCAGATCCGTCCATGACGCCACGCCGTTAGGCACATCTCAGAGGGGATGAATGTAAAGCGGTCACCCCCTCTAGCATAAGAAGGTTGCCCCTCAAGCACTTCTCGGGGAGGATTGTAAAGGATCCCCCCAAGCCTCGTTGTGCGAACACGGCTCGGCGGCACGTGACTACGTGCGCGCTACCGTCTTTCCGGAAGCCGCTTGGAATGAGCATACAGACTCCCCAATCTGAGCACCTGCAACCTGACACCCCCTGCCATAAAGCGACGATAGAGGGCTGAATTATGACTCCTACGTGGTCGACCGGTCGACTTTGATCAGGGCATCTATGTGACGTCGATCGTGCTAGTGTAGTAACACCTTTTAGTATAGTGGGTGCCTTTACTTTCCTTCAACACTCCAATGCGGTAGAGCACTGATCCTATTAATAATAAACAAAATGTTTCAACACAGACCATAAAAAAATTAAGATTTAAAAAAAAAAACGGGTTGCACTCCGGGAGTGCCGACAGAAGTGAAAACTATATTTTTTTATTTATCTAGACGCGTTCGCGGTCTGCTATATGTACATGCATATACGCACACACTATAGCTGCGTCTCGTAATGGTGTCGCCAGTCCAGAGATTTTATCTCATCTACTAGTAAAAATATGCGTACCGCGCTAAAAGAAGTTTTCACTTCAAAAACTAAAACCCGACTATGGAAAAGCACGAAACAAGTATAAAGAAAATTTGACAAAACAATGTTAAACGAATAAATACATTTCTCGAAGTCGAAGGCCCAACCGCGATGCACAAAGTATAAACAACGATTCTCGGCCTGCGGATTAGCACGACTAAAGAGAATAAAACCACTAGATAGCCGATGAGCTGATTTGACCTGTCAATGTGAGCTGATTTGACCTGTCAATGTGAGCTGATTTGACCTGTCAATGTGAGCTGATTTGACCTGTCAATGACCTCATCCGCCTACCTTATGAACGCGTGATAGGTACCAAACTAGGCGCAGTCCGTCCGTCGAACAGAAACAGGCCCGAGAGGGCGGCGCGTTATGTTTTGTGTGCGCCTTTCTGAAGGGATGTGCACCCAGCCAGGTCGCCCTGCCAAACAGTGACTGGCTGATACCTGCCGGGGTTGCGGTTTATTGCTGAAAGGCAAATATCTCACCCCAGGCCAGAGGTAAGCGGAAGCACACCGTGGGTTTTAGCTGGTAAGAGTCTGCCCCTCCCAGGCGGAGGAAGTCCATGAGGACGACAAAAAAATCGATTCAAATCGGGACAGCTAAAAAACTAGTCTTTATAAGTTAACGTTTATTTCGAACCTAAAGCATATTTCAATAAGAAAACATGGCTATGGATAAAAATAATTTTAAGATACTTGGAAGAATTTTCCTAATGTGCTACGGATAGCACCAACCCATCTCATCCCGTGGGTGTCGTAGAAGACGACTATGGAATTAGCCGGAGGGCAGCAGCGTCCTTTTAGTACAATAACAACTCAACTGCGATAGCTATCCCGTCTGCCAAACGTGGCTATTATGGCAGACCCCGCAATGAACACACAACACATCTAGACTGGTCGTTGTAGTGGTCATTGGCAAGGCCTGAATACTTAATTCAGCACATACTTTAATACAGCACTGGACTTAATTCGGCTGAAATGATGACGGTACACTTTTCATGTGAACTGTCCCATCTCTGAACTGATGTAAGTTGGTTTCAACAATTGTTTTAAGTTAGTCGTAGAGAATTCAACAATTCCATGAACGACAATTTTTTTTTTATTTTTTTTTTTTATTCGTTTTCCTATTTTTTTTTCTTTTCTTTAAAAAACGTTGCCCCACACTAGGATTTCTCCTGTGTCGTGGGTGCGTTTACAGACATGAATTCCACATACAATACACCCAGACCCGGAACAACTACCTGCAGGTCATACAAATATTTGTTCCGTGTGGGAATCGAACCCACGACCCGGAGCGCAGCAGCTGACTGTATCAGCCACTGCACCAACCGTGCCGTCAATAGGAACATTTAGGGTCCCTATTAAGGGTTAATACTTAAACAGACCGCTGAAAATAGGGGCGTCCCGCGGAAATCGGGGCACCTGACGCTAAGCGTGACTAAGAAGGGTCGGCAACGCGCGAGTAATACCTCTGGTGTTGCAAACTTTCATAGGTTACGGTAATCGCTTACCATCAGGTAGGCCGCATGCTTGTTTGCCACCTTAATGGTATAAATAATAAAAATAAAAGACAACTGGCGAAAATTGACGGCACAGTTGGTACAGTGGTTGATACAGTCTGCGCTCACCGCATGCTTGTTTGCCAGCTTAATGGTATAAAAAATAAAAGACAACTGGCGAAAATTGACGGCACAGTTGGTACAGTGGTTGATACAGTCTGCGCTCACCGCATGCTTGTTTGCCAGCTGAATGGTATAAAAAATAAAAGACAACAGGCGAAAATTGACGGCACAGTTGGTACAGTGGTTGATACAGTCTGCGCTCACCGCATGCTTGTTTGCCACCTTAATGGTATAAAAAATAAAAATAAAAGGCAACTGGCGAAAATTGACGGCACAGTTGGTGCAGTGGTTGATACATTCTGTGCTGAAGGTCGCGGGTTCGATTACCGCTTGGAACAAAGATTTGTATGAGATACAGGTAGTTGTTCCGGGTCGGGGTGTATTGTGGGTGGAATTTGTGTCTGTAAACGCACCCACGACACAGGAGAAACCCTAGCATGGGGCAACGTTTAAAAAAATCATCGGAAGCAAGACACATACAATTCAACTTTCACATTTATACATAGGCTGCACTAAAAGTATCGGGAATGGAATATTTCCACTGTTCCTGTCATATTAAAATCTTTTTAATTGAAAACTCCTTGGTTTTACAAATCGAATACCATTTATTTATTTAAAAAAAGATTCACGGTCTTGTCACAAGGTTTTGTCAAACTTGTTTAGTCGTTGAGAAAATGGAATTGACTCGAGAAAATTCAAGAGCGATGATTTATTATGACTTTCGAAGTGGTTTAACACAAAAACAGTGTGTTGACCGGATGATTTCTGCATTTGGTGATGAAGCCCCATCCAAAACCACAATTTATCGCTGGTTTGCTGAATTTCAACGTGGACGTGTCAAGCTCAGTGATGATCCTCGTCAAGGTCGTCCAAATACTGCAGTCACCCAAGAAAACGTTGAATTTGTGCGTAAGCTGATTGAGGAAGATCGACATGTGACATACCGCGAAATTCAGGCAACTTTAGACATTGGCATGAGTCAAATACAAATAATCTTGCATGAACAATTAGGTGTAAAAAAGTTGTTTTCCCGATGGATACCGCATTTGCTATGTGAAGAGCAAAAAGCGGCTCGCGTTACTTGGTGCGTCAGAACTCTCGAAAGATTCCACGCAGGATCCTCAAATGCTCTATACAACATCGTATCAGGTGACGAATCCTGGATATATGCGTACGAACCCGAAACAAAAAATCAGTCACGAGTTTGGGTGTTCGAAAATGAGTTAAAGTCAACAAAAATTGTTCGTTCACGGAGTGTTGCAAAAAAAATGGTGGCCACGTTTGTCTCCAAAACCGGCCATGTTACGACTATTCCTCTTGAGGGACAAAGAACAGTTAATGCAGAATGGTATGCTAGCATTTGTTTGCCACAGGTCGTTTCTGAACTCCGTAGAGAGAACTGCAACCGCCGCATCATCCTCCATCACGACAATGCGAGTTCTCACACCGCGCACAGAACAAAAGAGTTTTTAGAGCAAGAAAACATAGAATTATTAGACCATCCGCCGTACAGCCCCGACCTAAGCCCTAATGATTTCTAAACTTTCCCTAAAATAAAGAATAAATTGCGTGGACAGAGATTTTCATCACCTAAAGAAGCTGTGGACGCCTACAAAACGGCCATTTTGGAGACCCCAACTTCCGAATGGAATGGTTGCTTCAATGATTGGTTCCATCGTATGGAAAAATGTGTCAAATTTCGCGGAGAATACTTCGAAAAGCAATAAATACATTTTTAAATGGTAATGTTGTGTCACTTCCTTGATTCCCGAAATTTTCAGTGCCGCCCTCGTAATAGTAAGGCTAGATAGGTTCCCATCTATTGTACGCAAGGTTTTACTATTTACTATTAGTGTGATAAGAATATATGGGAAGCCTTTGCCCATAGGAATTGCATGCGATTAGATAAGATTAAACTAGCATGTCGTGCGTAAAACACCATGTGTGGTGAAAGACAATTAGGACGACGCCTAACTACGATTTGTAATCACAGTGTAAACATTTTATTTTTATTACATCTGAATTTATTATTAGTACACAATTATTTTTTTGTATCCAACTGGTTTATTATTTAAGAGGTTTAGACTGTACTATGTTGAATGTAGGAATATTGTCTTCAGATAAGCTGAATTTCGAGAACATTGCACTCATAAATATTGTAGCATGATTTTAAAAGAGCAACCATGGAGTTTCTGGCCCGTTCTTCTCCATTGGAAATCTACATCTTGGCACGTGGCAACTAAAGTCTCGACTATTCATAAGTGCTGTTAATGTTTTAAATGAATAAAATCATTTACTGTTTACACTGTGATATTATCAGTGTGGTGTCCAGATTAAGAATATAGCACCACTTCATCACCCGTGGGTATCTTAAAAAGCGATTAACGGACTCCCCAGAGGGTTGGCAACAGCGTCCCTCCCGTGGAACAGCAGCCATTTTACTGTGAGTACTGGCGAAATCCCCCTAATATGATGATACAGCTGTGGAAATCTATGGGGGAGGCCTTTGTTCAGTAGTGGACGTTGTATGGCCGATATGGTGACTCATCATATAAGCCAAAAAACATCCACTGCTGAAGGCCTCCCCCATAGATTTCCATAACGAACGGTTACATGCCGCGTGTCGTCTTTTTGGAGAGAATTTACTAGTAATCACCACGTTTGGCAAACGGGTTGGTGAGCGCATTGGAACACAGTGGATTGCGCTGCCTTTGGTTTAGAACCCCATACTAGCCTTTTACGACATCCACATGAGGAGATTGGTGCTATAGATATTTTTAATCCGGACTCCATATATTTACAAAATATTGTAAGATCATACAAGAATCATACGATTAAGAATATAGCACCACTCCATTTCATACCGTGGATGTCGTAAAAGGCGACTAAGGGAATCTTAGCCAAAGGGATGGGCAGCAGCGTCCATTCTGTGAAACGGTAGCCATACTGCGCTCACCAACCCGCCTGCCATGCGTGGTGAGTATTGGCAAATTTTCCCCAAAATGATGATACAGTTGTGGAAATCTATGGGAGAGGCCTTTGTTCATCAGTGGACGTATAAATGGCCGATATGATGATGATGATGACAATCGTTTACGCTATACAAACCTACCTACTTTTTTGTCCGTTGTGGACAATTCTGGGACTGCTAAATGCACACATTTGACATTATATATTATGTAGGTAGGTTAGTATTTCACTTGTCCTTATCAGAATATTTTATAAATTGCGTAAGAACTACGTAAGTTGTTAGTGTAACTTTAATTAATTTATATTTAAATTTTCCAGAATACCTCCGTCTTATTCAATCATCGGAATAATAATATTTTTTTTTTTTATATTAGTTCGTATGACAAACATCGTGTCGTGCCTTTTTCAAATGTCTTCTTATTTTAAATAATGTTATTTTTTTCTTAACGGCCAATTATCTTCATAAGGAAGATTACCATTAGGTACCTATCTGCCTCCTGCATCCATGCAAAACTTATGTTAATACTCGTATTACTATTTTCTGTACATTTTTAACGGTTTTTAAACCTCCTTTAATATCATAAAGATTGTATCCAAAAAAACAACTCTGCTCTTCTTGTCCTATTTAAAATTGCAAACGAATAAAATGATAATAAAATAAATTTAATATTTTTCCTTATAACGTAGGTTTCTGTTAGTTACCTATTTTTAATCCGTACGTATGTTGTATGTGTTCTTATTAATGATAGTCCTTGTTATTGAAGACATGTTGTATATAAATTATATAATTATGTAGGTAGGTATAGGAATATACTTATTTATATTTTGCTTAAGTAGGTATCTGCAGCATCTATATTTTTTCTAAAAAGAAATCAATGCTAATGTTTCATATTACCTAGATAGTATTAATATCGGATATATTAGTAGGTATATAAATTAGCTTCGCTTCTATTAACGAATCGATAACGGGTTTATGCGAACGCCAACGATGTAAATTGAGCAAATAGAGGATTAAATTATAATTATTGCTTAGAGTTATCAAAATTCCTACAAAAGAAAAAGAGCATACTAAAATATTGTGACAACAAAAAAAAACTTACGTGCTATAAAAACTCACCAGATTTATAAATTCCAAATTCAAATAATCTCCAAACGTCACATCACATTGCACATTGTTTTTTTTATGAATAACGTTTCACTCAAGCAAGAACGTCAATAAAATGCGACATCAATATTTACAATATAAATGCATACGCACAAAATTCCAATAAATCAAACGCTCCGACTTTGTTTTGATATTTGGAGGCGAATCCTTTTACACATTTAACCATTATAACGAGAACGGACCCTCATTACTACCGTATCTGTCCTAAAATCACCCCCAAGGGACATGACTAGTTTTTTTTAATAAATCACATGTAGTAAATTGCGAGAAATCTGCACGAACACAAACGCGACGACGCCTCTCGCAAAACGCTCACTGAAAACTGACTGAACGTACGGCCCTATCGCAGCTTTCAACAAATCTATATGAGAAAGTACACAATATCGCTATCTTTGTCTAACCGCAAACGTTTATATCACCTATCCCACTCCCTTATTATCCTGGCCACTGAAACCGAAAAACGGCGGACAAAAATATCGAATTATGCTCTAATTATTCGTAAATTGGAACGCGCTTAATTTTTCTTGTTTTTGTTTTTAATTAGATGGAACGCGGGTTAAGTGACGTTTGTTATGGCGCGAAAGGTTATCAATCTTTATGATTTGACAGATAACATAACCTTAGGGCATGTCCAGACTATATAATTCACCGTTTCGTGATCAATTTAACCAGCTATTTTAGTTAGTATAAGTTATTTACGATTACAACACGTTCATTGCGGATGTAGCTGTCCCGCGTAGTGAGATGTTTACATTGAAAACATTGGCAGACAGAAAATGTCTTCAAATCCCTTTAAATAAGACAAAAGTAAAAGATACGTCACATTTGCATCTCTGGTGGACGAAAATTTATCTGACATGGTATAATGTTATTGCTAATTACTGTTAGCTGTTTATTAGCTAAATAAAAAAGTAATAAATAATATTGTCCCGATTATTTCTAATGTATAGTGTGATAATCATGGTAAGGGTGTAGTGCGAGCTGATATAAAAAAATCAAAATATAATAGTATGACGTCGCGGGATGCCCGACAGATGTGAAATATCGAGGTCTCAATATTTGTTAATAAAACAATAATAATTAAAATAAGAACATAATCAGCCCATTACTGTCCCACTGCTGGGCACGAGATTTTCCTGACGATAAGAAAGGTTTGGCCTTAGTCCACCACGGTGGTCTAGCGCGGGTTGGCGGTCTACACATACCATTGAGAACTGGAGAGAATTGGAGGTTTCCTCACGATGTTTTCTTTCACCGGAAATACGTATCTACTTACAAAATTAATATGTTTCAAAGATCTGTTAACAATATACGTAATATGAATGACTATAAAATTTACACCGACACAAATAAAGTGGCAAACGTGGAGCGCTGAGTCGAGGTGGCGAGGCTAAGGCCCGTGTTACAGATCGAGAATCAAAACTCAAGCAGAATTTGAGTCGAAATTGCGTTAGTCAAAAATTAACCTTACGTAATAGGTTCAGCATTTATATTCAATTGATGCAATCTAATATGTATATATGTAATACGGGCCTAAGAGCCGGCGAGTCATGAGGCAGGCCGAATCTCCTGTCGCCACATGCCATTGGAGCCGTTGTTACCCCGTATAGGCGCGCCAGTAGATTTTTCATATCAAAATAAAACTCAATTTTTAATAAGCCACTTTCCATCAAAGAATACTGTAATCCCCGAGGGTGTTTTAAAGCAGGCTTAACGTCACTTTAACCGTTCAACATATATTTCTGTGCCATAAAGAGAATACAATAAACTTTCTGATGGAAGCAGGAAAATTGTTGGCTGGTTCATTGAAGTGACTTTCCGAAAACAGGGGTTGAATTGGTATTCTATTACTGGTTCAGTTGCAAACTAATAGAGTGGGAGAGTGGGTGTAGGTAGCTGAATTACACCTAATTTCGGTCATTATACCCAAGTGTCATTTATAAAGGACCAGAATAGTTCGTACAGTTCGAGATTTCATGGCGTTATCCTTAAGCGGCCTATATACCGGCTATGCAAACACTCACACTATGCAATCCGTAGGGCCCTGAAAACTGCTTTGAGATGTGCCCCTTTATATGGACATGCCCTAAATCCCCGGAATCAGGAATTCGCTGTGGGTTTTGACATTAGATATAATTTAAATAGTACGACTATTGTCTATTTGACTATTGTTTAATTAAAATAAAGGTGTTTTCATAATTATATACATACGCTTACCTTTTTTATTAATTGACTAGCTGGGACCCGCGTTTTCACCCGCGTTTAATAAAAGGAATTTAGAGTACTTCGACATAGAATATATATATTGGATTTCAAAGGTTCTTTTTTTGCGCGGAACCCTAATTATTTTTCTAAAATTAAAGTAGCCTAAATTATTCCTTAGAACATCAGCTATCTGCCAGTGAAAGTCCCGTCAAAATCGGTCCAGCCGTTTCGGAGATTACCCGGAACAAACAGACAGACAGACAGACAACAAATTTAAAATTGTTTTTTTGTTATATGTCCCGTATATACTTTCATATGCATTTAGTAAAAAGCTGTTATTTTGACATTACAAACAGACACTTCAATTTTATTTATTTGTGTAGATGAAAATAAAGCCGTAATACCGCTTTTTAAAATCATTACAAGATTGCAGTGTCCGTTCGATTGTGATAATTAATATTTAAAAGTATTTAAAAAAACTAGAAATTATTGCATAGCTTGCATACGTGTTGGTTCACTGGCCGTTTTTAACAATGTGCTTTCGATATCTTGCATTACGAAAACTTAAGACATTGCTAATTCTAACATTGGTATTTATCCACTTACTAGCGGATAAAACATACATTTTCAGTTCAAAATCGCGGGGTTTCCATGGCTTATCCATAATACACATTAACAAGACCTGGTTGTTCACTCTTAATTGTAATGTATTCCGATAATTGGTCACCAAATTTCGAGAAGAACATTCTTTAGACAATTTCTTCCTTGAGACGGCTAATTAGCCGAAGCCTAACCCATTATTTCCGTAATAAATGGCTTTCCTGTTTTTATTATAAGCCTAAGTGTAACCTTTTCCCAATGTTTTTGGTACGTTGTAACTTACACCCTGTGCGTAAGGTCAGTATATTATTTTAACGTTAAAAAAGACAGTTTTAATATGTTTTGATTATACGGCATTTCCGGCTGAATATGAATAATAATAATAATCTGAATAATCTGCTGGTTCAGAATACCACCACCCCATCTCCTCCCGTGGGTGTCGTAAAAGTCGACTAAGGGATTAGCCGGAGGATGGGCAGCAGCGTCCTTCAAGTACATTAACAACTCAACTGCGGTCGCCAACCCGTCTGCCAAGCGTGGCGATTATGGCAAAACCCCCCAATGAGCCCACAATACACCCATATTGGTCGTTGTGGTGATCTTAGATGGAGGCCTGTGCCCAGCAGTGGACTTCATTCGGCCGAAATGATGATACGATATTTTAATAAATATTCTCATCATGTCAGCCACAGGACGTCCACTGCTGAACAAAGGCCTCCCCCTTAGATTTCCACAACGAGCGGTTACATGCCGCCCTCATCCAATGACTCCCAGCGACCTTCACCAGGTCGTTTTGTCCACCTGGTTGGAGGTCGTCCCACGCTGCGTTTTCCGGTGCGCGGTCTCCATTCGAGAACCTTTGTGCCCCAGCGGCCATCAGTTCTACGAGCAATGTGCCCTGCCCATTGCCACTTCAGTTTACTAATCCTTTCAGCTATGTCGACAACTTTAGTTCTTCTACGGATCTCCTCATTTCTGATTCGATCTCGTAGATAAATACCAAGCATAGCTCTCTCCATAGCTCGCTGAGTGACCTTGAGCTTTCTTATGAGGCCCATTGTGAGTGACCACGTCTCTGTTCCATATGACATAAATATTCTATTGTAGTTTATTTTAACAATCATTGTGTATTACATTTTAAAATGTTTCCTGTTAGTAGTACTGGAATAAACTGACGCATTTTCCCTGTGGCATTAGTAACAAAACAAACAAACGTTTAATAATCTCATGTTATACGTACCTATTATAACGTTTGAACGTAAACCGTGCTTGGCATGATCATCACGGACATACTCGTATAATTTACCACAACATGATCCTTATGAAATAGCCTGCATTAATGTAAATAGAGTAAAGAGAGGGTTGGTTCATCTAGCTAGGGGTGTCCCACCTAATCTGCGTGCCCACCCTGAGCGACCCAAGAGAAGACGGTAGCACGCATGTGGTCACGCGCTGCCGTGGGACACTTTGGGGGATCCTTTACAATCCCCCGGGGGGTGACCGCTTTACAGTCACCCTCTCCGAGATGTGCCTATAGGCGTAGCACCAGTGGGCGGCTCTAGTGTGACCACACGAGGACCTGGAGCCTCCCTTAGGTGCCCAAGATGACCGCTCCAGTGGTTTTAGCCGGTAGGAGTCCGGCATACCCCTTCGCCATTCCCCGGGGTGAAGGAAGTTCATGAAAAATTTCCACTGGGCTCGAATAAAAAAAAAAGAAAAAAAAGGGGTGTCCCACCTGTGTGCTCAAGTATGATCTTACGAGGACCTGGAGCCCTCCTTCGGTGCCGACGATTTTTTTTTATACGTTGCCCCACACTAGGATTTCTTCTGTGTCGTGGGTGCGTTTACAGACATGAATTCCACATACAATACACCCAGACCCGGAACGACTACCTGCAGATCATACAAATATTTGCGTGCGGGAATCGAACCCACGACCCGGAGCGCAGCAGCCGACTGTATCAGCCACTGCACCAACCGTGCCGTTTGAAGTTTGAACGTTAACCGTACTGGGCAAGATATTCTCATTACGTACATATAATTTACCACAACAGGATCCTTGAGTAGACTAGCTTGCATTAATGTAAATAGAGTAAAGAGAGGGTTGGTCCATCTTTTTTGTTTTTTTCATTCATTCCATTGCCGTGTGGTGCCGGCTCAGAATGCCACCACCCCATCTCCTCCCATGGGTGTCGTAAAAGTCGACTAAGGGATTAGCCGGAGGATGGCAGCGTCCTTCGAGTACATTAACAACTCAACTGCGATCGCCAACCCGCCTGCCAAGCGTGGCGATTCTGGCAAAACCCCCCAATGAGCCCACAACACATCAATATCGGTGGTTGGGGTGATTTTTGGGGGAGGCCTATGTCCAGCAGTGGACTTCATTTGGCCGAAATGATGATGATGATGATGATGGTCCATCTTTGCTAGGGTTGTCCCACCTGAAGTTTGCGTGGTCATACCGAGCGACCCCCGGGAAGACAGCGGTGTGTATGTGATCACGTACCGCCGTGTGCGCAGCACAGCGCATAGCGAGGCTTCGGGGGAATCCTTTACAATTCCCCAGATAAGTGCCTGGGAGGGTGGCCTCCTTACAGTCATCCCATTCGAGATGTGCCTAAAGGCGTGGCACCAATGGGGTGGCTCTAGTGTGATCTTACGAGGACCTGGAGCCCCCCTTCGGTGCCGAAGATGACCGCTCCAGTGGTTTTAGCCGGTAGGAGTCAGGCATGCCCCTTCGCGCTTTCCCGGGGTGAAGGAAGTTCCATGTAGAATTTCCACTGGACATCAATAAAAATAAATAAAAAAAGAGTCCGGCATGCCCCTCCGTCCTTTCCCGGGGCGAAGGAATTACATGATGAATTAATTGTCTTCGCATGTATACCTCTCACTCTTATCTTGTTGGTGCATCTACCTTGTTGTCTCTGCATCACCCAAAGGTCGTCTGGTAGAAAATGCCTATGGCATTTGTACACTATTGTACATTAAGCATAAATAAATGAATTTCCACTGGGGACCTATAAAAGGGGGTTGTCCCACGCGTCGTTTTATTTATTTAGTCTGGTGATGAGACGAGCATGTCATATTGATGGTAAGCGTCATCATCATTTCGGCCGAATGAAGTCCACTGCTGGACACAGGCCTCCCCCAAGGATCACCATAACCACTGATATGATATGGATGTGTTTTGGGCTCATTGGGGGGTTTTGCCATAATTGCCATGCTTGGCAGGCGGGTTGGCGATCGCAGTAGAGTTGTTAATGTACTCGAAGGACGCTGCTGCCCATCCTCCGGCTAATCCCTTAGTCGACTTTTACGACACCCATGGGAGGAGATGGGGTGGTGGCATTCTGAGCCGGCACCACACGCCAAGCGTCATGCCTGCCCATAATAATTGTAATGTTATCCAGGATTAGTCCTGAGTGGCACCACGCTGCGCTCGTCCCTTCGAGAAATTTGACATTTAGTCTCTTCATCATTTCAGCCGAAAAACGTCCACTGCTGGACAGAAGCCTCCCCTAAAGATTATGTTCTCATTGGGGGGTTTTGCCATAATCGCCACGCTTGGCAGACGGGTTGCCGATCGCAGTTGTGATATAATTGTACTCGAAGGACGCTGCTGCCCATCCTTCGGCTAATCCCATAGTCGCCTTTTACGACACCCACGGGATGAGATGGGGTGGTGGTATTTTGAGCCACGGCGAGTCTAGTCTAGAGTTTAGTCTCTTACGCCCAGTAGATTCCGGAATCTTCCGGATATGTCCGGAAAACAGTTTCTTAGTCCATAATGGGGGGGGCGGGATTCTAAGATGACCGGAATCTTCACAAATTAAATGGAAAGAAGCGATATCGAATCATGAATGATTATAGTAATTGTATCATTAATACGTGAGTGTATTGTGTACCGTACAAAATTTACGTATATGTTAAACAAAACGTATGGAGTTTTTCCTAATTTCCTTGTTATCTCAGGTTACCCTACTTGAAGAGGATGCGCGCGGATCTACCCACATCCACATTCCAACACTGCCTTGGATCCCGCAGCGAAATTAGACAGAAAAGAAAAAGCAGTAGGCCATAATAATAACTAATAAAAAACCAGTACACATATCATTTATTTATTTTATCAGTGTCAAAAACGTCACATGTAAAACAAAGATATGAAAAATTGAAAATAAATTTTGATAAATTGTCAATATTCAAAGCCATAATATACACATTTTATTAGGACAGCGAGTTTATTGTTATATCAAGATGTTATCTGCAGTGAAAGAGCCTGATAAAGTTATATCAACGTATTGGAGAGTATTCATCAAGAAAACTTTAACAAGAGGAAACAACTTGATAGAATCAGATGCACGAAGAACAAGTGAATTGAAAAAAATCTCATGGCGCAGTTTATGAAAGAGCAAAATTGGACTTCTGGGGTGGAAGGCCTGGTGACCTGAGATACTGGCTTCAGCCTAGTTTAGGCACCAGTCTCCCACAGTAAATTTGTATAATACTGTTTCAATATTGTGGTGAGAAAATAAAATAAAAAATAAATAAAATAAAAGTGATGCAACATTTCACATGTTTCAACACACAATTCCAAAACTTATAAGGGACAGACGCACAGATCTTATGAAACGCGCGGTCTTAAAAAAACCGGTCAAGTGCGAGTTGAACTCGCGTGAAGACGGTTCCGAAGTTGCTGATATTCTTTATTAATGGATTCGGTCTTTTCATCATCATTTCGGCCGAATGAAGTCCACTGCTGGACACAGGCCTCCCCAAAGATCACCATAACGATCGATTTGGGTGTCTTGTGGGCTCATTGGGGGGATTTGCCATAATCGCCATGCTTGGCAGACGGGTTGGCGATCGCAGTTGAGTTGTTAATGTACTTGAAGGACGCTGCTGCCCATCCTCCGGTTAATCCCTTAGTCGACTTTTACGACACCCACGGGAGGAGATGGGGGGCTTGTATTCTGAGCGGGCACCACACGGCAACGGTCTTTTACTAATAACTTATCCCAAGAACAAACTTAACATCGTAGTTGAAAAACATGTTTTCCCATACATTCCAACCGCAAACGTAAGTTTGTACGCACAACATTGAAAGTTTTACCATGTTATTTTTAGACCATAGAATTCTTATAGGTTTTCCTGTAATCTGTAGGTAAAGAGCTATTACCTACATTTTTTAGGTTCTGTAGTTTCGGAGATATGGGGGAATGGTCAATTTTCGTATATTTTCATAAATAACTTTGAAACTATATATTTTAAAATTATAAAAATAAATTTGAGACCCTCTCAATAAGCCCTTCCATTTCATATATTACACGGTACAGTTAGCCAAACTTTAATTGAATTTCTTTGATTTTCTATATTGCTCCCAAAAAGAACCCCCATATTTAAAATTCATTTATTTATATTACACATCCGTGTTTGGGTTGCAGAGATCCATATGTGTACCAAATTTCAACTAAGTCGTCTTATGGATTCGAAGCAAGTTGGCTGTGACAGACGGACATACAGACAGACACACGAGAGGTCCTATAAGGGATCCGCCGTTTTTCCTTCGGACGTTCGGAACCCTAAAAAGGAAAAATCATAAATCTAATCAAATAAATAAAATTGAAGTGTCTGTTTGTAATGTCATAATAACAGCTTGATAGCTGATGACTTATTGCATATGAAAGTATATACGGTACATATAACTAAATATCAATTTTAATTATTTTTGTCTGTCTGTCTGTTTGTTCCGGGTAATCTCCGAAACGGCTGGACCGATTTCGACGGGACTTTCACTGGCAGATAGCTGATTGTTATAAGGAATGACTTAGGCTACTTTTATTTTAGAAAAATAATTAGGGTTCCGCGCAAAAAAAAAACCCTTGAAATCCAATATATATAGGTATTCTATGTCAAGTGTCTATGTCGAAGTACTCTAAATTTCTTTTAAATTAAACGCGGGTGAAACCGCAGGTCCCAGCTAGTAACAAATAAAATTGCCATTTTAAGATGATGTCGGGTCTATTCGCGCACAGATTAATATTAAAATAATATTTTAACTAACCTCAACGTTTCGATTAAATTGCATTGACGTGGTCACGAGTAGACTGACCTCAGTCTACTCGTGACCACGGTCAATGCAACTATTATTTTAATATTAATCTGTGCGCGAATAGACCCGATATTATCTTAAAATCATGAATTCAATCCGCGAAAGTTTAAGAATTAAAATTGCTATACTTCTTTAAAACGAATAGGCGTGTATACATAATTAAATTATTTATTAATTCTTAAGTAACGTTTACGTATATTGAGATCAAAACAATATCATTCAGTCACAGCGACGGCAAAACTCGTCTTCCCAAACTCAGCAACGGATGAGAAAAATGTTTTGATTAAAAAGATTAATGACCTACTTAAGCTTTAAGTCTTTGAGTGCTCTTCAAACAGTATCTAATAGCTCTTAATGAAAAGATCATGAAAGTTATAAACGAATGAACCTTTTACGTCAAGCTTGCGTAATCTTCGTACCTTCGGGACCCTGTACGTCTCCATCATCAGTTTAATTTGTTCCCCGAATTTGTGTGTACGTTCGCAAATTTTGACTGTACTTATTACATTACTGAGCCCCGGTTAGAAGGGCACTGTAGCTAGTGAAATTACTGGGCATAACTGGGGTCCTGGGGTATAGGCCCGACGCTTGTATTTATTTATATTCTCTTTACTGTCCACCAAAAAATTGTCACAGAAGTTTTGAATTAGGTAAACGTACAATAGGCGGCCTTATCGCTATCCGCAACCTCTTCCAGGCAACTTTAGGATGGCAAATGGTAGATAAATAATAGAATAATGGTAGAATAGCAGGAAAAGGCCGCCTGCCCGTTTTTAATCTGAATCGACGAAATAATATGTATTTAAATAGATCAGTGGCACAGTGTACTCTCATAGAATTGTAGCTAACGAATAAACATATTTTTTAATCCCCCCACTTCACTAGAGTACCTTTTTTGCCGAACGGCGTCATTTCTACGAGCTATGTGCCCTGTCCATTGCCACTTCAGTTTGCTAATCCTTTCAGTTATATCACAACTTTAGTTATTCTACGGATCTCCTCATTTCTGATTCGACCTCGTAGAGAAATACCAAGCATAGCTCTCTCCATAAATTGCTGAGTGACCTTGAGCTTTATTATGAGTCCCACAGTGAGTGACTACGTCTCTGTTCTATTATCATCACTGGTAACACACACTGGTTAAAGACTTTATTTTTTCGGTATTGGTGGAGTGAGCATGTGCGAGTATTTATCTCTGAATCTGACTACTTAACCTGATGAAGAAAATAAAGATCCAGGTTTCTTTAAGATGTGTCCTAGATTAACTAAGAAAGTACAGTAGATACATATCAAGCTAAACAAATCTAGTTTGCGCTGATTTCTCATCGTACGGAAAACCTATACAATGCGAGACCAGCTTATACCAGAAATGTATAGCTTGATATGTAGTCGTGCGTACAAGTGACATTGAAAAAGTAGCGAGTCCAGGAACCTCCGCGACATAACGGCATTTACTTATGAAGTTTTGTACGTGGGCTGTTCAGAGGGATACTAGGTGACCAGTTCGCTAAGGACATGGATGGTTTTGGGCCTGATCTGTTAGAGAAATGAAAGCTTAACTAAAAATAATAAAAAAAATTATTTCAGAGGACACGTGTATGTTCGTACATAGGTTGTTAGTAGCGCTTATAACTATGTTAGTAATTGTCTTGTTTAATATTAAACATGGCAACTCTGGCTACATGAACAGAATTCCAGTGCCTCACTACTGGGCATTCCACCCTATCTAGTATGGTCTTCAGAAGGCTTCTGGTACTGTTCTGTACTTGAGGCATCAGGGAGGCTACTCTTTTCCGCACTATTGCGCTGAAGCAGGCCGTGCCGGCATCAGCAAACATACCTGATGCGCTGCAAAAACGAGGCAGCCCCAACAACATCCTAAAACTGTTATTGCACAGAACCCGTAGGGCATTGAAAGATCTTGGCGTATAACGGATCCACAGGCTACAGATATAAAATGTCTGACAATAGGCTTTAAACAGAGCTATTTTGACATTATTTGTACACCTTGCAAACCATTTTTTTTTTAAACGTTGCCCCTCACAAGGGTTTCTCCTGTGTCGTGGGTGCGTTTACATACACAATACACCCAGACCCGGAACAACTACCTGTAGATCATACAAATATTTTTTCCGTGCGGGAATCGAACCCACGACACGGAGCGCAGCAGTTGGTCCAAAAATAGGTTTCTCCGAACCACAGTTCATGTAGACCAACGAGAAGTTATATTTTATACGTGGCCCTGCCCGACTTCGTAAAGTTTTTTTTCCTTTTCAGTGGTTTTAATATTTTTATATCGTGTACGGTTTTTGAAGTCGGTATTTTTTTTTTGTAATAAAGTTTTATTTGTTTCTTTTTAGTGTAAATAAATTCAAGAACGTTTTCCAATTTGATATCAGTATTTAACCCTAAAAATAAGAATGACTTAAATCGGTTTTCTGATCTGAGAGGAATCGAAACTATTAAGACATCATCTAGGTAAGCGCAGTCAATTAACCTGTTTATTGAAGCTGGTTTATAAACTGTTCAATTAAATGTAATGAAATTTGTATGGGACCAATTCGAAAGCATTCTGCATCAGTTAAAATATGAATTGCTCAAATCATAAAATACCCTGTTATCACACTATACCAATTTCTTAAATGACGCCAAACAACAAAATTCGCGGCCATGCATTGAATGGGTGATTGCCAGTCTCGTTTACATACACTTTTGAACTGCTGATAACTTTTGTTACTTTTCATGTATTCACTTCTAAGATATTATTACAAGTCCTCCCGACTATCTCGCTGTATCAGCCGAACTGAGGCGAACACTCTAGTTCTAAGTAAGTAATCTATGAGCCGAAGGAGCCAAACTATCTTAAGTCCTTTTCAAACAATAGGATTCTAAAATTTGTACTTGTTTTCTAAATGGTCGGTATCTCATACCAAAGAGTATGATCGCTATTACAGTATCTAATGCTTCATTTAGTCGTCACCATGACGCCAGTAATATTTGTTTCAATTAAGTATAGTATCGATGCCAGAAAGCCAGAATAAATTTGATAGAAACCATAAATAATATTTAATTAATTGAAGCCTACGTTTTTGATTTACCACAAATTAAATGTTCGCACGATGATAAAGTGGGACTACGGAGGTATATGTAGCGACGAGAGGGAAACGTGGAGGTAATATACGCTGGAGCTAAGCAATGAACAAGGATGAAATTGACTTGTACTAGCTATGCTGGCAGAGCCAGTAAGTTGGAGTGCAGTGGTCTCCTTCTGTGAGAGTGTCATGCTCCAGAACGAGAACGCGGAGCGTGTCAAGTGGGGCTCTGGCTTTACCCACCCATACTAAGCGACCCCCGGGAAGATGGTGGCACTTGGCGTCATGTGCGCAGCACAGTGCACAGCGAGACTTCGGGGGTATCCTTTACAATCCCACCGAGATGTGCCCTCTGCTAGAGGGGGTGACCGCCTTACAGTCACCCCCGCCGAGGTGTGCCTAAAGGCGTGGCACCATTGGGCGTCTTCGGTGTGTTGGTTCCACCCTGCGATACCGAATATCGCCGTCCAGGTGGTTGCAGCCGGTAACTCAAAGTGAACGTCAAAACAACGTCAACATCATCATTTCGGCCGAATGAAGTCCACTGCTGGACACAGGCCTCCCCCAAAGATCACCACAACGACCGATATGGGTATGCTGTATGCTCATTGGGGAGTCTTGCCATAATCGCCACGCTTGGCAGACGGGTTGGCGATCGCAGTTGAGTTGTTAATGTACTCGAAGGATGCTGCTGCCCATCCTCCAGTTAATCCCTTAGTCGACTTTTACGACACCCACGGGATGAAATGGGGTGGTGGCATTCTGAGCCGACACCACACGGCAACGTCAACAAGTCAACGTTAAATACTTTTCACAGCACTTTAATTTGCAAAATGCTTGTCTAAATTAACACATTATTTTACACCTCAGGCTATCGCTGTTCTCTACTGGTCATAGGACTTTCTTAAGTTTTAACATAACCACAACGGTTCCAAGCTACCGCGGACATTTATTATATTGGGCAGCAGCAGTCTGTGGCACTCACTCGATCGAACTTGCTGGTCAAACGCTTCTCGAAATCTAAGCTGATGTTCATGCTAATACCCAGGTATTGCCGCCTGGACGGCTACAGCACTGTCGGAGCTGGATAGTTCTCCATTCCCCTGGGTTTGTGAAAGGGACTAACCCTGTAAATTCTGAAAACTAAGCTGTTTTGGTAAAGCAATATCGTATTCATAGGTTATGAGCCTCCACCAATATGTATATATGTATGTTTCGCGACATTAATACGTTTAACAACAGTTCCGTCGCGCCATTTTAAAAAACAATTCTTGTTAAAAAAATGATGTAAGTCTATGTTTTCTCTTACGTCCGAAATTAATAATCAATCTAATCCAAGATCTTTAGATTTGGGACTAAGGATTTGTCTGTTTTTTGTGTTAAATGTGATCTTAGCACTAAAATTGAATTTCATAATCTAAAGATTTTGGATAAAATTGTTTATTGATTTCGACCGTTAATGGCCAATAATCGATGGCTATATTTATTATAGTGCCAATGTAAATTCTGTTTGATACAGATAACATCAACATGCAGAACTGCAACACCTGCAAGGTTCAATTAGAGCGGGCCCAGAACGTACCCCTGTGAAACCCAAAACCTTTTCTTCCTTCGATGCACTTCACCATCCGTATCCCACATAGCGGATTTGCCGGTCGCTTAGATGCTCCGAAGGTGCTTGCATGCCTGATGACGATGAAGGTGCGTGATGCACACGATGTCGTAGTGACCTTTAATCACAATTCCAGCAGTAAGTTAAACGCATTCGTTTAATCTAATCAATCTCAGTATTAAACCAATTACTTACTTTAAGGTCGGTATCATAATTACCGTAAACCCTTTGTTTCCAACAAACGACCTTTAAACCGACCCCATTGTAATAAAAATGCTAATGAAACCGAACAATGTCTTATTAGAACAAAGATATTTTGCCTTATTAAATACCTTCTTATTCCCAAAAAAATTGTAGAATAAATAACCGATTTATGTAAACATACTTAATGTTCCCTGGGCGTAGTGTTGACGACACATTCGTAAAAAATGGCCATACTATATGTCATTTCATTACATCAGTTTACGACGGGTACACGACAATAACCGCATTTGGACTGGAAGAGTCACAAAACAGAAAAAACTATATGGCATTGGAAAAAACAAAGAAAATACGTCAGGAGTTTTAAAATCCTAGATCATCTGCAGGAAGACTACAGTTGGAGCCACTTAACGCTGCTGCCTGATGGCTCATTTGCATCAGGGTACTGGTTCACAAAAGTGACAATGACAGGCGATAGGTGACTAATTTCGGGCGCCAACTATTCAATGTAACCAGCAGTGCAATTCCCTAAGCTCAAACATCTATACATCTTTGAATACAGAATTTAAATAACGATGAAAAACCAATTTGTTAATAACTAAGACATGATTGAAGCTATTCAAAGACACGTTGCAATCGGTGAGCCATGGGGACGAGCCTTAGCGATACCAAGCTGGGTTGACAACGTTATTTCAATTCTGTATTCAATGATGTATGGATGTTTAAGCTCAGGGAATTGCACTGCAGCACTTCGGTTGAGCCGTCATCGGCAAGCCGAACTCGCTTGCTAAAGGCGGAAGTCGGCCTGGTGTAAATGAGCCATAACACTGTACCCTAGCATCTTGTACGTTACCATGAATTTTCAGAACGATATGTGGCCAGGTCTAGGCACCTGGGCCGAATTGCTCAGCGATTGAAAACTGTAATAAATTGAATCTCGTATATCGCGAAAAGCAAGCTCTCATGTTATCTGTAGCCTTTTAGGTGTAGATCTAAAACACATGGTTTATTGAGCTGCGGATAGCATAATAAAATCTTTATTTATTCTCGTTGTAGATAAGCTGTGATAAAGAGATGTTTAAAATCTGTTTATGTTCTTTTTTATGGTTATCGAGAGGAAAGGCGATAAAAGTTTTTAACTGGTTCGTTTAAAAGATCACACGCAGGATGTTGAGAGAATACCTATTGTTTTATCAACTTGAGAAATTGGAATAGCCTCATAAGAAAAGAATAATAATCATAGTTGTTTTTCAGTAAAGGTGCAGCTCGTCTCCTTTTCAGGCGTTTTTTATTCATTCATGTCGCTACATCGGTAGCGCGGAGAGCTAAGTTGGTGCAAACGGCCAGTGCCAGGAGACATCGAGGTGCAACGATCCGAGCTTCGACTAATCTGGTGGCAAAATGGAAGGAGCGACTTGTGTAACCCGGTGCAGGGCACGGAGCGATAGCGGCGGTAAGACCCGTCATGGAAATTGGCTGGAGAGGCGGCATAATCGGCAAGCGGCAATCGCGTAAATTGTAATCCTTGATATCCACCAATTATCTTCAAATCCTTGTTACTTTAATATTTGGTGGATTTAGAAGATATTATTCTAAATCCGACTTGATAGAACCATGTTCGGGGTTTCATTAGGTACATTTTATTTATTTATTTAAACTTGTATGTACATTGAGTATACATAAGGCGGACTTAATGCCATGAGGCATTCTCTACCAGTGAACCTTTGGGTTAAACAAAGCACATCGAAAGAGGCATAAAAGCAAAGCTATATCTAATGTTAAAAAAGACTGAATTAAAAATAGGAATACATACATATACTAATATAAAAATAGATACTATATTATATTACAAAATTATAAATAGTAAATAGAATACATAAAAATATCTGATATAAATATTAACTCTAATGACGAAGATGATTAATGATTAGGATTGTAACAATTTCAGGAAGTACTGACGCACTTTACGTTTAATCGCGAATTTATTTGGAGCTTTCTTTATATCAAGAGGAAGCGCATTCCAGTTTTATTGTTGAAACAGCGAAGGATTTGGAAATAAACCATGTTTGGTGGGATGGAATGTTAAGAATTAAATTTTCAGAAGCCCGAAGGTCATGACTGACCCACCTAAAAGTCGAATTTTTTTTTAAAGATAATTAGGAGCACAATGATCGTTTATAATAGTGAAAAGCAAAAAGAGTGATCTAACGGCTCTCCTCTGACGGACAGGTAGCCATTTAAGCTTAGATCGGTAGGAAGAAATGTGGTCGTACTTACGCAATCCGAAGATGTAACGAATACCGTTGTTGAGAAGTCGATCGAAGTTCTTGGGATAGATCAGAGTAACAAACATCCGCATAATCAATTACAGGTAGCACAAGGGACTGGACCAGAAGTGTTTAAATTTTCAGGAAGAAATAAAAATACGTGATGCCGCACGATTAATATCAAATTTTATGAAATATAAAACAAAAACTTCACGGTAGACTATACGGATGAGAAAAAACCATAATGCAATCATTGTTGTTAACACTTCACTAACACAAAATTGGCTAGACAACTACTTTCGATTTGAAGTAATAATAAGCGCTATTACAACAGTTTTGTTAGAATTCCGTATCAATTCAGAGTAATTTTTTTCAAACATTTAAATAAAACATCACACAGGTTACGATAGTAAGTAATAATAAAAACATAGATGCATTTTACGCTTTATCAGAAGAAGAAAGCTCCAAATAAATTTACTGTAGGTATCACTTTTCTGTGTTCATAATTACCTAAAATGTATGTATTTATATATGTATCTATTATATTATTATGAGATTTGTTTTAAATATTTAGTACTATTATCTACTTATCCGTACACCACGGACTACCCCAATATTATTTTTCGTGACTTTCTTGTCCATCCTAAGGTTGTCTAGAAAAGATCGCTTTTAGCGATAAGACCGCCCATTGTACATTATATTAATATTTTAAGTTTTATTTTTAAGATCCAAATGGTGTACAATAAAGTATATTCTATTCTATTCTATTCTATCATCTTAAGTTCATAACATCGATATCGATCGATGGTTCAGGTTGTATCTATATTGTATATAGTTATGTAGCTTTATTATAATATAACTTCATGGATACAACAATGCTATGTATTGTATCGACAGAATATCGATATTTTTCTAAAATATATCCCTATTTATTTTTGAACTTCACTACTATTGATTATTGTAATCGTAGTTTAAATTCACGTATGTCGTGGTTTAAATTTACGTATATCGTAGTTTAAATTTACGTATTACGTAAAATATATCCTTAATTATTTTTGAACTTCACTACTATTGATTATTGTAATCGTTGTTTAAATTTATGTAGCATTATTATAGTCCTGCCTCTTTTGCTCTTATAGAACTCCTATATCTTTATCCTGCTGTCATACAAGATTTGACATTACCAAATTATTGAAGGTACCGAACCGGTTTTGTTTTTCGCAATCCGCATGGTTTTCAAAACACTGACTGTTGTCTGTTTACACTTTACAGAATCTGTTACAATACACAGGCATTTTGAGTTAAAACGAGTGTTATTTCGAACAAAATATATTTATTTTTTACTACAGAAAGTATTTATAACCCACAACAGGTTTTGTGCTAATACACATAAAAATATAATTTTAGAAGATTAATTTTCTGCGCTATGCCTAAAGTAAAGTTGAATTTAATCGCCGCTGCTTGCGATAACATGGGCATCGGGGCTAATGGATCATTGCCATGGCGTTTGAAGTAAGTTTACCCTCATCATCGGTTAATAAATTCAATAGCTAATATCTATGTACGAAAATATTATAGTTCACATAATACAGTATCTAGGACGTAATATTTTAGTTTAACTTTCTTGAGATTTGTATTATACTTTGTAAAAGAGAATAAAACAGATATTCTATTTTTGAAAAGAACCAAGTTACATATTGTAGAGATTCAAACCAGGATTTCTAAATCAACGGACCTGCTTGCTACTGTGAACCAAATAGGCAGTGTGGAAAACAGGTATTGTGTGAATGGCACATTATCAACCAGGTCACTAGGCTGATATAACCATGAAATGCCTATGTTATCAGTATAAGAAAAAAAAAATTATGAACAAAAAACAACAAAATTGCACATGAAAGCCTAAACGGGTTCTCCCCTCTTATGTCAAATCTCGTTATCGCTCCATTAATTACACCCCAGTGTCTATCCTATTTATGGCCAGTCAACCTGTGAGTTAAAAAGAAATGCATCAAAAAGCAGTACAAAAAAAGATATATTATAAAAAAATTATAATAAGACATACATACACAAAAATCAGCATACTATAGATATGGTCAAATACATAGGTTTAAAATATACTACATACAATACATACTATTTATCATTTTCACCATGCCCTTAATTGTCAATTACAATTCCAGCTAATTTAAAAAGTATTCCCGAACATTGACTATAAATAATTAATCTACTATGACTATAAAGCATACTGGCTTAGAAGTAACCTATTCACTTGTGGCTTCAAGACTAGAAAAGAAAAGGCTTTTCATGTCAATTGTTATTGTCATATAAGATTCAATTCTAATGTCCAATACCTTACCTGTTACCCTATTGCTGGTTTTTACCACTATTACAACGTGCAATCTAATTTCAGAAAAGAAATGGCATACTTTGCTACAATGACAACCACTGTGAAGGACCCTACCAAAGTTAATGCAGTGATCATGGGACGTCGGACTTGGGACTGTATACCTGACAAGTACAGACCTTTAGGAGACCGAGTTAATATTGTGTTGACACATCATGTTGATAGTGTTAAGGAAAAGGTAAATATTGATATATATTATTGTTATTTCCTTTATTTAAAGTAATACTAATAGATTTCATTTTTTAATATATATAAAAATACATGTTTTAAATATCATCATATTCATCATTTCGGCCGAATGAAGTCCACTGCTGGACACAGGCCTCCCCCAAAGATCACCACAACCACCGATATGGATGTGTTGTGAGCACATTGGGGGGTTTTGCCATAATCGCCACGCTTGGTAGGCGGGTTGGCGATCGCAGTTGAGTTGTTAATGTACTCGAAGGACGCTGCTGCCCATCCTCCAGCTAATCCCTTAGTCGACTTTTACGACACCCATGGGAGGAAATGGGGTGGTGGCATTCTGAGCATATTATTATATTAGCCAAAGGATATCCACTGCTGAACAAAGGGCTCCCCCCATAGATTTCCACAACAAGAGGTTACATGCTGCCCACATCCAACTACTTGGAGATCGTCCCAGGCTGCGCTTTTCGGTGCGCAGTCTCCACTCGAGAACCTTTTTGCGCCAATGGCCATCAGTTCTACGAGCAATGTGTCCCACCCATTGCCACTACAGCTTACTAACCCTTACACCTATGTTGGCAACTTTAGTTCATCTACAGATCTCCTCATTGCTAGATGCTGCTGAGTATCTGTATTTTTCAAGCTCAGTTCAGTGTCAGAGTCATCGTTTTGGGGGAAATTTGTCAGTACTCATGCTTGCAAGCGTGCCGGTGAGCTTAGAATAGCTGGTGTTCCACAGAAGGGATGCTGATGCCCATCCCTCTGGTTTAGTGTATAGTCGCCTTTTACGACATTTACAGGAGATGGAGAGTTGCTATAATTTTAATCTGGATATAAATCTAATAATACTGTCCAATTTGAGAATATAACCTAGGGTGGAAATTGTGTAGTCATAAATATTTTTTAAATGAATTAAAATGTTTCTTAGTGCGGTATCTTGTTTGGGACTTTATTATTTTAATGACTGGATTCCAAACAGGTGGTACCTGCTAACCATCTTCTCTATTAAAATTAGGATGTTTTTTAATTTCAATAGCCTCACGAAACATTCTAGGTACATATCGGTTCTCTTTCACGAGTACTTGAGGTTGATCAAAACGAAGATAATGGTTTGGTTTGCCTAAGGCATGTTCACACACTGCAGACTGTATGTATGCTTGACGTCAGCTATATGTTCTTTTATTCGGGTGGCTATGCTACGCTTTGTTTGCCCTATGTATGATAAACCACAATCACAGTCAATCTTGTAGACCCCTGCATCTTGTAAGGGTATGTGACATTTCACTGGTTTGAGAAGTTGGCTGATCTTCTTGTGCGGCTTGAAATAGGTTTTTATAGAAGCACGCTTTAAGATATGACCAATTCTGTCCGTGACTCCCTTAATAAATGGTAAAACAGCGGGTAGTATTCGAAACGTCAGGAAAATCAAAAATCAAAATTTACGCGATAGAAGTTTAAAAGTGTTTTATTATAATGTGACAATAGTTTATTAATTTTGAAAGAAAGATTCTTTTCATTTTATCTAAAATGCTTCTTTTTAAACATTAACAGCACTCAAATTTGCTCAACTTACACCTCAAGCTGCTTTGTTATACTTAATTCCAGGTCCCAGAAGGTGTGGCGGTTGTTCCAGGTCTGGATGAGGCGGTTAGTTACATTGAGGGCAGGCAGGATATAGAGTCAACCTGGGTCATTGGAGGATCATCTATTTATAGGGTAACTTGTTTGTTATAATTATGACAGCTATGCAAATATAGCTAATGGCATGGGGACTCAACTGAAACAAATTATAAACAGCAACAACAGCAAAAAAATATCATAAATTAAATATCATAAATAATCATAGATGGCAGTATAGGCAACCATTGTGAAATTATCAATCACAATAACGCGTTACATGGTAGATTTTAGGTTGAAGTAAGATTCGTAATTTCTGAACTTGCTTGTACAACTGTAATGGTATGTTACATGCTAAAAAACTATAGGAGATTTGCGATTTTTAACAAATGAACATTAAATTGATATATATATATATTCATCTATATATATATATATATATATATATATATATAGATGAATATTTCAATAGATAGAAACGAAACCATTAGATGGCGTTGTAAAACTGGCTTATAGCTGGTTCCTGGAAGTTGATAATACTGACATCTGTAAAAAAAGTAGGTAAAAAAATAGCCAGTTCAATAGCCAGACTTAGGAGGTGCTATTTCTTTGTATGGGATAGAGATACCCATCTGTACATAGATTATTATATTATTGGTGCTAACGGTAAGCAGTAACTGCTATCAGCAACCAGCTTATTACAAATGGGTTGGCAATGTAATGCTGGAATGCATTTTTTTTTCAGTAATTTCCCTAGGTGTTCCTACCGTGCTTTCGAACAGAACTATGCTCAAACATAGTAATTGTTATGGCTGGTGAAATAGGACTGTAGAACTGCCCCATACGAGCCCTTACATGAATTCTACTACCGTCAAGCATAACTATGACCTATCTGCATAGCCCCAATGCACAAAGCCTACCATTCGCTACCAGTGAGTGTTGTATAAGACATCTAAGGCATAATCTGCTGTCTGGATTTCTGTGGTGGCCGAATTTAGAATATAGTACCACTCGTATCTACTCCTGTTGATATTGTAAAAGGCGACTAATCGACTCTAAACCAGAGGGATGAGCAGCAGCATCTCTTCTGTGGAACAGCAGCCATTCTGAGCTCAGTACCCCACCTACCAAGCATGTTGAGTACTGACAAAATCCCCCAAAATGACGACACTATTGTGGAAATCTATGGGAGAGGGCTTTGTTCCACAGTGGATGTCCTTTGGCTGATATGCTATGAAGCATTGCGATTACTGCGTATTGCCATCCGACGAGCGCTGTATTAAAATGCCTTATGCCTTAATATCTCGAAAGACGTTGCCTCGATATGTTGAAGAAACTCTGTCCTGAGGGCCAATTATCGTAATTAATTCCTCAACCGATTGAGCTGAAATTTTACGTACTGTTTGGACGAAAATGCATTTTTAGCTAAGTAACGTCATTCTAAATCCAATGTGGCGGACTCCGAAAGATGGCGGACCAGTTATTTTCTACTAACGTTAGTTACTTTAATATTTTTATTTACACTATGAAAGTTGACCGAAGTCATATTTAACTATTGACAAAAAAATGGTAGATATTCTGCTATTTTAGTTCAGTCCAATTTCAGTGTGATCTCAATCTAGTCTCAGATAAAGATTAACAGAATATCATTTTGGCTTCGATTAACTTTCGATATCATTGCAGTGTAAGTTCACGTTTGATGTTGTTTGTTACTTTAGAATACCGTTTGTGACATTTACGAAACTGACGAGGTCGGAACTATATTTTGAACATTTTTAATTACTTGAGTTGGCCTTCTGGTTGTAGCCGATAAGAGTCTGGCACACTTCGCCCTCCTTAGGGCGGAGCACGTCGAAAGTGATTTTTCCATATAAAAGTCCCAGAGATATTCATTCATTTGATTCATTCCATTGTCCTCCCCCAAAGATCGCCACAACGGCGGTCTGCGTTTGTGTTGTGACCTCATTGGGGGTTTCTGCCATAATCGCCACGCTGCTGCCAATACTCCGGCTATGGATTAGCCGGAGGATGGGCAGCAGTAGCTTTTTACGACACCCACGGGAGGATATGGGGTGGTGCTATTCTTAACCACCCCGCAGTTCCTAGAGATGATAATATCTAAGAACTATAAAATCTTCAACCTTATCCAAGCAATGAAATTCGATGGCACGGATGGTGCAGAGGCCGATACAGTCGGCTACTGCGCTCCGTGTCGCGGGTTCGGTTCCCGCACGCAACAAATATTTGTACGATCTGCAGGTAGTTGTTCCGGGTCTGGTGTATTATGTGTGGAATTTGTGTCTGTAAATGCACCCACGGCACAGGAGAAATCATAGCGTGGGGCAACGTTTTTTTAACGAAAATAAAAAGGAAAAAAAGAATTTATCGCGGACAGAATTTTGCCCGCTGAATACTTATCCAAAAATTAACCTTTAAATTGTCCTATTCCAGGCAGCAATGGCCCATCCAAACTGCGGCAAAATATACCTCACGGAGATCCAGAAGTCGTTCGACTGCGACACTTTCTTTCCCAACATTGATAAGCAGTTGTTCCATCTAGTGAATGAAGAGGAGATTCCAGGAGAGAGGCAGATGGAAGGAGATATTAGTTACTTCTTTAGAGTTTATAAGAAATTGTAAAAAGAGGTGCCTTTGTTTTTGCTAAGCCTGCTATCTCATTTGTCGTTGTGGTATCTATACTTTAAATTTATTGCTAAGCCGATGCCGCCTTATGCCGTACGGTTTCTCATTTGTCGAACTACGACTGGTTTTGCGGTATATAAGGTGCCGTACCGCTTTGTGATCATCGAGCGTCAGCCGGTATGGGCTTATTGAATTGTATGCACTCTGTAACTTCAGTATCGAATCTTTACCGCAACGACTTCAGCGTGAACCCAAAAGTATATTTTTGTACAAGTATACTTGACCTTAATATGTCAGCACATAAACGACGGCATGGTTGGGGCAGTGGCTGCTGCGGCGCTCCGGGTCGTGGGCTCGATTCCCACACGGAACAAATAATTGTATGATCTGCAGTAGTTGTTCCGGGTCTGGTCTGGTCTGGGTGTATTGTATGTGGAATTCATGTCTGTAAAACCCACCCACGACACAGGAGAATTTCTAGTGTGGGGTAATGTTAAAAAAACAATATATATATGTAACAAATAACCATTGCCGTGTGGTGCCGGCTCAGAATGCCACCACCCCATCTCCTCCCGTGGGTGTCGTAAGAGTCGACTAAGGGATTAGCCGGGGGATGGGCAGCAGCGTCCTTCGAGTACATTAACAACTCAACTGCGATCGCCAACCCGTCTGCCAATCGTAGCGATTATGGCAAAACCCCCCAATGAGCCAACAACACACCCATATCGGTCGTTGTGGTGATCTTTGGGGGAGGCCTGTGCCCAGCAGTGGACTTTATTCGGCCGAAATTATGTTATCAGCTGACAAGAGGATGCTGCTGCAAACTCTTGACATATTATTTTTTGCCTATACAATACCCACAATAAGAGGAAAGACAGTTCAATACTTTTTCTAAATCACACGGTTTAGTTACCGAGTAGGCATTTACACTGTTTTGTGTACAAGTATACTTGAGCATTTTGTTCAACACACGCTCAAGTATAATTTCGGCCGAATGAAGTCCACTGCTGGTCACAGACCTCCCCCAAAGATCACCACAACGACCGATATGGGTGTGTTGTGGGCTCATTGGGGGGTTTTGCCATAATCGCCACGCTTGGCAGACGGGTTGGCGATCGCAGTTGAGTTGTTAATGTACTCGAAGGACGCTGCTGCCCATACACCGGCGAATCTCTTAGTCGACTTGTACGACACCCATGGGAGGAGATGGGGTGGTGGTATTCTGAGCCGGCACTACACGGCCATTGTATTATTATGGTGAAAACATGTTATAAGCACACGGGTGGACGCTGCTGTCCCTCCTACTGATATCAACCCTTAGTCGCCTCTTACGACAACCACCAGTGGAAGATGTGATCGATTGTTTGCCGGGGACCACACCGAAGCATTTATTAGGCTTATGTATTATATAAAATGACAAATTAATGTCACTTTGTATAAAGCAATAGTTTCGATTGTATTTCGTTTTTTAATTTTAGTAACTTCTATTCTGGTCATAAAAACTGTATGTGCTATGCTAGTAGAATGGTCGATGAAGATCAGGCGTGTATTAAAATTTGTTATAGAAAATCCTGGACCTACTATTTGGGATCAAAATTATTATTATTGAGGTCTGCTAATGGTAAAAAACTGTATTTTTGTGACAGTACACGCCATTTGTGAGAACAAAAAGTCAGCCTTCATACAAATGTTTTTATATTAGAGGTTCTGACTATGATCGCCACACTCTGCTTTGCTTGGATTCAAATATGTTAATGTGAGAAAAGAGTAAAGAAGTAGTATGTATATGCCTGCGGGCGTTTGTGTGTGTGTGTTCATGTAATATGTATTCTATGAAAGCTTCAATGGAAAGTCTTCCTTATGTAGCATAGCCTAGCATTTAAAATCTAATTGTAATATTATTAATTTAGTGCCTAGGGCTTAGCCTGTATTCATGTAAGGCCTTGCCTTTTAAGATTAAGGTAGAGGCGTGTTGTGTTTTCTCCACACAAAATATACTCGCTATATTTTTTATCTGTTATTGCTATTACAAGCGGACATTTGCTTTTGTAATCAATTCCGACTGACAGCAAATGCCATGATATTATGAAAATAATAAGACAAAGCAAGAACTTAGTACTTGCCAGCGAGAAGCTCTTTCATACAAATATAGCACCAATTAATATACATTTCACCGTGACATCTTGAGGTATGTCATACCATTTTTCGATAATACCTTAGAGCTGCACAAGAGCTTTTGCTCAATCTCATTCCACTTTATCCATTGAGGTAAGGAATGCGAGCTAGCCGCTCTATTACACTAATTCTATAATTTTCCATACAACCGCCAATCGGTGGTGTTCTGTGGTCTGACATTATGGTGCATAAATACGAATTCCTCCCTCATAAGCCACACAAGCAGCCTGACATGGTCTTCGAACACTTCCTTGACGTATCGTTGAGCTGTCAATTCTCTCAATGTAGGGTACCCACCCACCCACGCAAAAACAAAGCCAAATAACTAAGGTAGTGTGTTTCTCTTGCTCTTAAGTGTAGTTGTTGTTATGGGTTTAGAATTAGACGTTTATTTTTTAAGCGTAAGAATTATTTAAAATTTATAAACCAGTCTCGAAATGTTTTAAACTTTAAACATATTTATGAAATATATTAATATAAGTTCTTTAAGAACTTTATATTAGCGGTTTGTTTATAAGCAATAATACAAGTAGTTTATTTAGGTGGCAGACTACTGCGCTGTAATTAATACATTTAAATAATGTATGGAATGAAAAGAAGTCGCTATCAGGATTTAATCTTTTGCCCAAATCGGATGGCTCTTTTGTAGTAACCAGTATAAAACCAATATACTTCACATTGTAGACATATATTTTCTGAATTTTTTTGTTCTTAATATTGGAATAAATTATTAAATTTCTGAATCAATTTACAATAAAATAAAAATATAACAATGAAATAAATCTAAACAATATAAGTATAACTGAATAATGAAAGAAATTTACTAACCAAGAAGAGTTTTATACGCACAAAATGACAGAACAAGAAAAAAAATAGTTAGGTTTTTATATTTACGGCACGATAGCTTAACCTAGCAGTATAAAACCTATTGTGAAGAGAAAATAAATGGATTATTGATTGATTGATTGATTCCCATATTTATATTTAAAATCTAAAACTCATCAAGCGCCTGTTTTTAAAGAGGCGCAAATAATTTATTTTCCATCTCCAATAGTGTTCAAATATTTTTAAAGCAGCGTAGCTAGTATTTCTAGTACAGAGTACCCTGCAAAGATTTTATGAAATTCGTGTTTGTCACGTGGAGAAAATAAAAAGGAACGAACCTCTAACTTTATAGAGTTTCGGAAATACGTGGCAAATGCTTCAGTAGCATTTGCTATCATAAAAATAAATAAGACAACGCCATAGCATCTGCAAGATCATTCTCCAATATTGTTGTAGTTATTAAACTTTAATGCAACGAAATGTCAACGCACCCACAAACACTGATACACTGCCACAGCTACATATCTAGTTTGAGCTGATCTCTGTATGGAAAGACATTACAATGCGAGATCAGCTTATACTGAAAATGTATAGCTTGGTATGTAACCGGGCGTACTTCTGGCTTTTCAATCTTTGCAAAGACAATAACTATCATATTTGGCAAATATTTTTCAAAAGATTTGTATACATTTTTAAGACATTTCTGTGATCGGCATTATAAAACCATACTTTGTATTGTAAAGGTGAGTTTCGATGAATAAATATGGAGCGTAACAGCAATGCATTCGTAGAATATTCATGTTCGAAATGTAAACAAAAGTATCGATAAAAAAATGCTTTAGAACCTAAATGAATGAATAAAGAACTTGAGTCGAGATTGCATTAATTAAATATTAATACCTATTACGTAGGGTTCATATTTGAATAACTCAATCAAGACTAGTCTACTTAAGATTTCTTGTTCTATTATATGAGCCTTATTATAACAGTCTGTACCGCTATAGCAATAGAATATGTGGAATTAACGTCTGTAAAACGCACCCACGACACAGGAGAATTCCTACTGTGGGGGCAAAGTTTAAAAAAACCCAATAACAGGTACTTATGTATAGTCAGACTTTAGTTGCCCGTGTTCCAAGATGTAGATTTCCTATAGAGAAGAACGGCAAGAATCTCAATGGATAATCTTTTTAAATAAAATGTATGTTATGTTTACAATATTTTTGACTACATTGTTTCCGAAATGAAGGTTATGTGAGGACAATGTATGAGGTTTATATACTTATAGTTGTTATGTTCTGGGTTTATAACTTTACTGTGTACAAATGATTTAAAACAATTAGAAACCAGTCTCGAACATTTTTAAACATATTTATGAAATATACTAATGTCAGTTCTTTAAGAACTTTACTTTAAGAACTTTACTTTAAGAACTTAATATTAGCGCTTTGATGTAAGTTCATCATTTCGGCCAAATGAAGTCCACTGCTGGACACAGGCCTCCCTAAAAGATCACCACAACGACCGATATGGGTGTGTTGTGGGCTCATTAGGGGGTTTGCCATAATCGCCACGCTTGGCAGACGGGTTGGCGATCGCAGTTGAGTTGATGTAAGTTACCAAAAGTTTAAGCAATAATACCAGTAATTAGTATTAGTTTCATTTCCATTTGGGTGACAGATTATTCCGCGTTTTAATAAACACATTTAAAAAGTGTATGGAATTAATTTATTTGAGCTTAAGCTGAAATCAGCTTATTCAATCTTTTACCCAAACTGGAAAACTTAGAAGTAGCTAATATACCAACGGCCTATAAAATAAATTTATTAAATATATATTTTTATGGCGCTTAAGTTATAATATTATTTCACATTGAAAACATTCCCATATTTATATTTAAAACGTAAGACTTAACCTGAAGCGTCTATTTTAAAAGAGGAGTAATCATTAGTTTAACCTCCTTTGTCTTAACCTATGTTCAAATATTTGCAAAGCGAAACGGTTTTGTGTAGGAGATCCTTGCAATTTTTTAATTTAATTGATTATTTGTTCAATCATTTCGTGTTTGCTACATGGAAAAATCAATATCATCGTATCTCTAACTTTTTAGAGATTACGAACGTCACGTGACAAGTGCTTTAGTAATGTCTATTATCATAAAAATAAATAATATAATTTCATAGCATCTGCAAGATCATATTATATTGTTGTTGTTGTAATTAAGCTTTATGCATCGAAATGTCAACGCATTCACAAACACTGCTTCACAAATATTTGCTTTAAAGAAACAAACTTGTGCGGATAATCTTTGCATATATCAAATATATTTTTCAATAACTTTGTACAAATTTTGAAGATTTCTCTGATTAGAAAACTATATTTTGGATTGTAAAGGTGGGTTTAGATCAAATAAATATAGAGCAAAACAGCAATGTGCACAGCTGAAATACTCATTGTTTGAAATATAAAGAAAAGTAGGTACCGAAAAAAATGCTTTAGAACCTAAATTAATAATATTGATCTTCAATCGATATTGAATCAATTGAATACAAATGCTGGATATATGGATATATGAACCTATAAGGACCCTCATTTTGATTACGCGATCTAGTCTCGAGTTCTACTTAAGATTGATTCTCGTTCTGATAAAGTGACTTTAGCATATTCTATCACGCTCACACAGATACTGTCAAACATTGGAAGAATGCTTGGTAGTAAGTAAAGGACTGGGACAAGAATTTGGGTTATTGATTTATTTTTATCGTGTCCAAACTCACCTAAAAAAAAACTGTTTATTCGATATATTTTGTACGTAAAGTTGCAATTTTCGATGCTTTTTTATGAATATTAAAGCATTGTTGTAATTCTGTTTTATTTTTTATTTTATTGGTCCTCCAGTTCTATCCAAGTAGAGTTCTGAGTCAAGGTCGTAGCAATGATGTATACCACATTGGAACCAGTGCCAGCAGACTACGGTAGGATATTTATGGCGCACTGAGCTGGAGCGTTGTGATGAATGTGTTTGAAAATGTATTTATAAAACGAATTGAATATAATTCTGGGATGGGCCAGAACAACCTATGCCCATGCTCTCGGGAGATAGGCAGTAACTAAGGTGGTGACCGCTTTCCTTTACAACAACGGCAGGGTAGCAGATAAATATATAATGACATCGACACATGATTGATTGAAAATGCAACCGATTATGACTGCGATTGCGTTGTAATTAGGGGGCGGGAATACAATAACTCTTTGGCTGCATAAGCGTACACGGGCCTCCCAATGATCACTACAATAAGCTTTCATATGAGATATTGCTATACTCAACATAGTTCGCACGTGGATTGGTGGTCTAAGTAGAATATAAATAGAATATTCTGTATTGCACCCACACCATTTTAAAAACATAGTAGTAGTAATCATTCTATGAACGGTAATTGTTGAATGGGCGGTCTTATCGATATCAGCGTATAAAAAAGACTGGTTAGTCCGTGGTATACTTACATTGATATAATCAAATAGCGTATCTAGACAATTAAATATAATACGAATAGGTATAAATTACTTAAACAATATAAAGTAATTATGACTTGCGACGTGGGCATGTTTGACACAGGCAGTGCATTCCATAATCGGACAGTGAAGTCTTTATTGTAGTTATAAGTACACTGGAGGATGCAGAATGCTGCTGCTCATCCTCTTGATATCAAGCGTTAGTCTCTTTACGACACAAATGGGTTGTCTATTCTTTACCTACCATACCACACGAAACTTTACAGAAGGAATATTTTCATCATCATCATATCAGCCACAGGATGTCCACTGCTGAACAAAGGCCTCCCCCTTACATTTACACAACGAGCGGTCACATGCCGCTCTCATCCAACGACTCCCAGCGACCTTCACCAGGTCGTCTGTCCACCTCGTTGGAGGTCGTCCCACGCTGCGTTTTCCGCGGTTTTTGCGCGGTCTCCATTCGAGAATCTTTGTGCCCCAACGGCCATCAGTTCTACGAGCAATGTGCCCTGCCCATTGCCACTTCAGTTTACTAATCCTTTCAGCTATGTCGACAACTTTAGTTCTTCTATGGATCTCCTCATTTCTGATTCGATCTCGTAGAGAAATACCAAGCATAGCTCTCTCCATAGCTCGCTGAGTGACCTTGAGCTTTCTTATTAGGCCCATTGTGAGTGACCACGTCTCTGTTCCATATGTCATCACTGGTAACACACACTGGTTAAAGACTTGAGGCATTGTGGTATTGTTGACGAAAAGATGTTGCGAAGTTTCCCAAACGCTACCCGGCCGAGTCGGATTCGACGATTGACCTCTTTCTCGAAGTTGGACCTACCTAACTGGACAGTTAGTCCCAGGTCCCGTACTCTACCAGGAATATTTTAATATATAAATAAGGACATAAATAAAACTGTCATTACATTATTTTCGAGTAAGTAAATATTTAATTCAGCCTAAATTAGTTACTGCGCATTTGAATATAGATGTCACTTACGCTGTTCTTCCTGATTAAATTTTGTTCGCAGGCAACAAATGCATTTGTATATATTTCAGAATTTTGCATCATGTATCATCATGTCAGCTAAATGAAATCCACTGCTGGACAGAGGCCTCCCCCATAGATTTCCACAACTGTCATTTTAGGGGGAATTTACCAGCACTCACCACGCTCGGCAGGCGGCAGCCGGAGCGGGGCACAGTATAGTTAATGTTTCACACAATCAGGGGTGCAATTTTCTAAGCTCAAACATCCATACATCCTCGAATACAGAATTGAATTAATGGTGATGACCCAATTTGGTATTCGCTAAGGCTAGTCCTCATGGCTTACCGTCTGCAACGTGTCCTTGAATAGCTTCAATCATGTCTTAGCGAACAACAAATAGGTTTTACACCATTATTCCGATTCTGTGTTCAAAGATGTATCAATGTTTGAGCGTAGAGAATTGCACCCCTGGACCATACACGGAATTACATCATCCGTTAAAAAGTTATTCCTTATTTACTTACAATGCTGCAAAGTATTCGAAACGTCAGGAAAAACAAACATCGCGATGTAATCAGTTTGAAATTGATTTTTTATAATGACTAATAATCGCGAAAACTATACTTACTGCCCTTTTTTCGCCGCGGTGAAAACTCATCGTGCATTTGCTCCGTCCACAACTATAATAGGCTTTAAATAATTCAATCATGGCCAACTCGCTTCATATGGCCTTTCCCCCAGCAACGCTCCAAACCGAGGCTCTGACGGCCGAATACTCAAAAGTCATTTAACGGTAAGTCCCCGCTTAAACATTTTCAGCCGCCCGGTTTTGTACCAAAAACAGGTTTCTCGAATAGTTAAAGCGGGGACTTAACGTTAAATGGCGTTTGAGTATTCGGCAGTGAGTCCCACTGGGGCGCCCTTAGCTGTGTTGCTTAGTTATTTCGTTTTACTTCTCGGCTTAGATAAGATAAAGATAATTTAATCGACTTAAGACCTTTATGAGCTCTTGCAGCGATTCTGCCATGACTACGATGTCATCGGCAAATCGAAGGTGAGTGATATACTCGCCATTGATGTTAATGCGAATCCTTTCCACTCCAGTAGCTTGAAGGCATCCTCCATTGCAGCGGTGAACAGTTTCGGGGAAATGACGTCCCCCTATCTCACACCTCAGATAGGTAGTCGTGTGGTGCCGGCTTAGAATACCACCACCCCATCTCCTCCCGTGGGTGTCGTAAGAGTCGACTATGGGATTAGCCGGAGGATGGGCAGCAGCGTCCTTCGTGTGCATTATCAACTCAACTGCGATCGCCAACCCGTCTGCCAAGCGTGGCGATTATGGCAAAACCCCCCAATGAGCCCACAACACAACTATCGGTCGATGTGGTGATCTTTGGGGGAGGCCTATGTCCAGCAGTGGACTACATTCGGCCGAAATGAAGACCTTTATGGCCTGTCCATGTCAATCCACCCCGTTAAGATATTATTCCCGAAAATGGCGTATTTTCTTATGTAATAAACGTCAAGAAAGTGGAACACGGGTTATTCAAATAAAACTAAAATGTGATTATTATTAACTTTAATCGTTTATCAATTAATACAAGAGACTTATAATTAAAACTACATACAACGCGTCCCATGAACAAAATTCTTATTTGGGAGGTGGACATGAAAATACTGAAATTTTTGGGACTACGTTGTAAAAGTAAGCTAGGGTTTGTTAGGTAGAAATCATTCGTTTCCCGTGTAACTCATATCTTTTGAATGATTTTGTCCAACAGTGGACTCCGCTATGCCGTCGATAATTATGGCAGATACCTACCTCCTCACTTCCAATTTTAGTTTAACGACTCCTTCGGTTTGTCGATGATTCTGCCAATGTGAAAGGATGGATAAAACACAAATGTATTCTTAAGTAAAACCAATATTTTAAATAGCGCTTGGTATCAAACCGATTTATCTGGTTGAATAAACTAAAAATAGGACAAAAGCTTTTTACCTTCTCTACTTACGACTTCAACTCATAGATTATAGCTTCTGTAGAGTATTTTCCACATTTTCCCCAATGTCAAGTATAAGGCAATATTGTATGGTGTTCAGATTAATCAATCTTTACATATCCATAAAATAATTCTCGAAAATGAATAATACCAAAAATGTCGGCAACGTCGTAGTTTTAAATTTTTCTTCTCTTAGATTATGGCTTCTGTAGAGTATCTTCCACAATTACGCCAATGTCAAGTATAAGGCAACATTGTACGGTTTTCAGATTAATCAATATTTAGTATTCATATTTTCAAAAATTAAAAAAGTCTACAAAAAATTGTCGGCAACGTCGTACGGTTTTCTTGTTTGTAAGTTGTTTATGTTTAGTAACTCTTCTGATTTACGAAGCCACATTGAGTACGAAATTTAACGCTCATTCTGAGGTCATGAAAGTTGATATTTTTATACAATATAATAAAAAGTCAAGTCAAAATATCGAATTAATGTGGATTTAAAGGTATAAGATAGAAATAAGATTTTTTGGGAAACAAATAATTTCTACATTACTTTTTTCAGAAATAATGTAATATTAATACTAAAAATATTAACATAAAACCACTTAATAACTAGCAACTATACTTATTTTAAGATACACGCATTCACGATTTTCATCTCTCACGTAAAAAACGTTAAAGCGCGAACGATAGTAAAAATATTTCGAATACTAAATAGTTGCCAGATGCAACAAATAAAAAAAAGATCAAGTCTTGCCGTGAAAGGTGTTCTAAAATAATAAAAAAGAGTGTTTAGACTTGTGGAAATAAGGTGTAAATCCGAAATATTTTTGCAAATCTATTTTGTTACATTTTTTTGGATTTTTTGTTTTTAATTTTTTTTTGCTCTACCCGGAGCGGGTGAATAATGATTAAACACGACGACAATACATATTTAATTTTATAATAATAATAATATATAGGTAAGTAATTAGTAAAGTAATAAGAAAATTATATTTCTACAATAATCAGTTTTGTATGGAAAAAATTCAACACAAAGACAGCGTTATTTTCAAAGCTGAGAAATCGTAGAAATAATATATTTTTCATTTTAATTCGAATTTCTTTTGAATTCCCTTAAATTTCTCTTTTTATTAGTGAAATAACTATTCGTTTAAACTAAGTGCTGTGGTGCACTGAGGCAAGCCATCCAAACGGCATACTGAAGGAAATCCAGCAATTCGGAGTTGCCCATATCCAAAATTCTTAAGCTCTACCAACTAATCCAATACTCGAAAATTCGAGTTACAAGCTCGAATTGAAATTGCAATAAAAGAAATTCGTATTAATACGTCATACAACAATATACTAAATATCTAATGCTAAGACTTGTTGATGCCTTACTATGCAAGCCCTGGTGAAATATTCTTTAATATGTAAACGTGCACTTTCAAAATACTGTTTCTAGATTAAAACGATACCTACATGATGACGTCCAACTCGAAATTTTCGAGGTATCGTGTGAATCGGAAAGTCGATAATCGAGACATTGATATTCAGATAAATAACTGTATTATTACAACGTCTTCAGTTGTTATTTAATTCCTTGCCAACTCAAGTTCCAAATCAGAAAATTTTAATTCAAATATCCAAGTTTCAGCTCGAAATTTCCAAGTTCGAGGTCTTGCTAACTTACATGTTACTCTAACGTTTATAGCTTTAAATTTCCGACTTCACAATAACTCGAAATTTCCGAGTGTTACTGCATGTTATAGTGCAAGAATATGTACTCGGGGTTAGTGATTTCTTGCGGCATAAGGGGTGAGTTGGGGGGAAGTAATTGGAAACCCATGAACATGAAAGTGCGAAGAATGGTGGCGCGGTCCGGTCGGCTCTTGAGCACACAGATGATGCAGCTGGAAATAAAATATTTTTATTATTTTATTTACTATGAATATGTATAGTTTTATAATTTAGTTAGACTTGCGACTTTGGCGCATGAGGGGCTCATTACATTATCAAGGTGTCGAAATTATTAGGGCAACCACGGTAACAGTATCATGACTCAAAGATTATTTTGTCATTTTTCTTTAATACACAATTGGCAGAGAAAGCGTGTTGCGTTTTCTTGTAAATATGTTTCAGAAGCTGTTCGTATTCTGTGTACATATGTTGGGTCGTTCACTTTCGTTAAGTTAACCACCAACACATTTTATATAGTTAAGGCCTAAGATTTTAAAACTTTGAACTTCATCCGTTTATGTGTTAGGATCAGATAAAGTTTTGTTTTTATACGAATCTGTGCCGAGAACAGCAACTCATTCGCCTGATGGTGAGCGTCATACACTGCGCTTGTCACCTTGAGACGTAAAGGTATTTAGTATGTTATGCCCAGTAATTTTACTAGCTGCAGTGCCCTTCTTACTGGAACACAGTAACGTCTTAAGTTCTAAAGTTTAAATACTGCTAACACACTGCTACTGCACCCCCTCTAACTGAGGGGGGCGACTGAAAAAAGGCCGGGGATGGGGGACTCTCGGGGGTATTGTAAAGGATCCCACAAAGCCTCGCTGTGCAGCGCACCGCCGTCTTGTCTTCCCGGGGGTCGCTCGGTATGATCGGAGTTTGCGACTCCAAATCTGCACGCCCGCGACCCCAGAGGACATCTCGCCGAGTGGCTTAAGCGTGTTGGACCTGGGCGTCGGGGCGATCGCTGTCCCGGCGCCGTCTGGTCCTTCTCGCTGCGGGATCGGCCCTATCCCGATCACGCATTGCGGTCTCCTTCCGCAGCATGACGCTCTCACAGAAGGAGACCACTGAACTCCAATTTTCACACTACTGCCGGCAGAGAGAGATCTTGCCCGATCTGATCTACCAGGCTCCGCCGCTGGCAGCACACGCAGGGCAGTCCTCAAGCATCTCGGAGAGGGTAACTGTAAAGAGGTCAACCCCCGGGGGATTGTAAAGGATCCCCCGAAGCGGCCCCGTGCGCTGTGCAGTGTTGCGCACACGGCTCGTGACCGTCTTCTCGTGGGTCGCTCGGTGTGGGCACGCAAATTCCCCAATCTACGCACCCGCGAACCCAGAGGCCCCCCGCCTCATAGCGACGTCAGGGTGTTTCAGGCGTATAGGAATTAGGCGCCAGGGCGGTTACTACCCCGGCGCCGTCTCCACCTTCTTCAAACAGGATCGGCCCTCTTCCGATTCGCTCTGCGGTCTCCTTCTGGAGCATGACGCTCTTACAGAAGGATACCACTGCATTCCAGTTTTCATGCTCTGCCAACATAGCCGACTACCTACTACTGCCGGCAGAGAAAGATCTTGCCCGAGCCGATCGACCAGGATCCGTTGCTCGGCGGCCCACGCCGGGCACGCCTCGAGCGTGTGCTGTGCGGTGTCCTGGTCGCTATCACAATGGTGGCATTGTGCCGTGGCCTCGCGTCCTATCCTGTGCAGGTATGCACCGAAACAACCGTGCCCGGTGAACACCTGGAGGCAGTGATAGCCTTAGTGGTCATAATTTGATTATCACTTGCGTTAACGGTGAAGGAAAACATCGTGAGGAAACCTGCACACCTGAGAGGGCTCCAATAATGTTCGCAATGGTGTGTGTAGTCTGCCGAACAGCACTAGGCCAGCGTGGTGGACTAAGGCCTAACCTTTCTCAAAGTGAGAAAAGCCCGTGCCCAGCAGTGGGACAATAATGGGCTGATTATGAAATCGGCTGTGCAATTTAAAAACCTATACCGAACATTATTTTGTTTTGCATACTATGACTCGGGAATACCTACAAAAATTAAGCAACAAACCCCTATATTCTACGAATCAGTGAAAAATTTGTAAACTATAAATAAAAAAATCCAATATGAATTCCGAGGGCAGACGAGCGGATCACCTGAGCGATCACAGACTCCCACAAACATCCGCGACACCGGAAGAGTGGCTGTCTTTTTTTTTCAGCCACTGCACCAACCGTGCCGTCAAATGCCAGTTGTGTTGCCGATGTTCAACGTGCTGGTATATTCTTGATTCAGACAAGACAAGGATCCGTTATCATTACCCGAGTACTTGAGTGTGATACTCACTTGTTACAACCGAGCCTTTCTTCGGCGAAGTCCAACAGCAGCATGAAGCTTTCCTTGCTGCCTGCTTGCAGTACACCCGGCATGCGCAGGTAGATTGTGCCACCTTGTACCACCTGGCAATAGACGAACATTAATAGCTATGCAAATAAAAAAATGTATTCGTATTTATCGATATATTTACAATTAAAACTAAATATATATATTCTAGTAACTAAACTGGTATGGTAATATTGCCGTGTGGTGCCGGCTCAGAATGCCACCACCCCATCTCCTCCTATGGGTGTCGTAAAAGTCGACTAAGGGATTAGCCGGAGGATGGACAGCAGCGTCCTTCGAGTAACTACATTAACAACTCAACTGCGATCGCCAACCCGCCTGCCAAGCGTGGCGATTATGGCAAAACCCCCTATGAGCCCACAACACATCCATATCGTTCGTTGTGGTGATCTTTGGGGGAGGCCTGTGTCCAGCAGTGGACTTCATTCGGCCGAAATGATGAACTAAACTAACATTGTATATCATCGTCATATCAGCCACAGGACGTCCACTGCTGAACAAAGACCTCCCCCTTAGATTTCCACAACGAGCGGCATGCCTCAGCCAACGACCTTCACCAGGTCGTCCCACGCTGCGTTTTCCGGTGCGCGGTCTCTACTCGAGAACCTTTTTGCCCTAACGGTCATCAGTTCTACGAGCTATATGCCCCGCCCATTGCCACTTCAGTTTACTAATATCCTTTCAGCTATGTCGACAACTTTAGTTATTTTTCGGATCTCCTCATTTCTGATTCGATCTCGTAGAGAAATACCAAGCATGGCTCTCTCCGTAGCTCGCTGAGTAACCTTGAGCTTCCTTATTAGGCCCACGATGAGTGATCACGTCTCTGTTCCATATATATATATATATATAAAACTATAAAAAGGGGGCCGCATTTAGGCGTCAAAGTACTCCTCTACCTCCTCATTGTTGTCAACTGGTAGCATCCAGAAGACTGGTAGTGACCACGTTGAATGGCAATGTTAGTTCTTTGTCAAAAATAGGCCAGCCGTCTGGTCACCCGAAGAGACGACCTCTGGCATTATCTTTATAAAGCAGACGTGTACTCGAACCCTATGACCCAAGCGTTTCGCCCACAAACGGCACAAACACATAACTTTCAATAAAAAAATTGCGCCGCCGTGCGTTCAGACCTGTAGCATAAAAAAAATATCCTGGTGGAAATACATCATGTACTTCCTCCGACGCGGGTAAGGGCGGAGGGGTATGCCGGACACCTACCGGCTAAAACCACCGGAGCAATCACCTTCAGCACCGAAGGGGAGCTCCAGGTCCTCGTACGACTTTGGTGCCACGCCTATATGCACATCTCGGAGGGGATGACTAGAGTGGTCACCTCCTAGCCAGAGGGGAGGCATGCAAAAAGGCCACCCCCAGGCACTTCTCGGGGGACTGTAAACGTAAACTGTAAATGATCCACCCTCGCTGTACGCTGCGCTGCGCACACAGCGGCACGTGACCACGTGCGCGCTGCCGTCTTCCCGAGGGTCACTCGGTATGACCACGCAGACTGCCTAATTTGCACGCCTGCGACCCCCGAGGCCCCGCGGCATATAACGACAGTGGGGGGCTTAGGCGTCTTGGATTTGGGCGTCGTGCGGTTGTTACCCTGGCGCCATCTTGTCCTTTTTTTTTTTTTTATTGATGCCCAGTGGAAATTCATCATGAACTTCCTTCGCCCCGGGGAAGGACGAAGGGGTATGCCGGACTCCTACCGGCTAAAACCACTGGAGCGGTCATCTTCGGCACCTAAGGGAGGCTCCAGGTCCTCGTATGATCACACTAGAGCCACCCACTGGTGCCACGCCTATTGGCACATCTCGGAGAGGGTGACTGTAAAGCGGTCACCCCCCAGGGGGGCGCCATCTTGTCCTACGTGCGGGATCCAAATCTATCTTGTCCTACGTGCGGGATCCAAATCTATCTTGTCCTACGTGCGGGATCTAAATCTATGGCTCCCCCATTTGTTCAACGAAGGAAGTACTTTGGCTCATATAATGAATAATTTACTGACCATTGCATAAACAAAATTGTAGGGAATAAATCACGCGTTATCGGTTACACACTTATGTGAAGTACATTGACGAGGCGATAACCTTAGGTTAGTTATAAATACATAATATTTATTGCAATTGCAACTTTGTTATATTAATATTATAAACAAGCTGGGACCCGCGGTTTCACCCGCAGTTTAATTTAAAAGATATTAGATTGTTTATAAATTAAAGAGTACTTCGGCATAGACACTTGACATACAGTATATATATATTGGATTTCGTGGTAAGTTTTTGCGCGGAACACTAATTATTTTTCACAAATAAAAGTACCCTAAGTTATTCTTTGTAACATCAGCTATCTGCCAGTTAAAGTCCCGTAGTAATAGGTCCAGCCATTTCTGAGATAAGCAGGAACAAACAGACAGACAGACAGACAAAAAAACATTGTTTTTTTTATGTAGGTACCGTATACAAGGTTTTAATTTAATAGTCCACGATATTTTGCATGGCGCTATAGTGAACGATGAAGATAATGTAGGTATAAAAAAAACTTGTAAATTTGCTGTTTAATTTTTTTTTTTATTAAATCATTTATTTCATTACATCCTAGTTCTCTTTGTTGTGATAATATTCACATGCATCTACTAAGACAATGGCGGACGGGCCTGGTTGACTGATATAGATAGCCTGTAACGTTAAACAAAACAGACGGCGCACGGTAGCGACATCACACAAAAGAAAGAAATGGATTTTTACCGTGAGATTTTTTTGTGTTCGGTACATCATCTTAAGCATTTACTGAGGCACCATGCAAAATATCGTGGATTATTAAAATAAGACCTTATATACCTTCATATGCATTTAGTAAAAATCTGTTATTTTGACATTACAAACAGACACTTCAATTATATTTATTTGTACAGATGTATGCTAAGTGTTTCGAGTTCGAGTAGTTTCTATGTCGTTTTCCTAAGTGATTGAACACGCAAAAGGCGGCGTACCAGTGTACCACACACTCACTAATGTAATAAAACTGAAGAGATTGTATGTTTTCTAGTTTGAACGCCCTAATCTCTGGAATTACCAGTCGGATTGGCAAAAGATTTTTGCATTTGATAGCCCAATTCTTGAGGTAGGCTATTTAACATCACGCTATAACCCTTAGGAGCCGAGCAAAGAGAAAGGTAAAAAGAAGTCTAAGTGAAAACGAAGTATTAGCGCGGGGTGCGATGCGGCGCGGTGTGTCGGGTACCGAGGGCGGCCGCCCGACGATAACCGAGCATTACCGAGAATAGCCGAACTGTGAGTGCCCATGTCAAGAAAACCAGTATATCTTATATCTTTAAATGAGCAATTCTTGTATATATATAATTGGAATCTCGGAATCGGCTCCAACGATTTTCATAAAATTTAGTATATAGGGGGTTTCGGGGGCGATAAATCGATCTAGCTAGGAATCATTTTTAGAAAATGTCATTTAATAGGCGTTTGAGTAGTCTCAACTGAAAAATATGACTCTTTTGTGAGCAACTAATTGCTTTAACGACACAACAGCAGATGGCGTTGTTAAGTAACACGAAAATACCGAGCTAAGCTCGGTCATCCAGGTACTTATACTAATACGACATGAATATGACTATTAATTATAAATATTGTCTATATAAGTGCTCTAAATTATTTATAAATTATCGGATTTCTTTTAAATTAAACGGCGGGTGGAACTGCGGGTACAGCTAGTTTGTGTATATGTAGGGTTCCAACACAGAAATAGGAAATAAGGAGAAGTGGTATGGGGGCGTAACCGCGCCATCGCGACACGCACAATTCGGGCCATTCGGAAAAAAATGGCCGATTTATATATTACATCAGTAGAAATTCGACTGCGTAAGTGAAACTTTGTTAAAGTGTCGTGTTGTTCAGGGATAATATGCAAAAACCGAAGCGAAAATAATAACTTTATCAAGGAAGGAATCATATACCATATGCAAGTGAAAGAATTTTCATGTATTTGTCTATAAAAATAATAAATTAACAATTGTTTTCTTTATTATGTTACATTTGGATTGATGGAGCAGAACGATATTATTACTTTTGTACTGAATACAATGCTTCTTATCTACCAATTTTAACTAGCAATTGGTGAATAACAAACGCGGTGAATAGAACAGCGAATGGTACTCTATTGGGAGTATTGAAATTTCGTTTGTAATTGTTAGAAAGTTAACATATTTCAGTTCACATATGTATCAAACAAGTCAACTACGAGGAGTATCGTATGCAATATACATTTGATTCAAATAATATAAGTACTTACTGCTTCCCAGCGAGTGACTGTGTTCTCAGTCAGAAATATTTTGAAGTCAACTTTGACGGGCTGGCGGTCTTTGCGCTCCAGAATCTTGCTGATGACCTGAAGAAATGGAAAACAGAATTTTAAAAGACTCGAAAGCAAATTAGCTTGTTATTCGATGGCAACAAAAATGTTTAATGGAGAAAATTATAGCCATTTGAAAATAAAACAACACTACTACTTTACTATAAAACGGTATGGTGTTACCCTTTGAAAAAAAATTACAATTAGTGGTAATATAATTTTAAATGTTTTAAATATTTGCAGTTCTAACGGTATTTCAAAGGCAATGAGTTTCAGCAGCATGAAACCTCCATCGAAAGTGTTTTTTTAAGGTACACACGTCTACACATCAAGTTATATATTACCAGTATAAGCTGATCTCGCATTGTATAGGCTTTCAGTATGACGAGAGATCAGGGTAAACAGGTTTGTATAGCTTGATATGTAGCCGTGTGTACTTATAAATATTCTAAATTCAATTGTTGCACGGGTCCAAGTAGTTATTGCTGTCCTATCATGATCCTACGGAAAAGAGCAAGCAAGAAGCTCCATACATACTCTTTTGTAAAATATTCTTATATTCTGATGTGGTTCTTGGCAAATAATAGACCACTTACAATGGGTGTCACAAAAAGCGACTAAGGTTTGACATCAAGAGGGTGGGCAGCAGCAGGCCGTGTGCTAATAACATATTGCGATCATCATAAGCCGAAGGTTGCCCTCTGCTGAGCAAATGCCTTCCCCATATATTTCCACAACAAGCGGTTACATGCCGCCCGCATTAAATGACTCCCAGCGGCCTTCATCAGGTCGTCTGTCCTCCTCGTTGGAGATCGTCCCACACTGCGTTTTCCGGTGCGCGGTCTCCACTCGAGAACCTTTTGACCCCAACGGTCATCAGTTCTACGAGCAATGTGCTCCGCCCATTGCCACTTCAGTTTACTAATCCTTTCAGCTATGTCGACAACTTTACTTCTTCTACGGATCTCCTCATTTTTAATTTGAACTCGTAGAGAAAGAGCATGCATAGCTCGCTGAGAGACCTTGAGCTTTCATATGAGGTCCATAGTGAGCGACCACGTCTCTCTGCCGTATGTCCCTGGTAACTGGTACTGCTATCACATATCCAGAAATGTCATGGTTATGTTTGCGTGGGGTTTGTGTGATTGGATGTCGGTAATTATGAGACAATGATCTTTTTTTTTCTTTGCCCTACACTAGGGTATCTCCTGTGTCGTGGGTGAGTTTACAGACATGAATTCCACATACAATACACCCATTTTATTATTTTTAGATTTAGATACTTACCGCTTCCCTTCGCTGTTGGGAAAGTGCTGGGTGCGTATGATTCGGCGATTGGGACTCAGTGATAAGGCTTTCCGCGCTGCTTGCAAGTGAACTCGCGCTTGCCCATAGTAGGGCACTCAACAAGTCTCCTGGGGAAAAAGAGTTTAAAAAATGAATATATGCTACACTGAATAGCCAACAAAATCCTCCCTTTTGTGCTAATATCAACATATTGCAATCACCAATCAGTTTGCCAATCATGGTGATTGCGACTTACCATTAATTAATGGATGCTTAAGACGTAGGCATTCGCGTCCCTAAATATGTGGTAATAACAACTAGGTAAAGCGATCACCAATTAGTTCGCCAATCGTGGTGATTATAACGTTCCGTATAACTACATACAAAAACGTGTGTAGATGTATTACCAGCATACTGTGTTCACCAATCCGTTCGCCAACTATGGTGATTACGATATTTGTATATACGGGCGGCCCATGTCGTTGGTCTTTGGATGTAGTAGCGGCGCTAGCCTCTGATTTTGCTTCTTACATATTTATATAATGCACGTTAGTACCAGATTTAATAAGGCTAAGCGTATGCCGATGCTGAGACACACGGAGAATACAGCACAGAAGTTGCAACACAGAGTGAAACAGATGTTATAGACTCAAGTATATCATAAACTAGCTGGGACCCGCGGTTTCACCCGCGTTGAATTTAAAAGAAATTTAGAGTACTTCGACATAGAATATATATATATATATTGGATTTCAAGGGTTTAATTTTTTTTGCGCGGAACCCTAATTATTTTTCTAAAATAAAAGTAGCCTAAGTTATTCCTTATAACATCAGCTATCTGCCAGTGAAAGTCCCGTCAAAATCGGTCCAGCCGTTTCGGAGATTACCCGGAACAAACAGACAGACAGACAGACAAAAAATTTAAAAATTGTTTTTTTGTTGTAGGTATCGTATATACTTTCATATGCATTTAGTAAAAAGCTGTTATTTTGACATTACAAACAGACACTTCAATTTTATTTATTTGTATAGATAAGTTGTGACGCGGGTGAATGACACAGATTACAAGCTATCGCTTCCTACGCAGGCCCTGCTGTTTATGTGTAGGCACGAACGAATTGAAACATAATAGGTACCCACCTACCTCTTTCAATTTACTTTTAGACTAGTCAATATGCAACTACACAAACAATATTCTCTATCAAACAAAACGTCGTTTTTCGTATCGGGAAAATGTTGTAAGCCCCCGTACGTCGCGTAGATCCCAGTGCTGGGGTGCAATTCTCTAAGCTCAAACATCCATACATCCTTGAATACATAATTGAAATAACGGTGATAACCCAATTTGGTATTCGCTAAGACTGGTCCTCATGGCTTACCTTCTGCAACGTGTCCTTGAATAGCTTCAATCATGTCTTAGCGAATACCGAATTGGTTTTACACCGTTATTTAGATTCTGTATTCAAGGATGTATGGATGTTTGAGCTTAAGGAATTGCACCCCTGATCTCAGATTAAGGACTAAGGCGTTAATGGACAATGGCAGTACAACAAGTCGTACAGTGGTCGGCTTAGATATTGAGCACTCAGTGAATGAGCAGGGATCAGGGGTGCAACTCCTTAAGCTCAAACATCTATACATCCTTGAATACGGGATTGAAATAACTGTGATAACCGTGTTTGGTATTCCCTAAGACTGGTCCTCATTGGCTTACCTTCTACAACATGTCCTTCATCATTTCGGCCGAATAAAGTCCACTGCTGGACACAGGCCTCCCCCAAAGACCACCTCAACGACCGATATATATGGGTGTGCTCATTGGGGGGTTTTGCCATAATCGCCACGCTTGGCAGGCGGGTTGCCGATCGCAGTTGAGTTGTTAATGTACTCGAACGACGACTTTTAGGACACCCACGGGAGATGGGGTGGTGGTATTATGAGCCAGCGCCACACGGCATTATTAATACCTAAAAATAAAAGTGGTTTCCAAGCAATTATTATGCTCAATATTACTTAAGATGTACAGAACGCTATTGATTATGGCTTTGTGATGTCTTCTGACACCCAGTACCTATACTAATATAAGTACTTACGGTTGTTGTCGTCGTGGGTGGGTGATGATGGGATAGCGGGGCTCGCAGCCCCGCCATTCACCCCTCCGGGCGGTGCCGAGCCGTGAGCCGGAACATCAGGACCACCTGTTTAGAACTCGGGTTAATATTCCTTAATTTGAAGTAGGTCTTCCGTGTAGATTCGCTGAAGATCTAGCCTCCCTTAGACATGGATTATCATCATCAAATCAGCGAAAAGGCGTCCACTGCTAAACAACGGCCTTTCCCATAGATTTCCACAATTGTCTGATCATTTTGGGGGAATTTGTCAGTACTCACCACGCTTGGCAGGCCGATTGGTGAGCGCAGTATGGCTACTGTTCCAATGAAGGGACGCTCCTGCCCGACTCTCTGGTTCTAAATTCCCTTAATCGCCTTTTACGACTTCACACTACACTACACCCTAATTGCGTACCAGTCTCGCAATCTAAATCGTAATCATTTTGGTAATTCATTGTACCTTGTCATATATTGTGACAACCTTTTTTTGCACGGACACGACGCACTAAGTTTATAATTAAATAATCTTGTTTAGCTATAAACTGGTATTGTTGTTTCGCAATCTGTTCTGTAATTTTTTGTAAAAAAAAAATGTTTGATTTATTGTTTATGGCCTGGATCCTGAGTCCTTTGGCCATATACCTAAAAATAATTTTGTTGCCAGTCTATGGAACTTGAATTTTTAAAATATTGTGCTAATTTAAGTTGTGTGTCGTTAATGGTGCAAACATAAATGATTTTTCTTTCTTTCTTTCTATATGATGAATCTCTCTTGACAACTGTAACAATGGATATTGTGGAAATGTTGAAACAAAAGCCGGGCTACTCATACAATGAATCTCTCTTGACAACTGTAACGGTGAATATTATGGAAAAGTTGAAACAAAAGCTATTATGCGCAATTAGGTACTTGTGTATATCATAATTCATAAAGGAAGAATTTAATGACAGGTTTTTTAATGCTCACATTTCCGAAGCCACTTTTATTGCCCTTTGGTCTGGTTTAGACTTTAAAGTGGGCCTGAACATTTTTTGTAGGTTTTAATGAAAATCTTTTCGTCCGTTCATATACACGTTATTGAAATTGCATAAAATCCGATGCCATTTAAATAGTAAAAATATTATGAATACATAATCCATAGTTACATGAACGAGTCACATAGTTGCACGAACTTATCTGTGGTGGTGACACGTTGAGTGTAAAGATTTATTACGTGTCACTGGTAACAAGATAAAACATATTTTTTATTGTATTGTTGACAGTTAGATGAAGAAACTAAATATGTATGTAGAACAGATGTATGTATGTAAAATAGCTTTATAAGCATGTAAAATAGCTTTACATGTCAAATGGATTTACATGTAAAATAGCTTTACATGTAAAATAGCTTTACATGTAAAATACGCTTTTTAAATCGAATTGCTTTATACGTATGTCCACTGCTAGACATAGAAATCTCCCGTGTTGGCTACATGCGTCACAAGAGTTGGTCCCCTGTCTTCTGTGTCCAATCTAACCTGGCAACCTTGAGTTGTTCTCAGTGATCTCACTTTAATTATAGGTATATAACAGACTCCGTCTTTAGTGAAGTATCATTTTCTCCATACTATAAAATAAAACTTACCACAGAGGCCCGGCACCCAGGCACAGCGAGAAACACTCGGCGTCCGAAGCCGACAAAGCCGAGCGCTTGCTGCCAGCCGCGCTCAGCGACTGGCTGTCGCCGCTGTAACAAAACATAGCACTGAACATCTTATAGTGGCCTACTTGCTGTATGTGAAACACCAGAAATCATGACAATTTGCGGCCATGTCAGTGTAAAAAAAAAACCTCCGCTAATGTTAAATCGTGTGCCACTTTCTCTGTCACACACAAGCAGATAATTTGATATGACACTTTAAACGGCGTAAAAAAGAGAAAATGAAAGCCACCATGCTGCATACCTATTGTTAGAAAGAGATGAATATAGACCACTAGTTACGTGGCATTAGCAGCTGCGTGGCATTAGCAGCTGCATGGCGCATGGTCGTTGGTTCGAACGCGTGTGACGTAACGTGTCTCCTGGCACCGGCCGTCATTAGACCGCGTAATATAACAAAACACTGTAATTTTTATTTACAGTATAGTTTTACGCATGAAATGATGTTTTTTTCTGACAAGTGCAGTATAATTCGTGCATAAACATTCTATGAACACAAGAAGCCATTTCTTCCGCAATTTTTTGTAAGAATTACGTTTAAGATTGACGTCTAGCCGCGTCACTGGTCGTTGGATGACTAAGTGAACTCCGGGCAATTAATTACCTTGCTTTCATGTGACCATCACAGAGCGCGGGCAACGCATCTACACTTCAAAAGGAGGTATGGGCAGCAGTGTTCCTTTTGTGAAATAGCAACCAAATCACCTGCTAAGCGTGATGAGTACAAACTCCCCCCAAAACGACGACGCAATTGGGGAAATCTAGGGGAGAGCTTTGTTCAGCAGACGTAATTTGGCTGATATATGATAATGATAAAATTCATAATTAAAACTTGCATACCCTTTAGCGCATTTACTCCAACACAAGTCATCAATTTGCAAATATTCACTCAAAAACGATAGATCGCCGGCTTTCTTCTCAAAATAATTATAATAAGGCATTTTTCAGTCTCAATTTAACTCCTCTGACTGCTAAAGAAACTAGATTCTAATGAAATGTTATCACAGTATCTTGGGAAATATTATCTTAACTTTGATATCTTTAGTGCCTAGCAAATATAATAACGAGATTATTATGATTATTTAATACTAGTGCGCTGTGTTGGGGCTTACATGGCAATACAGCATCTCGTTTCCGCGTCGATGGCGTGTATTGTCAACGGATTCAATAAATAAGCGTAGGTATTTGTTTTAGTATGAAAGGATTTTAATTATATAAAATCAATGATATTATATATTAAAAAGAAGTAGATATGTTACATGCGTGCCAAAAGTAAGAACCAAAACTCCCCCAATTGTAGCACCTCGCCATCGGTTCGCCAAGATAGCTATCTCTTTTACTCTTGTTGTTTTTGTATCTTCTTTCACACGACATGGTTGTGCAAGCGAGACTGTATTTTGCGCGCCATTTAATATGGACGTAACATATCTATGGTATAATATCGTTGTATAAAATAGATAATTAACTAAGTGGAGATAGGTGTCGCATTTCTGGCTAGATAGGTACGTACTTCTTTTTCTCGTTTGTTTTAAATCAAGTTTTATGCATTTAATTAAACTTTTATATACATTAAGTATACACAAGGCGAACTTAATGCCATGAAGCATTCTCTACCAGTCAACCATTGGGTTAAAAAGCACTTCGATAGAGGTACTAAAACATATCTATAGATAGTTCTCTTGAGATAATTAAGTTAAAATAATAGATTGTAAACTCGACGCGCAAATAGCGTGTGTCCGCAACTAGCGTTGCCAATTGTCCCGATTTCCGTTCGTTGATTTGTTTTCTCTCTTTATGACAATTGACAATACTTTAACTTACGCATCAATTGTCAATGATGATTTAAAACAATTCTTGAAACCAGCACCAGTACCTGAGATGGGGCAGATAGCTCCCAAAGTATTCTAAATCTCATAAGGATATTTTAATCCATAGCATATTGACGGTTCCAAATACGGCGTTTTTTTTTTTATGTAACATACTGTAGGTTTAAAATAAACTTGAACTTATAAACGCTAGCGTTTTGCTGTCCCGATTTGATAGCAAGAGCCTTCCGCCCTGATATTTGGCTTGTTCGACCTGGCATCACTGGTTCTGGCTCCATGAGGATCGGTTTCTCTAATTTGTGTGTTCTAGTCTAGGTTTGGATACCTTTTGATAAGTAACATTGAGAAGCTCTAACTACCAGCCTGTAAGATGCGACTGGCAACTAGCAATTTGAGCTCATATTAAGAGCAAGCTTCTATAAAATATCTATTATACTAAACAGAGTAAGTATAGTCTGTTTGGTTGCCTCTCGTCTTCAATCTGTTATCTTATAAGATAACATTCAAAATAGGAGACACCACTTCTGATTTTATATCTCAAGTTTTAAACCACAGCCATAACGCTATTTGGCACTGATATGGAAGAGGTTAAGCAGAAGTGTACTCTTCATAACCACCTCAGCACTTACAAGAGGAGGGCATAAAAAAGAATGGAAGTGCACGTAAAGGATGATCATCTGTGCAAATATTAATGCGCACTGGATAACCAGTCCATGCCGCGAAAATCCCTTGGAATGACGCTTCGCTTCTTCGCTGGGCACGGGCCTTTTCACACGATGAGAAAGGTTAGGCCTTCTAATCCCACCAAAAAGTGCTAGGTGGGCGCCCTTTTAACATTCGCCTCCCCACCGGTAGCAGACATCCCTTCCGAGATGTGCCCTGAGGCGTGGAACCAATGCACGGCTTCGAAGCGTTCGTTCCCGGACCCCACCCTTCACGAGGTCACCTCCTCTAGCGGAAGGGAGGCGTGTATTAAGGCCGCCCACAAGCGAATCTCGGCTCGGGCGAGACTGTGGACAGGATCCCTTAAAACTCTCGCTATGGGTGGGTGCCACGCCGGGCCAGGGTTGAATGTAAATAGGTCACCTCTAGCGGAAGGCAGGTGACTGTAATCGAGCCGCCCCGCAAGCTCATCTCTAGGGTGTAAAAAATCCCCCAGAAGCCTCACTGGGTATATAATACTGGTACAATAAAACACTATGTAGGGTTGGTATTCTCTTCTGAGACAGCTGGGTCAGGTGACTGGCCCAAGTCTGCGTCATCAGCACGGATGAACCAATCAGGCTTCAAAACTATGACAATAGAAAACTAGTGCCAAAATACAAGCACTTAAAGATATTTTCATTTTGTTGTTTTGGACCGGTTCACCTACGTTTATAATATACAAAGTAGGAGTTCCTGGCACATGGCCTAAATTATAATAAATGTCTTAATCTGCATAAATACAGCTGTGTTGTTGTTGATGAAATTGATTGATGTTTTTAGTGTGAAGTTTAAGAGTCTAGGTCGATTCATAATTTAATCTCACGTTTAGACGCCCGCAATCCTTCCGAAAACGGGAGTCTAAACGTTTTGAGAGGGTCTTAAATATTGATTCTCGTATATGTATTCGGCCCAGTGTGGTTTCATATAACTATCCCCTGTACACTGGGGGCAGAATCGAGATAGCGTTTAGTTGCTTGTTCCATAAATCGCCTGATGGTCGGCAAGATAAGATCGAAATGAAGTTGATCATCAACTTCATCAACAATCATCAACTTTTGTCGCATATCGATCTTGTTTAATATATGAGTAATGTAGCGCGTGGCCCGCAGCTATATACGGTGAATTGGAAAGAGAGTGAGTACTCACTAACGAGGTTATTAAAGTAACCATGATAATAAATAACTTTGATTTTAAAACTTTTCCTAATATTCAACAGCTTTAGAGAAACAATTGTTGAAAAAGACATAAAACAATTACTGAGGCAACTCTTTCGACTGTTTAGATTTGAGGCCTTATCTAGCCGCAAACTGTAAACACATATCCAGTAGGTAGTTGCTAAATGTCATATTTAAAAAAAAAAATAGTTTAAAAAAACTAAAAAAAACACGCTAGGTTGTGCTGAACTGAGTGCCCGAAAGAGCAAGTCTGGAACTGCACGCATGCGTAGTTCGCGCACTAGCTCTGTCTCTCTTACTCGCATGCAAAGGATGCGGAAAGAAATTAATTAATCCTGGCGAATCTAATTAGGATAATCGGATATTTTGACCGGATTATTGCATTGTCATCGACCTTTGACAGGTGTGCAAAGTTTGAATCAAATCTGATCGTTCTAAGTAGGGCAAAATCGAGCTCAAAGGAGTCGGTTACAAACAAACAAACATACATACATACATACAGGTGAAGCTAATAAAATCGTGTTAAAAACAAAGAAATATCGAAGATAATTATCGAAATTTTTACGCAATGAACCGTACGACGTTGCCGACATGTTTTTTAGATTTTTTTCATTTTTGTTAAATGTTTGAATTAAATATGTAAAGATTAATTAATCTAAACACCGTACGACGTTGCCTTATACTTGACATTGGCGAAATTGTGGAAGATACTCTACAGAAGCCATAATCTAAGAGAAGAAGAAGTTTTTTTACATTTGCTGATAAACATATCAGTGATTTCTTGTTTCCAGCGGCTTAGAACTAGTGATGTCACGAATATTTTTACTATTCGGTACAAACGAATATCTGAAACAAAACTTAAACAATTTAACCGCCCGGTTTTGTACCAAAAACCGGTTTCTCGAATAGTCAAAGCGGGGACTTAACGTTAAATGGCGTTTGAGTATTCGGCCGTATGAGACTCTAAACCAGAGCGATGGGCAGCAGCGTCCTTTCTGTGGAACAGTAGTCATATTGCGCTCACCAACCTAGGTAGGTACTGTCAAATACTATGACACAGCTATGCAAATCTATGGGCGTGTGGTGCCGGCTCAGAATGCCACCACCCCATATCCTCCTATGGGTGTCGTAAAAATCGACTAAGGGATTTTCCGGAGGATGGGCAGCAGCGTTCTACGAGTACATTAACAACTCAACTGCGATCGCCAACCCGCCTGCCAAGCGTGGCGATTATGGCAAAGCCCCCCAATAAGCCCACAACACATCCATATCGGTGGGAGTGATCTCTGTGGGAGGCCTGTGTCTAGCAGTGGACTTCATTCGGCCGAAATGATGATGGGCGAGGCCTTTGTGCAGTAATGGACGTTGTATGGCCGATATGATGATAAAACACTCTAATGAAATACAAATACTTTAATAATCAGATTTACGCCTTGCATTATTTCATTTAAATGCAAAAATGTTTTACGAATTATCTTCTCTGTTTGTCAAAGTCAAAGTCAAAGTATTTTATTTCAAATAAACCAAATATTGGCACTTATGAAACGTCAGAATCTAAGTTGCACGGTTCCAAATAGTTGATCTCGTGGAGAAGAGCCGGCAAGAAACTCCATGGATACTCTTTTAAAATAATTGAGAATACAATGTTGATTAATACAAAATATTGTAAAACATATACCGAGAAAAATGTAGGTCAATGTGTTAGACAATAATATAATAATAATAGTTTATTTGCCGTGGCAGTTACCGGCTGACCAGTCCCAACAGACGGCACCCGTTCACGAGCATGACGCATGCATCAGCATCGCTTAGCTCAACCATATTGTAGGGAACCGAACGACCCAATACACGACGCCACCACCAGCAAGACATTGTAGTGAGCATGACAGACCAATACAGCCAGGCAAAAAACAATCAATATAAGTAACAAAAATAACATTGGTGGCTACATGATGCTCACACATTTACAGTTTTGTATGAATATGTCCAATAAACAATATTAACAATAACTTATGTTCAATCAATGCCATAATATAAGTAAATAACATAAAAAAATATGAATTTTTCAATTAATTAATTCAAATGTCAAGTTATTAAATAACATAAAAAAAGTAAATTCGTAAAAAATGTAAATTCAACTAAGTCAAGTCAAATGTCAAGTTATTAATTATAAGTAAATAACATAAAAAATGCAATTTATAAGTAAATAACGTCAAAATAATGAGTTATGTCAACTATCATGTTATTATTTTACATTAATAATATAATTAATTCCAATTTTTAAACGAAGATTTAAACCTTTGATTGCACGTTGCAACACTTGCAATCATATTAAATATCAAAAGTTATTAAACAAATGGTAAGAAATGCTTACAAAAAAATGTCAAGGTTGAAAGAAAAACAAATGTTTGAATAATATAATATTCACTGAATTCAACTCACTCTGTACATGTTATATGAGATTGTCTTGTGCTGGACACAGCGACCAACAATTTTTATCATCTAAATAATCGTTTACGGTATAGTATGCTTTTTGAATAAATATTATAATTTTTTTGACATAGGTACGTTTCATGGTAAATGTTGTCTACACGTTTACATATATATATTCATACTGCACTAATTCAATATAATTTAATAAATAATATTACTGACTATGGTGTCTTCAAATTCAATTTATGTTTTGTTGCATATGTTTAAATTCATTACTAGGTACAGAAATAATAACACTTGATTTTTGCATGCCGATTGTACGGTGAGACGTGCTGCACTATACCAATTGATGTAACATCTCTGAAACCATGTTTCTAGCAAATAAATGTTCTATGTTCTATAGATTTAACATTAGTTTTAAATGAACTAAATGGTAACTCTAGTAAACGATGGGGTAGTTTATTGTAAACGCGAATGCCAAGCCCTACAAATTGTATATTGCCAGCTGTTTAAAGTAGCCTTTCTGAGGCCGCAGTTGAAGGCTTGTTAATTGGTTCGAGGGCATTTGCGAATAATTAAACTAAAACGTCAACAAAACAATTCGGATACATATATCCTAGCTTAACTTGTTATGGGTGCGTTCACTTTACTCAAATTTTATTTTTAACTAGCGGCATCCCGCGGTTTCTCCCGCCGTTTAATTTAAAAGAAATCTGGTTATTTATAAATCATTATTATAGTTACTTATAATATATTGGATTTCATGGGTTTATTCGCGGGATCCTAATCCTATTTTCGAAAATAAAAGGAGCCTAAGTTACTCGTTATAACATCAGCTATCTGCCAGCAAAAATCAGTCCAGCCGTTTCGGAGATTAGCCGGAACAAGCAGACAGAAAGACAAAAAAATCCAAATTTGTTACTTCGTTATGAGAACCGTGTATATACTTTTAAATGCATTTAGTAAAAAGTTGTTATGTTGAAATTACAAACAGACACTTCAATTTTTTTCGGCAATTACGAATATACGTAGTCGTTGCATCACTGCTTAGTACTTACTTTCTGACTAACCTTGCCGGTCACTTATCCAAGGCTGATGCTTAACTCCCCAAGTAGGATCGATTTGTGTGTTAGGTGTTACCAGTATAACCTATATTATGCAAGTATGCATGATACACATAACTGAATCCATAAGTAAAAATATTAATTGTACTGCCGTTTGTATGAAGTATGTTGAAATAATTCCAAGGCCCAATATCAAACCATAACAGTTATGTTTGATTTATATAGTATTTCAACAATTTCGTTGATACAATCTTGGGCTTTGACATTAATATAAGTATTCATGGTATGCGGATAATTACGATTATTTAAAAGGCCGTGTGTGTGGTGCCGGCACAGAATACCACCACCCCATCTCCTCCCGTGGGTGTCGTAAAAGTCGACTAACGGATTAGCCGGAGGATGGGCAGCAGCGTCCTTCGAGTACATTAACAACTCAACTGCGATCGCCAACCCGTCTGCCATGCGTGGCGATTATGACAAAACCTTCCACTGAGCCCACAACACCCGTATCGGTCGTTGTGGTGATCTTTGGGGGAGGCCTGTGTCCAGCAGTGGACTTCATTCGGCCGAAATGATGAAAAGGCATAATAAAGGCAGAGCAAAGGAATTCAATTCGTGTGGTGTCCGGAATAAGAATATAGCGCCACTTCTCGTCCCGTGGATGTCGTAGAAGGCGACTCTGGGCAGCAGCGTCACTACAATGGAACAGCAGTATTCTGCGCACACCAACCCGCCCCGCAAACCGTGTTGAGTACTGTCGTATTGGGACCCCAAAACGACGGCCCGCGACATATACTTACACCACACCTGACTACATTCACTGATACCTTTTTTTTTATTGATGTCCAATGGAAATTCTACATGGATCTTCCTTCACCCCGGGGAAGGGTGAAGGGGTATGCCGGACTCCTACCGGCTAAAACCACTGGAGCGGTCATCTTCGGCACCGAAGGGGGGCTCCGGGTCCTCGTAAGATCACACTAGAGGCATTCACTAATACCTACTTAACACAAATACAATTATAAGCCCTAAAATACCTAAATTTATAGTCCACGATATTTTGCATGGAGCTATAGTGAACGATGAAGATAATGTAGGTATAAAAAAAACTTGTAAATTTACTGTTTAATTATTTTTTTTATTAAATCACTTATTTCATTACATCCTAGTTCTCTAGTAGTCTTAGTTGTGATAATATTCACATGCATCTAGTAAGACAATGGCGGACGGGGCTGGTTGACTGATATAGATAGTCTGTAACGTTAAACAAAACAGACAGCGCACGGTAGCGACATCACACAAAGGAAAGAAATGGATTTTTACCGTGAGATTTTTTTGTGTTCGGTACATCATCTTAAGCATTTACTGAGGCACCATGCAAAATATCGTGGATTATTAAAATAATACCTTATACATATATTCTATACTTCTATACTATGCCTACCTAATAATACTTATTTAAAATATAACTATACTAAACATTTGAAGTTACGCATAAAAATATGACCTGGTGCTTTTAGTCCCAAACTATTGCACTAACCTAATTTATTTGTCTGATATTTAGTCTGATGACGTATTGGTTACGGGGCCGGCTTCTGAGAAAAGGCTATACAAATTATAAATTTCGTTTTGTTGTATCTATAATCTTTAATCTACATAATTACTATTTTTTACTTATGTTTAATGTTGTTTATTGTACTTTTAATGTATTATCTATATTTGCATAACGGTAGTAAATGGGGACGGACTGAACACCAGCGTTGGACAGTGTTACGGCTATACCGCTCACTGTTCAACATTTTGCTGAGACCGCTCCTTTTGCCACACCATATAAACAAATTTAGTTTTTTTTTTTTTTGGTGTTGTATTAGTGTCGTAACTATCTTTAGCTGCGGCGGCCTTTATTCTGCTAAAAGAAACTACGGGATATTTCATTCCATTTCAACAATGAAAATGGTTCAGATAGTAGTCTGGGTTAGCTCTAAGGTGTGTATAATCTCAACCTTCACAGGAAGAAAATGACTTTAGATACCAATTGAATATGACATTGCATACTATGACATATAATAATAATTTATTTCATTTAATTGATACTAACAATTATGTTAGTGATAGTTTTTATTTGACAAAAGATATGTACTATCTTTCTAATTATTGTAAAAGACAGATAGCTGTGTCGCTATCATATTTTTTATGTGTATCAGCCAAAAATTTGGCTAAACAAGTTGCTTCTATTGAGCAATGTTCTAGTTTTGACATTACTGATTATTCAGCCAGTAATTTGGCTATACAAAATGACATGGAAAATAATTTAAATTAGAAAGTAAGACAATGGAGGGAACCTCCTGCTTAAAGCTATTTAGTTCAAGTAAAAGCCCAAGATTTAGTAATTTATGTAAGAACTTAGACACTATCAACCTGGTGCATCAAAATATTCAAGGTATTATGGGCAAAGATTTAGAAATTGAATTGTTCATGAACTGCAATAACATTGATATTTTATGTATTACAGAGCATTGGCTAAAAAGTCACCAGTTTATGTTCAATTTCAATAATCACCAGGTTGGCAGTTCGTTCAGCAGAGAAAATGCAATACACGGTGGCTCATTAATTATAGTCAATAATCAGATTAAATTTAAAGAACGTAAAGATCTTGTGAGCCTCTCTGTTGAACAAACAATAGAAATAGCCTGCGTCGAATTGGAGCGGTTCATTGTATTAAGCGTATACAGACCTCCTTCAGCATTGTATGACTGTTTTGAAATAGTCATGGATGAAGTACTGCATAGAATCAGTAATTTGGACAAAACGGTTATCACATGCGGTGATTTCAATGTTAATTTATTGGAAAATTCTAGTTTAAGTGTAAAAATTCAAAGCCTTTTTCAGTCATACAATCTTGTTAATTTGTTTCTGGAGCCTACTAGAATTACTCAGACCACAGCCACATGCTTAGATAATATATACACAGATATTATACCATCCTACAAACAAGTTATTAATTTATTAGACTCGGATCATTGTGGACAACAGATTACTGTTGTAAACCAAAGAAAAAGTGTGGGTAAAAAGGATATCACTGTTTGTCCAAAAACCGCGATTCGCTTGGAAAGATTTAGAAATAAGCTTAGAAATAAATTAACTTTTTTGCCATATAATGATAATCCAAACATTTTATATAATGATTTTTTTAATATGTACTGTCAAGAATTTAATTCTACTTTTATCCCCAAGAAAATCTCGGTTAATGGAAATGCAAGTTTTAGTGAATGGGCTACTATTGGAATTCATATAAGTAGAAAGAGACTATATGAACTATATAATGAACGCACATATTTTAATAGTGATACTTTTAATCTATATGTGAAAAATTACTCCAAATTATTCAAACGAATTTGTCATATAGCAAAATCTCGTTATTTGAGTTCCAAAATAAAAAGTAGTGATAACATAATTAAAATGACTTGGAATATAATTAGTAGTGAAACTGGAAGAGCTAATAGCCGGGTCAGTGACTATAGCTTAATTATAGATGACAACATCATTAAATCAGAATTAGAAGTTGCTACAGCTTTTGAAAAGTTTTTTACCGACATTCCCGTTTCGACTACAAAGTCGCTGAATTCTTCACCCACTGTTGCGGAAACTATACTTAAAAGTAATGTTAACACTTGCAGTAATCAATTTAAATTTGATCATGTTAATTACAGAGATATAATAAGAATCTTTAACACGCTAAATAATAAAAAAACCGCTGACTTGTGGGGAAATTCCGTTAAAGTAGCCAAATCAATTATTGACATTGTTGCACCTGAGTTGGCAATAATTTTTAATGAATGTGTTGACCGTGGAAAATTTCCTGATCTTATGAAAAATAGTAAGATTATTCCTTTGTTTAAATCAGGTAGTACATCTGACCCTACAAATTTTAGACCTATTTCAGTACTACCTACATTTAGTAAAATTTTTGAAAAATTGATTTTGGTACAAATGCAAAGCTTTTTTGATAAGTATCATTTATTACATTGCAAGCAATTTGGCTTTACAAAGGGTCGTTCAACAACTGATGCCGGTGTTGAACTTTTAGGACATATTTTCGGTGCGTGGGAGGATTCACACGATGCCTTGGGCATTTTCTGTGATTTGTCTAAGGCATTTGATTGTGTTGTTCACGAAATTTTGATCAGGAAATTACTACACTATGGTATTAAGGACTCTGCGCTGGCTCTTCTTGTTTCATATTTGAGTAATAGGATTCAGAAAGTAGATATTAATGGTAAGATATCTCCTGGGTCTGTAGTTAAAATGGGAGTACCACAGGGCTCAATTCTAGGCCCATTTTTGTTTCTTATATATATAAATGACTTACCCTATACTGTAGGGGATAATCATGAGATAGTGTTGTTTGCAGATGACACTTCGCTTTTATTTAAACTCAAACGCCAACATCTGGCAACTGACGATATAAACAGCGCTATCTCCAGAGTGGTCAACTGGTTTAATGTTAACAATTTACTCTTGAACGAGAAAAAAACTAAATGTATGAAATTTACAACACCTAATGTTAAAGCAGTAAAAGCCACTGTACAAATGAATGGTGCGGAGTTGGACCTTGTGGACACCGCAGTGTTTCTAGGTATTACTTTAGATTCTAAGCTGCAGTGGGGACCGCATATACTAAAATTGTCGAAAAGGCTTAGCGCTGCAGCATACGCAGTAATGAAAATTCGTTATTTAACAGATGTAGAAACAGCGCGACTAGTATATTTTGGTTATTTTCATAGTGTAATGTCGTATGCTATTCTGTTGTGGGGTAATGCTGCCGATATCCAAACTATTTTTGTGCTGCAGAAACGAGCTATCCGATCAATTTATAAGTTAAGCCCTCAATATTCACTCCAACAGAAATTTAAAGAGATTAATATAATGACCGTTCCATCCCAGTACATTTATGAAAATGTTTTATATGTACATAAAAATATTAACCTCTTTACAAAAAACAGTGATATTCATAATATTAATACCAGGAACAAACACAAACTGGTTGTTCCTGCTACCAGGCTTCAGAAGATAAGCAAATCGTTTAAATGCCAATGTGTACGTTTTTACAATAAAATCCCAAGTGATATTCAGAAATTAAGCCTTAATAAATTTAAGTCCATTATAAAGCAGAAGTTGTGTAGAAAGGGTTTCTATAAAGTTACAGAGTATATGGACGACAAAAATGCTTGGGATTGAGCTGCTCCAATGTTCAAAGGCCGATATTGACATTATTGGGTTTGATGTATCAAATACCATTGCCATTAATTTTTATTTACTTTGACATTTTTTTATAATGGATTATATTAATTCATTTAATGACATTTGATTATCCCTCATCCTCAATTTGTTTAAGTGACACCAATTACTTTTTGGTGTTGGTTGTTTTTGTTTTATATTCGCTTTACTTAGATTTGAAACTGTAAGTGCGAGGACCATGTGGATTATTAATTTATTTTGTTTAATTGACGTGATAGTTGTCTGGCAGTTTAGGTATGTCATGCTCACTCAAGTGTCCTGCTGATGGTGGCGTCGTGTATCGGGTCGCTTAGTTGCCCTACAATATGGTTGAGCCGAGCGACGCTGATGCATGCGTCATGCTCGTGAACGAGTGCTGTTTGTTGGGATTGGTCAGCTTAATGCTGCCATGACAATTTAATCATAATTTAACATAAATATCAGGCTTGTTTAGTGTGGACTTTTAAAGAAGTTTACTTTTTTCTGCTACATTGTCCTCACATTATTTATTTTGAGAGCAATGTAACCAAAAATACTGTAACAATTATTATGATTTAAAAAGAGTAACCATGGAGTTTCTTGCCCGTTCTTCTCCATAGGAAATCAACATCTTGGAACGCGGCAACTAAAGCCTTGACTATTCATAAGTGCCTGTATATGGTTTTACATGAATAAAAATATTTTTATCTTTATCTTATCTTAACCGGGTGCAAAGAACCTGAGATACACCTTGCTTCATGCTTGGCTGGTTCCGCTTCTGATTACGTCGGGGGCAAAAGCCAACGACTTCGATTTATAGACGCGTTATTATGAGCAAGAAAATGACAAATTCGATATGGATAAGGCACCGGAACTCATCATTCATCATTTCAGCCCAATGAAGTCCACTGCTGGACACAGGCCTCCTCCAAAGATCGATATGGGTGTGTTGTGTGCTCATTGGGGGGGTCTTGCCATAATCGCCACGCTTGGCAGACGGGTTGGCGATCGCAGTTGAGTTGTTAATGTACTCGAAGGACGCTGCTGCCCATCCTCCGGTTAATTCCTTAGTCGACTTTTACGACACCCACGAGAGGAGATGGGGTGGTGATACTCTAAGCCGGCACTAGAACTGCGTCCAAACAATTATTATCTTGTTCAGTATTGTTTCTGATACTATTAGAACAAAATATTTAAAATTGTTGTAAACAGTGCGAATAGTACGAACAGTGAGAATAGTAGTATTAGTAGTAATGTCGCATAAGGTAAAATAAATATGATCATGCTAATTTTCCAAATACATGTATGATACGAATATACAAAGGGTAATTTTTTATGCTTTTGAACTTGGGGAAACACCAGCGATGACATATGGCACAGAGATGTGATCACTCACTATAGATCTCGTGAGAAGGAGCTAAGGAGAGAGCTATGCTTGGAAATTTCTACAAGATCGAATCAGTTTTTTTTTTGAACTTTGCCCCACACTATCAATTCTCCTGTGTCGTCGGTGCGTTTACAGACACAAATTCCACACACAATACACCCAGACCCGGAACAACTACCTGCAGATTGTACAAATATTTGTTCCGTGCGGGAATCAAACCCATGACCCGGTGCGCAGCAGCCGACTGTATCAGCCACTGCACCAACCGTGCCGTCAAATGCCAGATGTGTAGCCGATCTTTAACGTGCTGGTATATACTTGATCCAGACACGAGGAGATCCGTAGAACTAAAGTTGCCAACATAGCTGAAAGGATTAGTAAGGCTGAAGTGGCAATGGGCGAGCACATTGCTCGTAGAACTGATGGCAGATGGGGCAAAAAGTTCTCAAGTGGAGACCACGCAGGGACAGACCAAACAGATCGATAGACGACCTGGTGAAGGTCGCTGAGATTGATTGAATGCGAGCGGCCTGTAACCGGCAATTGTGGAAATCTATTTGGGAGGCCTTTGTTCGACAGTGGACGTCTTCTGCTGATGTGATGCTGATGTGATGATGATGATGATGATGATGATGATGATATTGTGGGGAAATCCTCATAGACTTCTGCGCTGGAAAGAACAGAGAGACGCCCCTGGACATTTACCGGCTAAAAAACCATGTGCGCAAATCGCACCGGGGTCTTCCATTCGTCCGCGACCCCAAAATAAAGAGTAGATAATGTGATGTAGCCAACGTGGGGTCTTGTTGTGGAGTCATAAGTATATAGATTTATATACAAGCTTTTTTAACAGCTAAGTACATCTTAACCAAAAGAAGAGAGAAGAGGAAGAAAAGGATATTGAGTCGCCTGTTCCTACGTTTCATGATATTAGATTAAATTAAAAGTAATAATTTCGGCCGAATGAAATCCACTGCTGGACACAGGCTTCCCCCAAAGATCACCACAACGACCGATATGGGTGTGTTGTGGGCTCATTGGGGGGGATTTGCCATAATCGCCAAACTTGGCAGACGGGTTGGCGATCGCAGTTGAGTTGTTAATATATTCGAAGGGCGCTGCTGCCCATCCTCCGGCTAATCTCTTAGTCGACTTTTACGACACCCACGGGAAGAGATGGGGAGGTGGTATTCTGAGCCGGCCAAAAAAGTAAGAAACTAATAAAATGTAACTAGTAAGAACTTACCAGTACAGCTTAACGACCATATTTAAAAAAATAAAAAACTCCTGTATACAACAACAAAATAAATCTCGTATAATATTATTAACAACAGATATATCACAAAAACTGGAATGTTTCAATAAATAACTAACAAACAAAATATGCTAAGGTATCGTGAAACGATTTTTTTCTGGCACTTTTTTGAAAAATATTCTGATGCTGTATGCCGAATACAGCATATTATTTTTGTTTACAAAAATAGAATCTATTTTTATGTTTTTAAAAATGTGCGTTCCGTGTGAGAAGTCAGTAGCTACTGAAAGAAAATTGTAAACAGTCGGCGGCGAAAAGCGGGAGGCCTTGCCAGTATTCAAAAATAGAACTAGTGTTGTGAAACTAAAAGAGATAAATAATACCGAGTGTCTTCCGATATAACGTCATCACTTTCACGTTTTTAAAGCACGAGATATTTTAAAGGCAAATAACGCTGATACAAAAATAGGTAAACATGTTTCATGGTAGGTAATTCGTTTGAGGCTAATCCGGACAGAAACATCGAAAGAGATTAGCCATGCGTCGGAAAACTTCCACTCCTAACTACCATTTACTTTCAGTCTAACTTCGACAGCAAGTCGTTTTTTTTTTTGTGATATGTGCACCGATTAATCTGCGATTTGTGGACCGATTTGAGCAATTCTTTTTTTAACTGGTGCAGAATGCTTTCGAGTTGGTCCCATATAAATTTCATTAGATTCGAATGTGTAGTTTTTTAACCAGCTTCAATAAACAGGTTAATTTGACTGCGCTTATCTAGATGATGTCTTAATGGTTTCGATTCCACTCAGATCGGTGAATTGATTTGAGTCATTCCTATTTTTAGTGTTAAATACTGAAACCATATTTGAAAAAGATCTTACATATATTTACACTAAAAAGAAACAAATAAAACATTTTAACCATGGTTCATGCAGACCAACGAGAAATTATATTTTATACCTGGCCCGACTTCATAAAGTTTTTATTTTCCCTTTTCAGTGGTTTTAATATATTTATATCGTGTAGGGGTTTTGAAGTCGGCATTTTTTTTGTTTAAAAGTTTTAATTTATATCGATTTTCTCGATCGATAAGCCATCTGTCAAATGCTAACAAAGATTCCTGTCAGAATCCTACAAGGCATCTCAATTTTTTATCGCTTCGGCTTCTTTTCCAGCTCCTTATGTGGCAGTTCCTTAGCGCATGTTTGAATTTAGGAAAGACCCGGTACTAGTTTTGGGAGCCGCTTGTTTTAAAGACAAAACAAATCCAACCGTCGATGGGGAAGTTGCTGACCCAAACAAGATCCGTGAACTTGGATTTAGAAGTCATGGTTATTCCATTCGAAAGTACGTCGGGATAAGTTAGAAGAAAGAAAATGGAGTATAAAATTGTGAACTCCGTTATCATCAAATAAATCATAAATCATATATGAGCCTAATATAAACTATTGTATGGGTTTAAAGGAAATTAGCAATCTCTCAAAGCTTAGAACGACGCCCAGAAAGTATCGGTAGGCTTGCTTTTTCATTAGATTGGCTCCGTACTATCAGTACTTGTGTTGGGACCTTTGCCTTCAAACTTGGGAAGTGTCAATGGTGTCATTCTAGTACACTCATATTCCAAATAGCTTCCGATTATTATGAGCTTATTTCCAGAAAACAAATGTAAACGAACTTCAAAATAATCTTGATTGTCAACAGTTAATAAAAGCACATAGTGTAATGGGGTCAAACTATAATCTTAAATTCGAGCATTCACCACAGACAATTTAAAACAGAACGCTTGCCAGACTGTTGTTTGTAAATTTATGATATAAGGAATATTGTCTTGGCCTCAATCCATAAAGATTTTGTTGACGTTGTTTATGTTAATTTTCTATCTATGGAATGAGTACTTTTAAAATCTGATAAACAGATTAAGAATCAAAACAGAAAATATCTTGGCGATTGCGGAAGTAATTTCCTGGAATGCAGAAGTCAGACGGATATCACTTGACATTCTTCCTCAATGAAGAAACTATTGTGTAAAACGGGGAAAAAGACATGTTAGAAAGAGATGAATATACACCTTTAGTTACGTCAGTTACATGCCATTAGCAGCTACGCGTATGCTCATTCGGTGTCGTCCTGGCGCCGGCCGCCATTAGACGGCGTAGTAAAACAAAATAACGTAATTTTATTTACAGTATGGATCTACGCAATGAAGATTTTTCTCATAGTTGTACTATATATAATTCGTGCATAAACCTTATATAAACACAGAAGAATTACGTATAGTTGCGACCAGCCGGGACACTGGTCGGTGCGCGACAAAGTGAACTCCGGGCATCTACCTTGCTTTCATTTGTGACCATCATAGAGCGCGGGCAACGCATCAAACCTTATAAAAACATCTTAGCCTCCCTATAACGGTTACGTACAATGGTCAGTCGTAGGTGCACCATGAAGGTGTGGAGGAGTGCGTAGGAGGCGTAGGTGAAGTCCTTGAGGATTTCCCCACAAAACTTAAAGGTATGATTTCCATAGTCAATCAGATTGGTAATAGCAGAAGGAAGCACACAGGACGCAAGAGAGTATATCAGTGGGTGGAAAAACATATCCCCTTACTCTTTACTGGTAACCAAATGATTACCATATTATTCTTACTTATCGATACCTCCGTGGAAAAGTTTTACATCATGCGCAAGATTCCTTTTACAAGTGTTGAAATACAATACACTTTCGCTACTCGAGTAGATTGTCTTGGATCTTTTTATAGAACTACCGTCGAAATACTGCGTCAGTTGTTTGAAACGTTGCCATAACACACCTAAAGAATTTCTTGTTATTATGGCGATACTAAAATTCAGTATGGATATTTTTACTTGTTGTTTGGTCCGAATTTAGAAAATGAAGTCACACTTTGTTTTTGTGATAATAATTATGTACTTAAACCCACTCGATATAAGTCGGAGGCAAGGGCGTAGCGAGGTTTTTGGGAGAGGCCAGATTGAATCCTGTACTGCAAACCGATGTCAGTTAACATTTCTATACAAGAAAAAAATGGATCTATGACCAGCGATGACATATCAACTGAAGTAATGGAAGACGGGCGGCGCTACCTCTTCCCGTGCGACCTTTCATGACCGTTAGTCATTCTTAACATCTGGGATGGGCCAGAAGGAATCTGGGCCGGGCCGGCTTCACCTGCTCTATCCCCGCTAACTATAGTTCGCCTATAGTCGGATGTCAAGAGCCTATTCGTGTACTTGGGTTACGTGGTGCAGTGGTGCGGTGAATGCGCAAGAAATTCTGCGCCCCCCGGCACAAGGTACGCCTTATTATAAGCCGGTAAGAGTCTGTACACTCCTTCGTCTTCTCCAAGCTGGAGGACTTCCATAAGTTATTTCCCCACGTCAAAAAAGGTAAGCTTGCTGAACCCAGCATGCTGCGTGAGAATTGCAACACAATCAAATATCGCTTGGCAGAGATGAATACTCTATAAAATTGGCACTACATCGCCTCGCGTCGCGTACATTTACGACAATGGTAGGTAGAAGGAACATCAGGGGTGTTAGCCGATAAGAGTTTACCCTGGGCAGAGGAAACCCATGAGGATCTTCACGACAAAAAAGGTCTCTATAAAATGATAGCTAATGTCTGATTGGATTGCCGCCCGACGCTGTTGTTGCCGTGTCAGACAAACACTAACATACTTGCATAATAATTATAACAGAGCTGAAAAATACGGGCTTTTGAGTATGAGGTATCAATATCAATACTCATGAGCGGATAATATAGTTCTTAGTAGACATATTTTTCTTTTCGCAGTTCTTAGTAACACTAACAGCATTGTTATTGTGAGACACGAGATCGAGACGACACGAGAGATCGCTCTGCTATTGATTAGGGCCATACCATAATCCCTTTTTGGAAGAGGTCTATCGCCTGTAAATTAGGTAAGGCCAATGATATTATATATCAAAAGAAGTAGATATGTTATATGCGCGCCAAAAGTAAGAACCAAAACTATAAAACCCCAATTGTAGTACCTCGCAATCAGTTCGCCCAAGACAGGACAACGAGTACACACTCACGATCTGTGTTGTTTTATTAAATAAGTTATAACAATGCCGTCGCACGTATAGAAAATGCTATCAGGCAAAAAAAAAACATTCGATCTCATACTACACGTGAATAACTATTTAAAATATATATATATATATATATATATTTTTTTTAAACTTTGCCCCACACTAGGATTTCTCCTGTGTCGTGGGTGCGTTTACAAACATGAATTCCACATACAATACACCCAGACCCGGAACAACTACCTGCAGATCATACAAATATTTGTTCCGTGTGGGAATCGAACCCACGACCCGGAGCGCAGCAGCCAACTGTATCAGCCACTGCACCAACCGTGCCGTCATATGAATAAAAATACTATTCAAATTATCTACAGAATAATATTCTCGAAGAAAACACAGGCCAAGCAAAGAAAAGAGACAACACAATTATTCTATCACAGGTGCGACAAAAACATCGAGTACGCGTGTTGTCATTTTAGATAGCTAACTCTTTTACTCTCGTATTGTCTGTGTCTTGTTTCTTACAACATAGATGTGCAGTTTTATAGTTTTATACCTATATACAGCGTGACTGAATTTTGCGCGCCATTTAATATGGACGTAACATATCTATAGTATAATATTATTGGGTATGGCCAATTGGGAGCCTACACGATCTTCCACAGTATATATTATGCCATGCTGTTTTACACAAAGAAGAGGAAACTCAACGAAGTAAATAATAGTTTTCACAGAAATAAAATAAAAATCTAACGATCGGAGTGTAAATTACTGCGCAGTAATGAAAACACTGCTGTCATGTGAACGCATTGGCGCGCAAATTGTTTACTTTTTTTTAATGCGGCCAGGCACTGGTTGTCGCTTCATTCTGGGCACGGTCCATCTAAATAAAGTACAATCATAATATTTTTATAGAGGCTATAGTTAAATAGTAAACAAATATACTTTACGCATTTAAATTGATAAATATTTTATTGTTACAGAAATGAATATGTAGTCCTAATGCGTCACCAGCATTCTGTTGATCAATTTAAAACTATTCCACACGGTTTTAGTTTTAGTTACGCAGTTATGAGTTGTCCGAATTAAGAATATAGCACCACTTCGTCTCCCGCGGATGTCGTAAAAGGCGACTAAGGGAATCTAAATAAAGGGTTGGGCAGTAGCGTCCTTTCTATGGAACAGCACCCATTCTCTGCTCAGCAACCCGCCCGTAAAACGTGGTTAATACTGGTAAACTCCACACAAAATGACGACACGGCATATAACCGGCCGTTTATGCAGGAGGCCTTTGTTCATCAGACGCCTTTCGGTTGAAATGATGATGATTATGGTGATGAGTCACGCGACAGAAAACTTTCTATTAAGTCTAAATAGTGAATGTAACTATTCTCAAATCATTTAAAATTAATTATTACTTAAAATATATTTTTATTTAAATGTTATTTTAAAAATTAAAATATTTAATATAAAATAATTATTTAAAAAATATCTGCGTTATCGTACCTAATTACGCTCGGGTCACCTTCCAGTACGAGTATAACCAAATACCGCTAAACAGTGTTTTACACAGAGCAACCGACCCAAATAGTTGTGAGATACCTAAGTGAAAGTACAGAAGAGGCATTCTTCTCCGGGAGCCGCACAACGCGGGAACCACATTAAGATAACAAATATTTCTGCTAGGGTATTGTAGCCTCGAATACAAAAACTCAATATCCACCGGAAATAAGTGCGCTTTCGCAAAAGTATTTTTATCGTGTTTTCTTTTATCCAAACCCACTCGAGCCAGCCTTGACATTAATCGAAAAGGATGTCAACAATTTTCCATTGTCAGAGATAAGAAGTGCATGCGAGTTTATGGGTCGAGTCACCTCCTCTCTAAAATGGTGACGGATCAGAGGGCCAATTCTCGTAATTTAAAAACGTTCAAAATATAGTTCCGATCTAGTCTCAGTGTCATAAATGTCACAAATGGTATTCTCTTAAACTAACAAACAACGTCAAACGTGAACTTACACTGTGATGAGATCGAAAATTGATCGAAAGTTGATCGAAGTGAAAACGGTATTCTGCTAACATTTCGAATTGTCACATGTACTAAATTGTCATTGAATAAACGTCAAAATTGAGATTGAAATGAGACTAGATCGAGATTATACTGAAATTCGACTGAACTTTAGCAGTAGCAGAATACCATTCCCCACTGATGCCTGAGGGCCAATTCTCGTAATTAATTTCCACTATGACTGAAACTTGACCGAACTGAGATTAAATTATGAATTGACCGAAAAAATGGTATTCTGCTACTCTAAAGTTCAGTCGGATTTCGGTATAATCTCGATCTAGTCTCATTTCAATCTCAATTTTGATGTTTATATAATGACAATTTAGTACATGTGACAGTTCGAAATGTTAGCAGAATACCGTTTTGACTTCAATCAACTTTCGATCCATTTTTGATCTCATCACAGTGTAAGTTCACGTTTGACGTTGTTTGTTAGTTTAGGAGAATACCATTTGTGACATTTATGACACTGAGACTAGATCGGAACCATAATTTGAACATTTTTAAATTAAGAGAATTGGCCCTCAGATGTTTGCGTCATACTCGTGAACGGGTGCTGCTTGCTGTACTGGTCGTCCTGCTGACTTATTATTGTATATAAACTTTTATATGGAAACGATGAGCCTTCAGGTCCTAGTTGCATGAGCCCTGAAATACCGGCTACGAGTAGCTCCAACCCATCTCATCCCGTGGGTGTCGTAAAAGGCGACTATGGGATTAGCTGGACGACGGGCAGCAGCGTCCTTCGAATACATTAACAACTCAACTGCGATCGCCAACCCGCCTGTCAAGCGTGGCGATTATGGCAAAACCACCCTATGTGCTCACAACACACTCATATCGGTCGTTATGGTGATCTTTGGGGGAGGCCTGTGTCCAGCAGTGGACTTTATTCGGCCGAAATGATGATGATGAAATACCCAGGCAGATGAATGACGTTGTGCTGTTGCAAGAGTCGGCAAGTGCGCCCTTAATGAGCGATTTATGTAGAGGTATTTTTTATTGGTCTCTAGTGGACATTCTAGATGAACTTCCTCCGCCCCGGGGGAGGGTGAAAGGACCGTCGTCTAGGAAGGGATGCCTACGTCTACCGGCTAAAACCACGCGGCAAAAACCAGAAGCGGTTAGCTTTGGCACCGAAGGGGGGCTCCAGGTGCTCGTAAGATCACACTAGAGCCCATGTAAAGAGGCCTAACATTATTTTATAATCGCCCTTAATGAGCAATTTATGTAGAGGCCTACAATTATTCAAATATAGGTGTGCGATTTATGTAGAGGCCTTTTTTTATTGGTCTCCCAGTGGAAATTCTAGATGAACTCCCTCCACCTTGGGGAAGCTTGAAGGGGCATGCCGGACGCCTACCGGCTAAAACCACGCGGTAATAAACAGAAGCGGTCAGCTTCGGCACCGCAGGGGCCTCCAGGTCCTCGTAAGATCACACTAGAGCCGCCCAATGGTGCCACGCCTTTAGGGCTGAAACTGCCTTAAGCGGACACCCGTTACGTTGCGTTAAGCACATCACGGAGGGGATGACAATGTAATGCGGTCAACCCTCTAGTGGAGGGAAGGCGACTGTAAAAAGGTCGCCCCCCAGGCACTTCTCGGGGAGGTAAAAAGGATCCTTGTAAAGGGTCCCCTCAAGCTGTTAACTATGCCTACGATACAGGAGAAATACGAAATATGTAATCGTTAAAAAAAAGTTAGACAATGATCATTGCCACACCTAGCTGTATAGGACAATCTTTTAAAACATACGTTCAATGAACATTGTTTGATTGTCAAAATTAAAACAATACCGATTGCGAGACAAGCCAAAGGTGTATGCAAAATAGAATGGCCATATACCATGGCCTGCGATTAATTACATCAATTGAATAAAATTTAAACTTTTTTAAATCGCAATAGGGTGCTGACAGATTTGCCAAAGAAAATTTCATTCTTACGGGAAACAAACAACGCTAGTCAGCAAGATAGTCATGGTGAGCAAACATGCATAGGTATACCAGAAAATAACGAGACCTATAATTAAAATACTATGCCCGAATCCAAAGCAATAACAAAATGCCGCTCGTTATAGAAAGGGAATCCTGAAAATAACAACGAAAGAGCAAGAATGCAGGTTTGGAAACTAAGAAGAAAAGAAAAAATATTCCAACTCCACAACAAGTCTAAAAAAAATATCTAAACGATTTCAGTACAACACGAATAACAGTCCTTTCAGTTCTATAAATATCTAGAACAATACATCTGTTCTGAATAGGCTGAATATTGGCTGAATGGGATGCTACCCGTGTATTCTATTGTCATTTTCATTTAAATGGAACGCTACCGGACTCCCGGGAAATTTTTGACAGCTGTCAGTTGTTGCCGGGCCAGATATAATCTGTGGTTGAAATTATCTATGGACGCAAAACTTTTTTACCAATATATTATATTTACAATAAAAACAGAGGTATATTGCTTTGTGTATAAATTCGCCATCAGCCGACTTAGGCCCTGCAGTTTCGTATAATGCGTCGGTGCAGCACGGCTTTTTCAATATCAATTTTACCAACATTTACGCGCAAGAGCAGAAAAGAGGCACTGGATCTGTACTCTAAAAAACATATTCATTTTAGAATAGATATCCAGCAAATCCATCTCGATCATTCGGCTCAATGTCGATACGTTTTCATCATCAACACCATTTAAATCGTTACGTTTTGGTATCAACAATATAATCCGTGCCAAAACTGGTTTGGCATACAGTAATAGTAAAAGTAGGTAAAACAGTCACGTAACCATTGCCAGGCCTATCATATGCATATAAGTACCATCCCACGCAAAAACCGAGAGAAAGTGTTGCCAGCGCACTAATTACAAAATAAACTTAAATACTACAGCAGTCACGGAAATTATATTTAGTATTGCAAATAGGTTGATACTATTCAGTTTAAAAATAGAAGACAAATCACCGATACGGTCGAGAGCCAACGTACCAAAATAAATATATCGCGACTCTTAACTCCTATGAACATAATTTATGGATACCATTTTCTTTCAAAGCTTCAAGAGGGGCTCCAGATCCTATATGATCACACTAGAGCCGCCCACTGGTACTAACTTCGCCAATCGTTTACCGATCAGTGAGTGCAACTGGCTATGATTTGTGACATAATCATGGGTAATACATAATATTGTGTAATCTACACTTTGTAAAATATTTTTTGGACAGTAAATTATAAAAATGCTGAATAAAGATTTACTTGCTGCTGTTACAGAATGGCCACGCAGGAATGATTAGTTCGGTTGATATGCTCTACTAGCTGGGACCCGCGGTTTCACCCGCGTTTAATTTAAAAGAAATTTAGAATACTTCGACATAGACATTTGACATAGAATATATACACTGGATTTCAAGGGTTTTATTTTTTTTGCGCGGAACCCAATTATTTTTCTAAAATAAAAGTAGGCTTAGTTATTCCTTATAACATCAGCTATCTGCCAGCGAAAGTCCCGTCAAAATCCGTCCAGCCGTTTCGGAGATTACCCGGAACAAACAGACAGACAGACGGACAGACAGACAGACAAAAACATTTAAAAATAGTTTTTTTGTTATATCTACCGTATATACTTTCATATGCATTCAGTAAAAAGCTGTTATTTTGACATTACAAACAGACACTTCAATTTTATTTATTTGTATATGCTCTATAAGATAATTACAAACAACCTATGCGACAATTGGATGAGGGCGGCATGTGACCGCTCGTCGTGGAAATCTAAGGGGGAGGCCTTTCTTCAGCAGTGGACGTCCTGTGGCTGATATGATGGTGATAATATGATATGCGACAAAATTACAAATTAATCTGGAGAATCACTTTAAAGATGTTAGAATAGTACGCCTAAACATTATGTATTAAGACTGATATCTATGCTAGTATTACGGTTAAATACTACAAGTTTATGTAGTCTATAAATAAACAAATGAAATTCAATATGGCGGCTATCTAGTAAGATTGTGAGACGATATTGTTGCAAAATTCTGATAATTTTATACATTACACAGCAGTTTGTATAAAGTTCTCCGTATTCGTAGATACGTAACGATATCCAAGTATGCATTAAGCCAGATATTTTAAAGGAGGCGTTGTTTTATAATATATGTGTCAAGTAAAACAAGCTATGAAATTTTTAAAATCATTTATTAAATTATTGGGTATATCAAAGCCATAATATACACATTTTATCAGAACAACGAGTTTATTGTTATCAAGATGGTGACTGCAGCGAAAATGCGTATTCATGGGATGCAAGCAAAGAGATTTAAATCTTTGGATGCAAGATGATAACTGGATTATAAAGGACAAAATCAACAGTATCGGGGCCTGATAAAGTTATATCAACCTATTGGAGAGTATTCAACAGAACTTTAACAAGAGGAAACAACTTGATGGAATCAGATACACGAAGTAAAAGCAAATGGAAAAAAATGTTGGTACAGTTCATGAAAGAGCAAAATTGGACTTCTGGGGTGGAAGGCCTGGTGACCTGAGATACAGGCTTCAGCCTAGTTTAGGCACCAGTCTCCCGCAGTAAGTTTGAATGATTCTGTAACTTTTATTGTGGTGAGAAAAAATAATAATATATATACGATTTAACTGCAAAACACTATAACAGTCGGTGTTATTATGACAATTCCAGAATATTCATTGTACATTTGTGCCTACCGTATGTTTTAAAACTCACTCGACAATTGCCACGATGCAATGAACATCGTAGAAGTGCTAAACCAAAGCTGCATCTGCGATGCTGCATCGCCGAAATCGTGAACAAGTGTATGCTCTATTTGAAACTATTAATGAACAAACCCTGTTTACAGTCCGTTCAACCAATTTTGACTAGACATGAAAAATGGCAGATGCAATCAATTGGTATTGTTTTTCCTTTAAATGCCATCTTTAAGTACTCGTATACGTTTACATTATTTCGACTTGTATTAAGTCAAAATAATTTAAACGGACTGTGTAAAAATGTTGTATTTTTTAACTATTCAAATAAATAAAATTGAAGTGTCTGTTTGTGATGTCAAAATACTAGCTTTTTACTAAATGCATATAAAAGTGTATACGGTACTACTTATAACAAAATAACAATATTTTTGTCTGTCTGTCTTTTTGTTTCGGCTAATCTCCGAAACGGCTGAACCAATTTTGACGAGACTCTCACTGTCAGATAGAGGAGTAACTTAGGCATAGGCAACGAGTAACCTAAGTACTTTTTTATATAGTTAAATCTCACGAACCTGTAAATAGAGTATGCCCAATTTAACTTGCAGCCGGATAAATAACAGCTGTCCATTGGTAGTTAATGAAATATGTGGTTAAAATAACCATTATTTTACAACTATAAACGAGTCGCATCGAAGGCGACGATGTTACTCAATCTATAAAATTCAAACTGAGCATCAAAATTTAGTTTATTTAGTTTGTTTATTTATTTCACAAATTACAATTGTCATTACAGGTTTCAACCCAATTCAACAATGTAGTTACACAAAAGACAGATAACTAATCGTCACCTTCTCGAATTCTGCCAATGAGCAAATAAAAATATCAAGCCGTAGCGAGATGGTGTTGAGTATTCGTGCTGCTCGAACAATGGGTGCAAATTTTAAAATGTTTGTGCGGGCTACCGGTACTTCATACAGGTTCCTCCTTGGCCCCTGCCGCAGCTTGGTGTTAGGAATGAGCAGCCCCAACGATTCTAATATTTGTGGGTTATTTAATTTGCCACGGAACACAAGAAATATATATTTTACTAAAGCAAAGTTTCGTCTAACCTCCAACTTATAGTAACCAACCATTCCTATTACAAAAAGGGTCGGATACATAAGTGGATAAAAGGGGTAGACTCCATACTGCTTTAAATATAGGTACCGGGTAAATTTATTCTGCTTTTTCTCAACCATGAGAGAATACTTAGATTCATGTGGATTCCATATGATAGCACTAGTTTCCAAACTGCTCCTAACTTATGTGTTGTACAGTGACTTTACCACTATAACGTTATTAAAATCCCGGGATTCCCGAAACCGACAAATCCTAGAATTTTAAAAGCTTTCTTGCACAACTGTACGATATGAGCACGAAACGATAATTCCTGAGAGAATAATACAATAAAATGGAAAAATAGCGTATCAAGTGCGTAGTACAATGGAAATATACGGACTGTCAATTCGTCATCAAAACGTACAGTATGTAATCAATCAATACAAGTAGGTACACGCGGCTAACGTCTTTTGACTGATATGATAATGAATAAAATACTTATTTAAATAAAGAAATAACTTTAACATATCACGTTTTTAAAACAGACTAAAAAGTACAACGTTATTTCTCCGTACGGTTTCAGAGGAACTTCCTCCCACCCACCCACGCACGGATTGTTGAATCAGTTCCCTACAGAGGTTTTCCCAAGAGACTACAGCATGGGGCTCTTCAAAAAGGGCGTGAAAAGATTTTTACGGGGTCGGCCACGCGCGAGTGTTACCTCTGGTGTTGCAAGCGTTCATAGGTTAAGGTAACCGCGTACCATCAGGTGGGCCGTATGCTTGTTTGCCACCTAAGTGTTATAAAAAAAGACCCTTACGTTTGTGACTGTGTATTTTAAATAGCCATGAAAATGTTTTATAACGGAAAACGTGGTCTTTTTTGTAGGCCTTTTCGCGAGCATTTCTTGGCTGCTCAACCGGAGATTTTTGGCGAAGCCCAAAGAGGCCTCCAGCCAGGCTTAAAAGTCATACTAAGATCTAAGCAATTTGCGCTAAGGGCGCCCCCAGCGGGACACGGACCTCGGCTTAGGGCGTTGCTGGGGATAACAAGGTATTGTTTTTGGGGAGAGCTGGATCAGTATTATTCAATTTGTATTAGAAAACGTTTATATCTACAGGCTCGGCACGGGCCGGCGCGAGGCGGACAAGTATTTGCTACTTGAACGGAGTGGTATTGTTGCGGCGATGGGCCTCCGCGACGTCGGTGAGGCGGGTATCCTCGTCGGCGAGGGCGGTGTAAACCGGTCGGGTGTTGAGTGAACGAGAAAGCGCGAGTCTCTTCATGTTATCTAACGTGATTTTATGTGAATAGCTTCCTCACCTCAAGAGTTGGGTGGGGTAATTCAACAAACTTCACACGATTCGTATTACTCGTAATCGGATAAGCACCCGAGCATCGCTAAATAACAGGAATGACCCGGTCCCATATGTTGATTTTCTCATACATACATTATAACAAACAGCACGCGACAACGCGGGCTTGTTATTGATTTAAGGAATTTTATAAGATGGTAGTTATTTGCGGTGTATTGTAACTTCTGGGTTAAATAACAACAATCTCAGAGAAATACTAAAGCGTCGTAGTAGCAACATTTTATGTGGTTATTCCAATGACATTTTACTAATAGACGCGCCATACACCAACATTATTTTACTACAGAACGGCGCCGGCCGCCATTAGACCGCGTAATAAAAAATAAAACAACATACTATTTTTTTATTTACAATATCGATTTACGTTACGTATTTATTTATGAAATAAAACGTCTCTTTCTCTCACCGTTGCAGTATATTTTTTAGCAATTTGTGATTACGATTCACGTCGAGCCGCGACAGTGGTCGGCGCGTGACTAAGTGAACTCCGGGCAACTACCTTGCTTTCATGTGCCATCGTAGAGCGCGGGCGACGCATCTACACCTATAAAAACATCATAGGCTTATTCAGAAATAAGTTTTCAATACGCGCAGTATTGAAAACTTATATAACTATACTATATATAACCACACATGTTGGCAACACCGGGTTCGCGTTATTATTCACCCCAGATAATGGTACATCGAAAACGAGCCCTAAACAAGACGACACGCAAACGATCATCGACATTTTGTATGTCAATTTACATGAAATTCCGGACATCAATAGGTACCAAAAATAAAAAACGGCCAAATGAAACCACCATAGGCTGAAATGGTGGCCGATTTTTATCATACATGTTGTTAGCACTATATTACTAGGTAAACTCAACTAAAGAAATAGAAGCTCGCGATCGCGGGCCTTTCTGTCGTGAATGAGGGTCAAGAGAACGGACAGAGAAATGGCTGGGGAAGGGAGTATGCGCCCTGATTTAATTTCAATATGACGTGTGAAAGTGTCTCATCATCATCATGTCAGCCAAAAGACGTCCACTGCTGAACAAAGGCCATCCCCAGATTTCCACAACGACCGGTTACATTGATAGTACTCACCACGCTGGTATATCCGTTACAACCCTAGTAAACCCTGTCTTTGACGACACCCAGAAAAATAGAGGAGCTGGCATTTTTTGTCGGGAATCAGATTGCAAAAACGTGATCATTTCCAGCCAATCATTATTGATTGATCCATTTATTACGCCTGAGCGTTTGGCCTTGATGTGGTTTAATGTACGAAGCGGCACGAACCAAATAGGTAGCTAGCATGTTTTAATAAAACACTGCAGAATATAATGAAGCGCGTAAAGGAAATACCCCACGAGGGACAAACAAGTAATTGAAACCAAATACACTACTGAAATTAAATGAAAGCTTTTACGAGTTTGGAACTGTTGTTTCAATGGTTTTTGTCAATCCATATTTTCGACACATTGCTCGTAGAACTGACGGCCATTGGAGTAAAAAAGAGTCGTTGATGAGGGCAGCACGTGACCGCTAGTTGTGGAAATCTTGTGGGGGGGGGGGGGGGGGGTTATTCAGCTGTGGACGTTCTTTGGATGATATGACGATGATATTTTCGACGTCAGATTTTGGTACAGTTGAGTACTGAGCCGTGGTCGCTCACCATCTTGCGTCACCAAGGGCAATGGAGAGTGTTATGCCCGGAGTTTCCCTGCGAGATCGAATTAAAAATAAGTCGATCCCCAAAAGAACCAAGGTAACCGACATTCCCCGAGAATTGCAAAACTTAAGTGGCAATGGACGGGGCACATTGCTCGTAGAACGGAAGGCCGATCGATGGGGCAGAACGTTCTCGAGTGGCGATCACGTACCGGAAAATGCAGCGTGGGCAGACCCCACAGGATCGACCGACGACCTGGTGAAGGTAGCGGTAATCTGCTGGATGCGAGCAGCGGAGCCCGGTCGTTGTGGCGATTTTTGGGGGAAGCCTACGTTAGATTACGTTGTCTTGGCTACATATCAAGCTACAAATATCCAGTTTACGCTGGTCTCTTATCGTACCGAAAGCCTATACAATGCCAGATCAGCTTATACTGGAAATGTATAGTTCAATGTCTAGCCGTGCGTACATAGTAATACGTATATTACAAGCTTAAGATACCTTATAATAGGTAAGCGGAAACATTAGAAGATATTTTAACCCTGAAAAGTAGGCAGCAAGGTTTACTTCGCTACGCCGCAAAGTACATATTTTTCCTTAGTGACGTACTTCACTTTAGACACACTGTTTTCCGGTTAGCTAATGTAATTACTGGGCATAAGATCCCAAATAACATCATGCCTCGGGGGGTAGTGTGGTGTCACGCGGGACTAGTGCTGGGTAGTATTACAATTATTATGGGCAGGCATGGTGATTTTCTCACCTCGTCAACATGTATAAAAAAAGCATACGCTTGCGCATCTATTCGAGAACATACACGGGTGACACGAATGCACACTAACTAGAAATAAAGTTCTAGATCTTTCAAATGGCAAAACGCAACGACATTGATGTGTATATGTGCTATTCCAAACAAAAATATGTTCGATGATACGAGAAGGCACTACAACTGCGTTCCAATTTAGGTTATCATAACTGGATTACACTATTTTCGACAGTGTTATTGGAAGAGATCCGTCCGTCATTAACAGCGCATTTAGTGTGTAATTAATTGAAATGACAGATAAGAGACTAATGTCTCGTGACGAGCGCAGTGAGGTGCCACGCAGGATAATCCTGGGTAGCATTACACTTATTAAGGGCAGATGTGATGCTTAGCACCATCCAAAGTACTTGATGTCACATCACTAGGTATAAAAAATAGCCGTGGAGGCCGTCCTGCCGCTCTTTGGAGCCTGGCTCAGAAGAAGCGAGCGCGTCACCTACCGCCTGACGCAGGTGCTCACCGGGCACGGTTGTTTCGGTGCGTACCTGCACAGGATAGGACGTGAAGCCACAGCACAATGCCACCATTGTGATAGCGACCAAGACACCGCACAGCACACACTCGAGGCGTGCCCTGCGTGGCCGTCGTGCGGCGGATCCTGGTCGATCGGATCGGGCAAGATCTCTCTCTGCCAGCAGTGGTGTCGGCTATGTTGGCAGAGCAGGAAAACTGGAATGCAGTGGTCTCCTTCTGTGAGAGCGTCATGCTCCAGAAGGAGACCGCAGAGCGGGATCGGGAGAGGGCCGATCCCGCTCGAAGGAGGAGACGGCGCCGGGGTAACAATGGCGCCTAATTCCCATACGCCTGAAACCCCCTGCCATTGTTATAAGGCGGGGGCCCTCTGGGTTCTCGGGTGCGTAGATTGGGGAATCTACGTGCCCACACCGAGCGACCCAAGAGAAGACGGTAGCACGCATGTGGTCACGCGCTGCCGTGGGACGCTTTGGGGGATCCTTTACAATCCCCCCGGTGGGGTCATACGAGTGATCATACGAGGACCTGGAGCCTCCCTTAGGTGCCGAAGATGACCGCTCCAGTGGTATTAGCCGGTAGGAGTACGGCATACCCCTTCGCCCTTCCCTGGGGTGAAGGAAATTCATGAAGAATTTCCACAGGGCATTAATAAAAAAAAAAGTATAAAATAACATCCAGCTTTTAAATGTGTACCTATATGGCTGATAATAGCGAGTCGGACCCTAAGATAGGTACTCAGTAATGTAGAATTTTTGTCTGTAAACAAACCCAGGAAGACACAAGGGAAATCCTAGGGGAAATTAAAAAAAAAACGACATTATTTTCGGGACAAATTGGGTGTGTACATAGACTATGTAGCAAGCAAACATAAAAACGAAAATAATGTAATATCAATGTGTGTTGGCAATTTCAGCCCGGTATATCCAAATGCTGTGTGGTGCCAGCTACTAATAGCACCAACCCATCTCATCCCTTGGGTGTTGTAAAAGGCGACTGGGATTAACCGGAGGATGGGCAGCAGCGTCCTTCGAATACATCAACAACTCAACTGCGATCGCCAACCCGCCTGCTAAGCGTGGCGATTATGGCAAAAGCCACTAATGAGCACACAACACACCCATATCGGTCATTGTAGTGATCTTTGTGGGAGGCCTATGTCCAGCAGTAGACTTTATTAGGCCGAAATGATGATGATATCCAAGTTTTGTTAAATTCTGTGGTGTCTCAGATTGACTAAGAAAGTAAAAGTTGAAAATGCCAGATTGATACATGCAAGACTTTAACTTAACCCACAACCCAGTATGTCACATTATTATATTGATTCTCAGGCTGGTATACCACTATCCAGTATTGTCCAATATTTGATAAAATTTCTTTGTCCAAGATTTGATATTTGACAGATGGTATATTCACTTCCAATTACTTTAATTTAATAATGTATGTGTCATTAAATATTGCTTTCATATACAAGTTATTTCTTTTTGATTGAAAATAAAAATTGTAACATCTTTTATTTGATTGAATCATCAAAATTCTTTGATCAAATCATTGGATGAGTGGCATCACACCCTTAGTTAAGTGTGATATGTTAAATAAGGGGCCTAATCATCTTCTATTAATATGTCTGGTTCAGTTAAAGTGGTTTATTCAGATTGTATTATTTATTATATTATAATAACTGTGACTGGTGTCATCATGGACGAATAAATCAAAATATTTCACCATACTACAAAGTATCATTGCAATCAATCTGAAGTCCATCTCATTAGGTAGATAGTCTAATGAACTGTGACAAGGTTGACGCAGTGGCTAAGAAATTCGCTTACAGAAGGCTTATCATGAGCTCTTAATATGAGTCAGTAGAAGACTGTATAGGTTTTCCATACAATCCAAGATCAACCTATACTGGAAATGTATAGCTCATGGTAAGGTTCTAGATATGTTTCAGATCTGGGTATTTATGCATGTTAGATTTATGTCTGTAAACTGTACCCACAATACTGGAGAAATGCTAGGGCTGGGTAACACTTAATAACAACTCAAATTATATTAACTCACACAAGCAGTCCTTGGCCTCCTTCTCATACTTTAATAGATTGAAGACATTTTTAATTAATTTAAATACTAAGACGGAGAACATGTCAGTCCAGTTAAAGCTTGGTTATAACATGTATATTCTGCTTAATAAAGAGGCATCAACCTTTTTAAAACATTGATGCAGATTTATGATTGATCTGATTAGCTTAGTTATGTATTTAGTTATGTATTTGTTTTTACTGTTATCAGCCTAAATTATATTTCTAACAGTAACATCAATACTTTGCACCCTCTTTGCCCTTATGTTTCTTTAGAATGCCATAAGGCTCATTAGATAGAATCACACATGGCCACAGTAATTCCGATCCTGCATATACTATACTTGCGTCATATTGTATGTAGTTTAGTTAAAAGCATACTTATTAAAGAACTTTTTACTTACTTATTAAAGAAATGTAGGTAGTCTACAAAAAAAGGATCAAACACACTGTAGACAACAATGTGTAATTTATTTAATGCACTTACTATGCATGTAATGAGGTTTCATATCCTATTATAAAATGGCTGCATTCATGCAACAGCTATTTTGTTATCATATTTTTATTCTGTTCTTGTTTTATGTTCAAAGGGTCATATTTATTTATAACTGTACCATACAGTGGCACTGATGAAGTTGATAGAGTGGTGATTGAGAACCTTTTGAGTGAACAGAATACTAGTACCTGTTTTTTTGTTTTTTTTTTTATTGGTGCCCAGTGGAAATTCTTCATGAACTGCTTTCACCCCGGGGAAGAGCGAAGGGGTATGCCGGACTCCCACTGGCTAAAACCACTCGAGCAGTCATCTTCGGCACCTAAGGGAGGCTCCAGGTCCTCGTATGATCACACTAGGGCTCAGAATACTAGTACCTAATGTACAAAACAATGCCATATTTCAATGTTTTCTATGAAAATGAGTAAAATGCCTGATGGAACATTGGACTGTTATTGATTAGTGGTTTTGCTTGTATCAGGAGAACTAGTGATAGGCAGATATCATTAGAATTCAGCAGTAACAGTAAGATGGCATTTTCCATTGTAGCATGCAATAAGATTGATATGTACATTACAACTAATACGTGGGTACTAGCTATTGTTATAAATTAATATATATATCTCTCTCCTTTCTTCCTGTCCATCCAAAGGTTGTCTGGAAGAGATCGCCCTGTGCGATAAGACCGCCAGTTGTACATGTATCTTTTAAAATATTTATCTCTATGTATTATGTGGAGTACAATAAAGAGTATATAAATAAATAAATAAATTATAAGATGGCACATATTTCGATAAGATCTTTAAAGCAGCTATAGAGATAGCAGAACAGAGCTTTAAGCTCTTGGACCCTTATTAAAAATGTAAAGATGACAAACAAAATTGTAATCTAAAGATAGTTGAATTTCCATCATGGGCCATTGTGTACTGCTACCGGAGCCACTCGCTATACAACTGTTATAAACTGCTCAAATAGATCAGAATGACTGCAGATTCCAATACAAGCAGATTTTGAATTACTAGCCATAGAATACAGTCAATAAATAATATCGAAGAAAATAACATATAAATTTTTCTTTTTAGTTTAAATGTTACCTACATCACGAAATTCGAAGTAAATCGTACTACCATAGCACATCTCTAATAGCAATCAAACCTCGATGCAGATAACCTCCACGTAAAAAAAGGTTAGACCAAAATATAATAAAAAGATTGCGACATGAAGGTAATCAGCCAATTACAATGATGACGTATGGAAATAGAAGGACAATGTAAAGTGTACCTAATACGTAATATGTGCCGTTTAATATTTGGCTTGACCAAATATTTTCTTCGGTGTAATGTAGATCTAATTACGTATTCGTTAATAACAAATAACGATCAGTAAGAAGAAAAAAATACTTACTAGTAGTTTTTCTCTTCGACAGCGGGTGGCTCTAAACCAGCAACATCGTAGTAATTCGTATAATTACTACTAATACTACTACTAAAATTTAACTGTTGTATTAACTTCGTCATCTTGATGAGTCGTAATTAAGCCTTGAAAAAACTTGGGAAGAAAAACACGGCTAGACCGTAAGGATCGCAGAAATTGCGTAGTTACTTGTATGCACGTACACGAACAGCGAGGTGTAAATTGATTTGATTTGATGATTAGTCAACTTGAAGTGCGGGCGAAAGGTACTAACTTGATAGTTGTGTAGTACACTGTTTACATACAAAACACACGTGGTTGGAGCCGTCTGAATTTGGTCGCATATCATATTTTTTCCGTAATGGCCACCGGATGTGTGACGTTTCTGTTCTCGATAATTACGTTCCGTTATACGTATAATGTAAAGTTTTTAGATAGGTACTTGAAGTAATCGGAGATATAATTGTAAATTTGTTTGAAAGAATGTGGTTATTGTTTATATAATAAATAAAACATGCAATATATAGCTTCAATTAACTGTTCTCAATCATTGTTATGGCGTATAGGTAAAAAATCTAAGAACCAATACTCTATTAGACAACCATTAGTTGCTAGGGAAAACGTTCCGTACTTTCAACCAACATAGACTGCAGTGAAGTTAGCCGCAGCGCAATCGATCGGGCCGCGCCGTACTGCGTCATAACAATTGGTATCGATTTAAAACTTACCGATTTTGAAAAATTAACGAAGGCATACTACTCGTTGGGGGCTCAATATTTCTTAATATTTGTTTTTGTATCATATAACTGGATGCCGGTAAGGCATATAACGTCATAACTTCACTTTAAGTTTACACTTCACTGAAATAAGATCTTCCAATTAAGGATTTCTTTGTTTTTTTACTTTGTCGCACATTAATATCGATTAAACTTATGTGGTTTTTCCTAGATTCTGGTAGGGACCTAGTTAACGACATTCAGGCTCTGCGGTGAATTCACGACTATCGCTGAGTTAGTCGCCGCAGCGACGGTATAATACTATATAAGTAGAAGAACCTCCTCCCTCTATTTTTAGGGTGTATGGGGCGGTCTACACGGGTGGATGTTGTTAGAGGAGTTACTTCGTTAAATAGGGATTGATAGTACAGGACTTAAGAAATGTTATAAATAATATTTTGAATTTGTAGCATCAAAAGGTACAGTACTTCAAAACAGATATATCTGTACTCTATATATATACTTTGTTAAAACAGATTTATCTTCACACTGTATACTATGGTATGATGTCCTTTTGTAACAAAATTATAATTCTTGCTACTCTTCAAGAATAGGAAAACACAATGCCGAATTTGAAAAAGGTACTAGCAAGGTCGTGGGGTTATGTCCTTTGGGATGAGTAAAGAACCAACCGAGTGAAATAAATAAATAAAAGAGACTACCATTATTGATCTGTAAAATTAAAATGAGCGGAAAAGATCACCACAGGAGAGGACCATAGCCTACTCATTAAGGGACAGTAGATACAGTTACAACTTGAGCAACCTCGAGCTGAGTCAGTAAATACTTTGGCTGATGACCCACCGATGCTTCGGAGGGAATGGGTTAGCTAGTGAAATAACTGGGTATCAATGACTAAATGACGGATGTTTCGAGGTGACAAGCGCAGGACTACTCCCCCGTAGCATTGCAATTGTTATGGGCAAGCGTGATACTTGCTACCATGCAAATAACTTGCTCGTCTCGTCACTGGGTTGTTTAGAGTATAGTAATGGCTCCTTCTATTTAGGGATTCCAGCGTTTTCCCGCTGATTGCTCTATTCTCCTTGAACGCTTACGAGACCATCTATCTAAAACAATCAGTAGTTTTCACATTTTAACTTATCTGCAATGTTTCGATGTCGTCTGTAATGTTCTCATTGAACTTTTTCGTTTCGACTATCCTGTGGAAATGAAATGAAGTGTATGTTACTCTATGCAAAGTTTAAATCTAGCTCAAGATGGCGTTTATTCTCCTACATGCCATTTCGTATAGCGATTTGGGTAGTCTCCTTTATTCTTACCATTAATTTAAACTCAATAGTAAAAAAAAGATAATACATAGTAATAATTTGGTTAATCATATAACACCTGTGTTATAATGCTGGTACGTTTTCACAAGTATATTTATCTCCAAAAGAAGTTTTATCGTTGCTAGAATATTTATACTTACTTTGTCATCATCATCATCATCATCATATCTTCCAAAGGACGTCCACTGCTGAACAAAGGCCTCCCCCATAGATTTACACAACGTCCAGTCAAATGGTACACGCACCCAACGGCTCCCAGCGACCTTAAACCAAACCCAAACCTTCACCAGGTCATCCGTCCATCTCGTAGGAGATCGTCCTACGCTGCGTTTTCCAGTGCGCGGTCTCCACTCAAGAACCTTTTTGCCCCAACGGCCATCAGTTCTACGAGCAATGTGCCAATTCGTTTTTAAGTTATACTTAATAAATTTAACGTATTAAGCTCTATTCATAACACTGACGCGGCAGAATACTGAAGGTTAACTTTAATAAGTCCACGACTCGCGTGGTGCAGTGCCACAAACAATTAAAATTGCATTGTGTCTCGCAGCCGGCGATATTAACGTGTGTAAGATAATATGACCATATTTACACGTTGTTTAGCCATTGGTTCGCTGGCTTAAATAGGCCACCCTATCTCTTCCTGATTTTGACATAGGATGCGATTATCATAATGTAGGTATATATATATATATATATAGAGCAGTAAGGGATCTGTGTCGCATAGGCCGAAATGTCGCATAGGAGAAAGGACGCCCAGTTGTCACAATTGCGGAGACTGCCCGGAGCACACGGCGCAGCACATGTCAGAGTAGTGCCCAGATAGGGCAACGCAGCGCCGTGATCTCGTCGCGGCCGTCAAAGTGACCTCTCGCTTCCGGCCGTGGTTCAGTCCATCGTCCGGAACGGGAGAGCGTGGGATGCCGTCGCCTCCTTTTGCAAGGAAATGCAAGCAAAGGAGGCGGCAGAGCGGAGATGGGAGGAGACCACCTCTGATCCCCGTCACAGAAAACCCGGCCCGGCACAGGAGCCCGGCATGCCCCCCGCCCTTTCCAAGGCGGAGGAAGTCCAAGAGGATTTCCCCACGTTAAAAAAAAGATCAGACGATAGTCGTCCGTGTGATATTTAGTTGCATGTAACCAGACTGGGAGGCAACCCCAACGTATTTTGGCAATGGTGGGTTATTAATGTTAGGCAGAATGCGTTTTATTGAAAATATTGCAATAACAACTTCTAGCCTAATAGCGTTACGAAAAATGTTTTAAAAATCTTTCTCTCATCGACGGCGTAACAATGAACATTGTTGAAATGTCAAAATGCCAGCGGATACGAGTGCGAGTATTCAGCTAATTATCGGAGTGACTAAGCAATTGTCTTTATTTGCTAGAGTTACGAATTCGATAAAGCTGATATCACTAGGGATTGCTCACTTGTAAACGTCAGAGAACTTGCCGCGAGAATGGACGCAACAAACTAATCAATCGCTGATATTTTAGGTAAGGATCCTAGATAGTTGATGGGGTCTATATTTTAAACCGTTCGGCAGTGGACATCCATTGGCTGATATGACGATATTTTAAACAGTAAATTTTGTTCGTGGATTCGTCAGTCAACAGAACATTAACCGTTTGGGTTTACTATAAACTTCGGGATATTAATCCCTGCTAATTCACTCTAAGTCAGCAAAAGGTCCTACTAAAAGTTAACGATGACATAATGGAGAGGAACTTTTCATCAAAGCTATTGCCGATTAATTACCGTCAAAGTTAATACGGCCTTCTTAAAGCAACGCCGACGAGTGCCTTGCAAGGCTTGAATTGCGTCCTGCGTGGCTTTTCTGTAAGAACTCATGAATAAACTCATTTCTGAATCCGCAGTGAAATCTCTAATATCGTTTTTGTTTACTACTTTTCACTACGGATTTATACGTTCTATTGCTTCACTAGCAAACCTACTTCTGAATCCGCAGTGAAATCTGTGATTTCGTATTGGTTTTACCACTTTTTACACTCAGAGTTCAGAAGTGAGTTTGCTAGTGAGTTATTACAGAATAGCACTGCTGGTTACTAGAGAGATCCATCTAAATGAATTTATAAACTTCAAATATTATGTTCATAGAATAGAAATTGGCATATGAATAATAATAATGAGGAAAAATCCGCTTACAAAAACTGCAGTAGAGATAGAGCACGAACTTTGAAGACTTATTCTATTTTTTTCTCTGTTGTCGCTTTACCAGTTATCACCTAGTGTGTACCATGCCGAAACCGTCGCACACGCGCAGTGGATCCCGTGACGTCATGATGTTTACACCCCCGCTCTCACATTCGATTGTTTTGTTCGTAAAGCGAAAATAGTCCTTATAGCGTTTTAAATAATAGAAAATAATACAACTAAATACTATATGTAGGAAATAACATATCATTTAGGCAAATAAGAAATTACAAATGCTGATAGGTGATGTTTATAGAATACAATACACAGGCGAAAGTACTTAAATTTTACCTTAAAGTACTTTGAATTTTGAAAGGCATAATATAAATAATAAATAAAATATTCTGTCGGTCTGCGGCTTAGTCATTTTAACATTATTGAACTAATATAATTAAAAATAAAAAGAGACTTATATTTTTAATAGCAGTAAAAAAACTGTATCCTTTAACACGATTTGGTCTACGTGACTCATTCCTTGCCCTCAGGCTTCGCCGCTTACGCCCTTTGTGTTTTTATTTTTGACTTACGCGATGATCGATTTATGCAAAACTTGATTGCGCAGTGGATATAAGCTCTTTTTATCGCGTAGCCTCGTTGGATTACTTAATCAGCAGATTTTTTGTTATTCATCATTATTAACCCATCTCATCCTGTGGGTGTCGTAAAAAGCGACTAAGGGATTAGTCGGAAGATGGCCAGCAGCGTCCTTCGAGTACATTTATTACCTACTTAATTGCGATCGCCAGTCCGCCTGCCAAGCGTGGCGATTATGGCAAAATCGCCCAATGGCCACACCACACAATCCTAGACCGGTGGTTGTGGCGATGCGTTGGAGAGACCTATGTCCAGCAGGGGAAGTTTTTTCGGCTGAAATAGTGATAATAACGATAGTACGGGCTTAAAAACAAAATTGTAGACAGTGTAGTAGACTAAAAACGTGGTCCTTGAATGAAACAACGTGGCAGTTGAATTTCCAGGAAATGAATTGGGTCAGTGTTCTGTGCATATAGGTTACAGCTTGGCGCATAATAGCTATACAAAATAGTATTGGTAGTTAGTCGGCACATTAATTCGTAGAAAACATTATGTGCGAATATATCATGTACATAAGCTCACTCAGCTAAACCCCGACATAATAAATGTTTAAGTTATAGTCAATGTCATTAAATAGCGATTATGCGTAATGAGAGTCAAACAATCATCATCATTTAGGCCGAATGAAGTCCACTGCTGGACACAGGCCTCCCCCAAAGATCACCACAACGACCGATATGGCTGTGCTGTGGGCTCAATGGGCGGTTTTGCCATAATCGCCATGCTAGGCAGACGGGTTGGCGATCGCAGTTGAGTTGTTAATGTATTCGAAGGACGCTGCTGCCCATCCTCCGGCTAATCCCTTAGTCGACTTTTACGGCACCCACGGGAGGAAATGGGGTGGTGGTATTCTGAGCCGGCACCACACGGTATCAAACAATAATGATACTGAATTATCAGATACTGGGCGAAACTATAATTATAATTCTGACAATGTGACAATTCTTACTTCACCTAATCGAATTACTAATCCATAATAATCACATTGACCGGTCATTATCTATGATCGCTAATTCATTATAACTGTAACCTATACACATTTTAAGGCACATTGTGCATAATCTATATCCATACAAATAAATAAAACTGAAGTGTCTGTTTGTAATGTCAAAATAACAGCTTTTTACTAAATGCATATGAAAGTATATGCGGTACATAAAACAAAATAACAATTTTTTTTTGTCTGTATGGATGTCTGTTTGGTAATCTCCGAAACGGCTGGACCGATTTTGACGGGACTTTCACTATCAGATAGCTGATGTTATAAGGAATAACTTAGGCTACTTTAATTTTAGAAAAATAATTAGGGTTTCGCGAAAAAATATAAAATCCTTGAAATCCAATATATACATACATATATCCTATTTCAAGTGTCTATGTCGAAGAATTTCTTTTAAATTAAACGCGGGTGAAATCGATTAGAAAGCTGAAGCGGCAGTGGGCTGGCCATATTAGTCGTAGAACCGACAACCGTTGGGGAAAACGTGTTCTTGAGTGGAGACCGCGTCTTGGTAAACGTAGTGTAGGACGCCCCCAAGCTCGGTGGAGTGATGACCTGCGCAAGGTGGCTGGCAGTAGCTGGATGAGAGTAGCCGAGGATCGCGATCAGTGGCATGCACTTGAAGAGGCCTATGTCCAGCAGTGGACTGCGATAGGCTGATGATGATGAAACCGCGGATCCTAGCTAGTTCTTAATATGATGTTAATCAACTTGAAATTTATTGGATTTCATTTTCTTTGTGGAATACATCTCAACTAGGTACATATCTATTCTTTAACGGCTGTATGATTGCGTGATGAAGATGATGATCTGGCCGGACTATACAACGATGGTTTGCCTATGGTCAGAGAATGGGAATTGAAAATTTACCAGAATCAAAACCACCTCCATCATTTCAGCCGAAAAACGTCCGCTGCTGGACAGAAGCCTCACCCAAATATTATGTGCTCATTGGGGGGTTTTGCCATAATCGCCACGCTCGGAAGACGGGTTGGCGATCTCAGTTGTTATAATTGTACTCGAAGGACGCTGCTGCCCATCCTTCGGCTAATCCCATAGTCGCCTTTTACAACACCCACGGGATGAGATGGGGTGATGGTATTCTTAGCCGGCACCACACGGCGTAAAACCCACCTTAACTGTTTACTAATATGTTTTAGCAACTTGTGCTTTTATAATCGTTGTGATTGAATAAAAAAACATATTTGTATGTCTTTACATTTCAATTTATTTATGTTAAATATAATGATAAGCGTCTATAGAATAAATTACTACCGTATCGTATTACACTAATGAACTTAATTAATAATAATTATAACAGGACTTTAACTGTTTGATGATTCTGTCTACATTTATGTCTAGGCAAAAATATTCATATACATCCTGATAAGTTATTTTGAAATTGGCCCGATTGTGCGACGTGTATTGACTATGTCTTTGTCACAATACACTGATTAAATAAATAAATACATATTACAACGCGGCAGAAACTGGCTTTATCTCACGCGCGTTTTGTTACAATATAATTTCAACACTACACAGCAATATGTACATGAAATGGTTTTATTTTACATTGCTATGCTTGACTTCGTATTAATTTGAACAAACTTCGAAGCTTTGTTAGGACTTGTATGAGTGCTTTGTAAGTAAAATAACATGGGCGTAGCATGAATTTGGGAGAGTTCCAAATATGGGGTGGGAAGAGACTTTGACTGTGCAATTTTATCCATTTATGAATCCTTACATGGGCTATGCTTGTATACGTTAGATACGTAAAAATGTAAAATATCTTGCCTATGTATAGAAACTAGTAACCTACTAATACTACGGTTACTAATGTAGTAAATATAACATTACTAATTGACGTACATTAAATAAAATCATGATAATTTCTCTTCAAACTAGCATGCAATAGTAACAACCTGACAACCATTTTAAACTTGCAATGTTGCATAAGACTTACGTGGTTATTTATGAGTACTATTCTGCGAAATCCTTTTAATTCGGACGACTCCTAAAATATATTGGATTACAAACAGCAAATTTATGTTATGGTAAAACGTTAAATGCTATTTACGAGTATTTCCTGAAAATAACAGATTGTCAGATTTTGGGTTGTTAAAGTCAGTCAGCCTTTTAAGGACGCAAAGGATCGAGCAAAGCACTGTATAAATTAGTTTAGAATAGAAGATAGGAGGCAGGATCAACTGCGCGTTTTTCACTTTATCGACATTAAGCTTATCCTGCAAAATATTACAATCTTAGAAACCACTACAAACTAGTCACAAGAGAATATGTTAATTTATCTTGCAATATAAATTACATTATGGTAAGTTAGTTCAAATTTAAAATTATAATAGAATAAATACTTTTTGAGAGACTAGTTACTGTATAACAGTAATTAGTATCATAAAACTTCCACTTAATCCCTTTGTCAAACTGAATCAGATGGCCAATTTAGAAATGTAAAAAGGAACTAAGGCGGTAATTGTAATTTTTTTCAACAATTTTCCATATAATTGCATAAGGGATATAGTTTTAGGTTTAAAAAGTATTGCAACTGTATCATCCGAATCTACCTGACTTATAGAATTTGGTACTATATTGCTACAAGGCAGATTTTCTAAATTAAACTGTGAATTCTTAGCTAACGTGTTTAGGGTAAATTTCACCGAATTGTCACATAATGCATCTCTGGGCATTCGAAAACTTGCAGTCTCTTCCAGAATATCAGATGCTCTCTGACAAGGAATATTGAACATTGATAAACTTGACATAGGGTTTGTTCCAGTTTGAGTAGAAACTGAGTTTCCTAATTGTCTCTGAGATTCAATCAGTGGAGGATTAAATTTTTTTGTGCATACATTTTTTGGTCGGCATATTGGTATCTTAACTGGTGTCTGCGTTTCTGAAGACTGATTCTGTTCTTTAAATTTAGCTAAAGCTGCGTTTATTTTAGATAATATCCGGCTATAGTCAGCAGTTACATTTTTGGTTGCAGCTGTTTTATTCATCATTACTAACTTATCAAGCATGTATGTATCATCAATCACTTCATTCGAGGATTTCTGTCTTTCTTCTAAAATACTGTCAAGATTTGGCATCGATAGATTTTGTAACATATCTTCAGGCTCTTTCATTTTTTCTTTGATTTCTTCTAACATTTTTGCAGACTCACTTTGTTTGTTATCGAATTCATCGGAGAGAAGGAAATTTATTATTTTGACCACGTTAAAAAGTTTCTCTTTTTTGATGTTAGAAGTGTTTTTGATCATTTGTAATGCTGGCAAGAGTTCTTCCCATTTCGAATTGGTACAAGTTGAAGGTGATGTAGACTTTGAGTACTGAATGATCACTGGTGCTGAAGATGGCATAACCGAATCCGTTGTTTGTGTTGTAGCTTCCTGTAAGAAGATTGCTTAAATGGTTTCTGATTTTTAAATAATTGTATATTATAGTGAATTGATATTGATATTAGTAGCTGGGCGTCGCACCGTTAGATGCGTGTGACATGTAATCGGTCGTTGTAGAAATCTATGGGCGAAGCCTTTGTTCAGCAGTGGACGTCAATCGGCTGATATTAAGCATGAATGATGAAATCGATATTGTTACTAATAAATGAAAACTCGTGATACTAAAAGTTCTGAACTTAAATGATTACTTAGTGATTAATGTAATTATCAATTTATAACAAAAAAAAAATACCTTTCATCAAAATACTTACACTCAAGATCACGTGAAACACAAGCAGTAGTCCAGTTTTTGTCATTTTCTACCACAATCAAACCTAAACACAGGTAGGTACACAACGGACTTCAATAAATATTTAGTTATCAATAAATCAATTGATTACTATCGCAAGTTTTTGTATATAACTTTTATCGATTGCAACATAGCAATTTCATTTATCGTTATGACATTACAAATATTTGTTTCGCATCACTACTTGATAAAAATCACAATGCCATCGGAATATAGTCAATACAAAGTTATTTTTATCTAATTACTGGAATACCTTATCATATTAAAAGAAAGAGTAAGTTAATAATAAAAGCATAAACATTTATGAACGATTATTTCATTACAATAATAAAAACTTTTTTTAAACCGATTATATTTATATCGCGAACCTAACGTTACGTGCTATAACGTTACGAACAGTTTTTGTGGTCGCATGATGACAGTCATCCTATATCCGTCCATCCATCTATTTATTTATATACTCTTTATTGTACACCGCATAATATATAAAAGATAAACATTTCATAAAGATACATGGATGACAAGAATGGGCGTACAACCTTTGGATGGACTGAGAAAAGTTTAGTTATGGACGGGTCCAGACTAGAAAACTCTTTCATAGACACTACCAAAGATAAACATCCAATAACGAACATCTGTATTATCAAGTCAACACCGAGGACGGCAGTGTAGCGTCGACTAAGCAAGATGTTTTGAGAGAGATTGAGAACTTCTACCGACAGCTATACACCTCGGTGACTATACCTACCATTGGCTCTGACAAAGACCCGCGAGCCAAATTAACCCGAAACTATACCGAAGATAACACGGACATCAGCCTGTACGAAAATAGGATGGCCTTCAAACAGCTGGAGTTGTTGGTGGTGGTGACGAAATTACGACAAAGCTTCTTATTATAAAGTGTGACACTTCATTATAAAGTGTGATTCGATTAACACCAAATCTTATCGCAGCTGTGGCAATCTACTCCCTCTTTTTGAAGGCCTCTATAGCGTTCTCCATTTGATCAGGAGAATAATTTTTTTGGCGCCATCTGAAATAAAAATTAAGGCCCAGTTATGGACATTATGAAATACCTATTCATAGACATTTTGTCCATTACTTCTCTCTTTAGGTAAGTCATTCGATTTTAATACGTATCAAAACCAGTAATTAACAAAGCGTCAAAAAATATATATTTATAAATTTTCACATTTTGGTTAGTGAATTGTATTGCTGATTCTATCATCTTTACCTAAAAAAACGTAATACCGCATTATACAACATATGTACAATATTTGTAGAAAATAATACTCACTTTCCTAACGATTCCTACAGCAAAAAAGATACCAAATCGATAAAATGCGTGAAATTAATAATATTAGAGGAACTTACAAACTGTATAAATAAAATTTGGAACGTGGAACGTTTCCCGACAGTCTCAAAATTGCCAAAGTCACTCCCATTTATAAATATGGAAGTAATTCGGAACCAGGGAATTATAGCCCCATATATGTTTTGCCGGTGTTGCCAAAAATTTTTGAACGTGTATTATACTACCGTCAAAGTCAAAGTATTTTATTTCAAAACTTATGAAACCTCAGAATCTAAGTTCTCTATCTCGATGAATATACGGGCACAAAGCTTACTTTTTGAAAAACAATACGGCTTTAGGGCAAAATCCAATACGCTTTCTCCAACAATAGATCTAATAACGAAAATTAAACTAACTATCGACAAAAATCAAGTAGCATTGGGAATTTTTATAGACCTGAAAAAAGCCTTCGACACAATTAGTCATAAACTAAACGACATTGGGATCACTAGCACTGCCTACGAATTTTTTAAATCTTACCTCGAAAATCGTACCCAAGTGGTTAAGATCAATGATACCCAAAGTAACCCTAAAGTTGTGAGTTTTGGCATTCCACAAGGATCGATTTTAGGGCCTCGTTTACTCCTAAGTTATATCAATAATATCCACGAAATTGGACTAAGGGGCGACATGTCGTTGTACGCTGATGATACAGCATTATTCTACTGTGGATACTCAATAGACGTTGTTATGTGTGACGCTCAGGATGATCTGCGTCTTTTTAATGTGTGGTTTCAGTGCAATCTTCTTACTATAAATATATCCAAAACAAACTATATCATATGCGCTGAAAAAAATAAAAAAATATCTAACAATTCACCATTAACCATAAATAATCAACCAATCAAAAAAGTAGATCATGAAAATTCATCATTCATCATCATTTCGGCCTAATGAAGTCCACTGTTGGACACAGGCCTCCCCCAAAGATCATCACAACCACCGATATGGATGTGTTTTGAGCTCGTTGGGGGGTTTTGCCATAATCGCCACGCTTGGCAGGCGGGTTGGCGATCGCAGTTCAGTTGTTAATGTACTCGAAGGACGCTGCTGCCCATCCTCCGACTAATCCCTTAGTCGACTTTTACGACACCAATGGGAGGAGATGGGGTGGCGGCATTCTGAGCCGGCACCACACGGCAAAGCCGGCACCACACGGTTTAATTTTGGACCACCACCTGAACTGGAAACCGCATATTGAAAAGATTAGGTTAAAATTAACCTCTCTAACGGGAGAGTCGTCCGATGCTTTCCACGCCAAATACCCTACAATATATATATAACACTCTTATAAAGCACCACTTGGACTACCTAATAGAAGTAGAAGTGGGGTACAGCCGCTAAAGCTAATCTTGAAATACTGCAAACGGCCAGAAATAAGTTAGTGAAGACACTTTTTCACTACGATTATAGTACACGAACACAAAAAATATATAAAGAAAGAAAGCTAATGAATACATCACAAACATACATGTAGAATAATTGCATGTTTATACGCAAAACACTAAATAAATACATACACACACAAATCAAATTTACAAAAAAACACCAAATTACAAAACATTAGGCTTAGAAATACAAATCACATACAACTTCACAAACCACGCACCAACTATGGTAAAAATCTTATGTATGAAAAGACGTTTGACATTATAATATCTGATTGTCTATTGGTTATGTTTCAGTGTTCCTAGCTTAAAAATATGTATACGAATTGTCATCACACCGCTTTAGAAAAAAGTGTCCATTATTAGGTCTTGTTCATTACTGTGCCGTCATCCTACCGAATAACGTTGTTTGACTGTTTGTCTGATAGCTGGTTGTCTAGTGTTCAATATTAAACAGTAGTGTCTTATGTATCATCATCATTTCAGCCGAAAACCGTCCACTGCTGGACAGAAGCCTCCCCCAAACATTGCCACAACGACCGGTAGGGGTTTGTGTTGTGTGCTCATTGGGGGGATTTTTCCATAATTGCCACTCTTGGCAGACGGGTTGTTTTTCATTTATTATGGGCATTGGACGAACCATCAAGCAGACGGGTTGTCTTATGTAACCACAAACTAATTAATCGTCCATCTCATCTATGTCCAAGGCTTCTCTTTTTTCTCAGGAACGGGCAGAGGTACAAGTTATCAGTAGAAATTTATATCAAATACTACGGTCTCTTGGAGGTGTAAAAAAATTCATGCTGTTAAGCCAGCGCAATCAAAAGTTGCGGCATTATACGTCACATATTATTATACTCGCAAACACACTCATCAAAATCAATACATCTGGCTAGAGTACATCCGGCTGTCCGACAACCATGAAATTTAGCAAGCAGCAAGGTCTCACAGCACAAGTAAAGGACAAATACGAAGATTGTTAATTAGAAGTTATATCAAATAAAATAAAATAAAATTGTGATCGCAAATATACTTACATTTGCAGGAAGAGCATCGACCGTGATGACTTTTTTCTATTGCAAAGTTAAGTTTGTCGTTCAATCCGACTTATCTCGTCGATAGAGCAATGATTGGTGCTTGCCTTACCTATAAATTATTTTAGTAAGTTACCAATGTCTTGCCATGATTGATATAAAAAAAAAAGTAAAAATCGTCGAGACTCGACTCCCGGGATGAATGAACTATCTATATACAAAATTATGTTGCTATGGAACTCTCAATGCGCGAGTTATACTCACATTTGTGTGGTAACTTGATGACAGTTCTCTTCTTTAAAAAAGTTCCACCATTTTCAGTCATAAAAATGCATATATTTTTAATCTATGAGTTCCGTCTGTTAAGCCTAAGAATCTTCTAAAAAAGTTGTTTTAATATTCACTCAATCGATTAGTGGAAACAGCATCAAATACGTTACATAGTATTCGGTTGAATTGGGAACCTCCTTTTTGTGAAATCGGCATACACATTTTTTCCTACTTAGGATTTAATTAGAAATGTGATTGCGTTCTTATTTTATAATTTACTGTGGTTTAAATGTAATTTAAATTTCGAAATTGTAATTCATAAATTCAATGTTTTCAAATTTTCCACGCTCACACTTAGGTCATTAATATTTTTTCACTAAATCAAAAACATAAGTACCAGAATTGGTAGAATCAGTGTCGGCGTTGCTGAAATGTCACGAACAAACAACACTATATGTTGTAGGAAACCAGTTTTTCCTGAGAACCGCATAAGTCTACTTTTCTTTTAGTTCTGGGATCTTTAGAAATATTAAATATGAATTATGTTCTCTATTTATAAAACATTATTATAATTATTATCGATAAATATGTCGATATAAACTTTAGCTTAGAAGTGCATAGCATAGCTGCTTGAATAGAAAGAGAAGTATTGACAATTATCTAATGAGAGAAAGGGATATACATCAGCAGGCAGGCCAATATGTCTATCCAGAAATTGTCTCTAGGTTATCTCTAAATGTTCCACCCCGACACTCACGTTTGAGAAACCTCCTCCCCACTTCATATGCACGCACAGTTTACCGCCAGAACTCATTCATGTTACGTTCATCCAAAGCAATCAACCTACTCATTAAATCTGGTCACCCCTCATTTTATCTGTTTACAAGTAGCTTAACATCTATTAATACCATGATATCTAAAGACAATCTTGAATCCAATAAGCTATAAAAGCGTTGTATGTAAGTAATTTAACTAACCAATTTCTACTATTCACTATATACTCGTACAATATATTACACTTTTACTACTAATTGTGGAGGCTTGTAAATGGCTTTTCGCTATTTGTTTAATTTTTATATTTTTTGTATTGTTAGCTGTAAGCCACCCAAATAAAATAAAATAATATGGCGGTATGTTTGCGTCGCCCACCAGTTTTACTTGAGCCCTGCAATCTCATATTATTTTTCATAATCATTCAATCATTACGAATATTTCGTAATTACCGATGACAAGTTATACCATCTTTTTTATAGTTAGATGTCTTAGATGATGTTCCACGCCATTTAAACGAACAGGAAGGCATTTTGGCGAGTTATTTGTTCAAAAATATTTTAAAACGACTTACTACGACTAGATATGCATTTAAGCAGAAAGTTCGGAATTGCAAGTAATTAAAGCAATACCTTAGCAGAATCATAATAAAAACTTTTCTATGACTTATATAATAATTATGCATGTATTTATTGCTATTAGATATCTAAAAATAATTTAAACATATTGTAAGAATTATAAAATTGTAAAGTTGTCTTAAACATATTGCACTTGCCATGTTATCTCATTATCACCCTATGGTTGACTGGTAGAAAATGCCAAAGGCATTAAGGGTGAGATTTTAGAAACGAGTCTAAGCGTGAACTTACTCTTCCATCTGTCTAAACGCACTACTTACGCTCACAATTTTGACAGATGGAAGCGTAAGTTCACGCTTAGACTTGTTTCTGAATCTCACCCTAAGTCCGCCTTTGTACTGTAACTGCATAAAGTTTAAATAAATAAAACCTATTTATATTGATACGTGCGCAGAGATCTAATTTCTTGTCGGAACTAAAGTGATGAACGGTACATTCACCGCGGTCTTTTATAAGCTCCATAACGCGAATGTTTGGTATGCGGATGTGCACTGTACTTTTTTTATTGGGCTTCTCGCAAACATTTCTTGGAACCGGTCGTTTCTGGCGAAGCCAAAAGGCCTCCAGTCAGGTTTAAAATTATTATTTACAATCTAAGCAACTTACGCTAAGGACGGGACACGGATCTCGGCTTAGGGCGTTGCTGGGGATAACAAGCTGTTTGTGTGTTTGTTTTGGGGACAGCTGGAATTATTTAAAATGTATGAAGGGAATTTTAATTGAATTTGAGAGAGGGCAGCAGTGTCTCTTCTGTGGAACAGTAGCCAACCCGTCTGCCAAGAGAGGTGAGCAATGAAAAAATCCCCCCAAAATGAAGATACACGGCAACTGCGATCACCAACCCGCCTGACAAGCGTGGCGATTATGGCAATACCCCCCAATGAACACACAACACACCCATAACGGTTGTTGTGGTGATCTTTGGTGGAAGCTTGTGTCCAGCAGTGGACTTTATTCGGCTGAAATGATGAACCGGACATCTTATGAGGAGAGGAGGCTTTTGTTCAGGAGTGGACGTTTTTAGGCTGATGTGATGAAATTACTCTACACCAGAGGAATGGGCAGCAGCGTCCCTACTTAGCCATACTGCGCTCACCAACCCGCATGCCAAGCGTGGTGAGTACTGGCAAATTACCCCCAAAATTACAACGCAATTGTGGAAATCAATGGGGGAGGCCTTCGTTCAGCTGTGGACATATACATGATACAGATATTATGATGATAAGATGATGATAAAATTACACGATTTAAGCGGATCTTTAATTTTAAACCAATCTTTAGCTAAACAATAAGTAATTTCAACAACACTAAGGTTTCATCGCCATAAATTTTGAATTATCAATACAATTATTGTTATCGTACTAGGTTACTCCACACATTACAATTTTCCGTTCGTTATATAGAATTTAATTATACTGTCGATAATAATTAAATTTGTTAATTTATTATGAAATTTATTAGTATAAATAGTATGGAAGGCAAACGGTAAGTACATTCAAAGCTTGCTTTGAAGAACAACAAAAAAATGAAGTCCTTCGCTTTCGTTTTGGTGGTGGTGCAGGCAGTTCTCATCCAGGTAAGTAATTTTTACTTGTATATTTTGAAGGCTTTTTCGAGGATAACTGGTTCCTGTTGAGCATGGCTTATCATCATCACTATCATCATATCAGCCACAGGAGGTCCACTGCTGAACAAAGGCCTCACCCTTAGATTTCCATAACGAGCGGTTACTTACCGCCCTCATCCAACGACACCCAGCGACCTTACCAGGTTGTCTGTCCACCTCGTTGGAGGTCGTCTCACACTGCATTGTCCGGTGCGCGGTTTCTTTCCAGAACCTTTTTGCCCCAATGGTCATCAGTTCTACGAGCTATGTATGCATGGCGCATAGTGAAACAATTTTTACAGGAGCCTTATAGGTACAAAGTGGATAACGCCGCTAGAAGCATAGCTTATATCGTGATTTGCCTGAATCCAGCACGTCGAAGGAGGTTCACTACTGAACAAAGCCGCCCCATAGATTTCTACGATGACCGGTTATATGCCACCCGCTTTATTTTAATATAATTTAGCATCTTCTACATTTTGTAAATGTGAGAACTTCGTTGACTCGTACCAGTGATACCTGTGCGCTAATAATTATCAATTTCTGATTGTGTATATTAAAAGCAATAGTGTGTTTCTCTATTCACGGGCTTATGTCCCCTGTAAGGGGGAACCCGGTCTTTTGATAGGCTTACGCGGGGGACATGGGTCCAACACGCAGAGGTCCTTTAGAGAGTTTTAATCTATAATGTAATGGGACACTAACCAGGGACTCTCCATGGCTACACGATAAAATGCAGTCTCGGATTGTCCCCAGAGGTGTAAAACTATTGTATAAGATGGAAACTAGTGTGTTTATTATTGTGCGTATGTACAGGTTGGGCCATACGGGTGCTGGCGGTTTCAATATTCAATTAAAAAAGAACTACGAAACATAACAAAAATGTATTTGTATTTTTAAAAGTAGAAACATTGGAATTTTTCGACTTAAAAATAATGTTGTCCAAATGACTTCCCTCGGCTGCTTGGCACTCTTGGAACCGCAGTCGCAAATTTTGGAAAACTCGTTGAAAAGTTGTTCTCGGTATTTTGTTACTTTCCTGAATAATATTCCTCTTCAGCTGCTCTAAATTGGTCGAATTATTCTCGTAGACTACCGATTTGAGGTAGCCCCATAGAAAATAATCGCATGGAGAGAGATCGGGGCTACGTGGTGGCCATTCAATATCCCCCCTTTTTGAAATGAGTTTTCCGGGAAAAGTTTCAAGAGTGCCAAGCAGCCGAGGGAAGTCATTTGGACAACATTATTTTTAGGTCTTAAAAATTCCTGTTTCTACTTTTTAAAATACAAATATATTTTTTTATCTTTCGTAGTTCTTTTTTAATTGAATATTGAAACCGCCAACACCCTTATGGCCCACCATGTATTATATTTCACGTATAGTCCAGTTTGTTTCCACATACCTGTTAAATTGTACAATCAGTTTTTTAAAAGAGTGTCTATGGAGTTTCTTGTCGGCTCTCCTCCATAAGATCAACTTTTTCGAACCGTGCACCTTAACTTTCGACTTTTATATGAAATAAAATCTATGAGTTTGCTTCTAACGACTGCTTCACCGAGTCGTCATCTGACCATCGCGTTCGAGGCCGTCTCCGGTGCGAGGTCTCCACTCGAGAATCTTTAAGCCTCACCGACGGCCAGCAGTTCTACGAGCTATATGCCTATTGCCACTTCAGCTTACTAAGCTAATATTACTTTCAGCTACGTCAGCAACATTAGATTTCTTACAGGCATTTATCATCATCATCATATCAACCATATATACGTCCACTGCTGAACAAAGCCTTCCCCCAAATATTTTCACAAATGTGTCGTCATTTTGGAGGGTATTTGCCAATACTCACCACGCTTGGCAGGCGGGTTGGTGAGCGCAGTATGTGTTCCACAGATCGGACGCTGCTGCCCATCCCTCTGGTTTAGAGTCCCTAAGTCGCCTTTTACGACATCCAACGGTAGGAGATGGAATGGTGCTATATTCTTACGTAGATAGCACACGGAACCTAAAAGATTTTTTTTGTGTGTAATGGAAAAACAGAATGTCGTCCTATAAAATTTTTGGTGAAACGTTTCATAACGATTTGCAACTTCCAATCCCCCGAAATTGTTTCGTGTGTTTCCCGGAAAAGAATAGAGCATACATCAGGAATTCCCAAACTATTCTGGGCAAGAGTCCCCTTTTCCAAAATGATTCCATTCCAAAGTGCTACCTCAGACCCCCATAGCCAAATTACTTTAAAAATCCTATCTCTAGTTTCCTATTGATACAAAATACTTACTAATTCCTAAACCTCGTATTCCTAAAACTCCTTTAAACATTTAGTAAATTAATTTTTTAGCAATATATTGAGCAGAATGTCTGCTGTTCCAATACTGCAAAGGTTTCCCAAGATTTTCCAAAGTGTTGCAATATAAGTGCTATTTGCTGATAGTTTTCAAGTAAGATATCCAAGCTTGGTTGTAAGCATCGTATGTGGCCAGCCCATAACTTATGTAATGATACCGAGGAATAGTTCTTCGTATCACATTACGCTCACTATAATTTCACTAGCCAGCGGTGATGCTTGGGGAGACAATCTCAATCAATTACAATCCAATTACAATCCTCCCCGAGAAGTGCCTGGAGGGCGACGTTTCTACAGTCGCCTTCCCTCTGCTAGAGGGAGTGACCGCTTTACAGGCATCCTCTCTGAGATGTGCCTAAAGGCTAGGCACCAATCGGTGGGTCTAGTGTGATCTTACGAGGACCTAGAGCCCCCCTTCGGTGCCGAAGATGACCGCTCCGGTGGTTTTAGCCGGTAAGAGTCCGGCATACCCCTTCACCCTTCCCCGGAGTGAAGGAAGTTCATGTAGAATTTCCAATGGACACCAAACAAAGAAAAGGTGCCTTACATTCCAGAACGCAGTAATGTCTAAAGTTTAAACACTATTGCTTCGCAGCAGAATATCTCGTATGCACAAATCGCAGACTCGGAACAACTATCTGTAAATATTACAAGTAATTGTTAGGTGTGCGGATTGATTCCGCGACACATCCCACAGAAAGACAATCGTGTCGTTGAAAAGTATTCCTTTTATGTTTCTAGTTTTACTATAATTCTTTTTCTTATTTTCGCAGAACGCCTACAGCCAATGCCTCAGACCTGCGGTGGTGGCACAGCCTAACGTTGCCGCTAGCTTAGCCGACACTTTATCCCTCCTCACTGTTAGCAGCCTTCTATCAGAAACCCTGCCGTTGAATCCCAATGTAGTGGCCACCGTGCCGGTGGGTGTTACTTGTGGAGGATGTGGTGGTGGATGCGGCTGCGGCTATGGCGGTTGCGGCTATGGCGGTTGCGGTTATGGCGGTTGCGGCGGATACGGCTATGGCAGCTGCGGCTGTGGCGGACTCGGTTATGGCTACTTCATCTAATAATAGCATGAGCTGATGGTAGATACATGCGACTGACACATATCAACTGTCCCTTCGCAAAAGAACTAGCCTGAAATTACAATTTTGGTTTGTTTATTGCGAAAGCTTCTTATTTAAGCCATATCAGCCAAAGGACGTCCGCTGCTGAACAACGGCCTCCCCTATAGATCTTCAGAATTGTGTCGACATTTTGGGGCGAATTTGCCAGTTTGCCACGCTTGGCAGGCGAGTTGGTGAGCGCAGAATAGATAATGTTCTACAGAAGAGACGCTGCTGCCCACCCCTCTGGTTTAGAGTCCCTAAGTCGCCTTTTACAACATCCACGGGTGGAGATGGAGAGGTGTTATATTCTTACGTAGATAGCACACGGAACCTTGAAGATTTTTTTTGTGTGTAATCGAAAAACAGAATGTCATCCTATAAAAAATTTGGTGAAACGTTTCATAACGATTTGCAACTTCCGATCCCCCGAAATTGTTTCGTGTGTTTCCCGGAAAAGAATAGAGCATCCCTCTACATCAGGAATTCCCAAACTACTTTGGGCAAGAGTCCCCTTTTCCAAAGTGATACCTCAGACCCCATAGCCAAATTACTTTAAAAATCCTATCTCTAGTTTCCTATTGATACAAAATACTTACTAATTCCTAATCCTCCTATTCCTACTAAATAATTAGTCATTCTTATAACAAGTTGGTACACGTAACACAACTTATACAGTATCTTGTAAGTTTCAAACAAGAACTTGTGTTAATTAATAGGGGTTGATTTTTAGACCTCACCGACCCCCAAAATCACTTTTCGTTTATGTCGACCCCTGGGAAACCGATATTGACCCCTTGGAAATCCCTGCTCTACATCGATGGGTGGTTGAAAGGATGGGCAGCAGCATCCTCACATGTCGGATTACCATCTGACAGGCATTTGCCGCATTTAACAGGCATTTTACGGCTTAGACAGGCGTGCAGCTACCGCTAAGCTTTTTCACTAAGCAGGGATTTTTCACTTTCCCTGCATCAAGCCCGCCAGCCCACATGAAACTGAATATAAAATCGCGCCAATAATTTTACAATAGACATGCATTTACCTTAAAAAACCAGCCTTTAAAAAAAAACTGGCACAATGTACATCATTACAGTTATCGTCCCTTGACGTAGATGATAACCCTCCTCCCGTGTGCTAATACGACGGCACGGTTGGTGCAGTGGCTGATATAGTCGGCTGCTGCGCAACGGGTCGTGGGTTCGATTCCCACACGGAACAAATATTTGTACAGTGTTGCAGGTAGTTGTTCCGGGTCTGGGTGTATTGTGTGTGGAATTTGTGTTTGTAAACGCACCCACGACACAGAAGATCCTAGTGCGGGGCAACGTTTAAAAAAAATACAGAATATAGATTTTTTTCATTTTTGAGAAATGTTTTATGAATATGTAAAGATTCATTATTCTAAACATCGTACGACGTTGCCTTATACTTGACACTGGCGAAATTGTGGAAGATACTCTACAGAAGCCATAATCTAAGGGAAGAAGAAGAAGAACAACTTACTGCGGTCACCAATCCGCATGCCAAGCGAGGTGTGACCCCTCATTGTAGTGAGGATTGGGAGGCCCATAGCATGAAAAAAAATGCATTTTTATGGCTTCGAACATACGTAGGGACCGTTGTTATGTGACAGAGGGTAGATATTATTTTTGTACGAATGTCGTGTATAGTTTATTCATGTTCTTTAGTTGATCCTCTTTTGGAAATGGCACAGTCAGTAACAAAATATGTATTTTTTTTGTTGTGTTCAATATTATGTTCATCTTTTTGCCCTGACTACTTTGAAAATGGAATAGACTTCATTCAAAATTTGCTTTGTTATAATTTTGATTATGGTACTCTAAAATTCTAAAGTTTGTATTTTATAATTAAAAAAATACAACGTGAAGTGTTTAAAAATGATTCATTTGCTAGTCATAATTATGTTCTTCTTTTATTCTTGAAATATTGCATTGTTTAATAATATTGTGTGAAAAAACTTATGTATCGTATGTTGCACTCTGAAATATATTTCTTTTATAATACGTATTTCGTGATGTTATTTTATTTTATTACAAATAGGTACCTTCCAAGATGGAGATAAAGCACGTATTCAGCACGTAATGCTTTATTACATACGATTTACGTTGGTTTTGATAAAAAAGGACTTACATTAATATAAAAATATACTTCGGAGAAAAACAAAAATCACCTGGAATTAATTTGACGTATTCTACAAGTTACCACTATTAAATTCAGATTAAAACTCAACCATTGGGGGAACAACATAATGTGCCGCCCTTAGTCAATTGTTAGATTGACGGCCAAATACTTAAACTCCAGTTAATAATAAGCGCCGCTTTAACTATTTGTCACACTTTAACCCGACACTATACCGAAGATATCCCGGACATCAGCCTGTACGAGATCAGGATGGCCTTGAAACAGCTTAAAAATAACAAGGCGCCGGGTGGAGACGGAATTACGACAGAGCTTCTGAAAGCGGGTGGCACACCAGTGCTTAAAGTCCTTTAGAAGCTATTAAATTCCGTCTTAATGGAGCATAGAACAGAGGCGAGGTGGTGCTCTTCTTCAAAAAGGGTGATAACACCCAATTGAGGAATTAAAGACCCATCTCGCTTCTCGCTTCCCAAGTCACGTTTATAAACTGTTTTCAAGGGTCATCACGAATCGTCTCGAGCGCAGGTTTGATGACTTCCAGCCTCCCGAACAAGCCGATTTCCGAAAAGGTTTTAGTACCGTAGACCAACCACATTCTTAAGCTGCTGCTGGTTATACAGAAGACCGAGGAGTATAATCACCACTATGCTTAGCGTTTGTGGACTATGAGAAAGCCTTCGATTCGATCGAAACCTGGGCAGTGCTGCAATCTCTGCAGCGGTGCCACATTGACTATCAAAGTTATAAAGTGTTTATACAGAAACGCTACCATATTGGTCCGAGTACATGAACAGAGCACGGGGGCATTGCAGGTAGGACACGGGGACGTCATTTCCCCGAAACTGTTCACCGCTGCAATAGAGGATGCCTTCATGCCACTAGAGTGAAAAGGATTCGGCATTAACATCAATGGCGAGTATATCACTCACCATCTATTTGCCGACGACATCGTAGTTATGGCAGTATCTCTGCAAGAGCTCAGCACAATGCTCGATGATCTCAACAGAATTTCCCAACAGGTGGGCCTTAAAATGAACATGGGCAAGACAAAGGTCATGTCAAATGCCCATGTCGTGCCCATCCCAATATCCGTTGGGAGCTCTGTTCTCGAAGTTGTGGACGAGTATGTCTACCTGGGACAAACCGTCCAGTTAAGTAGGTCCAACTTCGAGAAAGAGATCAATCGTCAAATCCGACTCGGCTGGGCAGCGTTCGGGAAACTTCGCAACGTCTTTTCATCAACAATACCACAATGCCTCAAGACGAAAATCTTAACCGACCGAGACGTGGTCACTCACCATAGGCCTCATAAAAGCTCAACGTCACTCAGAAAGCTAAGGAAGAGAGCTATGCTTGGCATTTCTCTACGAGATAGTATCAGAAATGAGGAGATCCGTAGAAGAACTAAAGTTGTCGACATAGCTGAAAGGATTAGTAAACTGAAGTGGCAATGGGCAGGGCACATTGCTCGTAGAACTGATGGCCGTTGGGGCGCTAAGGTTCTCAAATGGAGCTTGCGCACCGGAAAACGCAGCGTGGGACGACCTCCAACGAGGTGGATAGACGACCCGGTGAAGGTCGCTAGGAGTCGTTGGATGAGAGCGGCATGTGACCGCTCGTTGTGGAAATCTAAGGGGGAGGCCTTTGTTCAGAAATGGACGTTCTGTGGCTGATATGATGAGGTATTTTATACACACCTGGAGCCTCCCTTAGGTGCGAAGATGACCGATCCAGTGGTTTTAGCCGGTAGGAGTCCGGCATACCCCTTCGCCCTTCCCCGGTGCGAAGGAAGTTCATGAAGAATTTCCACTGGGCACCAATAAAAAGTATTTTATTTACAATATGTGAAACGAGCAAACGCGAACACAAATGCGGCAATGCAATACACACGCTTTATTTCAGATGAACCAATTACTGTCACTGAAACGTCAGAATTTATGTTGCACGATTCCAATTGGTTGATGCTATGCGGTGCCAGATTTGAAATTAATAGTTTACATGAGCTTTGCCTTAAATAAGACTAACAACTATATGCTTGGTAGTACTAAAGCGAATTCCTACAGTAAAGCATTTCAGAGAACCTTGACACAAAATAATTATATATCGTCGGGGCTTCTTGGAGCTCCTTCAGCCGGCGGCCCTGGCATTTTGCCATTCCTGCCACCCTATCGTTACGACACTGCAATCAATCAATGCAATCAATCCAACTTAGCGTATAAGCAAGGGAGTGAGATTGCTAATTGATTGATTATTTGATATCATTTGAAAATTAATTGGTCACTCACAATGTAAAGCGCTGAGCGTGTATTTTGAATAGAGAAAATGGCGCCGATACGCCGCCGCCCAACAAGCAAAAACATAGTTATACAGTCGTATTTAGGTAACTATTACGTTGTAAAGACATCAAAATCTTCCAACATTTCAGTCACGTGACTGTAATAGCATAGCTCTCTCCATAGCTCACTGGGTGACCCTGGACTTAATCCGATTAACTTATAAAAAATGATCCGGTGGAAATACATCAATCATAAAGGCGACAGGCTCTGCGACCTCCTTCTGTACTCACCAGACCTTGGGCGTACAGACTTCTACTTTTTCCCGAATTTGCATAACATTTACTCGGGATAAAAATTCAATACCTGAGAGGCAGTATAAAATGGTTTTTCCAAGAAGGGCCTCAATAAACTGCCACTGCATTGGCAAAGATGCATCGATTGAACGGGTGATTACATAGATAAAATTAATGAAAAAGATTACGACAGAAAATTACTATTAGTACTTTATTTCGTACAAAACGGCAATTTCATAGGTAAAGACCTAATATATCTTGCTCGGGCGATCATACCTGCATTTAGTTGCGCACGCAGTGGCTAAACTCTAGACTTTCTGTGCTGCGTGATACGTGTTCGATTCCTGCACGGAACTAATATTTGTATTTTTTTTTTATTTTTTTTTATGGCATGCCGGACTCCTACCGGCTAATAAAACCACCGGAGTGATCATCGTCGGCACCGAAGGGAGGCTCCAGGAACTCGAAAGATCTCCATCTAGAGCATTTAGGCACGTCTCGGAGGGGATGACTGTAAAGTGGTCATCCCCTCTAGTGGAGGGAAGGCGACTGTAAAGAGGCCACCCCCCCAGGCATCTCTCGAGGGAATTGTAAAAGATTCCCCCGAGGCCTCACTATGCGCTGAGCTGCGCACAAAGCGGTACGTGACCACATGCGCACCGCTGTCTTCCCGGGGGTAATATTTGTATGACCTAGTAGTTCCGGGCCCAGTACCGACTTTTATAACGGCGGCTCGTTTTTTTTTTCTTAGCTTGCTTTGAACAAATTATTAGAAAGAAAGAAATTATAAGAAAAAAGATTTAAAAAAAACAATACTTTGAGGAGGCCAAGTCTTTTGTTTTTAGTTATATTGAAATTAACGTTTTTATTCCAATGGAAACTTATTTCTTTCTTTTTGACCAAAAATTGACCGAGTGTGATTGTTGTGAAAATAATAACTTATTTCAATAAATTTCTTATTGTACAAGTTACAATTATACAATCCAAGCTTATTTATACATTTTTCAAGTATTATTATTTCGGCATAATAAATTCCACTACAGGACACAGGCCTCCCTCAAAGATCACCACAATGACTGATATCGGTGTGTTGTGTGCTCATTGGGGCTTTGCCATAATCGCTACGCTTGGCAGGCGGGTTGGCTATCGCAGTTGAGTTGTTAATGTATTCGAAGGACGCTGCTGCCCATCCTCCGGCTAATCCCTTATTCGGCTTTTACGACACACACCCACGGGGTGAGATGGGTTGGTGCTATTCGTAGCCGGCACCACACGGCAAATTTTTCAAGCATAGTTTTTTTTTTTTTTACATTGCTCCATACTAGGATTTCTCCTGTGTCGTGGGTGCGTTTACAGACATAAATTTCGCATAGAATACACCCAGACCCGGAAAAACTACCTGCAGATCATTTAAATATTTGTTCCGTGCGGGAATCGAACCCACGACCCGGAGCGCAGCAGCCGACTGTATCAGCCACTGCACCAACCATGCCGTCAATGTTGTAAATGTTTTGCCACCCTTACCTCTACAATTGTCATGTGTCATAATATCAGCAATGTTTTCGGGTTTACTTATGAGCTAATCAAAGCTCAGTACGGTCCCTAAAGCCGCCCCTAAACTCTGCCACACTTTTTTTTTATTGGTGTCTAGTGGAAATTCTACATGGAATTTCCTTCGCCCCGGGGAAGGGCGAAGGGGTATGCCGGACTCCTACCGGCTAAAACCACTGCAGCGGTATCTTCGGCACCGAAGGGGGCTCCAGGTCCTCGTAAGATCACACTAGAGCCGCCCATTGGTGCGCCACGCCTTTAGGCACATCTTGGAGGGGATGACTGTAAAGCGGTCACCCCCTCTAGCGGAGGGCAGGCTGTACGCTGTGCTGCGCACAAGGCGGCACGTGCCCACGTGCGCGCCACTATATTCCCGGGGGTAAACTCTGCCACCCTAGGCTCAAGCCTACCCAGCCTGCTAGTAAATCCGCCACTGGTATCCACTACACATACTTACGTCTACTGTGAGCATTGATGTATATATGTTGTTTAACTGAATGACTGTGAGGCGTTGATTTATACCAAACAAAAACATTGGTCGAACTATGAGCCAAGTCCAACATATTTGGAAGGCACGGTTGGTGCAGTGGCTGATACAGTCGGCTGCTGCGCTCCGGGCCATGGGTTCGATTCCCGCACGGAACAAATATTTGTTTATATGATTTGCAGGTAGTTGTTCTGGGTCTAGGTGTATTGTATGTGGAATTCATGTCTATAAACGCACCCACGACACAGGAGAAATACTAGTGTGGGGCAATGTTTAAAAAAAATGGAAATAGACTATGATGATGATGAAATGACAATAAGGCTATCATCGACCAATGTGTGCCAATCATGGGCCATCGTGGAGAGGATTGATTAGATCATAATTTTAAGTCAAAAAACACATATTAAAACAATAACAATAATTTATTAACCATTACTTATATAATCTGTGCGATGACACCGCTGCCAGTGTTCACCACAGCAGAACCAGAGGATGGCAATCCACCATCAAGTGCCACAGTTCCGTAGACTGGGAACACTCCCTTCACGCGTATGCTGCCTCCCACTGGCAGGTCACCAGTCACCGAAATGTCCCCAAACTGCAGCGATGGCACGATTTCTGTGATGACTGGAGCTCCCGGCATGCTCTCAGTTGCTAGAAGTTGTTGCTCATACATACTGGCGAGGGAGTTCAGAGGCGCCTGGTGTCCAATGGGCAGAGCATCAGCATTCTAAAAAGAAAATTCAGATATTAATGTCATGTCTTTTAAAATTCTGGATCAATTCTTAATCCAGATTCCGCGTGGTTCCCGAGAATAGACCCCTCTAAACCCACGAGTATCATAATGCGACTGAGGGTTGATATCGAGAGGATGGGCAGCAGCATCCTTCCGTATGTTAATAAGAACATTCTGCCATCACCAATCCGCCTGCCAAGCGGTGTATATGGCAAAATCACCTATGACAGCTCATTGTAGTGCTCATTAGAAGCCCGTGTTCAGTATTGGACGAGTACGAGCTGATATGTGTGTGTAACGGTATATTAGAGTTAGGCAGAGTTTGGAGGGCAGTTCAACATGTGGTCCCAGAGCGTAGGCCTCTTTACTTCTTAAATGGGTAACGTTAGAGGTAAACGAATTGGTTATTAGCTTGCTAACAAACACAGCCATTAATTCATATTGCCATTCAGTTTAGGGGTTTGAACAAATTGCTACTTGTTACTATAACGATTTATTGGAATCACAATTAAAAAAGAAAACATGACAATTTCAAGTACTTATACCGAACCTGCAGGGTTCCAAAAGCAGTTTAAGGTGAAATTCCAAATTCAAAGGTAACAAATATAAAAAAGAAAGAACGAAAAGAAGAAAAAACTTACTTGCAAGGTAACCGAAAGTAGGCAGAATGCTAAAATTCCTTTGCAGTACATTGTTTGAGTTGTAAAAAGTAACTAATGATTTGACACGATCCTGTTTTACTATTTATATCGATATTTACATCACCCATTTGAATTGAAACATACATTATCGATAAGCTATCGATATTACTTCATATTATTCTGTTATCTGAGCGATAAAAGCTTGCATAATGCATCAATCAAATCTTTTGTTTGTAACTGTATGCCAAGTGCCAACAGCTTCTGTATTTTATCATCATCATTTTAATCAGCTTATAAAAGTTAACCGCTGATATTGGCTTCCTAATGATCATAGGAGAACTTGACATAATCGTTTCATTAGCTTAGCTTTTTTCTAGTGAGGAGTATATTGGGGTTGTCTGACACAGTGACGGATCAACAATTTTTCCAGATTTTTTGCCGCCCTTACCTTTACAATGTTATCAGTTCCTAGTTTATTTTGCATTTAGGCAATTTAGTTGAAATAGCTCAAACAATTTTTTTTCTTTTCAAAAACGCACCCACAGCACATGAGAAATCCTAGCCACACTAGGATCTCCCCTGTGCTGTGCGTTTAAAAAAATATAAAAACAGCAGCTGACTGCGTTAGCCACTGCACTAACCGTGCCGTCAAAGCCGTTTTGGTAGGTATATGTTTCTGAAAAGTCTTACATTATTGAGCTTTGATTAGCAAAGCTCAATAATGTAAGACTTTATAACACAGGATAATGTGTTAACCAGTATTGTCCTGAAAAAAACATACATTGACCGCTAGATCACCGTCTCTAAGATGTGCCTCTGCGTGGCACCAGTCGGTGGCTCTAGTGTATACGACGTCCTGGAGCCCCCCTTCGGTGTCGAAGATGATCGCTCCGGCGGTATTACCGGTAGGAGTCCCTCCGATCTTCCCCGGGGCGAAGGAAGTACATGAAGTATTTGATATACTGGATATAAAAAATAAATGTGGTTGGAGTAATACTGTCTTGATAGAATTCCTAAGGCGCGTTTAAATATTCATCATCATCATTTCTGTAAAACCGTCCACTGCTGGACAGAAGCCTCCCCAAAAGATTGCCACAACGACCGGCGAAGTCGAAGAACGCTGCTGCCCATCCTCCGGCTAATACCATAGTCGCCTTTTACGACATCCATGGGAGGAGATGGAGTGGTGCTATATTCTTAATCAGGACACCACACGGAATATTTGTATAATAATAATACAATTAATGAATTGCGAGACACTCATGTTACAATTACATCATGCATACGTCGAGTTGGAACTTAACATTGGAGTATTGCTGCATCAGCACAAAAGCGCTCGTGCCCGTCGCGCGCCGTCAGCGTGGTATCATTATATCGGTGTCGGGTATCTTGCTAGCACAATATTTGGAGTATTAGATGATCAGTTCCCTATACAATAAATATGAAAAGTATATTAATTATAAGTATATTACCCTTATAAAAAACTACGAAAAATTACCCACTAACATCATTGAATTCGGATTAACTAACCAACTTCCTAGCGAAGCACGTAATCGAAGTTGATTACATTTACAGAATTTACGTTAACAATCTTGGCTACAAATAACATTATTAACTGAGCTGAAAAACATATTATGGGATTCTAGCCCTAGTGCTTAAAGCATGTGCTCCTGAGTTGTCTGCAATCATCACGCGATTATTTCGATTCTCATTAGAGACAGATTAAATGCTGAAAACTTTGACGCTAGCTAACGTGCAGCCCGTCCCCAAAAAAGGCTGCCAAGCTTACTTTGTCGACTACAGAACCATCTCAGAATCATCAGAAGAAAGTGGATTGTGTGCAGAATTGTAGGCTCCTGGCATACCTAAAACCGAATGACCTGCTCAGTGATCGACAATGCGGTTCCTGCCGCAACCGGTCTACTGGCGAACTTCTTGCGTATGCCACTAATATCTGGAGCGAGGCTATCAAGAAACACGGGAAGCACTCGCTGTTTCCCTTGACACGAAGGCCTTTGACATTGTTTGGCACGATAGCCTTATTAGCAAGCTTTCTTCATACGGCCTACCTGCTGGATTATGCAATTGGTTATCGGGCTGCTAGTCCTACCAATTGGCTATTGGCTGGAGTCCCTTAGGGATCACTTCTCTCTGCAACGTTATTTTTTCTGCATATAAACGATCTGCCGGGCCTTGCCCGGTATCTTTGGATACGTAGACGACAACACCGTTGTTGGTAGATACATATCGAATGCACGGACCAGTGCGTCGCAGATTCAGACTCTTACAGAGTCCATGGTCGAACTCTTGTACTTATTCCTAAAGGCAGTCTTTGAGTGGGGGTGATGGCAAACTTGGTCAGGTTTAATGTTGCCAAGTTATCGGTTTTTTATCGGATATATTTCGGCGAATTTGCATTTAAATTGCAAGACTTTATTCCTCAAGCCCATTTCACCATCGGACAACTTTATAAATATTTGAATAAAAATCTTTCTTTCCAAAATTTTGCGACACCTTTCGGTTGAAGTAGGACAGTTTTTACAGATTTAGGAGAACAAATAAAAGAGGACCCTAGTTGTGGTTGAAATACGGCCGTACATGAGAAGTTTAAGCAAATGGAAAAACTGTGCTGATGAAAAAGGTACTTTAAAATATAATTTTGCTTTAGAGTTTTCTGATGAACTGATTTTGTATACTTATATTTCGTAAATTGTTAAAATTAGTATCTCTTTCAAGATAAATTACATTTTTTTTAATAACAATATATTACAGTATGATGAATTTGTGCCAGTGTTGATACTATAATTAAACACAAGTTTTTTAACAGATACAAATCCTTTCATTACTTGATTAAACCAGTAAAGAATAGATAATAGAGCTGGGATCAGAATTAACTCATATGCTGCTAATATGCTGTATGGTACTGTATGGTATCTCTTTAATTGTGTGGTCAGCAAAGTCGATCCTGTCTCTCCATCCCATCAAAATTCACTGCTAAGCCATACTATTATGTATTCTGTGGCTAAGAGATATACAGTGACATCTGCTGTCAACATATATAAATAGAGTGACTATCACTACATGTTATGTTTGGCAGATATCAGTATTAAAATACAGATGGCGTTATTTTACAAACACTTTGTTTTGAGTACTGGGCTGTTTTTATTTGCATGAAATTTATTATTAATGGTAAAATATGCCTGTAGTACAGCCGTTAGGTTCGAATTCATTATTATACTGCTGCGTATAAAACGCAGTAAAAGGAAAAGCGCGGATTGGAGAAAAGGGTACCAAAATTTTCTTTGCAGAGATGGGTGATATTAATTTTCTTATTTATATCCACAAAACTGTTAAGGATATTATGATTTATGGTTAAAAAAATCTATACACGCCTTTTTCTACAAATTAAGATTTTCTTATCCTGTTTTTTTTTTATGCGGTATATATAATACTGCTTGTCAATCGCAAGTCCAACGCCATATCTCAACTACACAAATTCTTCATAAGGTAACAAGAATATTTTCTACAAATCTTGTTCAGTAAAACCGATAAGATCAGATTTCTATTATAGGTTTAATTTTTTGGTTCTCTATTCTGTCATAAAATAAGATAAAAAGGTGGGTTGATTATGAAAAATGCCAAATTAGTAAATAGATTAACATTAAAATACAATGTTTTACTGTACATACTTAAATAGGCCAAGCCTACAGAACAGAAGATGAAGGCACATTTAGGTAACAGAGCCGTTTTGGGTGACATCAGATGAGATGTTCTGACAGATTGTAACAATTCGACCAGGCACTGTGGCAACACGATTGGCATACCTTCTACGCTACAGATCGCGTGTTCAAATACTTGTATGGCCCACAGAAAAAAAAAAAACTTGATTTTGGATTTGAACCACCCCTAGGCTGATAATATTTAACTATTAGCAATTCTTATTTAAAAAAATGATGTAATTATGTGTTCTCTGGATGGCCATTAACCGCTGGCCATTACAATTATAGTAGGTACATCAAAAGCCAAAAAATAAATCCGTGTGGTGTCTGGATTAAGAATATAGCACTACTCCATCTCCTCCCGTGGATGTCGTAAAAGCCGATTCTAAGGGATTCAAAACCAGAGGGATGGGCAACAGCATTCCTTTTGTAGAAGAGGAACAATACTGCGCTCACCAACCCGCCTGCCAAGCGTGGTGAGTATTGGCAAATTCCCCCCAAAATGACGACAGAATTGCACAAATCTATGGGGGAGGCCTTTGTTCAGCAGTGGCAAAGCAGCAAAGCACGGTTCCACCTACATTCATAACTTCTGGTTATAATTATGTTCCCGCTCAACTCTAGGAATATACAGTGGCGATATATGCCAGTAAGTTGTTGGCTTATTACAGGGCGGGGCGAGAGAAAATATTATTATAATCAAGGCGGTGAGCGCAAGCGTGGTTCAGTGATAATTAAAATAATTTGTGTCTGGAAAAGATAAAGAAAGAAAGAAAGAAAGAAAAAACATTTATTTAACTACAGATACATGTGACACGATTAAGTTGCCGTTTACATTATCATAGATTTAAATAATAATAAATGTGACTTGCCTTATGATTTAATTATGCAACTATATCTATATAAGAGTGTCTATGGAGTTTCTTGCCGGCTTCTTCTTCATAAGATCAACTTTTCCGAACCGTGCACCTTAACTTTCGACTTTTCTTAAGTGCCTATTAGGGCCTATATGAAATAAAAACTTTGACTTTGACTTTGATCTTAAAAATACATAGGTACTATCATTGTGTGTTCCATGTCCATGTCAAACTGGTATCCAGCTCAGCATAATGCCAAGCATAACAGCAGTGATGCCCGGCGCTGATTTTCAGCTTGAGCCCATAGTGACATACGGATGCCAACCAGAAAAAAAGGTACAATATAAAGCTAAATATTAAAAACTATTTAACAAAAAAAATACAGACTTCAAAACCCCTACATGATATAAAAATATTAAAACCACTGAAAAGAAAAAAAAACTTTATGAAGTCGGGTGGGGCCAGGTATAAAATATAACTTTGCCTGGATATCGTGTAGGGGTTTTGAAGTCGGTATTTTTTTTGTTAAAAATTTTAATTGTTTCTTTTTAGTGTAAATATATGTAAGAACTTTTTCAAATTATTATATTTAACACTAAAAATAATAATTAATCAAATCGGTTCACCGATCTGAGAGGAATCGAAACCATTAGGGCATCATCTAGATAAGCGTAGTCAAATTAACCTGTTTATTGAAGCTGGTTAAAAAACTACTCCATCAAATGTAATGAAATTTATATGGGACCAACTCCAAAGTATTCTGCACTAGTTAAAAAAAGAATTGCACAAATCTCGGAGAAATCGGTGTACATACATAAAAAAAATATACCCGTCGAATTGAGAACCTCCTCCTTTTCGAAGTCGGTAAAAATATAGGCCACTCTTGCGCTCACCGCCTCAATTAAACCAAGCAATTGTTGATCGAATTATGTACTTACTAAACCCGTTTCATGTTTGTTTGAAGCTACTCTCTGTCTGACAAGATTGTGTCGAAGAATTGCTGGAGTCGAATGTTAACCTTCACACCTACCACGGTACCTACCAAAGGGAAGTGTCGGGACATCTTTCCCAGTAATATTGGCAATATTTACAAAATGCAATGTTGCGACCCTTTACAGTAGATGATGATTCATGGAGTGATTTGAAAATTATTACATTACATTTTTTGCAATAACATATCTACGTGTCTGTACATTTTTTTGTAATAGATTATTAATCTTTACGTAACAACATCATGATGTGTAAACGGTAGATAGCAAAGTAGGGTTACCATCATATTGCTTATCATTTCTGGGCTATAAAAGCCTACGGGCGCTACTATCATCAGTTTTATAACTAATTTTAAATGGACAAGAACATGTTTGCCAACATGTTTGGGGTTGCACTGTGTGTTTTTTTAATCATTCAGGTAAGGCTATAACATCGTCTGTTTCCCAGAAAATAATTGATCATCCCTCTCCATACGTACGACATACCGTGCCGGCTACGAATAGCACAAACCCATCTCATCCCGTGGGTGTCGTAAAAGGCGACTATGAGATTAACCGGAGGATGCGCAGCGTCCTTCGAATACATTAACAACTCAACTGCGATTACCAATCCGCCTGTCAAGCGTGGGCATTATGGCAATATTTCCTATGACCGCTTATTGTAATGATCGTTGGGAGGCCCGCGTTTGGAGCTGGACGGATCAGCCATGGTGGGGTGATGTGTACGTGTATACTACCAAGTTGAATCATAAGACTCTGCCTCTCGCCGTCAGCGTCAATTGTTCTTCATTCTTCTGACCTATTTAGAAGGTTCGTGTTAGAAAGTTTCTGTGGTTATTACAGTGCAACAGGCAGTTTATGAAGCGAGTTTTTCTTTTCTGTCTTTACTATGAGTAACCAGATTTGCCGTGTGGTGCCGGTTACGAATAATGGGTTGGCCCATTTCATCCCGTGGGTGCCGTAAAAAGCGACTGTGGGATTAGCCGGAGGATGGGCAGCAGCGTCCTTCGAGTATATTAACAGGTAAACTGCGATCGCCAACCCGCCTACCAAGCGTGGCGATTATGGCAAAACCCCTCAATGAGCACACAACACACCAAGACCGGTCGTTGTGGCAAACTTTGGGGGAGGCTTGTGTTCAGCAGTGGACTTTATTTGGCTGAAACGAACCAGGTTTGCTTCAGGACGGTCTTTTTCATGTTTTTTCGGGGTTACTTGTTGCTGTCTTTTCCTAACCTACGGTTTTGAAAACCCTAGATGACGCAAAAAGGGATTATGCGCAGGGAGAGCCTTTTTTTATTGGGGTCCAGTGGAAATTCTACATGGAACTTCCTTCGCCCCGGGGAAGGGCGAAAAAGCTCATCCTCTAATTGCAAAGCCGTTCTTTCATTGTATCTAAATAAACTATACCATTTTTGTAAGATGGTTTTTATAATCCTCTACCACAATGATATTTTACAAAGAGATATGCCATACACGAACATTATGACAGTATAGAATGGCGTAAATTTTACTATAGCTACTACCAGTACATAAAACTAAACAGTGCGCGAAGGAAGTGAGAGAAAATCAAAGCCACCATGCGGCACACCGGTTGTTAGAAAGAGATGAATATACTATCCCTGTAGTTACGTGTCATTAGCATGTCCATGGCGCATGCTCGTTGGCCTCAACCCGTGTGATGTAACGTGTCTCCTGGCACCGGCGGCCATTATTAGTTCACGTAATAAATCAAAATACTGGAATTTTTTATTTTAATCTTGGCTCTACCATGCACACTTTAGCGTTATTCATAGGACTGAAAATGGTACTGTTGCGTATTAGATGTTATTTCAATGTCAACATTTATTTTGATTGTAATTTCAAACCTACTTTTCCTTCACAGAGCATATCAGCGCAGTGTATAGGTAGTCATAGGGCGGCCAATGGATTATCCTACGCACCTGAATTAACGACCGTTGGTGCTGGGTTCGTTGTCCAGAGTTCTTCTCCTATAGCTCCCACAGGAGTTAAAGTGCTCTCCGATCAGCTCGTCATTGAAGGACCAATTGTGATAGATGGACAATTACCATTCTTGGGAGCAGTGGCAGTAGATGGGGCTGTGCCATCGACTGGAGCCGGCAGCGTGGATGATTCTTGTGGAAGTGCTGTGGGAATAACTTCAGAACTTTCCGCGCCAATCGGAGTACCTATTGTTGGCGCTACTCTTGGTGCACCTGTTCTTGGTGCAGGATCGGCATATAGATCAGGGTCTGCGTTTGGTGCAGGTTCTCTGCATGGAGCAGGACCTACATTAGGTGCAGGACCTGCATTTGGTGCAGGACCAACATTTGGTGCAGGACCTGCATTTGGTGCAGGACCTACATTTGGTGCAGGCTCTTTAGGAGTAAGACCCGGGCTAGGATTAGGACGTGGGCATATGTATTAATATGTAATATATATTAGAATTAATATTTAATTGTTATTTTAAATAAAGCATAATTATGTTTTTGTATTTTGTTATCTTTATTATTTCGTGTTAAGCGTCGAGAAAAAAATATTATTTTACCCAATTAACCAATATCAATTTACGTAATACCAGTGATGACATATGGAACAGAGACGTGGTCACTCACAATGGGCCTCATAAGAAAGCTCAAGGTCACTTAGCGAGCTATGGAGAGAGCTATGCTTGGTATTTCTCTACGAGATCGAATCAGAAATGAGGAGATCCGTAGAAGAACTAAAGTTGTCGATATAGCTGAAAGGATTAGTAAACTGAAGTGGCAATGGGCAGGGCACATTGCTCGTAGAACTGATGGCCGTTGGGGCACAAAGGTTCTCGAATGGAGACCGCGCACCGGAAAACGCAGTGTGGGACGACCTCCAACGAGGTGGACAGATGACCTGGTGAAGGTCGCTGGGAGTCGTTGGATGAGAGCGGCATGTGACCGCTCGTTGTGGAAATCTAAGGGGGAGGCCTTTGTTCAGCAGTGGACGTCCTGTGGCTGATATGATGAATTTAGGTAAAATGTAACGACATTTTTACATAACAAATCGTCTTCTACAAGATAAACCAAATATCCTGTACCACTTCCTGGTGCTTAGCATGTCTCTATTTGTCATTTTACTATCGATTGATATTACACATGCTTTTTATAAATTAAAGTAAAAACCAAAACCGCTACTCGCCATAACTAGGTTCTATTTCAGCCGCTGAAGCTAAATTACAATAATTTCAGAGTAAACAAAAGCGTCGACGAAGCTCTATTTATTGTGTCTATCCAGAAATTCTGGTGTCCGGATTAATAATATAGCACCACTCCATCTCCTCCCATGGAGGTCGTAAATGTCGACTAAGGGACTCTTAACCAGGGGAATGGGCAGCAGCGTCCCTTTTGCTGAACAGTAGCACTTCTGCGCTCACCAGCCCGCCTGCCAAGCGTGGTGAGTATCGGCAAATTCTGACGTCCTGTGGCTGATGATGATATGATTCAGAAAGTTTTCAACACTGTGTTTTGAAAACGGCTTTAGTTAGCGATGTTGTTGTTCACCCCAGATTACGATATATGTATAACAATACTAGAAAACATGTATAACCATACTAGAAAACGTTGCACACAACTTTAGATTTGTGTAGATAAATAATGTTCTAGAACTACAAACGAAAGTCTTGGACCAGTATGTGTTACCAGTGATGACATATTGTACAGTGACGTAGTCGTTCACTATAGGCCTCATAAGAAAGCCGGTCACAGACTCGGCTAGGCGTGTTACGGAGAGAGCTTTATTTGGTATTCATCTATGAGATCAAATCAGACATGGGAAGATCCGTAGAAGAACTTGTTGCGTTGAAGTGTGAGATAATAAAAGTTATAGATTCAACTTCCCAAAGTAAACATAATTTATTAATATAATAGATAAACAATAGAACAAGAAGGGAGTGGTCGAAAGCCCATGTAATATTTTAACTTCCTGAGGAGTTACTCTCCTGGCTTAGCCCCCGAAGTCGGTGTAGAGCGCGGTGATTATGACGGCGAGGTGATGGCGAACACGGTGATGGTGACTCGAGGCCGCAGGGACTTGCCAGGGTCGGATGGGCAGTACTAGTTGTGGGTGTTTGTGCTCCCGGTACGTTGACTGGAAATTAATGTCCAGCGTATCACAGAAGGTTCCACTGTTACCTCGTCTGATCGTGACCACCGGAAAGCATGAGTAAGCCAGATTAACTAATGCGCTAATGACGGTGGAGTGCGTTGTCATATCAGCCACAGGACGTCCACTGCTGAACAAAGGCCTCCGGAGGATTCTGCGGAGTTTGACGCGTAACTTACTACCATCATAAGAAACAAGGCGCAACGCTGAAATCTATCCGCGGACAGCTACGGAATCCCACCATATGGAACAAAATCGGACAACAGGGGCTGATCTGTGCAGAGTACAATGGGACCGTCATTCCGTATAAATACGGCCGAAAACGTCAGACTGTATGTAATGGTTGTACCTTCTTTCTGAATTTGAGCATATTGCGTCTGTTCATCATATATCATCATATCAGCCACAGGACGTCCACTGCTGAACAAAGGCCTCCCCTTTAGATTTTCACAACGAGCGGTTACAAACCGCCCTCATCCAACGACTCCCAGCGACCTTCACCAGGTCGTCTGTCCACCTCGTTGGAGGTCGTCCCACGCTGCGTTTTCCGGTGTGCAGTCTCCATTCGAGAACCTTTGTGCCCCAGCGGCCATCAGTTCTATATCCCTTCAGCTACGTCGACAACTTTAGTTCTTCTACGGATCTCCTCATTTCTGATTCGATCTCGTAGAGAAATACCAAGCATAGCTCTCGCCATAGCTCGCTGCTTTCTTATGAGGCCCATTGTGAGTGACCACGTCTCTGTTCCATATGTCATCACTGGTAACACACACTGGTTAAAGACATGCGTCTAAAGGCATTGCGGTATTGTTGACGAAAAGACCTTGCGAAGTTTCCCAAACGCTGCCCAGCCGAGTTGGATTCGACGATTGACCTCTTTCTCGAAGTTGGACCAACCTAACTGGACAGTTTGTCCCAGGTGACGGTAAAATGCACTAATACATTTGGCAAGAAAATATAATAATAAAAGTAGCTGAAGGCTCAAAATATATTATTAAAAAACAGCATCGTTACCGGTTTGAACACAGCAAAACGGCTAGGTACATTTAAACACAAAGATACGTTCAACACTTACCCAATATGGGGATAATAAACTAGATAGGCTTTATATCGTGACTAGAAAAGATTTGGTGCAGTGGCAGGTACAGTCGGCTGCTGCGCTCCGGGTCGTGGGTTCGATTCCCGCACGGAACAAATATTTGTATGATCTGCAGGTAGTTGTTCCGGGTCTGGATGTATTGTATGTGGAATTCATGTCTGTAAACGCACCCACGACACAAGAGAAATCCTAGTGTGGGGCAATGTTTAAAAAGAAGAAAACAAGCCTATGTTAGTTGTCACATGTAATAGTTCGGGGAGCCACGGATGAAGTCACTATATAAGTGAAAGTGTGCCCGCCTTACTGTGTTTGACCGAACTGTGCGAGGTAGAATTTGTTATGTTCATTTGTGGACTTTGCCGTATAGTGCCGGTGTTGCCGTGTGGTGCCGGCTCAGAATACCACCACCCCATCTCCTCCCGTGGGTGTCGTAAAATTCGACTAAGGGATTAGCTGGAGGATGGGCAGCAGCGTCCTTCGAGTAAATTAACAACTCAACTGCGAGCGCCAACCCGCCTGCCAAGCGTGGCGATCTTTGGTGGAGGTTCGTTTACAGTAGTCGACTTCATGCGGCTGAAATGATGTAGCCATCATTTGAATTTGTATGGTCAAATCACCATCATAATCATCAGATAAACCGAAGGATGGCCACTGCTGAACAAAGACCTCCCCCATAGATATCCACAATGACCGGTAAAATGCTGCCCGCATCCAACGGCCATCTGTTCGTGGTTTAATATTAGGTCTGTATTTATGAATCAAACAAAAGTATAAAGTACTAAATAACAAAACTTTATTTTTAACTTAATAAACACCACCACAGCCGCAGCCTCTTCCACCGAAGCCTACACCACCATATCCACGGCCGCCCATACCAGCCCCGTAGCCGGGTCCTCCAGCAAGACCAGGGCCATATCCGGCTCCTGCAGAGTACGCGGGAGCAGCAGCGGCAGAGATTCCTTCACTGATTATACCCACAACTCCATTCCCGCAGCCGTAGTTGATGCCTCCAGCGCCAGCAGTGGGCAGCACACCATCCAAAGCGACAGCACCTAAGAAAGGCAGCTCCCCGTTCACAGCTAGAGCACCTTCAATTGCGTTTTCCGAGATTACAGAGATGCCAGTCGGGGAGATAGAAGAAATGCTGGTTACTGCGAATCCTCCACCGCTGGTAGGTGTTATGGTATTTGCAAGGCCATAGCCAGATCGGCCAGGACCTGCTGCGTAACCGGCGAAGGGAGCTCCTAGGCCAAGTCCACCAGCTCCGTATGCAAGGGCGTTGCCAGCTAATGCGTATTCTTCAGCTGCTATAACTGAGCCGATGGTTCCATGACATTGGGAGTAGATCCCCTGGAAAATAATGATTTCGTTAATACATTGATACGTGTGGTGCCGGCTCAGCATGCCACCACCCCATCTCCCCCCATGGGTGTCGTAAAAGTCGACTAAGGGATTAGTCGGAGGATGGGCAGCAGCGTCCTTCGAGTACATTAACAACTCAACTGCTATCGCCAACCCGCCTGCCAAGCGTGGCGATTATGGCAAAACCCCCCAATGAGCTCAAAACACATCCATATCGGTGGTTGTGATGATCTTTGGGGGAGGCCTGTGTCCAACAGTGGACTTCATTAGGCCGAAATGATTGACACTGGATTAAAATTATAGCGACCTAACATCAACGGGGTGACCTGGGCTAAGCTGCTTGGCAGCAGAATATCCAAGACTGCGGTGGTACATACATTTTCTTCTTTTTTTTTATTAGTTTACAGTAGAAATTCTACATGAAATTCCTTCGTCCTGGGGAAGGGCAAAGGGGTATGCTGGACTTCCGCCGGCTAAAACCACTGGAGCGGTCATCTTCGGCACCGAAGGGCGCTCCAGGTCCTCATAAGATCACACTAGAGGCGGTGGTACCTACCCACCCTGACGGACTCTTGCAATAAGATACCTACAGTGTGTCTGTCTCTCACAGCCAATTTGCTCCAAATTTACTGGAGCGATTAAGTTGAAATTTGTAAAACATATGAATTTGTGTGACCCAAACTCGGACGTGTAACATAAATAAATGAGTTTTAAACATAGAGGTCAAATTAGAAAATTTAAAAAAACGTTTTGAAACTTTACCGTGTAACACATCAATGAAATGAACGAGCTTATTGTGAGTCTCACAAAATATTTGTTTTATAATTTTATAATGGATAGTTTTAAAGTTATTCAACAAAATATATGAAAATTGTACATTCCCACCCCTTAATAATTTTATTTTTTTCGATTACCCGACACCTTGATATGTCTAGTTTCGTGGTTTACATACATATATTCCACTTGCAAAACCATCCAGACCTGGAACAACTACTTGTTGGCCATATAAATAATTTTTCCAAGCGTCAATCGAACCCGCAAACCGTAGCGCAGAAAGCCAATCAAAAGAAGACTCTACACACTAGGGCTTCTCCTGTGTCGTGGGTGCGTTTACAGTCATGAATTCCACATACAATACACCCAGACCCGGAACAACTACCTGCAGATCATACAAATATTCGTTCCATGCGGAAATCGTACCCGCGACCCGGAGCACAGCAGCCGATTGTATCAGCCACTGCACCAACCGTGCCGTCAAAATTAGTGGACGTACTGATACTGCAATGTAAGAAAATCTTAAAAATAAAAAATTACCTTGATCAAAAGTGCCTGGGCGCAGAGAACGAGGATTGCCTTGGCGGACATGTTAATTGGATAGTTTTCTTGGCTTCGTTGGAAGGTAAAAGTCGAGAATGCTATTCAAAAATCCTACGGCGATATTTATACTGTCCTGTTAATATTAAGTAAGTATTTATATCAGCAAAAATGTAATAGGTTAGGTAAAGTTTACAGATAAGGTTTGATTGCAAGGCGACTTCACAATTGTTATTGACCACGTTTTCTTATACGTGGTGTACTGAACTGAACTCCGTTACTTGCTGCCGTGGAGAGAGCCTCCTGGTTGAGCTAACCGGGAAGGTAACACGGAGAGAGGCACTCCGCGACAAGTTTACTAATCCTTTCAGATATGTCGGCAACTTTAGTTCTTCTACGGATCTCCTCATTTCTGATTCGATCTCGTAGAGAAATACCAAGCATAGCCTCTCTCCATAGCTCGCCGAGTGACCTTGAGCTTTCTTATGAGGCCCACAGTGAGTGACCTCGTCTCTGTTGCATATATTATCACTGGTTTTAACTGTATTACACTATAAATCAATCCATAAATTCATACTATGTGCAAACAATTTAGTAGTACATAAAGTCACGTAGTCTTACATAACTAGCAGTATATAACGTTTACTTTGACGATAAATTGTCTACAATGTACATTATAGAAACAAACATCAAACATTTCGGCCTTCACTGTTCTCGGGTGCAATTCTCTAAGCTCAAACATCCATACATCCTTGAATACAGAATTGAAATAACGGTGATAAACCAATTTGGTATTCGCTAAGACTGGTCCTTGTGGCGTACCTTCTGCAACGTGTCCTTGAATAGCTTCAATCATGTCTACACCGTTATTTCGATTCTGTATTCAAGGATGTTTGAGCTTAAGGAATCGCACCTCTGTTCAAAGACTACTATAGGGTAACCCATCTATATAATGACCTCGGCAAGTGTTGTTTAACCTCCCTGCTCGTTTACCGATCAGTGAGTATAGCGGGCTATGAACGCCATTTACGGACTGATGTCATGACGTATGAAAGAAATATAAAAAAATCGTTCACACCCAACCACTCCCCATAAATGGGAGTAAGGGTAGAGTTGAGCCGAGGAGTAGGTGTGGTTCTGGCGCAGTTCGGTAGTAGCTGGACTTCATTCCACAGAATCATATCTGTCACTTCTTTCAAAGAAAATAAATTCTTCTTTTAAATAGATCCCCACACTGTGGTTTCTTTAGCATCGTGGGTATAATTTACATATGAATTTCACATGCACAAATAACCAAACTCGGAACGACTTTGCGTAGACAACACAAATATTTATTTCGCACGGGGATCGAACCCACGACATGAAGCGTAGAAAGCCAATCTCTTAGCCACTGCACCCACCGTACCGTCAATTAAATGAACTGTTTGCGGTGGTACTAGATAACAATAATATCGCCTTACCTTTTTATTTTACCCGTTGTACATGTACTCATTCTTTCTTCTTTCTTTTTTTTTTTTTCTTCATATTTATTCTTTCCGTATGGTGTCCGGATTAAGAATAAAGCACCAACCCATCTCCTCCCGTGGATGTCGTAAAAGGCGACTAAGGGAATCTAAACCAGAGGGATGGGTAGCAGCTACCCTTCTGTGAAACGGTAGCCATACTGCGCTCACCGACCCGCCTGCCAAGCGTGGTGAGTATTGGCATATACCCCCCAAAATGATGACACAGTTGTGAAAATCTATGGGGGAGGCCTTTGTTCAGCAGTGGACGTATAAATGGCCGATATGATGATGATGATGACATGTACTCTCTCCACCCCGGGGAAGGACTCCTTTTTTTATTGATGTCCAGTGGAATTTCTACATGGAACTGCATCCACCCCGGGGAAGGGCGCAGGGGTGCCGTACTCCTACCGGCTAAAACCACCGGAGCTAATGCTTTGGGGAAATAGCGTAGACTCGGAAAAAATATTCAAACTACAGAAGAAATGCATACGTATCCTGTCAAACATAGGGGAATAGAAAGTTGTAGACCACATCTTAGTAAACATGGTATTCTCACACTAACATCTCTATACATTCTCGAGATTTGCCTGTTTGTCAGAAAACATTTGCCATTATTTTCTTTGAATAAAGACCACTGCACGCAATCCCGTAACTTACGACACAAAAACAGATTAGCATTACCATCTTCCAACATATCTATATATATATATATTTTTTTTCCTTTAATAAACGTTGCCCCACACTAGGATTTCTCCTGTGTCGTGGGTGCGTTTACAGACATGAATTCCACACACAATACACCCAGACCCGGAACAACTACCTGCAGATCATACAAATATTTGTTCCGTGCGGGAATCGAACCCACGACCCGGAGCGCAGCAGTCGACTGTATCAGCCACTGCACCAACCGTGCCGTCAAATTATTCTATTCTGGTCCGTATGTTATGTCCATTAGAGTGTTCAATAAAATACCTCACGCACTAAAAGATACAAAAAACAATAATACATTAAAAATAAATTAAATAAATACCTAATAAACAAGTGTTTTTATAACTTGCAAGTTTTTTGAAGATAAGAGTGACGAGTAGATTATAACTTCTAGCATATTAAATAATTTTAATATTTTAATTTTCAACTTATGGCTAATGTTTTGTTGATTGTTACCTTCTTTTCTATTCAGTTTAATCTATTATTCCGAGTTCTGGGCCAATACTTCCGCTGCCGTATTATGGTACATTTCTAATGTTAAATAACAATATACCTACATAAAGCCTCTTACTAAAACTGCTGCGCCCTAACAGGGTTTCATGTTGTTTGTAAACTTATGCTATGTAACACCTTCTATGTACACATGAAAGCAAAAAATACTTCTCTCCTCTAAAATAGAGAGAGAGCCTCTAAAATCCTGCTACATATTTAACATCAACAATCATCATGTCCGCCATAGAATGTCCACTACTGAACAAAAGTCGCCTCATAGATTTGCACAATTGTGTCGTCATTTAGGGGGGAAATTGCCAATACTCACCACGCTTGGCAGGCGGGTTGGTGAGCGGTGTGGTTACTCTTCTACAAAAGGGACGCTGCTGTCCATCCCTCTGGTTTAGAATCCCTTAGTCGGCTTATACTACATCCACGGGAGGAGATGGAGTAGTGCTATATTCTTAATCCGGACACCACACGGATTAATGAGGACACCACAAGGATTAATGCGGACACCACATGGATGTATGTATGATGTATGGACAGACATATTTAACATGGTCTTCTTAAAAGACTGCGAGAGTATTTTCATACTTACCATGCTTGGCTTTAGTGATTGTAGTAGGTCTGTATAACCGCACCTAAGGGTTTACCTGTCACTGTCCAGTCTTCTTCTGCCTATGATTCTGATTGTTCTGTCCTAGAGGCTAGCCAAAAGTACGAGTTCTTAACGAGGTAGCGGAGCCAGGGAACCCAATGCACCATGTTATGGGAAGTATTGTTTGTGGAACAGCACTCAACTCTAGGTTGTAATAATTAGTACAAGGTGACCTTAACAGGTTTTCCTAGCTTCGGGCAACCTCGTAGATGCTCTTGGTATAATCTCTTAACCATCTTTTATGACACCTTAAGAGGCCCAGATGGTCCATTTATTTGCCAGGAGCCTCATATTAACTTAACACTTAACCTCTTCTTATTTTGTAGAATGTATTCAGCCAGTGTCACGGAAGCTACGGAATGGAGCTGTCCCTGCTGCTGGTGCTGTATCTATCAATGGCAACTGCACGTGCGGTAGTGGTGGTCCTTGCCAGTATTAACTTTTTTTTTTAATAAATCACAATTTAATCTGTTACAAATATACGATTTCATTAAATAGGCTATCATTCAAACGGTTAGCTAAATACTGATGTATTACGAGTAGTATTGAGTTGAGACGATACTTCTTCTTCTTTTACTCTTAGATTATGGCTTCTGTAGAGTATCTTCCACAATTTCGCCAGTGTCAAGTATAAGGCATCGTCGTACGGTGTTTAGATTAATACATCTTTACATGTTCGTAAAATATTTCACAAAAATGAAAAAAAAAAACATCTCAATATATGTCGGCAACGACGTACTGTTTTATCAGACGCTACTTAATCAGCAAGAATAACTAGATTGATCAGCAAATAATGTCATCTATACTCTATACAAATAAATACAAATAAATAAAATTGAAGTGTCTGTTTGTAATGTCAAAATAAAAGTGTTAATGACTGATGTGGATGGTAAATAAAACTGATAAACTGCTTGATAATGGACTGTATTGTAAAAGTTACTACATGGAATTATGATTATTTGCTAACACACGCGACCCGCGATATTGATTCTAGTGAAGTGAATGTGGAGGGGCGGTGTGTCCGGGCGCTTGCTGAGCTACCGAGCTTCCTCGTCCCGCGCAACCTCTCATGACCCTCAGTCATCCTTAACAATGATTGATGTGGATGGTAAATAAAACTGATAAACTGCTTGATAATGGACTGTATTGTAAAGCTAGTACATGAATTTTTGACAATTTGCTAACACACGCGACCCGCGATGTTGTTTCTAGTGAAGTGAATGTGGAGGGGCGGTGTGTCCGGGCGCTTGCTGAGCTACCGAGCTTCCTCGTCCCGCGTCGAACCTCTCATGACCCTCAGTCATCCTTAACATGCCCCCCGACGTTGAAACCCTGGGTTTCAACTGACTTATTGCTTTCAATTGGCAGAGGACATATTCTATTGAACGCTCTTCTTATTATGCCGTTACTAGTCTGTATATCTGCTACTCGGTTGACTCCGTCCGAACCCGCGATGACTTTCTGCACTCGGCCAAGGCTCCATTTCATAGGTGGCAGGCCGTCTTGCTTGATCAAAACTAGTGCTCCTTCTTGAAGTTGGCCCTTCGAAGACTTCCATTTGGTCTTTTGTTGAAGTTCTGAGATATACTCCTTTTGCCAACGAACCCAGAAGTGCTGTCTGAGCTGTTCAGTTCTCTCCCATCGTTGCAGCCTATTCGGATTAATGTCAATAAGGCTAGGACTAGGCAGTGCCGTCAGAGGACGTCCAACCAAGAAGTGGCCTGGGGTGAGTGGAGTTAGGTCATCAGGATCAGGGGATATAGGTGATAATGGACGCGAATTCAAGATTGCCTCTATTTGTACCAATGTAGTGTATAATTCTTCAAAGGTTAATCGCGCGTTTCCCAATATTCTGAACAAATGGTGCTTACACGACTTCACGCCTGCTTCCCATACACCTCCAAAATGAGGTGCATAGGCAGGAATAAATTTAAAATCAATCCCTTCATTAGCCACCTTCTCTGTCAATGATAATGTGTTATTTTTAAGAAAAGAAGATATCTCATTTTTTGCCCCTATAAATTGTGTACCATTGTCAGAAAACATGGTTGATGGTTTTGATCGACGCGCAATGAATCTACGTAATGCAGCGATATATGCGTCCTTTGTTAACTCTGTAACCAATTCAAGATGAATCGCCTTTGTAGCGAAGCAAACAAAGACTGCAATATAAACCTTAATAAGTTTGCATCCACGGCCCCTTCTGTCAGCGGCAAGTAATGGACCAGCGTAGTCTACACCAGTATTTTGGAAAGGATATCCCGGATGGAGCCGCTGCTCTGGCAACTGTCCCATAATTGGGCTGACTACTTGAGATTTCATCCTGAAACACCGGTGACAATTGTGTACGACTTGTCTAGCCATGTTTCGACCTCCTAGTGGCCAAAATTGCTGTCTAATAGAGTATAAAAGAAGTTGTGGTGCCGCATGAAATAATTGTATATGTTCATTTGTAAACATGAGCTTTGCTATAGGATGCTTGCATGATATTAAAACTGGATGTTTTTTGTCAAAATCAAATTGTGAATTTCTTAAACGTCCACCTACTCTGATTAAACCGAATTCATCAATAAATGGTGATAGTTGAAGAAGAGGGCTTTTGTTTGGTAAACTGTGCTTGTGTTTTAAAATTGTGTACTCCTTAAATGATTGTATTTGAGATTGCCTTAATATTATTTGAAATGCATTGTCTAATTCAGTGTTAGTTATTGGACCTGTTGATCTCTGATTAGAATCATGTATCTTACAATTATGTATGAATCGTAAAGCAATTACCAGTGCTCTTTTAAGTTTTAATAATTTTGAAAATCGATTAACATCAATGAGTTGTTCATAATATGATTCATGAGAAGAAACTATGTGTGAAATTACTTCCGGTAATTCTTCATTAGCACTTTTGAAATTATTTTTTGGCCAATGCGATTCTGGTTCACGCAAAAAAGATGGACCTGTCCACCATAATTCTAAGGTTTGTATTTGTGACATATTGACACCTCTAGTGAGCAAGTCGGCTGGATTGTGTTGCGTAGGAACGTGACGCCATTCGTAATTGTGTGTAAGTTCCTGTATTTCTGAAATCCGATTTTTTACGAACATCTTTAATTTAAGTGGTGACGTTTTTAACCAGCCTAAAACTACTGACGAGTCTGTCCATAGAACACACCTATCTACAGGTAACCTAAATGCATCCAGTACTTTTTTGTCAAACGCGCAGCTATGACTGCACCACACAACTCTAACCGAGGTGTGGTGATTGGTTTTAATGGTGCAACCTTGCTTTTTGCGCAAATTAGTCGAGTTTCAATTTTATAATTTTTTGACATACTTCTCACGAACGTACAGGCCCCATACGCGTCCTGTGAAGAGTCACAAAAGGTATGTATTTCTAATACACTTGGATCCTCACAAGTAACACAACGAGGAATGTACAAATTGTTTAAATGATGTAAATTTAATGTAAATTTGTGCCAAATGAGTGCGATTTCAGTCGGTAATGGTTCATCCCATGAAAGCTTATATAACCAAAGCTTCTGGAGAATTATTTTCGCTTGTATAACAAAAACTGTGAGCAGTCCCAGTGGATCAAAGATTTGTCCAATGGTGGACAAAACAGATCGCTTTGATGAATTACTATATTGTGATGGTTTATGGGGAAAACATAGCATGTCTGTCAATGGAAACCAACCAAGGCCTAAAGTGTTAGAAGAATTTTGCTGTCCTAAATTGAGCAGCACACATGGCTTAGTATTAGCAAATTCAAAATTTGGAATATTTGATTTAATTTTTCGCAAATTAAAACAACCGGTAGATAACACTTGGCAAATGTTATCCCTAACTTTAAACAATTGATCAACTGATTGAGCCCCGGTTACCAAATCGTCGACATAAAAATCATTATTAATTATTAATTATTAAAATAACATATATATCAGATATAAACTTATCTGTACATTCAACTGCAAGCTGTTTTAAACTCCTTACAGCAAGAAATGGAGCTGATGCAGTACCATAGGTGACTGTGTTGAGCTGATATATTTCTAATTCTTTGTTAGGCGTGTCTCGCCAAATTATATTTTGCAAATGTCTCTGGGTATCATGTATAAGTACTTGCCGGTACATCTTTTCAATATCACCAGTCATGACGTATGCAAAATGACGGAATCTTATTAAAATTGAAAAGAGATCATTTTGAATAGTGGGACCGACCATTTGTATGTCGTTTAACGATATGCCTGTAGTTGTCACTGCACTTGCATTAAATACGGCCCTAAGCTTCGTTGTCTCACTATTTTCTCGTAAAACGCCATGATGTGGTAGATAGTATGAATTTTGTGTGATAGAAGCATTATTTGATATAAACGTCATGTGACCTAATTTCTTATAATCATCCATGAAATCGGTGTACATTTGTTTTAATTTTTGTTGTTTCTGTAACTTACGTTCGAGAGATAAAAAACATTGTAAAGCTCGATCAAATGAATTACCCAGACGAGTTTCAGACTCTTTAAGAGGAATGGCTACTGAAAATCTACCATCAGGCATTCGCTTAAAATTATCAACAAAATGTTGCTCACACAGCCGTTCCTCTAAAGAATACACAGGCTTAGAAATATCATGTGTTTCTTCAATTGACCAGAATTTTGATAATTGTTCTTGAATAACAGAATCTTTATTGTTGTTATCGTTTTGTGTAAAATTGCATAAAGTGAATTGATTCGCTATGTTTGGTAACTTATGATTGAGACCACTAGTGGGCCCAGAAATGATATACCCTAACTTTGTTTCTTGTAATATAGGACAATTAATCCCTATACGAATTTGATTTGATTCTAGAAGATCCCAGAATATGTCTGCGCCCAACAGCAAGTCAACATTGTCAGGACTGTAATACTCGGGATCTGCAAGTATTATTTGAGATGAAATATTTAAATCCTTTTTAACTGTTTTATTGCTACATAAATTTGTAATATTCGGCAGTACTAAAAATGACAAACCAATGTTGTATGAATTTATTCTGGAATAAATTAACGTATTACACCGTCTTGTTATTTGTGTGATTGTATTATTGATGCCAACTACTGATGTTTGTGTTTGTATTGATTTAAGCTTTAACTTATGTAATAATTGTTCAGTCATGAAGGACGCTTGGCTCCCTGAGTCGAGAACAGCTCTTACTTCATGACGCTGATTGTCATTCCCGAACATATGTATCACTGCAGTCGAGAGCAATACTGGCTCTGTCATATGGACTGAGAGCGTAGTGGCTCTGTCGACTGGTGGTTTGACATCTTGTTTTTGGGTTTGAGCTTCATCATGTAGAAGTGTGTTATGTCGAAGTGAACATTTAGTGCATGAACTGGATTTGCAGTTGGCAACCTGATGACCTGACCGTAAGCAGTTTGTGCATAACCTAAGCCTACGGACAGACTCTGTTCTCTCGTTAACGAGTTGATTTAAAAATGTATCACACTTGTAAATTTTATGCGAGTTTTTACAAAGAGGACACTTAGGTATGTAAGTATTAATGTTGGTGCTTATTAATCCTTTGACACGGTCTGATTTTTGTTTATATGTATCTGTTATGTTGTTGTTTATGTGTAATGTTTCAAGTAAGTCTGCTCTGTTTTTTAAAAATGTAATTAAGTCTGTTAGTTCTATTTTATTTAACAATGTTTTACGTTCCTCCCATTCTCTACATGTTTTAGAGTCCAATTTTGAATTAATTAAATAAATCATTAATGTATCCCAATGTGTTGTTGGTTCCCCCAATGATTCTAAAGATCTAAGGTTCTTTGAAAATGTATCAATAATAGTACGAATTGCTAAAGCTGATTCACGTTTAATCTGTTCTACAGAGAACAACGATTGTATATGATTTTGAATTAAAAGTTTTTCATTATTGTAACGATCGCACAACAAATCCCAAGCTATCTTGTAGTTACAGGATGAAAACCCAAGTGATCGTATTACCTGCGCAGCGCCTCCCTCCAGTGACGCTCTTAAATAATGGAATTTTTGTATTTCACTAATATACTTGTTTTCGTGTATAAGAGACGAAAATGTGTCTCTAAACTCAAGCCAGTCCTGGTACTGACCGCTGAATTTAGGAACCTGGATAGTTGGCAATCTGACACTTTTAATGGTCTTTGTTAACTTCACCGCTGAAGGCGTCCCATCTGAAACACAAGAATGAACTTCGTCATCCGCGTCATCCTCTCTTGGCACACACTTTAGAATTTGTTTTGCCTTTGCCAAAATAGCATAACATTGATTTTCGAAGTCCTCCCTCTCAGTGAACTGCTGAACATCCTCATTCGAGTCGACTAGCAACTCAATATTACTTTGAATTTGATCGAAATGTTCTAAAAGTTGTTCTATTTTAACTATGCGCAACTCAAGCTCGGTGATTTGAATAGGTGACAATTCTCCCTTTAAAGTGCCGATAAAGTTTATAAACATTGTAAGACGGCCTTTAACAGAGGCTCGTTTTTTAATAAGATCCTTAATATTTTCAGACATGTTGATATGCGCTGTATAAAGTAAACAGTAAATTAATGTTAACAAATAACTACAGTATATACTAAGAAACCTGTTTAAACTGTATAATATATCCGATACGAATATATTCTATTGATTTTATTTGTTAAATAATGTATCTAATTAGTTGAAAGAATGATAATGAATAAGTTATAATGCACCGAAGTTGTTTACAACATAAAACTGCGCAATGCGTAGCGATGGAATGCAGGTGTAGATCGTAGCGATAAGCGCCTATTGTTCTCGCGACCGGCCGGCTTAGTTTTTTCTATATGAAGTTAATGAGTTATAACGTAAACAAGTCGCTAATGACGATTTAATTGCAAAATTGGTACAAATGAAGATAATATGTAGGTGTGGTTTTGTGGGATTTTGCTAGGGATAAATTGGAACGGACTCACTCTTTTATGCACTCCTTTTTTCCTGTTTGTTTCCTGCTGGGTCGCTGTTTTATTACAATATCCTTAGAAGTACTGGTACTTGTATATTTGAAAGCCCGTATTACTTGTAACAACGGCTTGTTGTAGACACGGAATCCGATTCGAATGACCAAAAAGCTTTCTACTAAATGCATAACAAGTAAATAAAATTGAAGTGTCTGTTTGTAATGTCAAAATAACAGCTTTCTACTAAATGCATATGAAAGTATGTACGTAACATATAACAAAAACACTATTTTTACATTTTTTGTCTGTCTGTCTGTTTGTTCCGGGTAATCTCCGAAACGGCTGGACCGATTTTGACGGGACCTTCACTGGCAGATAGCTGATGTAATAAGGAATAACTTAGGCTACTTTTATTTTAGAAAAATACTTAGGGTTCCGCGTAAAAAAATAAAACCCTTGAAATCCAATGTATATATTCTATGTCAAGTGTCTATATCGAAGTACTCTAAATTTCTTTTAAATTAAACGCGGGTGAATGTAATTTGTTTAAACGTGTTTTATTATAAAGAGTAATAATCGCGGAAACCTAAGCCATTTCGTGTGATCTCTTCCCGTGGATGTCGTTAACATGACTAAGGGACTCTTAACCGGAAGAATGGGCAGTACGGCCACTTCTGTGAAGTAGCACAGTCATACATGATGTTATAATTCATTCTTTAGGTGTAAAGTATACACATACAATGTACAGTAAATCCTTGAAAAAAAATGGTTGATCTGTTGATGTGTGCGGTCAACCAAAAGTTCTCTCTGGGGCTCCTCTGAGCCATGCAGGCCATGCTCCCCCCCCCCCCCCCCCCCAACTGTGGAATGCAGTGACCTTAGGCCTGAAAATCTTGAACAGAGAGACCAGAGCTAGACCCCCCAGATTAAAATCCTGGATCCGCCCCTGAAATATAGGCTATGACAACAATGTAATGTCTGGCTTAAAAAAGGTTATAACTCTACCAATTCTGGATGGATATCTATATCTCGTTTTCGGCGAAGCTTACAAATAATGAACATGATAGTATTGTTCTTTCGGTAAAGAGTGACATTGCTTGTTCGGTTATCCAACTAAACTTTGATAACAGAAATTGATTGACCTGTAAATTAAATAATGCCGTACTTGTTAGAGTATTTATTAATTAATTTATTAACACACACTACTATCATCACAGGGTTACCTAATACAACAGTGTAGTTATAGTTATAATAGCTTACAAGATTAGACTTACAATTATATTATCATGAACAACCAAGTGGTGGTTTGCCGTGTCAGAATACCACCACTCCATCTCCTCCCGTGGGTGTCGTAAAAGTCGACTAAGGGATTAGCCGGAGGATGGGCAGCAGCGTCCTTCGAGTACACTAACAACTGAACTGCGATCGCCAACCCGTCTGCCAAGCGTGGGGATTATGGTAATAACCCCCCAATGAGTTCACAACACACCCATATCGGTCGTTGTGGTGGCCTGTGTCCAGCAGTGTAGTTCATTCGGCCGAAATGAAATGAACCAAGAGTAATTTTACATAATGCGGCTTATGTGAATTCACTCAGAGTACAATTGAAGCAGTCAATCTGTTGTGACACCATATTGAGTCGACTCCGTCGCCCCACGTGCCCATCAGGTACCATTTGTCCATTTTTTTTATTGATGTCCAGTGGAAATTCTACATGGAACTTCCTTAGCCCCGGGGAAGGGGGTAAGGGGTATGTCGGTCTCCTACTGGCTAAAACCACTGGAGCGGTCGTCTTCGGCACCGAAGGGGGCTCCAGGTCCTCGCAAGATCACACTAGAGGCCCATCAGGAAACTCTAACACTAGTCAGTCGAATGAATATTTAACTCTAGCTAATAGTTACTGTCATTTGCTTGCGCACTTATTTCCTACTATATTAGAAAATTGCTTGGAGCACATATTGCCAGAAACTATTTATCAGGCGTTAACACATTGACTGCCCTTATATATATATATATTATATATATATAAAACAATGTATGGTAGGTAACCTTTTAGTTTTTGGAAGTTAATATTTACAACCGATCATAGGCAAACAATGAAGATGCCTGGAAGAGATCGCCGATAGCGATAAGGCCGCCTATTGTATTATTTATTAAGATTTATGTAGGTAACAAATATTATGGTGTACATTATAACATGCCACAAATGTGCAATAATTATATAATCATTCTGAGAGCATCATAGGTACATGTTCGCGGCTTTTGGGCCACCCCAGCCTCAACTCAACCTACCGTGACCGCCAGAGATCGGTAGTGAAGATTACCTCCCTTTGAAATTGTGGAATAATACCTAATCATGACATTTCATCCTGTTACAGGAAAATAAAACAGAGATTAGCATCATAGTACTTGTTCGCGTTGTTTCGCTTTACCTACATCATTTTGAGGTCTTGTATAATCAATCTCTATTCTTATTTTAATAAGAAACCAAATCTTCAGCTACTATAATTAATCGTTTATTTATTTACTTTAAATTGTAAATTGATCGACCTATCGTAAGAGAGATTCATAGTATTTATTTTTCTTGCAGTTACAAAACTCATCTTCTAAATACTAAACAAAGGAACTACCTACTATATTGTAAAGTAGGTAATTGTGTACCGATCAAAAATATATATTATAACAAAATTTAACACTGTCTTTGCTGTCGCGCAGTCGGGTAAATATACAATGACACCTAACACGAAAATAATACATAAGAATGTTATTTTGTTCATATAAGTTAAAATCATATTGAAATATCAGTATCCGAGTCCGCTCCGATAGTGAAGATACTAATATTTCTGTATGAGTCAGCCGAGATGTAACGTTCCTTCGTCATACCAGCTACAACTGACGGATCCGACTCGGATAAATTAGGTTCGTGGCTTTTTTTTAAAGCAAACGGAATAATTAATTATAAAATTAATTTTGATTATGTATAAAATAGAGGTTTATGTTATGTTATTTTTTTGCTTAAACGTAAAAGACCTTATATAGTGTTCCAGCCGTTCTGATGAACTTTTAAGTGGGTTATTTTGTTTATAATTATGCTAAGCAGTAAACACTTGGAACAATAGGATTAATTTTTGAAAACTAAAAACAATAGACACGGATATGTGTCGAAGGCACTAAGCTCAGAATTGGTGAAAATTTATGAAACACGCATTTGTGTACGAAGCACTGGGAGATAAAACTGCTAACACACAGAGACGTTAGTGGCACTGAAATAAATCTATTACACATAGAATACACATCCACCAATTTTATCGTTTTCAAATAATAAAGAAATTATAAGCTATTTCTTTCTTTAAAAAAACGTTGCCCCGCACTAGGATTTCTCCTGTGTCGTGGGTGCATTTACAGAGATAAATTCCACATACAATACCCCAAACACCCAGACCCGGAACAACTACCTGCAGATCATACAAATATTTATTTCGTGCGGTAATCGAACCCACGACCCGGAGCGCAGCAGCCAACTGTATCAGCCACTGCACCATGCAAGCAGAGAAGCATGAGGATGTGGTTAATGCAGGGTTAAGACTTTATGCAACCTGTATTTTATGCATCTAAACGGCCTATTCAAAGCCGTGCCTGCAGGGTCCTACATGCAGTATCTCTGCTGGATTGTATACTGTGAATGGCGATTTATATCCGCTCTGCAAACATTCACACTGGAGTGATAGCGAGAAAGCTTCTTCTTTGTGTACTTACACCACTACGGGGAAGGAATGTAAACAAAGCCTGGGTATTTAAGACATTTTTATGGGGATTAAAGTTCCAGTTAGTTGCTACAAAGGATTATGTTGTTTGAAAGATAGATGCCGTGTGGTGCCGGCTCAGAATGCCACCACCCCATCTCCTCCCATGGGTGTCGTAAAAGTCGACTAAGGGATTAGCCGGAGGATGGGCAGCAGCGTCCTTCGAGTACATTAACAACACAAGTGCGATCGCCAACCCACCTGCCAAGCGTGGCGATTATGGCAAAACCCCCCAATGAGCCCAGAACACATCCATATCGGTGGTTGTGGTGATCTTTGGGGGAGGCCTGTGTCCAGCAGTGGACTTCACTCGGCCGAATGATGAAAGATAGACAAAATAAGAATGGTAGATTAACTCGATAGTTTCTGAGAAATTCAGTTTTCACACCACGTTTATTTACATACTTATATTTTTAATGCAAATGCGAATTTAAAACAACTATTTATCCCGCGAGCAACGTGATAGTGGCCATAATTCGCACATAATTCAAGTCAACAGTCCTAAAATAAATTATCACCAAACATGTTGTCATTGGCTAGGCAACTCGCATTACAAACTGATATGGTTGTTAATAATGATTGATTATGTACATGATCATGAATAAAACAATGTATTGATTGGCAAATATTTAATTAACTTAGCTTAACAACACAAGTAAACAAATTAAAACAATTTTTTAGACTGGATAGTTACAATCAAAGTATGTATTAACATAATAAAAATGTAATACAAATTTACTAAATCACAATTAAATGAACAATAAAAACCAAAACGACCAAAGATCGAGCTCCACATATACACACAACATACATTGTACACACGAATCTTAAATATTCTAAATTAAATTAAGTGTAAACGGGTCTCGGTCAAACTATAAAATTTGACTTAAAATGACGATGATGACAAATAATGCACCTTGTTATTATTTTGATAAATAAACCAGCCTGTTTTATCCAAGATTCCTACAAAAGAGTGCAGGTATCAAAAACTTTAAAGTGGTGTAATAAATAAAAATTCTTCATCTTTCGGCCGAATGAAATCCACTGCTGGACACAGGCCTCCCCTAAAGATCACCACAACGACCGATATGGTGTGTTGTGTGCTCATTGGGGGGTCTTGCCATAATCGCCACGCTTGGCAGACGGGTTGGCGATCGCAGTTGAGTTGTTAATGTACTCGAAGGACGCTGCTGCCCATCCTCCGGTTAATCCCTTAGTCGACTTTTACGACACCCACGGGATGCAATGGGGTGGTGGCATTCTGAGCCTGATCTTGCATCTAGCTGGCATATAATGCAGGTTACTGATCCAATGAAAAATACGGAGTGTCATGTAATTTGTCGTAACCGGTTATAAGTATCTGAATAAAACGAAACGCAAGCGCGCCATTTTGTGGTATTCCTTCGTATTTACAGCTTAGCACGTTTCGAAAAAGACGTAATGTTAACACTCGTCGTGATCGGGGTTATTTCAGTGCCTGATCTCCGCGGAATTTAAGACCTCACGGAACAGTCTCACGTTTCGTAATTTGTGCGTACATGTACTAATTAGTGAAATGTAAATAATTAAACTTATGCTGTAAGGTTACTTGCTTTGAAGTGTGCTCGTTGCATGTAATCAAAACTATCTGCCCATACTATATCTAATTCTGATGACAAAAATCCTGGCGTACACCGGAACGTTTATGATGAATGATTAAGGATGGTATTTCGTTGTCTTCACTTTAGAAATAAAAAGTACAAAATGCTTTGCTAATATTTATTGTTTCATAGTTTTAGAAAGGGTAAAGAGCCACTTCCTCAAATAAATTTCTTGATTCAATATCCATACGCGCCGCAGCCGCACGCGCATTGGCCGCTGATACTCACGGCGCCAGCAGCAGGCACAGCACCACCAAAGTTGACGACACCCATGATTGGGACCTGACCGGCGACGGCGGTAGTTCCAGCGACTGGTAGCTCACCAATAACAACTACATTGCCTTCACCAGATCCACCGTACGCGGCTCCACCGTACCCGGCTCCTCCATACGCGGTTCCTTCATATGCGGCTCCACCATATGAAGCTCCACCGTAAGAAAGAGCGCCGGAGCAGCCACCAAGACCAACTCCAAGACCACCACCAATACCGCCACCAATACCGCCACCAATACCGCCACAAATACCGCCACCAATACCAGCACCATATCCAAGACACTGGCTGAATACGCTCTGAGGAACAAGATTTATAGTTTAAAAGAAGTTTATCATACTTTTACGTACCTACTCCTGAAGTTAACGAAAGTAGCTATATCTAAGGTAGGTAGGTAGGTAAGGTAATGACTTTGCAAAGAAGACTCCAGGGCACAGCTTTTTAAAAAAAAACGGGGTTTATACTTTACCTTTCCCCGTAACAGTACTGAAATTTAAGAAGTAGGTACTTCGTTAGATTCGTTCATCATATCAGCCAATGGACGTCCACCGCTAAAGAAATACCTCTCTCACAGACTTCCACAATTGTGTCGTAATTTTGGGGGAATTTTGCCAATACTCACCACACTTGGAAGACGGACTGGTAACCGAAATAAGGCGACCGGTATACACAAGAAACGCTGCTGCCTATCCCTTTGATTTCCAGTCCCTCAGTCGCTTTTTACGACGTCCACGGCAGGAGATGGAATGGTGCTATATTCTTAATCCGGACACCACAAAGACTGATGGTTTACGATACAATACAATACAATATTCTTTATTGTACACCAGATATAACAAAAAGAAAATCAAATACATAAAATGACATCTACAAAGAGCGGTCTTATCGCACTCGGCGATTTCTTCCAGACAACCTTGGGATGGAAAGATTTGCAAGTAAAAAAGAAAGAGGTAGTTCACGGTGTAACAGTAATCATAACACATGTGTTATACCTAAATATGATATATATAATTTGAAGGTACATATCAAATTAAAATAAACAGATAGATGGATGAGGACATTACAGAGAATGATACTCTTCTTTTAATAGACTTTAAAATATTGCCAGGGACTTAGCACGTCTAATTGTTGTGGGCAGCACATTCCATAAGCGAGCAGCTTGGACTGTGAAGGATTTTCCAATGATATTAGTGGAATGTGTTGGCATTTTCAACATCAGATTCTCCTTATTGACCTTAAGAATCGTGAATGTGTATCATGAAAGAACTCGAAACATTCTTTCAGATAACAACGGGAAGAGATATTGTGCAGGATACTGTATAGAAGCTGAAGAATACGAGTATACCGACGAAGGCGTATAGGGAGCTACTTGAGCTTAATACGATACTCTGACACATGATCATATTTGCGAAAACCAAATATAAATCTTATACAGAAGTTTTGGAGTCGCTCAAGTTTATCAAGTTGTTCCTCAGTGAGACTGGATCACTGAATAGCTGGTGTCAGCATAGTCAAGAATTGGAAGAAGAAGCGATTGTGCAAGCGCAGTTTTTGGTGGCAATTGGCAGGAAGTTAAGTAGTCTTTGTAAAGACCCCGCAGATGCGAATAGTTTACGGTTTACTCAGATAAATTAAATCTTTGTTCAAGCACAAAACAAAATAATACAAAGAAAAATATTGAATAAGAAATAATGTACTCACCTGGACCAAGCAAGCTTGGATGCAGACCAAAACAACGGTGAAGGTAGACATGTTTGACTGTTGTTTCTGTTGAGCGAAAAGCTGAAGACTGAATGATGTATCCAATTTCAGAACAAGTTTATATAGTTCAAAAGTCTGTGATTGCAAAATTATAGTTCGTGTTATTTTACTATTTTCACGAACTTTTGAAAACTGTGCTATCGGTGCACTTGTGTAATGACATTGGCAAGTCTTTGTCTTTCAACATAACTGATTATTTATCCATAAATGTAATTAATAAATTTATATGCACTATAACAGCAATGTTGCTAATAAATAATATCGCACGTACTATTTCTGCAAATTAGTATAAATATTCTAGGATTTCTATGAAATATCATTCAAGAATTTGTATTCGAAGAAACAACACAATATGTCCGCCAGGGGTATCCTTGTCCTCTGCGCTCAGGCGCTCTTGATCCAGGTAAGAATTTAATTTACATTCTTAGATCAAACCATATTTGACCTTACTTAGTAAATAATATATATATCACTATCAGTTCATTTCAATGGTGAAGAAGGGCATCTATTTTCTTTCAACATTACCTTCGTAATGCCATTAATCCTCTTTCGTATCAGAATGAGCTATATTACTATAATAATAACATTGACCGACCGTTCTGCATAGTAGCTATTTAGCCAAAAGCAGAGAGAGACACGAAGAAAGGGTCTACATATCAAGCTATATAAATCCAGTTTACGCTGATCTGTCATCATATGGAATGCACATATAATGCGAGATCAGCTTATACTCGAAATATATGGATGTTATGAAAGAATATCACATCAGCTAAAAGCGTCCCCTAGTGAACAAAAGCTTTCCCCCTTAAGGCCACCGGTTACCTGCTCTGTGTCGTAATGTTGAGGGAAATTTGCTCACCACTCTTTGCAGATGGCTTGGTAAGCGCAGAATGGCTACTGCTGCACCGAAGGTAAGCTGCGGCCCATCTCTCTGGTTTAGAGCCCTTTAGTCACCTTTTACGACATCTACGGGTGGAGATACGGTGGTGCTATATTCTTAATCCGGGCACCTCTTAATACGAACACCGGATACGATTACTAGAGAATAGCCAAATAATTACCTTGGGTCTAATTCACCATCAGGATCTACTCACTATGCCATTTGAAATAACTCCACGCACGCATGGTGGTATTTTTTATATACGTTTATTGCGTCAGTGTCGCGTTCCTTGCATGAATTTATTTCGCACGGCATACGTAAGGGCCCACGACTATATATATATATTATATAAAATATATTAAGTACTCGAAGTTGTCGGGTAATGGCCACAGTGGCCCTCAATAACAAAGAACAAGAAAATTTATGGATAAAACAAACTTATTTTCAGTTCACATTCGGCCAGTGTGCAGGTCGCGGCAACTTAGGAGCTGGCTTAGCTTCCTATGGTTTGTCGGCCCCAGTTCTTCCTTCTCTAGGCGCTTCTTCTTATGGCAGTCCTACGTGTGCTGCTCCTGGCTTGGGCTACAATGGACTAGGTTATGGTAACGCTGCAAGCAATGGCCTCAATTACGGTGCAGATCTTGGCTATGGGGCAGGCCTAGGATATGGTTCCGGGCTCTCTATTGACGTTATTCCTACCAGTGGTGGTTCTCTTTGTGTCACCAGCAGCTCTGCTATCGCTCCCACCGGCCTATCGGTCGTCTCTGAGAACGTTTTCGAAGGTTCCGTGCTCGTGATTGGTGAGCTGCCATTTTTGAGTGCTGTGGCATTGGATGGCTTGTTGTCCAGTGGGGGTGCTGGCGGAGTCAGCTATAGCCTCGGTAACGGTGTTACTGTAATTGAAACTATCGCTCCTTCTACTGCCGCTATTGCACCTGCAGCTGCGGCCTACGGTCCTGGTATAGGATCTTACGCCCCCATCACTGGTATTTCTCCTGCTGCTTTATCCATAGCTTCTGCAGGCGGATGTAATGCTGCCTATGCTCCTGCTGCAGCTTTTGCTCCTGCCGCGGGGATTGTTGCTCCTTGTTGTGGATACCAAGATGGGATCTATTATTGAGAAGCTTAATGATGGTTGACTAAAAGTTCTATATTGATTCAATAAAAGCAATTTCATGTGATGTTATTTTTTATCTGATTGAACCTCTTTTCGTTAAAATAAAATTTAATGAATGTAACAATGTAATGGTGGTGCTAAGAATCTCCGGATGCGATCCTGCTACTACCCCAAACGAAACCTGGCTCTGGTAACATACAACGCACGCACACTGAGGGCAGACGAAAAGATCATTGAGCTGAAAGATCATTGAGCTGAAGAAATAGATAAGTTGCCAGTGCAATTTATCTATGTCTTCTTCCAGCTTCGGCGAAGACACTGTAACCCTGAAATCCGACAACCTATTCTTCTACTGGGGATGCGACTTCTGTCTCGAGGTGGTGACGGGTTCCTCATCCACAGGTGCCTCATTAACGTGTGGCGAGCAGAGTAGCGTACCTTATACTCAGAATATCCAAGACGTTGCAAGTTTTTGTTCAGCAGTGGACGTCCTTTGGCTGATGTGATGATGATAATGTATAATGGGTTAAATTTGAATTGAGTTAATATTGTAAGACAATTAGATGGTCAATTTAATAAAAGATCGATAGTATTTCTAGTGTGATCATATGAGGACCTGGAGCGTCCCTTAGGTGCTGAAGACGGAGGCGGCTGTTCACCAGCTGCCTCCGTTGAAGCGTGTTCCCGTCCAGCTGGAAGGAAACCGGATTGGTTCTGTTGAGGAAGGAAGGAAGGCCGGCGGATTCTCCTTCTGCATATCGTCCCATTTGCCTGCTCGACGAGGCTTCGAAGCTATTCGAGAGAATAATTACCCGAGACTCGTTGAGCGTGTGGGTCCCGACCTGGCCGAAAGTCAGGATGGCTTTCAGCAGCGGCGGTCCACAATTGACGCGGTTCTTCACGTCCGCTCGCTGTCGGAACAGGCAGTGTCCCAGCGGGTTGGGGTGGCGTTGGCTGTCAGTCTAGATAACGTCAACGCCTTCAACTCCATCCCATGGGGCGCGACTCGGGGGGCACTAGTCCATCATCGATGCCCCCCCTACCTGCAGGGTATCATCGGGGCATACCTGCGCGACAGGCATGTTCGCTACGTGGGCAGGGACGGTAGCGTAAAGCGGAGGGAGATCAGCGGTTCTTGGTCCCTTTTTGTAGAACCTCGCTTACGATACGGTCCTGCGTGTCGTTCTCCCCGCTGGCGTCAGCTTAGTCTGTTACGCTGATGACACTCTTGTGTTGGCCAGCGGGGAGTCCTTCGAGGGAACCATCCGGCTTGCCGAGTAACCGGTGGCAATTGTCGTAGCCAAAATCCACGCTCTAGGTCTGCAGATAGCGCCTCACAAAACCGAGGCGCTATGATTCCACAAACTGCCGCGGAGCAGAGAACCACCCAGTTTGTGGATACGCGTTGGTGACGCGCAAATCAGGGTGGGCCAGTACATGAAGTACCTGGGGCTCACCCGGGACAGTCGTTGGGGCTTCGAAGAGCACTTCGCGCTCCTCGTTCCCCGAGTAGAGAGGGTAGTGGGTGCATTACACCGCGTGCTGCCCAATCTCGGGGGACCGAGCGAGGATGTTCGCCGTCTTTACGGGGCCGTCGTGCGGTCCATGGCCCTCTACGGGGCGCCTGTTTGGTCATTTCGGCTGTCAGGCGTCCAGCGCTGCAGAAACAAACTTCACAGTCTGCAGCGCAGAATGGCTCTAGGATCGCACTTGGATACAGGACAGTGTCCTACGAGGCGGCAACTCTCCTGGCACGCTTTCCGCCTTTCGACATCCAGGCGGAGACGGATGCGTGGGTCAACGACCAGACACGCTCCCTCCACCAAAGCGGGGAAGTCGTGCCTTCATGGGAGTTCGACAGACTGAGGCGGCTGGCTCGACAGCGCGCACTCGAGATGTGGCGACATCGCCTACGGTTGTGGTTCGCAACCAAGCGCGTCGTCGAGGCCATCCTGCCACTCTTCGGAGCTTGGCTCAGAAGGAGCGAGCGTGTCACCTACCGTCTGACGCATGTATTCACAGGTTACGGTTGTTTCGGTGCGTACCTGCACAGAATAGGACGCGAGGTTATGGTTACACAGTGCCACCATTGTGGAAGCGATCAGGATATCGCACAGCACATGCTCGAGGAGTGCCCTGCGTGGGCTGCCGAGCGGCGGATCCTGGTCGATTAGATTGGGAAAGATCTCTCTCTGCCGGAGGTAGTGTCGGCTATGTTGGCAGAGCATGAAAATTGGAGTGCAGTGGTCTCCTTCTGCGAGAGCGTCATGCTCCAGAAGGAGGCTGCAGAGCGGGCTCGGGAGAGGGCCGATCCCGCACGGACGGCGCCGGGGCATCAACCGTCCCGGCTCCCAAGTCCAACACGCCTGAGCCCCTGCCGTCACTTCATGGTGGGGCCGAGGCCGGGGGTCGCGGGTGCGCAGATTGGGGAGTCTGCGTGCTCACACCGAGCAACCCCCGGGAAGATAGTGGTGCGCACGTAGTCACGTGCCGCCGTGTGAGCAGCACAGCGCAAAGCGAGGCTTGGGGGGATCCTTTACAATCCTCCCCGAGAAGTGCCTGGGGGGCCGACCTTTTTGCAGTCGCCTTCCCTCCGCTAGAGGGGGTGACCGCCTTACAGTCATCCCTTCCAAGATGTGCCTAAAGGCGTGGCACCAATGGGCGGCTCTAGTGTGATCTTACGAGGACCTGGAGCCTCCCTTAGGTGCCGAAGATGACCGCTCCAGTGGTTTTAGCAGGTAGGACTCCGGCATACCCCTTCGTCCTTCCCCGGGGCGAAGGAAGTTCATGAAGAATTTCCACTGGGCACCAATAAAAACAAAAACAAAACGTTACCGATCCAAAGAAAAATACGGGTTGTCATGTAATTTGTCGTTACCGGTTATGAGTATCTGAATAAAACGAAACGCAAGCGCGTCATTTTGTGGTATTCCTTCGTATTTACAGCTTAACACGTTTCGAAAAAGACGTAATGTTAACACTCGTCGTGATCGGGGTCATTTCAGTGCCTGATCTCCACGTAATTTAAGACCTCACGGAACAGTCTCACGTTTCGTAATTTGTGTGTACATGTACTAATTTGTGAAATGTAAATAATTAAACTTATGCTGTAAGGTTACTTGCTTTGAAGTGTGCTCGTTGCAAATTATCTGCCCATACTACATCTAATTCTGATGACATAAATCCTGGCGTACACCGGAACGCTTATGATGAATGATTAAGGATGGTATTTCGTAGTCTTCACTTTAGAAATAAAAAATACAAAATGCTTTGCTAATATTTATTGTTTCATAGTTTTAGTAAGGGTAAAGAGCCACTTCCTCAAATAAATTTCTTGATTCAATATCCATACGCGCCGCAGCCGCACGCGCATTGGCCGGTGATACTCACGGCGCCAGCAGCAGGCACAGCACCACCAAAGTTGACGACACCCATGATTGGGACCTGACCGGCGATGGCGGTAGTTCCAGCGACTGGTAGCTCACCAATAACAACTACATTGCCGTCACCAGATCCACCGTACGCGGCTTCACCGTACCCGGCTCCTCCATACGTGGTTCCTCCATATGCGGCTCCACCATATGAAGCTCCACCGTAAGAAAGAGCACCGGAGCAGCCACCAAGACCAACTCCAAGACCACCACCAATACCGCCACCAATACCGCCACAAATACCGCCACCAATACCAGCACCATATCCAAGACACTGGCTGAATACGTTCTGAGGAACAAGATTTATAGTTTAAAAGAAGTTTATCATACTTTTACGTACCTATTCCTGAAGTTAACGAAAGTGGCTATAGCTATGTCTAAGGTAGGTAGGTAAGGACTTTGCATAGAAGACTCCAGGCTACAGCTTTAAAAAAAAAAAACGGGGTTTATACTTTACCTTTCCCCGTAACACTACTGAAATTTAAGAAGTAGGTACTTCGTTAGATTCGTTCATCATATCAGCCAATGGACGTCCACCGCTAAAGAAATACCTCTCTCACAGACTTCCACAATTGTGTCGTAATTTTGGGGGAATTTTGCCAATACTCACCACACTTGGAAGACGGACTGATAACCGAAATAAGGCTACCGGTATACAGAAGAAACGCTGCTGCCTATCCCTTTGATTTCCAGTCCCTCAGTTGCTTTTTACGACGTTCACGGGAGGAGATGGAATGGTGCTATATTCTTAATCCAGACACCACAAAGCCTTTGGTTTACGATACAATACAATATTCTTTATTGTACACCAGATATAACAAAAGAAAATCAAATACGTAAATGACATGTACAAAGGGCGGTCTTATCGCACTCGGCGATTTCTTTCAGACAACCTTGGGATGGAAAGATTTGCAAGTAAAAAGAAAGAGGTAGTTCACGGTGTAACAATAATTATACCACATGTGTTATACCTAAAAAAATTTGCCAGTCGATCTTGAGATACAGCGACGTGCTGCAATGTACTACTCAACTAGAGAAAACATGGACGCGGAATTTCTGCTACAACGCGATCGTGTTAGGATCTGCAGATTGTTTAAACCACAGACTGGTGTTTGGGAGGAACTCTTGGCCGAATGGCAATGCAGGTGGGACACGTCTATTAAGGGCCGTCACCTATACCAGTACTTTCCATCCATTCGTGAGCGGCTGGCAAGTGCATGGTTGGAAGTTGATCATTGCGTGGCTCAATTTCTCACCGGTCATGGTAACTTTAAGAGTAAATTATTTAGCTTCAAGCTTGTTACCTCACCATTCTGCAAATGTTCAACACCGGACTGTGAATATGAACAGTCTGCACATCATATCCCGTGGGAGTGTATTCTTTGGCAAGATGAACGCAATATTATGTTTGACAGCATGCAAGTTACATCCGGGGTTGTTTACTATACAGACCTTGTTGCGACTAGGACGAATTTCCGTGCGTTCAGGCGTTTTTGCCATACCTACTATTGGAATCAGTCACAATAGCTCACAACATAGGACCCGTAAATAAAAAAATTGTACCCGTGGTGCTTGGCAACTGGGCTTAACCCTGTTGTAAACTCCCATTTATTGTGCCTATGGCCTATCGTTTTTCTCTGTCTCCTGCTTGCTACGGAGGGAAGTGGAACGTATATTCTTTCCTACTCCTCCTTTTTCTTTTCTGATTAATTTCGGTGCGGGTTCCAAGACAGTTATTCATTTCTCTGGGACACACCGAGCTTCATTGATCGGTGTTCTTTTCGGTGGTCGCCATTGTAGATCCTGGCTTACAGGAGTTGCAGTGGTTGGGAATGTGTGGCGGGCTTGTCCCAAAAAAAAAAAATATATATAATTTGAAGGTACATATCAAATTAAAATAAACAGATAGATGGATGTAGGACATTACAGAGAATGATACTCTTCTTTTAATAGACTTTTAAATATTGCCAGGGACTTAGCACGTCTAATTGTTGTTGGCAGCACATTCCATAAGCGAGTAGCTTGGACTGTGAAGGATTTTCCAACGATATTAGTGGAATGTGTAGCATTTTCAACATCAGATTCTCTGATGACCATAAGAATCGTGAATGTGTATCATGAAATAACTCGAAACGTTCTTTCAGATAACAACGGGAAGAGGGATTGTGCAGGATACTGTATAGAAGCTGAAGAATACGAGTATACCGACGAAGGCGTATAGGGAGCCACTTGAGCTTAATACGATACTCTGACACATGATCATATTTGCGTAAACCAAATATAAATCTTATACAGAACTTTTGGAGTCGCTCAAGTTTATCAAGTTGTTCCTCAGTGAGACTGGATCACTGAATAGCTGATGTCAGCATAGTCAAGAATTGGAAGAAGAAGCGATTGAGCAAGCGCAGTTTTGGTGGCAATTAGCAGGAAGTTACATAGTCTTCGTAAAGACCCCGCAGATGGGAATAGTTTAATTTTACTCAGATAAATTAAATTTTTCTTCAAGCACAAAACAAAATAATACAAAGAAAAATATTTAATAAGAAATAATGTACTCACCTGGACCAAGCAAGCTTGGATGCAGACCAAAAGAACGGTTAAGGTAGACATGTTTGATTGCTGTTTCTGTTGTGCGAAAAGCTGAAGACTGAATGATGTATCCAATTTCAGAACAAGTATATATAGTTCAAAAGTCTGTGATTGCAAAATTATAGTTCGTGTTATTTTACTATTTTCACGAACTTTTGAAAACTGTGCTATCGGTGCACTTGTGTAATGACATTGGCAAGTCTTTGTCTTTCAACATAACTGATTATCCATAAATGTAATTAATAAATTTATATGATAACAGCAATGTTGCTAATAAATAATATCGCACGTACTATTTCTGCAAATTAGTATAAATATTCTAGGATTTCTATGAAATATCATTCAAGAATTTGCATTCGAAGAAACTTCACAATATGTCCGCCAAGGGTATCCTCGTCCTCTGCGCTCAGGCGCTCTTGATCCAGGTAAGAATTTAATTTACATTCTTAGATCAAACCATATTTGACCTTACTTAGTAAATAATATATATATCACTATCAGTTCATTTCAATGGTGAAGAAGGGCATCTATTTTCTTTCAACATTACCTTCGTAATGCCATTAATCCTCTTTCGTATCAGAATGAGCTATATTACTATAGTAATAACACTGACTGACCGTTCCGCATAGTAGCTATTTAGCCAAAAGCAGAGAGAGACACGAAGAGAGGGTCCTCTAAAGTACCGTAGTACACACGGCTACATATCAAGCTATATAAATCCAGTTTACGCTGATCTGTCATCATATGGAATGCACATATAATGCGAGATCAGCTTATACTGGAAATGTATGGATATTACTAAAGAATATCATATCAGCCAAAAGCGTCCCCTAGTGAACAAAAGCTTCCCCCATAAGGCCACCGGTTACATGGTGTGTGTCGTAATGTTGAGGGTGAAGTGTGAAATACAGTGGTGCTATATTCTTAATCAGGGCATTTCTTTTTTTATTTTATTTTTTATTATTAAAAAAACATTGCCCCACACTAGGATTTCTCCTGTGTCGTGGGTGCGTTTACAAACACAAATTCCACACACAATACACCCAGACTCGGAACAACTACCGACAGATCGTACAAATATTTGCATCATTGTCGCGTTACTTGCGTGGATTTATTTCACACGGCATACGCAAGTGCGACATACTGAACTACAGTGGGCAGATATTATATAAAATACATTAAGTACTCGAAGTTGTCGGGAAATGGCCACAGTGGCCGTCAATAATAAAGAACAAGAAAATTTATGGATAAAACAAACTTATTTTCAGTTCACATTCGGCCAGTGTGCAGGTCACGGCAACTTAGGAGCTGGCTTAGCTTCCTATGGTTTGTCGGCCCCAGTCCTTCCTTCTCTAGGCGCTTCTTCTTATGGCAGTCCTACGTGTGCTGCTCCTGGCTTGGGCTACAATGGACTAGGTTATGGTAACGCTGCAAGCAATGGCCTCAATTACGGTGCAGATCTTGGCTATGGGGCAGGCGTAGGATATGGTTCCGGGCTCTCTATTGACGTTATCCCTACCAGTGGTGGTTCTCTATGCGTCACCAGCAGCTCTGCTATCGCTCCCACCGGCCTATCAGTCGTCTCTGAGAACGTTTTCGAAGGTTCCGTGCTCGTGACTGGTGAGCTGCCATTTTTGAGTGCTGTGGCATTGGAGGGCTTGTTGTCCAGTGGGGGTGCTGGCGGGGTCAGCTATAGACTCGGTAACGGTGTTACTGTAATTGAAACTATCGCTCCTTCTGCTGCCGCTATTGCACCTGCAGCTGCGGCCTACGGTCCTGGTATAGGAACTTACGCCCCCATCACTGGTATTTCTCCTGCTGCTTTATCCATAGCTTCTGCAGGCAGATGTAATGCTGCCCATGCTCCTGCTGCAGCTTTTGCTCCCACCGCGGGAATTGTTGCTCCTTGTTGTGGATACCAAGATGGGATCTATTATTGAGAAGCTTACTGACTAAAATGTTCTATATTGATTCAATAAAAGCAATTTCATGTGATGTTATTTTTTATCTGATTAAACCTCTCTTCGTTAAAATTAAATTTAATGAAGGTAATAATGTAATGGTGGTGATAAGAATCTCCGGATGCGATCCTGCTACTACCCCAAACGAAACCTGGCTCTGGTAACATACAACACACGCACACTGAGGGCAGACGAAAAGATCGTTGAGCTGGAAGAAGAAATAGATTAGTTGCCAGTGCAATTTACCTATTTCTTCTTCCAGGTCCGGCGAGGACAAGGTAACCCTTAACTCCAATAACCTATTCTACTACCGGGGAGGTGACCATCCGTCTCAAGGTGGTGACGGGATCCTCATCCACAGGTGCCTCATTGACAACATAGTGACCATTGAAAGTGTGTCGAACAGGGTAGCGTACCTTATACTCAGATTTTCCAAGAGGTATTCGTTGCAAGTTTTAGTTCACCAGTGGACGTCCTTTGGCAGATGTGATGACGATTATGTATAATGGGTTGAATTTGAATTGAATTGATATCGTGAAACCATTACAAGGTCAATGTAATAAAATATCGATAGTGTTTCTAGTGTGATCATACGAGGACCTGGAGCCTTCCTTCATCATTTCGGCCGAATTTAGTCCATTGCTGGACACAGGCCTCCCGCAAAGATCACCGCAACGACCGATATGGGTGTGTTGTGGGTTTGGTGCTGGCTAGCTGTGTGGTGCTGGCTAGCTGTGTGGTGCCGGCCAGCTGTGTGGTGCCGGCCAGCTGTGTGGTGCCGGCTAGCTGTGTGGGGCCGGCTAGCTGTGTGGTGCCGGCTAGCTGTGTGGGGCCGTTTTTTTGTTAGTCGCTCTATTGTTATTTTAAACTTCCTTTAAACAAATTCTCCCTCCATTAGGTACAGATAAAATCATTTGAAGAATGAGACACTATTCGAGTCGCATCGCACTCTTGCCGTGGAAAATTGAATCAACATCTTATGGAGGTATTAGTGTTTGTGCAAGTTTGTGTATGTCGATAAAATTGTAATTTTTTCCGGAAAATGAAATTGTAAAAAAATCGCTAGTCCTGAGGATCCTGGCAAGGATAATGGGACAAAATATTTAAATTATTGCATTGTCATCGGTCCTTGATAAGTGTGCGAAATTTCAAATCAATCTGAGGTTTTGAAGGGGATGAAAATCGAGTTCAAGAAATCTGTTACATAGATACATAGGTTCATAGATGCATAGATACATACCAAGCTAATAAAAGCGTGTTAAAAAGGAAAAAGAAGCAGACGAAGATACCATTGCAAATATATATTATTAAAGCGGGTATTCTGATCTTGGGAGCGACTTGACCAAAGTGTCGGTGACGCGCAGCATCCCAATGATGGCACCATGAGTGAATTCTGGCGTGGTATCATAGCGATGCAAGTCAGTTACTTTGAGGGTGACTGGTTGTGGGACGTTGAACGAGTGTGTGAACCTATACAAGAGATGGAGAAGTCGAGCTAGTAAGTACAGCCCGTCCAATGTCAAATTGGAAGTCCTCAGGACCGGACGGGGTACACAACTTTTGGATCAAATGACTACGTAGTACACATATCCGCTTGGCATCCCATATTCAGTCAGCATTAGAGGCTTCGACGCTAACACAGTTCTTTAAAACTGGAGTTACCCACCTGCACCGCAAATCAGGTAGTCCGGCGAAGTCCAAAAATTATAGGCCAATCTCGAGATTACCAACGGTCTATAAACTTCTTACACCCTTTTTCACAGAGATAATTACTGCTCATATTGAGAAGAACACAACTATGACTGCTTCTCAAAATTATTTACTCAGGCGTGTTGGACCTGGGCGCCGGGGCGGTTGTTACCTCGTACCTAACGCGCTTAAGATGACATGTTCGTCGTTCAGAACCGTTTCCGAGTATTCATTCTGAATTTGTTTACACACTTTTTTTTTTAACTACCATATCTTCGACTGGCAATATAGTAATAGGTTTATAGCTCTCATAATCACTTTGAGATCCCTTTTAATAGATTGCTTTAATTCTTGTGGATATTGCCTTTCTTTTAGAATCATATTCAGAAATCACTTAATTGCAAAGAATGTAGGTAACAAAATGGTGTTGTTGTTGCTTTTGAATAATAACTTAATCCATTACATTCTGCCATATGGAATGCAAATATATAGCATATTATATTTATAATGGAACATTTAAGTAGTATAGTAGTAGTATTTGGAGAGCTGGGGTTTGAATCCGTGAGATCCTTGTTAAGACCGACCTATTGACGGCGTAGCAGCATTTGAAGCAGTTTCAGTGACCTCGGTCTCTTAATATCTTGCGAGTAATGTCAGACTAGATCGGCAGGAGCTAGTAGTTGATGTCGGTTCAAATTGCAATATCGTTGCAATCTTCATTTTCTAATCAATTTCACCATTTGATATCGCTCAATCACAAGGCGGGCGTAAATAGACTTCGAAAATTAGCACATCTTCGTTTTAAGAAAGAAGAAAGAAAGAGAATCAATTTATTCTTTATGACTCTCCAGGAATTGTATAATTTCGTTCTCAGTGAGTACTTGACGAGTCCTGAGAAATAGAGGGACATTATTTTCTTATTACTATTTACCCACGGGGTCGATCAACCCTAAAAAATATGCGTTTCGATACTAGGCACATTTTTATGCTAAACCTTTTCCTTTTTTACTTAAATAATATATTATTTCTGCAATAATTTCAATAAAATTCAAATAAAAGCAACGAAATAAATAAATCGTTCTATTTCTGTGAGACTGCTCTTCATTTTTGCAGAGAGTAATAAAGTCCCAACTTGCTTTCATAATAGCTAACTGACAACTGCAGTTTTGACCAGTAAACTGTCTTTCCAACTTAGTGGTGTTATAAATTAAAACATAAATGTCGTTAAAGACAACTTATGGTTCATAATTATCATGAACGACTCTTTAAATCAGGTAAAGAAAATTTGGGTCGTTTTCGTGTTCATGGGCAAATTATTATATACATATAATATTATATATATAATAATAATTGAAAGATTTATTTATTTGATTATTTCATGAACAAGTAATACTGCAAATAAAAACAGTAATTAAATAGCTTATATAATAATAATTGAAATATTTATTTATTTGATCATTTCATGATCAAATAAATATCATATTCATGTTTCTGTGATTTTACGAGTGTTTTTTTTCTTTGTAATTATATCCGTACAGTTAGTTTGCATTTTGGGTATGTAATATTTATATTTATAAGTAATGTAGGTACGGCTGGCGGGTGGTGCTGAGATGGTTGTGTTGTACCAATTTTGAAGGTAATTTACTGATAATTTATTTATATTTATATATATATTTTATTATTTTATTTATATGATATCTGACGACGATTCTTTTCATTCTGCCAATGAATCTGCGGACTCAACAGCTAATACAAGTTTTTGCTCGCTGACCAACACTCTTGGTGATTTTGTGTACCAAAGCTTTAGCCAACAAAATAGCAATTTGCTGAATGTGTGCCATATAAATGCCCAAAGCGTGCCTAGACATTATAGTGACTTATTAGAGGCGTTCAGTAGTGCCAATGTCCACGCAATCCTGGTCTCCGAGAGTTGGCTCAAACCTAACATTCTCTCTACTACTTACCCACTACCTGGTTTTATACTCATCCGGAATGACAGGACTGAAAAAGGAGGAGGCGGTGTGGCCATCTATCTTCGCAGTGATTTCCCGTATAAAGTCGTTGCCACTTCCCCGTCAAATTACTGTGCTTCTGCCGAGTATCTCTTTCTAGAGATTAGCGTCAAAGGGGTTAAAGCTCTCCTTGGAGTGGTTTACTGTCCTCCTACGGTTGACTACTTCTCTAATTTAGAATTGGTCTTGGAACCTTTGGGGTCGGATTATGCACATCTTGTCATCATGGGCGATTTTAATACAGACCTTACTCATAACTCCTCTCGTTCCTGTAAACTCCTTCATATCATTGAGTCAGCCAGTCTCCATGTCCTGCCACTCCAAGCTACTCACCGTAATATTACAGGCAATGACACTTGGCTGGACTTAATCCTTACATCCACTCCATCTCTTGTTTCCTCTCATGGCCAATATCCTGCACCTGGTTTTTCCCATCATGACCTTATTTTCCTCTCGTACATCCTAAAACCCCCAAAACCTATCCCTAAGGTACTGCACATGCGTTGTTTTGCACGTATGGATTCCGGGATGTTGCGCAGTGATGCTTCTGAGCTTGATTGGGAACACCTTATGGCAGCTAATACGGTTGATGATAAGGTTAGTATCCTGAACCGGATGGTTCTTGGTCTTTACGATGTCCATGCCCCTGTCAAGAGAGTAAAACTTAAGCGTCCACCGGTTCCTTGGATGACGAAAGGGATACAAATGGCGATGAGGTGTAGGGATCGCGCCTTCCGTAAATTTAAAAAGGATCGACGGGATGAAGATTGGTGTCACTTCAAGGCAGCACGTAATAGGTGTAACCAGATGATACGCAACGCAAAACGCCGCCATATTCTCGATAATATCTCATCTTCCTCTTCAGCCGATATCTGGAAGTTCCTCGGAACCCTAGGTATCGGCAAGCCGCGTCATGTAGAGTTCCCAAACACAATTGGATTGGACGATATCAACCGTCATTTTACCACTACTGTAAGTCTGGATCGCCCAACCATTTGTCAGACCGTCGACTACATCGCTGGCCTGTCTCGTGCTAATGTTGATTTCTTCCGCTTCTCTCCTGTCACCTCAGTTGAAATTAAAAAGGTCATCCTATCAATTAAATCCAAAGCTGTAGGCAACGATGACATTAGTCGCAGTATGATCATTTCAATCCTTGACTTTCTCCTACCACCGATCTGTCATATCATCAACTTTTCCTTTGACTCTGGACAATTCCCTTCTTTATGGCGTAAGGCTTTCATTCGTCCCCTACCCAAGTTTTCAAACCCTTCACTTCCGAACCATTTCCGTCCCATATCTATTCTTCCCTTCCTATCTAAGGTGCTGGAGGCCTGTGTCCACAAGCAGTTCTCCAGGTTTGTTTACAATAACAACCTTTTAAGCCCATTTCAGTCGGGATTCAGGCCGGGACACAGTACAGTTTCCGCACTCCTTAAAGTGACTGGTGACATACGGGAGGGTATGGAGAATACCAAAGTCACTGTCTTAGTACTCATTGATTTTTCTAATGCTTTCAATGCAGTCAGTCACGACATTCTTTTATCTATCCTTTCCTATCTTATGGTTTCTCCTGAGGCACTAGAGTGGTTCTCTTCTTATCTTCGGGGGCGGTCAGTCAGTTCGCGTTGACGAGACTTCGTCGAGTTGGCGCAACCTGGATGCTGGTGTTCCACAAGGCGGTATTCTTTCTCCATTATTATTTTCTATCTTTATCAACTTCATTACCCATAGTCTTCAGTGTGCGTATCATCTGTATGCTGATGACCTCCAACTGTATAGTACAATGTCTGTGGATAACTTGCCAGATGCAATCGACAGTTTAAATAAAGATTTGGACGTCATCAAAAAATGGTCTGATCATTTTGGCGTTTTCGTGAACCCCACAAAGTGTCAAGCCATAGTTATAGGAAGCTCACGAATGATGGCCAAAGTCCAGACAATATCTCTGCCAGACATTGTATTCAATGGTGTTGTCATCCCAATCAGCTCCACCGTAAAAGACCTCGGGTTACATCTCGACTCCGCACTTAACTGGCGACCTCAGGTTTCCAGTGTGAGTCAGAGAGTTACTGGTACTTTGCGTTCGCTTTACCGTTTGAAGAACTTTCTACCGACTAAAACCAGAGCAATGCTTGTGCAGGCTTTAATATTTCCTTTAGTCGACTATGGTGACGTGTGCTATTATGACTTGAACGCAGACTTACTTAATAAGCTCGACAGGCTTCTCAACAATTGCATTCGTTTTATTTTTAACTTGCGCAAGTATGATCATGTTTCGTCTTACAGGTCTCAACTCAAATGGTTGCCCATTCGGCAGCGAAGGAGTTCACGGGCTTTGACTACACTTTTCTCCCTACTTAACTCACCCACTCCCCCGTCTTATCTCATTCCCCACTTTCAATATTTATCCTCTACTCACGGTAGGAATTTACGTTCTTCCAACAATCTTCTCTTATACTGTCCTTCTCACAGTACTGAATTCGTTCATTCTTCCTTCCACATTCAGTCTATAATGCTTTGGAATGCGCTTCCTGTCGAAATCAGAATGGCTACCAGTAAAGACGTATTTAAACGAAATATCCGTAAGTATTTTCACAATAATTTGGCAAAATCATCTCAGTAATAATTTATCTATTTTATATATTTAATTATATATTATAGTAATATATATTATAATAGTAACATATTTATATATTCTTATTAGATATGCATGTATGTTTATTGTATTTATAAAATTTGTTTAGTCTGTTCACAGTTTATTTTCATAAACCTTATTGCACCTGCCATGTCATCTCTGCATCACCCTAAGGTTGACTGGTAGAGAATGCCTAAGGCATTAAGTCCGCCTATGTACATTTGTTGCATAAAGTTTAAATAAATAAAAAAATAAAATAATACTGCAAATAAAATAAGTTATTAAATACCTTATAAATATTAATTTAAATATTTCTTTATATGATTATTTCATGATCAAGCAATACTGCAAATTAAAAAAGTTATTAAATACTAAAATATGATCCCAAAACACAATGAAGAAGAAAAAAAATGAAGAAGTAAAAAATATGAACATTTTGCTTCAAATAACGCACACACGATTGACGAGAAATCTGTTATATCACATTTATACGAATCGCAGGTTTGACTGTGTGCAGGATGGCACTTAAAGAAGAAGCCTCTATCTCATATCAGATGTTTGTCTTAGAGTTCAGATGATTCAAAGTTAAGTCTAATTTAAAGTTCTCTATTTCAAATAACTTATGGAACGTCAGAATCTATGTTGCACAGTTCCAAATCATTGATCTCGTAGAGAAGAGCCGACAAGAAACTCCATGGATACTCTTTTAAAATAATTGAAACTACAATGTTGATACAAATTATTGTAAAACATGTACCAATAACAAAGTAGGTTAATGTGTAAAGATGGAACATACCACAATTATAATTTCTTTGCTATGGCAATTGACGACTGACCAGTCCCAACAGACGGCACCCATTCACGAGCATGACGCATGCATCAGCATCGCTTAGCTCAACCATATTGTAGGGAACCGACCGATTCGATACACAACGCCACCGCCAACAAGACATTTTTGTGAGCATGACAGTCGAATACAGCCAGGCAAAAGCAGTAAATAGCATAAATTAAGGAAAATGAACTAATGAGTAACATTTAAATTGAGGTCTGGGTACAAATCCTTCTAATTACTAACATAATTTGGTTCCTTTTGTTATTAAAATCTATAGAATAATTCCGCAATAAAAGCGTATTATACATGCATTGAATGTATTTGACGTAATTTTGTATTACATATGAAATTATGTCAAATACAAGCAAGGGTTTGTAATGTAATTTGATATGCTACTAAAACTACTTACATGTTGAATGTTAAGATTCATTAGCTGCTTCGCAAACATAATAAAGGAATACCGACACCATTTAAAACAATAGCGGCGCTGATCTTCTAATATCATATCTCAAAGAATTCTCCGTGTCATAAAATCCTTATTTCACAACTTGCCTTTGAAAGCATTGTTCAAAGACTTAGTTTTGTTCGCAAAATACTTGAATAATTCTAACAACTGTAAAGTTTATCTCCTATTGTTTTAAACCTAAAAGGATTATCCGTGTTATAAAACCCTTTATTTAGCTAATTGCTTTTCGACGCATTGTTAAAATAAATTGTTTTGTCGCAAAATAATGTTTACTTTCTAAAGTTATACATCTTTTAAGTCAGTCTCATCAAGGCGCTCGCTGCATGCCCTGCTTGGAACTTTGAGCAAGTTGAAGTGACAATATGGCAGCTCGAGGTTTTGAACATGTCAAGAGGGAACACTTAGAATTTTCAGAGGAAGAGATGGAGATGGAGATTCATAAAAGAGAAAAAAGCTCTAATATAATGTCCGAATCGTGGACAGGATCTTCAAGTATCAAATTGTCAAACTCTGCTTCGGAGAGTGATTCCAATTCAGAAAGTACAACTGGGTAAATATTCTTTGGTTTTATTCTTAAATTGTTTTTGTTGTTACAGATACAACATCGCATAAATAACTGAATGCATAATTTTCCTATTACTTTTTCAGTTCACTTGAAACGGATATAGAGACTAGTCCTAATATAACTCTAACTGACGACTCTGAAGACAAGTGGACGGAGGACGCTCCAGTGAGAACTCTCTTTGAAGTACCACCAGAGCCAAGAATAAATATTGAAAATGCGGGAACTATGGCACCTTTTGAATATTTTAAGGTATTTTTCAATTGTACATTTTTAAACAAATTGGCAAGTTGCATTAATGGGCATGCAAGTGTAGTCCAGAGTAGGCCTCATAAGCCTCGAAGCATGATAAATAAATGGAGGGATACAAATGAAACGGAGCTGTTATCATTTTTGGGGATTCTGTTTTATACGAGCACAGTGCGCTTGACTAGCATTAATGAATACTGGAACAAAAATCATTTAGTTGAATTTTCGTTACATGATTATATGAGCAGAGACAGATTTCTTCTTATTTTGAGAATGCTGTATTTCACAGCTGAAGACGTTTCACAAAATATTTATTTAGTTGTCGACCCACTGGTAGATTATTTTAATCAGTTAATGAAAGAAATAGTCTATCCAAGCAAAGAGCTTCTAATTGAAGAATCCAAGTTATTACCTAGAGGACGATTGGGAATACGTCGCCGGTACATAAAAAGTAAGAGACGTAAATTTGGCATTAAATTATACGTTTTAGCTGATCGACAAGGTCTCGTTCACGGGTTACACACGTATAAAGGTTGTGCTGATAGGGAAGTTGGTGGTAAAGGGTATATAGATGAAATTGTATTAACATTATTACAGCCATATTTATACGCCGGTCACTCAGTCTATTTACATAATTTGTATACAAGTGTAGGCCTCGCAGAAAACTTATTATCAAAAAAAACATTTTGTACCGGCTCTCTTCAAGTTAATAGGAGAAGAAACCCAAGAGTGGTGACTAGCCAAAAACTATCCAAAGGTGGTTTTATTTATCGTTATAATCGGAAAGGTGTTTGTGTGATGAAATGGAAAGCTATAAGAGATGTTTTGACTATCTCTACTGAGCACTCCCATAGGATGACAGAGGTAGTAAGACAATCGAGATCACACAGCCGTGAAGATGGCCGGTCGGTTTTGATATCGAAGCCCTTCATGCTGGTTCAATATAACCAATATAAGAAGAGTGTTGATCGACACGGCCAAATTCTGGCACATCTCTGCGAGCACAAATCTATGAGATCGTTTGCGAAGATAAGCATAAATATTGTACAGACAATGTTTGTTAATGCGTATGTTTTGTATGGGAAAGGTACGAATAGGAAGATTTCTCTTGATGACTTCACAGAAAAAGTCCTATTCGGACTTTTACCACCACGACGTAGAATCAATCCAGGGGAAGGATTTACAAGTCACATGCCATTTACTTTAGAACGCAATGACAGGGGCTGCATAAAACGCAGAAACTGTGTGAGATGTCAAAGCAGGCAGAAAAAAGCTAGTGGCATGTACTGCTCTGACTGCGACGTAGGTCTATACATTGCTTGTTATGGACCGTATCACGAAGAAAATGGATTATTGAGTTAGTCTATTTTTCTCATGATACTAGCTTTCCGAGATAACGTTGTGTGTTGTTTATTTTTGCTTATTTAATTAAACCATCTATTTACGTTGTGCTCGGGTATATAGTCTTATCATTTCGTTTATCAATATCTTAATCCGATAGCGATTATAATCTATGTTTTTGTGTAGGACTTCTCTTTTATTCCCTCTTATAACTTGAATTGAGCCTCTTCGTCTGTTGTATGTTTCTTTCGATATTATTGTTTTGTGCATTTAGCCAAGTTGTCCTTGCACTTTATTTAACTTTCACTATCAACGTTTGCGCTCATTTCACTACCAGTTTAACATTATATTGTGTATACCTGTGCCACTTGAAGCTTAGGGCTTTTAAATGTATACCCTGATCCTTATTCATGACTTTTATTTTGTATTGCGTATTACCCAACGTTAGTTTTAAACAAGACCTGGATGTTTTAAGTTGAATATAGCTATCATTTGCTTGTAGTTAAATTTGCACATGGATGTTTTTATGACTATATTTGTTGCAATATATGTCATCCTCAAAATTTGATACAGTCTATTGTTCATATACTTATGTTTTGGTTTTTTTGTTTATTTAATATTTAATTATTTCAAAAGCACTGTAGTAATTGAAATATTATATTAAAAAAATTGCCGTTCGTTTCATTTAATTTATTATATACTTTAAAGTTTTTGGTACCTGCACTACTTTTGTATGAATTTTTATGCTGATTTTTTTTTGATGAAACATGCTGTTTTATTTGTCAAATTATATTGTTCTGAACTTTAATATCAAAGGTGTATTACTTGTTGCTTTTTGAATGTTTATTTGCTCATCGTCATTGAATTAACTTGTAAATTGACATTTCAATGTTTGACCTATAGCCGTTTACTCTTAATTTTATATAAAGCATTTTTAAGAAAATATGTTCAATTTATATTGCGAGTATTTGTGGACCTCGATCTTTGGATCACTTTGGAATTATTGTTGTTCATTTGGTTTAGTAAATTTGTATTACATTTTTATTTGTTGAATACACGTTTTACATATTTTAATAGCAAACAGTCAGTTTGAAATTTTGTTTTAATACGTTTACTTGAAGTGTTGGGCTAAGTTAATTAAGGCTTTGCCAATCAGTATATTGTTTTATTCACGAATCATTTGTTTAATATTGAAGTTGAATAATCAAAATTCTGGCTTTCCTTTCATTTAATTTTTATTTATTACACCACTTTAAAGTTTTTGATATCTGTACTCTTTTGTAGGAATCTTGGATAAAACAGGCTGGTTTAATTATAAAATAATAACAAAGGTGCATTATTTGTTGCATTTTCTATGTTTAGTTGCTCATCGTCATTTATGTCAAATTTTATAGTTCGACCGAGAGCCGTTTACACTTAATTTAATTTAGAATATTTAAGATTCGTGTGTACAATTTATGTTGTGTGTATATGTGGAACTCGATCTTTGGTCGTTTTGGTTTTTATTGTTCATTTAATTATGGTTTAGTAAATTTGTATTACATTATTTTAATACATAGTTACATACTTTAGTTGTAACTATCCAGTCTAAAAATTTGTTTTAATATGTTTACTTGTGTTGTTAAGCTAAGCTAATTAAATATTTGCCAATCAATTCATTGTTTTATTCATGTTCATGTACATAATCAATCATTATTTACAACCATATCAGTTTGTAATGCTAGTTTCCTAGCCAATGACAACATGTTTGGTGATAATTTATTTTAGGACTGTTGACTTGAATTATGTGCGAATTATGGCCACTATCACGTTGCTCGCGGGATAAATAGTTGTTTTAAAATCGCATTTGCATTAAAAATATAAGTATATAAATAAACGTGGTGTGAAAACTGAATTTCTCAGAAACTATCGAGCTAATCTACCATTCTTATTTTGTCTATCTTTCAAACAACATAATCCTTTGTAGCAACTAACTGGAACTTTAATCCCCATAAAAATGTCTTAAATACCCAGGCTTTGTTTACATTCCTTCCCCGTAGTGGTGTAAGTACACAAAGAAGAAGCTTTCTCGCTATCACTCCAGTGTGAATGTTTGCAGAGCGGATATATATCGCCATTCACACTATACAATCCAGCAGAGATACTGCATGTAGGACCCTGCAGAAACGGCTTTGACTAGGCCGTTTTAGATGCATAAAATACAGGCTGCATAAAGTCTTAACCCTGCATTAACTACATCCTCATGCTTCTCTGCTTGCATGGTGCAGTGGCTGATACAGTTGGCTGCTGCGCTCCGGGTCGTGGGTTCGATTACCGCACGAAACAAATATTTGTATGATCTACAGGTAGTTGTTCCGGGTCTGGGTGTTTTGTATGTGGAATTCATGTCTGTAAATGCACCCACGACACAGGAGAAATCCTAGTGCGGGGCAACGTTTTTAAAAGAAAGAGAGAAAAAATAGCTTATAATTTCTTTATTATTTGAAAACGGTAAAATTGGTGGATGTGTATTCTATGTGTAATAGATTTATTTCAGTGCCACTAACGCCTCTGTGTGTTAGCAGTTTTATCTCTCAGTGCTTCGTACACAAATGCGTGTTTCATACATTTTCACCAATTCTGAGCTCAATGCCTTCGACACATATCCGTGTCTATTGTTTTTAATTTTCAAAAATTAATCCTATTGTTCCAAGTGTTTACTGCTTAGCACAATTATAAACAAATTAACCCACTAAAAAGTTCATCAGATCGGCTGGAACACTATATAAAGTTTTTTTACGTTTTAGCAACAACATAAACCTCTATTTTATACATAATCAAAATTAATTTAAATAATTCATGATACCGTTTGCTTTTTAAGAAAACCACGAACCTAATTTATCCGAGTCGGATCCGCCAGTTGTAGCTGGTATGTCGAAGGAACGTTACACCTCGGCTGACTCATACAGAAATATCAGTATCTTCACTATCGGAGCGGACTCGGATACTGATATTTCAATATGATTTTAATTTATATGAACAAAATAACATTCTTATGTATTATTTTCGTGTTAGGTGTCATTGTATATTTACCCGACTGCGCGACAGCAAAGACAGTGTTAAATTTTGTTATACATTCTTGATGGGTACACAACTACCTACTTTACAATATGGTAGGTAGGTACTTTGTTTAGTATTTAGAAGATAATTTTTTTTAACTGCAAGAAAAACAAATACTATGAATCTCTCTTACGATAGGTCGATCAATTTACAATTTAAAGTAAATCAATAAACGATTAATTATAGTAACTGAAGATTTGGTTTCTTATTAAAATTAAAATAGAGATTGATCATACAAGACCTCAAAATGATGTAGGTAAAGTAGTTATTATATTGCCCTTGGGCCACCCCAAAGACGCGAACATGTACTATGATACTAATCTCAGTTTTATTTTCCTGTCACGGGATGAAATGTCATGATTAGGTATTACTCCACAATTTCAAAGGGAGGTAATGCTCACCACCGATCTCTGGCTGTCACAGTAGGTTGAGGTGCGGCTGGGGTGGCCCAAAAGCCGCGAACATGTACCTTTTATTTAAATTTTTTTTTTTTTGATCCGGTGGAAATACCTCATGTACTTCCTTCGCCCCGGGAAAGGGCGAAGGGGGGCATGCCGGACTCCTACCGGCTAAAACCACCGGAGTGATCATCTTCGAAATCATCATCTTCAAGAACTCGAAAGATCTCCATCTAGAGCCACCCATTGGTGCCACGCCTTTAGGCACATCTCGGAGGGGATGACTGTAAAGCAGTCATCCCCTCTAGTGGAGGGAAGGCGACTGTAAAGAGGCCACCCCCCCAGGCATCTTTCGAGGGGATTGTAAAAGATTCCCCCGAAGCCTCACTATGCGCTGTGCTGCGCACACAGCGGTACGTGACCACATGCGCACCGCTGTCTTCCCGGGGGTCGCTCGGTATGAGCACGCAAATTTCCCAATAAGCGCGCTCGCGACCCCCAAGGCCCCTTGTCAAATAAAGACGACACGCCTGAGCCCCCTCAGGCGTGTTGGACACGGGCACCACGGCGGTTGTTACCCCGGCTCCGTGTCCTCCTCTTCCGAGTGGGATCGGCCCTCTCCCGATCCCGCTCTGCGACCTCCTTCTGGAGCATTACGCTCTCACAGAAGCTCTCCAATTTTCATGCTCTGCCAGCATAGCCGACACTACTGCCGGCAAAGAGAGATCTTGCCCGATCCGATCGACCAGGATCCGCCGCTCGGCAGTCCACACAGGGCACTCTCAGAGCGTGTGCTGTGCGGTATCCTGATCGTCTCCACAGTGGTGGCACTGCGCCGTGACCTCACGTCCACGTTCCGCGAAACAACCGTGTCCGGTGAATTCCTGCGTCAGGCGGAATGTGACGCGCTCGCTTCTTTGGAGCCAGGCTCCGAAGAGCGGCAAGACAGCCTCGACGACGCGCTTTTGCGCATACTGTGGCAGCATGAGCCGCTCGCGCCATAGCTCAAGTGCACGCCGCCGAGCCTGCCGCCTCAAACTTTCGAGCGCCCCTGAAGGCACGCCTTCACCGCACTGGCGGAGGGAGCGTGTTTGGTGATACAGCCACGCATCCATCTCCGCCAGGATATCAAATGACGGAAAGCGCGCCAACAGAGTTGCCCCCTCAAAGGACACCGTTTGGTATCGTCGTGCGATCCGTATAGCCGCTCTACGCTGCAGACCGTGAATCTTGGTTCTGCAGCGCTGGACGCCCGAGAGTCGAGATGACCAGACAGGCGCCCCGTAGAGGGCCACGGACCGCACGACTCTCCCGTAGAGGCGGTGAACTTCTTCCCTAGGTCCCCCGAGATTGGGCAGTAGACGGTGCAAGGCACCCACTATCCTTTCGACCCGGGGGACTAGACGCTCGAAGTGCTCCTCGAAGCCCCAGCGACTGTCCAGGGTGAGCCCCAGGTACTTCATGTACCGGCCCACCCTGATTGGCGCGTCACCAACGCGTATCCACGAACTGGGAGGCTCCCTGCTCCGTGGCAGTTTGTGGAACCATAGCGCCTCGGTTTTATGAGGCGCTATCTGCAAACCCAGAGCGTGGATTTCGGCCACGACAATTGCCACCGCTTGCTCGGCAAGCCGGATGGTTCCCTCGAAGGACTCCCCGCTGGCCAACACAAGAGTTTCATCAGCGTAACAGACTAAGCTGACGCCAGCAGGGAGAACGACACGCAGGACCGCATCGTAGGCCCCCAATGATGCCCTGCAGGTAGGGCTGACACCGATGATAGACTAGTGCCGCCCTAATAGCGCCCCACGGGATGGAGTTGAAGGCGTTGATGATGTCTGACCGCCAACGCCACCCCACCCCGCCGGGACACTGCCTGTTCCGACAGCGAGCGGACGCGAAAAATCGCGTCGATGGTGGACCGCCGCTGCCGGAAGTCATACTGACTTTCGGCCAGGTCGGGGCCAACTCGCGACAGGTGCTCAACGAGTCTTCGGGAGTCTTCTTTCGAATAGCTTCGAAGCCTCGTCGAGCAGGCAAATGGGACGGTATGCAGAGGGAGACTCTGCAGCCCTTCCTTCCTTCTTCAAGAGAACCAATCCGGCTTCCTTCCAGCCGGACGGGAACACGCCACTACGGAGGCAACTGGTGAACAGCCGCCTCAAGCGGTCCCCAAGAGACTGTAGCGCATACACCCACGCACGGCCCGGTATGCCGTCCGGACCCGGTGCGGTGTTGTGACTCTTCAGGCGGCCAATGGCTCGGCCCAGCTCCCCATCCGAAACCCCCAAATCCTCGGCCCAGTCCGAGGCATTTGGGGGTGGAGAGGGACCAGGATGGTCCCGAACCGCCGGAAAGAGCGTAGAAAGTACTCTCTCCAGCATATCCGGGGCCATGGTTTCGGTCACCGGGGGGACATACGGGCGCAACTTGCCCACTACCATACGGTAGAGTCTCCCCCACGGATCCCTGTCTAGTCCCTCTAGGAGCTCGCTCCAGGACCGAGCCTTCGCCTCACTGATGGCAGTCTGAAACGCCAGTGTGGCCGCCCGGTAGGCCCTATAGGCCTCGTCAGTCTCTCCGGCTGTAGCGCTGTGCCGGCGTCGGCTTCGTTGGTACCGGCGGCGGGATGCCAGGCAGACCGCGCGCAACTGCGCGATCTCATCCGACCACCAGTACACTGCCGTACGCCGGGAGCGCCTTTTTTTTTTTTTTTTTTTTAAATGAGTATAAACTTCCACGGACACTTCGTCCGTGCTCTTTTTTGTTAGTTTTATTTGTTTGCTTTCAATTAATTAAATTATGTGCCTCCAATGGGCAGAAGATGAAGTACATTTTTTACTTACAGTAAAACTTAAGACTAGGAGTCCATCACTATATATGTTATATTTTTATATTAATATATATATATGTTTTTTTTTTTTTTTTTTTTCTAATTTTACACACATTGGAATACGTGATTTTATACAATACTATTATTATTATATGCTATGTTATTCTAAGACACTATTATATTATACTTTACGCACATTTATTTATTTTGTTACACGAGTTTGTAAATGGCAGTTTTGAGGCGACCTGTCCCGCCTGGCGGCACCCGTTCACGGATATGACGCACGCATCAGCATCACTCGGCTCAACCGTATTGTGGGGAACCGAGCGACCCGACACGCGACGACACCGCCAGCTGGACATTTAAGTGAGCTTGACGCCCACAAACTGCCCTTTACCTCTCTTGTAGACATGTTTACACACTATTACATACTATGACATTACGTTACTATTGTTAAAGTTTTACAGACATGAATTTATTACACATGGACTTTTTAAATTTTTACAGTTATACATTTTTAGTTGCGGCTTCCATTTCGCTTTTTGCTGTTTATTAAAGCCTCCACGATCGCTACGTCTCGATGCTGCATGGCCACCCTAAGGTTGTAGCCGGTGATCGTGTTGGTTGTCGCCAGCATCGCGTCTCTCGCGAGGCGTCCCGTGGCGTCATCGTCGTCGTCGGTGTAATAGACGCAACTTGCGGTGTGCCTAGACACCGCCACCACCGCATGGGGGACGCCGTCGTGGATTTGGAGGACTTTGCCTGGTTTCCTTATCACTATGACTGACTCACAGGTCAATCCCTGAGCCTCGTGTATAGTTAAGGTGCGCGATGACGGACCTGACCCATATCCCTGGCTGGTAAGGGATGCCTTTAGTTCCTGTGTGTGTACCAGGAACAAGGTGTTAGGCTGGGTGGCAGGTATTTGCGCACCTGTAAACTTTTCCACCTTCAGGGAATGTACCTGCGACTTGGAGGAGTAAATTCCTTTGTAGATTTCGCGCAGGGCGTACGCGACATCCATAGGGTTCCGGTGTGTGCAGAGTAGCTCTTGACTTATGGGTGCTACCATACTTGGACGGCAGTACCTGAGTTCAAACAGGTTCTCTCTGTCCACGTATGGCAGTTGGTTTATATCCCCAATGAGAACAACTTCGCTTGCACCCGACAACCGGGCCGCCATGACTATGGCCCTAAAGTGGTTCATGAGAGCGTCGTCTACCGTTAGACGGCGACATCTTTCTGACTCTCTGAACCCTTTCACTAATATTGAGGCCATAGTGCGCACTTTGGTTCTCACTTGGTCTCCCAAGCGGTGCGCTAGCTTCTCTCTTAAGTCTTTAGCGGCCTCGGTTGTCGTAGTGGCAATCACGTCGTTCCTCTCATCGAAGTTCCCCACCACCCATGTCGTCTTGCCACATCCAGGAACCCCGTTCACCCACCTTATCCTTGGTACCGCCCAGCACTCATGAGGTGCTGTGGTGTCAAAAGTCCCTTGGATGGTTTGAGCCATTTCCAGGATTTTGTCCTCCAGCATTATCTTGGTGCATCGGGCGGCAACTACGATGGGATCGGTCTCAGGTGTCTGGAAGGTTATACGCCCCGTGCGGTTTGTCTCCTCCTTGTCCAGGGCCACGAAGCCACTTGTTGCGTTGTATGCTGCCATGTATGACCCTGACATCGTTCCCTTGATGATTTGGGAAGTGCCATTGTCATACACAGCTGCATCTGCTTCCTCGAGTCTCACCCTTAGCAGACCTTCATTCTCTCTGCGGAAGGTCTGTAGGATTTTATCGCACGTGGCGCGGTGGACCTCTCTGGTCGCCGCCACTATTGCTTGATACTCGAGGAAGGCGTTTTCCGCGTGGTCTAAGGGCCCCTTCGCGGGTCTAAGTCTTGGTGGTATGACTTGACCCTTGTCAGCCCTAGTGAGGCGGGATTTCGGTGGTTCTGGCACTCTCGGGGTT